>JAGDQO010000782.1:0-1200000 GCA_018342035.1 Solanum appendiculatum
GTTGCTCTAAATTCGGGTTATACCCATTTCCCACTCAATTTGACCCCACAAATAAGAATATGAAGTCGAATTTCCGAAATCATGCACGGATTTTGAGATATATGGAAATTACAATTATAGGTGTTTCCGAAGCACATTTTCGGGCATTTGTGGGGTCGTTTCAATATCTCCCCCTTGGGAACATTCGTCCCCGAATGTTAAAGAAACGTACATGAGAGACACAAACATGGCAATTTCAGCCCACATAAGGATGCAACAATGCACTTACACCTTATTTCAAAACCTCAACATAGTTGTAAAACCACAATGAACTTGTCAACTTTAACATGAATGTATGCAATGACATGGGGGCTGAACTTAAGACCTGAGATTTTATAAAGGGCTTAGATCAATACCTTAGGCTTGAGTGGAGTGGAAAAGATAAGGATATCGCCTTTGCATGTCCGCTTCGGCCTCCCAAGTAGCACTTTCAACTTGTTGATTTCTCCAAAGGACTTTAATGGAAGCCACATCTTTGTTTCTCAACCTCTTCAATTGTCTATCTAAAATCTGGACCGGGAGCCTCTCATAGGCAAATTATCTTCAAACAACACCACAACATCAAGAGACACAATGGCATTCGATCACCCACAACTTCCTCAACATAGGACACATGAAAGTAACCGGATGAACCAAATCCATCTCGATAGGCAATTCCAACTCATAAGTTACTTGCTGTTCAATTTTCCTCAATCACCTTATAAGGACCCACGTATCTTGGGCTCAACTTGCCCTTCTTACCAAAACGAACACACCATTCATGGGTGTCACTTCACAATAAACCATCACCAACTCCGGAAATTCAAGAGGCCCTTCTCCTCGCATCGGCATAGGACTTTTTGGCGACTTTAGGGGCCATCTGCAACCTTTCTTCTAATTTCATCCTTTACCTTTTTCTCAAAGAGCCTCCATAACTAGGTCTGGGTCCTAACAGGCCACCTCACCAAACCTAACCCACCAACCGGTGATCTACAACGCCTCCATAGAGAGCCTCAAAAGGAGCCATACCGATGCTAGAATGATAGCTATTGTTATAGGCAAACTCAATCAATGGAAGATGATCATCCCAACTACCCTTAAGCTCCAATACACAAGCCCTAAGCATATCCTCAAGTTTTTGGATAGTCCTTTCGGCTTGTCCATCCGTTTGCGGGTGAAAGGCCGTAGTAAGCTTAACTCTCTTACCTAGACCCCTTTGAAAAGACTTCCAAAAGTGTGAAGTAAATTGAGTACCACGGTCCGATATGATGGATAGAGGAATCCCATGCAACCTTCCAAGTGCTATGAATATATTAACCTTGCATAAGTCTTCCGCCCCATATTTGTTCTTTACCGGTAGAAAATGAAGCCGATTTTGTCATCCATATCAACAACCACCCAAATAGAATCAAAAACCTTAGTCTTGGGTAAACCAACTACAAAATCCATATTAATTTCTTCCCACTTCCAAGTAGGAATCTCTATGTCTTGGGTTAGACCACCCGGCCTTTGATGTTCGGCCTTGACTTGTTGACAACTATGACAACCGGAGACGAATTTAGCAATGTCCTTCTTCATGCCTCCCCACCAATACACATCCCTCAAATCTCTATACATTTTGGTGGAACCGGGGTGGATGGAGTAGGAAGAATTATGAGCCTCCTCAAGAATTTTCTACCTCAAACCATCAACACAAGGCACACACAACCTACCTTGGTACCTAAGGGCACCATCTTCCCCTTGGGAGAAAACTTCCACCTTGCTCTCTTTCACCAAGGCCTTCAATTCAAACAAGGAAGAATCAAGATCTTGTTTTGCTATCACCTCATCAACCAAGGAAGACCTAGCACCATCAACAACGACCACACCACCATTACAGACCTCTTCCAACCTAACCCCCAACCTAGCCAACCGATGTACCTCCCTAGCCATTTCCCTATCACCAATATCACATGAGCTAGGCTACCCATAGACACCCTACTCAAAGCATCCGCCACCACATTAGCCTACCGGGATGATAATGCAACTCATCATCATAATCTTTATGAAATGTGCTAGCCAACCTTCTTTTGTTCTCAAAGTTGAGAATCTTTTTTGGTGTGAAGACATATTGAGGCTCTTCTGATCGGTGAACAATCGACATTGTACCCCATACAAATAATGACGCCCAAATCTTTTAAAGCAAACACCACCGCGGCTAATTTCAAGATCATGCGTAGGATAGTTCTTTTCATGCACTTTGAGTTGTCTAGAAGCATAGGCTATCACCTTACCATTTTGCATTAGGACACAACCCAAGCCAACTCTAGAAGCATCACAATACACAACAAATCCCCCAAGCCCATCCGGTAGTGACAATATAGGAGCGGACACAAGTTTATCTTTCAAGGTTTGTAAACTCCTTTCGCACTCGTCGGTCCACTCAAACTTAGCCTTCTTTTGTGTCAACTTAGTCATGGGAGAAGCAATAGAAGAAAACCCATTCACAAATCTCCGGTAGTAACCAGCTAAGCCCAAGAAGCTCCTAATATCCGACGGGGTCAATGGCCTAGGCCAATTTCTAATCACATCGGTCTTCTTACGGTCTACCTTAATACCATCCCCCGACACCACATGACCTAGGAAGGCAACCTCCCTCAACCAAAATTCACACTTTTCATACTTGGCATACAACTTCTCCTCTCTTAAACTTTGCAACACAACCCTCAAGTGACCCGTATGTTCTTCCTCACTATGCGAATAGATTAAAATATCATCAATGAAGACCACAACAAAGGAATCAAGGTAGGGTTTAAAGACCCTATTCATTAGGTCCATGAAGGTAGCCGGTGCATTGGTCAACCCAAAGGACATGACCACAAATTCATAATGTCCATACCTAGTACGGAAGGCTGTCTTGGGATTGTCACCCTCCCTCACCTTCACTTGATGATACCCGGACCGAAGATCAATCTTAGAGAAGTGGCTAGCCCCTTGCAATTGGTCGAACAAGTCATCAATCCTAGGAAGAGGATATTTATTCTTGACGGTGACCCTATTGAGTTGCCGATAATCAATACACATCCTAAGGGACCCATCTTTCTTCTTCACAAACAACACCGGTGCACCCATGGTGATTGGCTAGGCCTAATAAAACCCTTCTCCAACAAGTCCCTCAATTGTTCTTTCAACTCCTTTAACTCCGCCGGGGCCATACGGTAAGGGGAAATAGAAATGAGTTGAGTATCGGGGAGGAGGTCTATGCCAAAATCTATTTCCCTTTCGGGAGGAACACCGGGAAGGTCATTAGGAAAGACATCAAGGAATTCATTTACGACCGAAACCGACTCTATAAGAAGGGTTTTGGACTCCACATCCCTAACCCTCACGAAGGTTGAATAGAAAGAACACCCTTAGAGATTCAACTTACGGGCTTTAATGCAAGAGATGAATCTACCCTTGACTACCACATTTTGGCTTTCCCACTCAAGAATGGGTTCACTTGGGAATTGGAACTTGACCCTTCGGGTTCTAGAATCAATAGAAGCATAGTATGCATGCAACCAATCCATCCCAAGAACAACATCAATATCGACCATGTTCAATTCAACAAGATCACAAGGCAATATTTTATGCAAGATGCAAATAGGACAATTTCTATAGACCTTCCTAGCAACAATATATGCACCAATAGGAGTAGACACCTTATATGACTCACGCAACAAGTCGGGCTCGTCTACCTCTTGTATTAGGCATGATCTAGCATAACAAAGAACAACCGTTAGGGAAGAACTTAATTCAACTCTACAGCACGACTTAGAACATGGAGAAGGGAAACATTTTCTAAAACGTCTCATAGCCTCCTACTCATAGTTGTGGTGCACAACACAACCATGAATCGGACTCTAATCAACGCGGTGTGTTGGACTCCGAGGATCATTCAACCTAGTGCTCTGATACCAAGTTTGTCACGACCCAAGCCTAGGGCCTAGATGTGACCGCGAATGGGAACCCGAAAGGAACCCCAAAACAGCCTCATAAGCGTATCATACACACCTTGGTCGCGAACAAAATTAAATGACCATCAACAGCAATAAGCATAATCAAGGGGGAAATCGGGACTAAGGGACAAGAAAACAAAAAGAAATGATACATAAATAACCATAGATGAGTCAAGCTCAAGCATATACAACAACTTGTCCAACACCACCTCTAAACATGAGTACTTAGCGGGGCCAAGACAAACTACTGGGCTCACCCTCATAGTCAAAACAAAACTAGAAAGGAAAAGTTTTATACATAGCAAAAGATCATGAGCAACGTCCCCGAAATGGAGACTCACCAATAACCACTATAGAAAATCGTACTAGCCACGCGGAGGAGGATGGTCAAGCGGTGCTCCGGTCCCTACATGGTGACATCATGTAGGCATAGAGTATGCGTTAGTACATTTGAATGTACTAAGTATATTGGATGCAATGCAATGCTACATTAGATGGACATCATAGGAAAAATGTGTAATCATACCCAATAGATAGCATATTAATGAAATGATATGTATAATGATGCTTACATAAAATCATATTTAGTGGGACGTAGTACATGTGTGGCGAGTGACCATCAATATAGTATTTCCAAGGCCTACCACCCCCTTGGAGAGGCGAAAGAGGTACAAACCCCTCAATATATGGTTACACGGGCCTACCACCCCCCGAGCTAGGGACCAAGTTACAAACCCCTCGATATGGTTATACGGGCCTACTACCCCCCGTACTAGGCAACCAAGGTACCAACCCCTCGATACGGTTATACGGGCCTACTACCCCCCGTACTAGGCTTGGTCGACTCACAACACTTATATAGAGAAAATCATATACATGTGTCCATTTCATCATCATTTCAGTAATTACATAACCATCCGACTCATAGGACGTACCTTGGACCTTCCCTTTCCTAAGAATTCTATAAATGGGCATTTTATCAAACACAAGGTGGGCAATTGTTCATGTAAATGAAATCATGTATTTCAAGAAGACTAAGTCCAACCAATTCAAAAATCCATATAAATCAGCCCACCAACAACATACATATATATATCAACCTTCATAATTTGATCATGGAAGCATGTAAACCATAAACATCACATAATAAATTCCATTTCATGATAATATGCAAAATGGACCATAATAGGGTGTGTAGTAGTAATTCCATAATTCAAGAGTTCATAAATAATCATAAGGACCCATAAACTTGAAGTAGAAATAGAGGATAAATGGTTGGACTTGTGGAAAGGAAGGTTTCCACAATCAAACCCACATACCTCAACTTTGGAGAATCCTTGATGAAGATTGGAATGGAGAATCGAAGCTTGAGATTGAGTCTTGAATCCGGAATTAGAGCTTGAGATGTTTGAATTTGGTTGAAGATCTTGGTGGAATTTTTGGAGAGGGCTTAGAGAGTGTTTTTGGAGTTAAGAAAAATGACTAAGTATGGGACATATCCCCTTTTTATAAAAAACGTCTCCAACCCGCCTAAAAAAAAAAGCTCACTGGAAATTGCAAATCTGCACAGACAGGTTTTACGAAAATGGTCATAACTCCCTCATCCTAACTCGGACTAAGGTGAAACCAAGTGCGTTGGAAAGCTAACTCAAAGAGCTTTAATTTAATAGATTACAGCCCTTCCAGTTCCTTGTGTGCTAAGAGATATGCCCCTTTAAAGTTGACCCTCCAAAACGCAATTTTTGCGATTTTCGAATTTTTATACGGTTGCTCTAAAATTCGGGTTAGACCCATTCCCCACTCAATTTGACCCCACAAATAAGAATATGAAGTCGAATTTCCGAAATCATGCACGGATTTTGAGATATATGGAAATTACAATTATAGGTGTTTCCGAAGCACATTTTCGGGCATTTTTGGGGTCGTTTCAGAATTGTAGTGACTATGATTCTAGGGTGATTTCGAATAAAGTATCTCATGATATTATGAAACTTAGGTTTACTTCCAATTGAAGTGAAAATTTTACTATGAAAATATTGTCATGATATAGATTCTTCGATTAAGTAGCTTTCAAAAATTGATTATGTTATGAAATCATGATATTTTAAAGAAGCTATTCTTAAGATTTATGAGTCTTGTTGATTGAATTGGTTCTACTAGATTCTTACCTTTTCAATGACTAAGATATGAATATGATGTTATTCTTTATTATTTCCGTTTGAAGTTTACTTAGCACTAAGTGGATTTGAGAAATTCTCAAAGTCCTTGAACTATGTGCCCCCGTAGGATGTCCAAATTGGATGAAATTAGCTAGTGGATCCACCTAAGCTTAAGAATGCAGGTCCTTACTTGGAAAGTAGGACAATCTCTTTTTGGTGTGTGAAAGACACCGGATTCCATGTTATAGCTCACATGGTCGATGTCAGTTAATGTTGAACATTGAACAAATGATAAGATTTTCTCACTAAGCTTATGTTTTATACATATGTCTTGACTCTTACATTGCATTGATCATTCCATGATTTATGATGTTAGCTTACCCAATTGGTATGTTTTTATTTGGTTATACATTATCATGTTTTGAACTTATCACGTTTACATTTTTTCATGACCTAAAGTACCCCCTAGACGTGACATGGCGTACAAGACCCCGAAAGGCCACATACAAGCCACTTAGCATACATTATACAAGATGAGAGTAGATAGAGTTCAAAAGAAAATTTATATCAAAGAGTTGAAAAAAGTAGCAGAAGTCTAAACATAATACATCAATGAAATGAAAGTTGGGACGTAACCCATACAAGTTCTAAAGTAAATGACATAAAAAGGAAAACATGGCATTGTCCTCGAGCATATGAGGACTCACCAAGTCTTCAAAATCCCAATCAAGATGAACTAGCCATGAGTGGATGGAGATGAGCCGGATCCTACACTTACGAGAAAATGTAGGCAAGAGTATGCGTTAGCACAAGGATGTACCAAGTATGATAACTATGCATAGAGATTATAAAATTATACTAAAAAGGGGCTATACCAATATACAATCACCAAGTTAAGTCATATGATGACATGACAGAAAACATGAGGTAAAAGCCATGGTCAAAGCAAGGAAATCATCTTAAAACAACATATGCTTAAAATACCTTTAGAAAGTAACCTTAGTTCAATATGTGGGAAACTAGCCTTAGCCGACATAGGCCATGTGAGCTATAACATGGAATCCGGTGTCTACCCCGCATCGAAAATAGGTGTCCTTAATTGCCAAGTTAAGAACCATAACTTCTAGCTTAAGTGGATCCACTAGCTTATGTCTATCTAAGACAATGCTATGGTGGCACATAGTTTATGGGACATGGATAATTGCCACTTGTCCACTCGGTGCTAAGCATAAATCACACGGAATAGTCATAATTCATAATTTATCTTTATCATTAGTAGACAAGGGTAATCGTCTCTTGTCTCATAATTCATGGAAGGCACATCAATAGCCAATCCAATCTAAAGTTTATTAGAATAGCCCCTTAATTCTTGATTCAAAGTTTAGTTGAGAAACCTTTCAACCCTATGAATCCTATATGTGAGAAAATCCTTTCACAACAACAACATCAATGCTTCACTCTCAAAGAAATCTTAAATTATCATAAATTTCATAATTGAACATGCATATATTCATAAAATCCATCTTTTGGTCATTCATAACTTCATCATGGAACCATAGCTTAGAAAATCATAATTCAAGCATGGGTTCATGGTAATTCAACTTCAAACCATGCAATTAACTCAATTCATTCATCAAAGGACTTAAATCAATCAATTAGATCATAATTTGAAAAAACCCATAAGATAGAAGAAAAACCATAATTTCAATTGAAGAATCTAACTTAGCAAATTTGGAGAACTTAAGAACCCTATGGAGGAAAGGACTCCATAGGTGAAAGCTATCATACCTTGATGCCAAAAGCTTGAAATCAATGGAAAATTAAGAGGATTGATCTTGAAACCCTAGATTCCCCTTCTTCTTCTTCAAGCTTCTAGAGAGAATTATTTGGGGAAAGATTTTATACGGAGTTTGGAAGTGATTAGAAAAGGGTAGAATTAGGATTAGAAGCCTCATATAGGGTCTAGGATTAGGGATTAACCAACTTATATTAGGAATAGATCAATTAGGAAAAACACCAAAAAGCCCTTAAAAATAACTGCCAGATCTCGACCTACGGTCTGTAGTCTAACTACGGACCGTCCTAGTCAATCGTAGAAAAGTTCAGAAAATTTTATTTTTGACCTTCAAACTACGGGACCCCATGTACCGTACATACCAATCATCAGTCCAACCTTGACCCTCAAAATTTCACTAAGTCTGGAGAGGCCTACGAGACCTACCTACGGTCCATAGAAGCAATGAAGGACCGTCCCGTTGAGTCGCAGAAAGGATCCTGAAACTTGACATTTTCAAAATATTTTCCCTTCCATCTACGGTTCCTACCTATGACTCGTAAGTCAACCTATGGTTCATAGGTGGCTTACGTCAGTACTGGCACTAGTTCTGAAAACCTGAAATTTTCCCTCTTTTCAGACCCGAGGTGTTACAATATCTCCTCCTTGGGAACATTCGTCCTCAAATGACAATCAACACATCGCAAGGAGGATAGAACTAAATCTAATAGCCCAACTTGAATGAAATCACATAAATGCACATATCTGAGGAGGAAACATCAACTCCAAGCTAAAGTATGTTCAAAACATCATTTCATCAAGTCTATAGTCAACTCATGCTCAATGCACATAACATGAAGAAATCAATCAAGTTAACTCATTTTCTCAAAGATTAAGCTTTTTCATGAACATGCATAAATGAGGAATCACGGGAACATCTAAGACACATGAGACCAAAAGAGTGAACCTTGAGGAACTAAATACCTCAAGCTAGAGTAGGTATGGAGGGAAAGAGATGAGGATAACGGGACATCATATCGGCCTCGGCCTCGGCCTCCCAAGTAGCACCCTCAACTAACAGATTCCTCCAAAGAACCTTTACGGAAGCAACTTCTTTGTTTCTCAACTTTCGAACTTGCCAGTCCAAAATCTCAACCGGAACCACTTCATAAGAAAGACTCTCCTTTACACCAAGACTTTCCAATGATACTATAGATGTCAGATCACCAAAACATTTCTTCAATAAGGATACATGGAAAACTGGATGAATCAATGCTAAATTATTAGGCAAATCAAGCTCATAAGTAACCTTACCAATACACCTTAAAATCTGATATGGGCCACATAACGGGGACTAAGCTTCCCTTTCTTCCCAAACCTCATTACACCCTTTATGGGTGAGATTTTCAAGTAGACCCAATCATTAACATCAAATTCCAGATCTCTCCTTCTAACATTGGCATAGGATTTTTGCCGACTTTGAGCCGTTTTCAACCTTTCTCTAATAAGCCAAATTTTCTCCATAGCCTCATGTACCAATTCGGGACCTATCAAAGAGACTTCATCAACTTCAAACCAATCTATAGGAGACTACACATCCTGCCATAAAGAGCCTCAAATGGAACCATACCAATACTCGAGTGGTAGCTATTATTATAAGCAAACTCAATCAAAGGCAAATGATCATCCCAATTACCCTTAAAATCAATCACACAAGCTCTCAACATATCTTCCAAAGTTTGGATAGTACGCTTCTCTTGCCCATCGGTTTGAGGATGAAAAACTATACTAAGCTTAACACGAGTACCAAGGCTATTTTGGAAAGATTTCCAAAACTGAGAAGTGAATTGAGTACCACGGTCGGATATAATAGATAGGGGCACTCCATGTAACCTAACCATCTCCCTTAGGTACAACTTAGCATAGTCTTTCGCCGAATAAGAAACCTTGACGGGAATGAAATGAGCCGATTTCATCAAATGATCCACAATAACCCAAATTGAGTCATGTTGTCACCGGGTGCGTGGTGAACCAACAATAAAGTCCATATTAAAATCTTCCCACTTCCAAGTAGGAATGCAAATGTCCTGGAACAAACCTCCCCGCTTTTGATGCTCGACTTTTACTTGTTCACAATTAGAACACTTAGCCACAAATTCCGCAATGTCCTTCTTCATCCCATTCCACCAATAGACCACCCGCAAGTCACGCTACATCTTGGTGGCTCCTGGGTGAATGGAATATCGGGAACTATGGGCTTCTGATAAAATCGGCTCCCTCAAGTTATCAACATTCGGAACACACAAATGACCCTGATATCAGAGTACATCATCTTCCCCTTGGGAGAAAGCCTCAACAGAATTTTTAAGAACCGTTTCCTTTGATTCTGTCAAAATTGGATCAAGACCTTGCTTTTCTTTGACATCTGATACAAAGGACGATTCTGAACCATTATGAACAACAACTCCTCCATCATTAGAATCAATCAACCGAACACCCAATCGGGCTAATCTATGAACATCTCGAACCAATTCTTTCTTACTATCCTCAACATGAGCAACACTACCCATGGATATCCGATTAAGGGCATCCGCCAACACATTCGTCTTGCCGGGGTGATAGAGGACACTTATGTCACAGTCCTTTAGCAACTCAAGCCACCTCCTTTGAGGAAGATTCAGATCCTTTTGCTTGAACACATATTGTAAACTCTTATGGTCGGTGAAGACATCTACATGGACAGCACACAAGTAATGTCTCCAAATTTTAAGAGCGAACACAACCGCCGCTAGTTCTAAGTCATGGGTAGGATAGTTCTTTTCATGAATCTTAAGTTTCCTTGAAGCATATGCAATGACCCTCCCATTTTGCATAAGGACACATCCAAACCCAATTCTTGAGGCATCACAATAAACAACAAATCCATCGGACCCTTCCGGTAAGGTCAATATCGGAGCGGAGGTAAGCCTATCTTTCAATTCTTGGAAACTCTTTTCACACGCTTCGGATCATACAAACTTAAATTTCTTTTGGGTCAAAGCCGTCAATGGAGAGGGAATCAAGAAAAACCCTTCAACGAACCTTCTATAGTAACCAACCGAAACCAAGAAACTTCAAATAACTGAAGGGGATAGGGGTCTAGGCCAACTCTTAACGACATCCACCTTCTTAGGATCTACCTCAATACCTTTAATAGAAATAATGTGACCAAGAAAAGCCATGAATCTCAACCAAAACTCACATTTACTAAACTTTGCAAAGAGTTTTTGGTCCTTGAGGACTTGCAACACAATCCGCAAATAATCGGTATGCTCACCCTCACTCATTGCGTAAATCAAAATATCGTCAATGAATCTAATCACAAACATATCTAGGTATTGTTAAAACACCCTATTCATCAAGTCCATAAATGCGGCCGGAGCATTTGTCAAACCAAATGACATTACTAAGAATTTGAAATGATCATATCTAGTCCGAAAGGCCGTCTTCGGAATGTCATCTTCCTTCACCCTCAATTGGTGATAACCCGATCGAAGGTCAATCTTGGAGAAGTAACTCGCTCCTTGAAGTTGATCAAACAATCAGCTATCCTTGGAAGAGGATACTTGTTCTTAATAGTAACCTTATTTAGTTGGCGGTAGTCAATGCACACACGAAGTGAACCATCTTACTTCTGAACAAACAAAACTGGAGCACCCCATGGAGAGATACTTGGTCGGATGAAGCCCTTATTCAACAAATCTTTCAATTGCTCCTTCAATTCCTTAAGTTCTGCCGGAGTCATTCGGTAAGGAGGAATAAAGATAGGTTAGGTATTTGGGAGAAGGTCAACATCGAAGTCTATTTCCCTTTAGGGAGGAACACTGGGTAGATCATTGGGAAACACTTTCGGAAACTCATTAACAACGGGGACCGACTCAAAGATAGGGGTTTCAAAATCCTTATCCCTAACCCAAACAAGATGGTATATGCAACCCTTAGAAATCATCTTCACTACAACAAATTTTATTATCTGTGCCAAATTATTTTTTCACTTAAAAGTCGTATTTCATCACTAAAAATATTTGTGACGAAAAAATTTCATCAACTTTTCGTCGCAAAATCAGTGTCGCTAAATCTATATGAAAACAATTTAGTGTTTCGTCACTAAATAAACTATATTAACTACAAAATAAAATTTAGTCACCAAATTCATAATATTTATGATGAGTTTATTTGTCACAAATACCGTAAGAAAATTGTAGCTAAAAACACAGTTTCGTCACTTAAAATATGCTTATTGCCGACAAATCTGTTTCGTCGCTAACTATGATTTTAAGCTGTGACAAAGTCTATCGTCTTTAAAGCTATGCATAATCTGTAGTTAAAAGAATATAATTTCTTCACTAAAATGTATATTTGTGTACGAAAGAAAATTTCATCTCTAAATACATAAATTATCAACAAATTTGTTTGTCTAGGAAAGATAGTAATTTCGTAGCTGAAAATTCTTTCTGGATTGAAATATGCGCTGTTTACTGACAAAATTCATTCGTCATTGTATGTTACCTTAATGCACTCCCAAATCACTTTCAAGCTAATTTGGTACACTTCTCACAAGCTTATAAAGAACAGAATTAGTGTTTTCTAACAAAGCATTGATAGTTGTTGAAACTTACATAAATTTATCAAAAGGTACCATTAATCTCAAAAAGACAAAGAATGCTTACAAATGAGATAAAACATGTCTAATACTTGATAAAAATTACATTTATCCTCACTATATTAATGTTGGTCCAAAGGTAAACCACAACCATAGTCTCAATTTATTGTCCTTTTCTTTACATCTTTACTTTCTAACTTGAACGCTATCTTCATTTTTTGGTGTACAAATCAAATCCAGCTCTTCATTCTTTACAATGAATCTGCAAATCAAATTATCGTTATTTAATTATTATAGCAATCAACAAAAATAAAGTTAATAGTACTCAAATACAACATGGTTTAACCTTTAATAGTAGTTTTTATGAGTACTTATATGTGAACCATCATTGTACCCTCTAATTATTCATAAAAAGATACCAAACCCATTTCAAACACAGGAAGTGTAGGAAAAAAGAGGGACACGGACAAATTAATTATGTAAGAAAAATAAGTCTTACTGCCAAACATGGCACACAACAAAGCAACCATAATGATATCTTCAATTATTCAATGGCTTTGGAAAAACTTAAATTCTCTCTCCTTTGTTCCTACTCATAGCGTATTGATTACGGTCAAATATTCAGCGCATCCACCCTATGCTCCTCCTGATGGAGGTGTCAGGACGGCAGCCACCGACAATTCAACCCACAGTTCCCATTCCCCTCTTGGTGGAGGCAACTACTAATGGAAAAACTGCTACAAAACTTTCTTATGCAGCTTCAATCACAAACCCGTCCACATTGAACAACCCTCAAAATTTCCATAAAAGAGAACAAGTTAAAGCCAAGTACACCACCCACAATGGCATTCCAGCCATCATTTTCAAAGCTTCATATTACTATGGAATTATGGCAGGAGAATGTACGTACACCTTGGTGGGGTGATTTCTAAAACCTAGACCTCAAATTGATCGAATTCAATCAAGATTTAAGGAGATGATATCCATTAAAGTGTTGGAAAAAATAGGGTTGTATGATAATTATAATATTTTCATCAATTTGATTAATGCTAAAGATTATCAGAATGTTTGGTTTCGAAAGGCCATTGAAATCGATGAAATTCAAATGTGGCTGCAAAAATGGTCTCCCGATTTCAAATCAGAAGAAGATCTACCTGTCGCTCTGGCATGGGCTCTTCTCCCAAGTTTACCATTTCACTTACACTCATGGCATTATGTTTAATAATTGCTAAATTCAGTAGGTACTCCTTTAGCTCTTGATGCTGCTATGTTGGGTAGAACAAGGCCTAGCATGGCTAAGATTAGAGTAGAGATGGACCTATTGAAACCTCTTCCTGAAAGTTTGTGGATTGGGCAAGAACACGAGGATTCACCTCTCATGAGATACACACAGAAAATTGAATATGAGAGCATTCCAAAATACTGCAAAGAATGTAAGAAATTGGGACATAACATCATGAATTATAGATTCTGAGAAAAGAAGAATGCTGAGCAGAGGAGGAAAAAACTCAGCCAACTAATACTAATGATCAAAATTGCAACATGAATGAAGGACATAAGAACAATATTACTGTAACACAAGGGGAATATCACAAAGAAGAACCAAACAAAGTGAAAGAAATAGATCATATGGAGCAATCTGCCACAAAGGAAGAAAATCAAACTAAGGCCATGGCACAAACTATCACTGATATGTCAGAACATATTATTGATATTGCTAGAAAAGGAAACAAGAAAAAAAAAAGAATGCCAAGAATCTCCCTAAGATGAAAAACATAGTGTTGTTCAAACATGTTCTACCATAGAAGAAAAACAAGAAACATTCTGATAACATGGATATCAATAAGAAGCAGAAGAAGAATCCATCTTTCCAAACTGTTGAAGAAGTGGAAAATAGAAACCAAGAGAAGAAGCAAAATATTGAAACAAAGAAGCATGACGAGCAACAACAAGAGTATGGAGAACAAAGTAGTTACAGTCACAAAGAGTGGCACAACTGCGTAGGTGATCAAACTCATGTCGGTAACAAAGAGGATGGTTCAGAAAACATAGACAAAAAGAAAACACAAAGTGCTAATGAGTGCAATAGTAAAAAAGGAATCAAGATAGAGGACACTCAGTCCAGCAGCCTTATAGTGGAGATTAATAATAAGAATGCTATCAATTTGTTTGTGGAATTAAATTGTGATCAGAATAAGATAGGTACGCACACAAGCACCAATAAAAATGATAAATATAGAGAGTTTCACAACAAGGAAATGGAGCATATACTTCAGGAGTCTGATACTCAACATACCAACAAAAATGCAGATCAGTAACAAGATATGGATAAGGCCATAAGTACTTCAGATTTCTTAACTTCTGGACTTTACAACCTGATTTTATGGAGGTGGTTCAACAGGTATGGGATAACAACATCCATGAAAATGCTATGTGGAGGCTTCAATCTTAAGCTTAAACTACTTAGCAAAAATCTCAGCCAATGGTCCAAGGATTCTATTGGAGACATAAATGAACAAGTAACAGAATAAGGATTGTTTTCTAATATGTTGTCATTTATGTGTCATTGTAACCAATTCATTTAAGAAAAAGATAATCAACAAACAAAAAAAATAAGTGACAATGAGAAAGTAATGAAGTCAATGAAATATTCAAATACAAATTAAACTTAAAGGTACTTCACTCCAAGTATACTAAAGAATGAACAAGCTAATTAGGTGCAGAAGCAAGGAAAGATCCTCCAGTGAGAACTTGAACAATTTTATTAAGGAGAAGATCTAGTCTTTCTCAAGGTTGAGTACTTAAGTTCTTATAGACTTTGGTAACATATTTTAGTAGTAGACTAGTAAAAGTCATAGGACAGACAACATATAGAAATCCAATGAGTTTTATTTGAAAAAAATATTAAGAAACAGATGGATATACAGGATATGGAGGCAGCAATGGGTCCACCAACTCTCTTTCCGAGCACGTTAAACTTTCAAGAATAAATCTTATCTAAAAATAATCCATAGCTAAAATGACATCATTATCATGGAACAAAATTCTTCTAATGGACAAATTGTGTTTAAGGATGGGCATAAAACACGAAAAGTCAGATAAAATTTTGGTTCTTTGGTCAGTTTTCAATTTTAATTTTCAAGAAGTTAGATTATGAATCTAGTTTAAAATTTTAAATTCTTAGTACAAATTGAGATACAGAACTATTTTATTAAATATTTGTATATTGCTTTAGCTACTTCCTGCTAGTCGCGCAGGTTATGATTATTGTCAGTGGCTTATATATATTATAGAACTTCAAGTTTTGTAACAGATGAATACAAATCACTGATAGATCTTCCTTTTCAATGATGAGAGTGAAAGCAACTATACGACAAAGTTATCAAAAACAACTTTACTTATTTATAAAAAACTAACATTTTGTATAATATGATCGTCATCAGCTCAAGAAAAAGTTAATTTACATGTATGTTGCCAAAATAAAACCTTAAAGTTTTTCCCTCCTTTATTTTCCTATGGTGGGTAGATAAGACCTTAAATTATAATCCCGCATAGGCACCTTAGGAAAACCATAATTGTCAAGGGTTGTTCTTGCTAAGATCAAGTGTTAGAGAAAAAACGATAACAAGATGAAAAAGTTGATAGCATAGCACACCCTATATTTTAGAGGATATTACATTGATTGGTTATGGATGTGATATACTTTTCAATGCAAGGTAAATGATGTCTAACCAACAAGGTCTTCTAATGACAAGAAAAAAAAGCAATTATGTGAAGACAGATCCATGATTGTGTTTGTTGAATGCTTTAATTTATGTGTTATCGCAAATAAACGGTATCTAAACACTTAAAAGGACATGCCCTGTCAATTTTGTAAAGAAATAAATTTTAACATACTTCAGCCACTATACTAATACCTCTGTTGCATTTCATGTGATAGTATATGGCAATGAGAGAACAAGATTGTTTGAAAAGTATAGGCCTTTTGGGTCCTAGTTGGTGTACTACATTAACTGTCCAAATTTTAATTGAATCAAACACAAGAACTTCGATAATTACTCCCAAGTTTTAGATATCAAAGCAAGGAACCATTCAAGAAAATATCATGTTCTAGATTGTTTTTATGACAAAGGCATAGGGGCTAGAGCATCTTTAAAAGTATTGCTACATTTCTTTCATTAGTCAGTTTTTAAGCATAAAAAGAGCCCAATATACCGAACTTATACAGAATCGAACACGAAAACAGAACTAAAGTTAGTTTGGTTCAGTATTCGATTTATATCCCCAAAAACTGAAACAAAATAAAGTACCAAATGGAAGTTCTTAAAAACAGAACTAAAGAGTCGAAAGCCCACTCCTATGTGTGTTAACCTAGATAACTGCTTCAGACTGGTGGTATGGTATTTTATACAAATTTTAACAAAGTGTTCTCAAAAAATTACCTCATCTTATAAAGTACTACAACCAATAAGCTTTGTTTCAACATCTTCATTTCTAGAGGTGAAAAAAGAAAATATGTGGCGACATCAATTGAAAAGCATTGTTAACCACAATACCAAAATAAAACAGAAAAAATTAGTCCACTCAGAGAAGAAGAAAATACGCATAAATTTTATGTTTCGGTCATGTTAGAGCATACCTTGATAATGACAACATGCCACTACATTTAAAATTTAAACACCAATAAGTTTCACATCTTCCTCTAAATATTTACCATCTCTGTAATAAAGAAATAGAATAATAAAATACAAACTGCAAGTACCAATAAAATTTACTTACTTTATGAAAATCATTTTATTTACCTCGATAAATATTCAGGTAATTCTCCTCCATTCAATATGTATATTCAAAAGTTAAAGGACTATAAGGCACAAACTTATCTTACTGAGAGGAGAATATTCTTTGCTCATCTAAATTGCTAGAACTCAAGTGCGGATATCCGATACAGATGCAGATCTAGAGATAGGATCCTTCAAGATCTAAATCTTCAGATTCGGTAATATGAATTCAAATATAGATAAGGGTGCAGGTATTGGCTAAATATAATTCAAATATCTAAAAATAGAAATGTAAAACCTAAATTATGTGATATCATTTGGAAAACTTGAGGAGAAAATATTGATCAAGAAGAGAATCTAGGAAGGAGATAAAAGGAAAAGGGGTGACATAAATTTCTATATACAAGCTTATCCATTTTCATCAAAGTAATCAAAATCGATAAAAACTCTAAAAGAGCATATTAAACTAACTGATTAGTGTGTAAAAACTTTTCATCATATGAGATAATAGTACCCAACTCTTTATTTTCATTTAATATACCAAGAACAACTAGAACAATATTCATATGCTCATGATATGAATTATATCAAGAGATTAGCATTTGGACCAAATACACAATGCATTCAGAGAGTGAACTCATTACCACCATTGTACATTGTGTTATTGAAAATTCATATAAACACACCTTATAAACATATACAAATATAACAAACACACAAATACATTTTACAAGAATTAGAATAAATATAAGCTTAACATCACAAAAAGTCAATACATGAATAGATACAAATCTGATAGGTGAGATAAACAGAACAAAATTATTTTATGTTTTTTCTTCATCACTTATCAAACATGGAGGTTAACCATAAACTAATCAAGTAAACAGAGAAAACAACTTAATAACATCCAATGAAGAGAGAAAAGTCATAAAACAAAACTACAAAAATTAAGAAAAGAAAAAGAGCTCAAATTCACAAAATCATCAAGATACAAGCTAACTGTAAAAATGGAAAGAACTTCAAAATCGACCCAAATGAAAAGAGACGAATATAAAACCCTTACTCCAGCTCTCCCCAATAACGATCTAGCTTAAAAAATCAAAGAAACTTTCTTTTGTTATTTTAAAAAAATGATAACGAGGAAAGTGACAAAAACTTACTTATAGATTTCGGATGGAGAACCATGATCCTGACTCCTGAGAGAAAGAAGTTTAGGGGACGAGGCAAGTCTGGTCCCTTTTCAATTGACAGTTGGTGTGTGTAAATCAAAAGTTGAGAAAATTGAATAAAAGGTGTCAAATAAGTGTTGGTTTATTTTTGGTGACACTTTGAACAAAAAGGGTCAAACTCATTTTAAAATGTAATTAAGTTAATTTGGGACAAAATTAATATTTTCAAAACTTCTTAATCTTTTATAAAACACAAAAAACATCTCATTGCTTAAGTATTTTAATTCTAACCTAACCATTTTTAAAAAAAGATTAAAACTTCTCTCTCTTCTCTCCAACGTTCTCTCCTTCTTCTTCTTCCCCTTGGAAAATCCGACCATCAACAGTTTAAGCTTCTCATTCTCTTCCTCCTCATCTCCGGTCGTCAATCTTTCTCAAGTTTAACATAGTCTTCGACTGTGACATTTCTTAAAACGGGCAAGTCATTTTTTTAAATTTTTTTTAGAAATCATTGGGTTAATGAACAAGAAATCATTCTATAGATCTAAAAATTGAATAATGGACCTGTTATTTCTTGTTTATGAATCACAAACGGAGAAACCCAAAAAACCCTAACTTTTAGAAAATGTAATGTGTTGTTGTTGTTCAGTGAAAAGTCATTTTTTGTTGGTTCTGTTCTTCTTTTTGTGAACATTTTGTTGATATTTTTGTAGATATATAGTCTGTTCAGTTGTCCAACAAAAAACTAATTTGTTGAAAGAAGTGTCATATGTTGCAACATATGAGTGATTTGTTGGTACAAATTGCAACATAATTGTCATATGTTGCAACAAAACACCTATATATTACACCAACAGAATCGTCATATGTAGTAACAGGTTACTGACGTGTTGCAACATAAGGTTCATCTGTGGCAACATAAGTATAAATTGATACCCCTTATTTTTTTATAACCTCTCTCTCAACCTTTTTCGTTTATCTTGTAGATAAAATGTCACAAGAAGGTTCATTTGTGGCAACAGCTCGATCTTTTGTTGTTGCTACATCTTCTTCTAACATCAAATGCTCTTCTTGTCGATGCGAAGGATGTGAACAGTAGTATAATTATTTTCTTAGTCGTATTAAAGAATTGACTAATACTATTAATGAGTTGACATCCAATACTAATCTCTACACATCCAAGAAGATTTCACAGCCTTTGAAGGTTAGGAGGTTGAAAAAATCAATTTCCAAATCACTCTCTATAATCAGTAAAAAAACAATCAATGACTACTGCTCCACAATCTTGTTCAACCACAAAAGGCAAGGAGAAAGTCGTCAGTTGTGATGTGCGGCGACAATATCCATTTGAAGGTTTTAACATTTCCGGCGAGAGTCCAACTCAAATAATGTCATCCTTCTCGCAATGGATAAACGACGGTCTTTACAAGCATCATGCAAAAAAGTAAAGTCAGTCAACTATTATTTATATTTCTTGATGTCCACTAAATAATTATTTTTAATGTTTATACACTTACCAAAAAGACAAGGATGGGAACTACTTAGTTAATTGCTCGAAACTTGGATTCAAACAACTTGATTTTGTAGTTGCATTCCCGATGACGAAGGACTGGTTCTATGTACTTTCCCAACCCAACAAGTGTTGGACTAATGAGGTATAACCATGTCCACTTATCTTATCTTTTGATTAACACCTACTGATACATACATTCAAATTAATTGATACATAAATTGTTGTTGATGCATCTATGCAGCATGTGGATGTCATTTTTTACTATCTGCGGAAGAAGTCGAAGCAACAAACAGAGTAATTCAAAATATCGATACACTACTACTAATTATTTTTTCAAAACATACATCGATCATGCCAATGTTATTCCTGAATATGAAGATAAAATCATTAACATTATCAAAGGTTTTAGTATATCAGCTGGACTGCCTTGGCACCTCACAGATGAGGTTTATGTCCGTGTAAATTGTAATGGAGAGTTTCATTGGATCCTGGTTGTTATTGTATTGAAGCAACGGTGCATAAGGGTGTATGATTTGATGTCCTCATCGAGGAAAAATAGAAAATTATCCAGTGAGATCCAAAAGTTATCTACAATGTTGCCAAAGTATCGTGAATACAGTGAGTATTTTTAGCAAAAAGAGCTAATCGATTGGTCAATGGTTGAATCTTACAAGGACAAGAACAGATCTCAGCCATTCAAAGTCGAATACATTGCTGATATTGCCAAACAAGCAAGTAATAGTTTGTACGTATCACATTATTTTTTATTTTACCATTTAATAATGTGATGTTATTAGTTTATTAGTTTCTTAATAGATGATACAACATGCAGAGACTGTGGACTATTTGTTGTTGCATACGCGGAGTATTTGAGTGATGGACTACAAGTACCATCTTCTGGAATGGTTGCTAAATTCCTTCGCATGAGATATGCTTCACTCCTATGGAATTATGGGATTATAAAGGCTCAGAGTGGCTATGTTAACAATAATGAAGACCCACAGAGGCCCAAAATTGAAAAATCAAAAATCATATCTCGAGATGATGTTATGGTTACCAACATTGATTAGATTTAGTTTTAATGGTTATGTATACCATTTTGAATTACCTTTTTGTTGATAAGTTGTAAAAAACAACTGGTAAACTGTTCCTTTTGGCTGATATATTAATGGTTATTATTGTGTTATTTTTGTTGTAACAAATGTCAATTATGTTGTGTGGTATCTGTGGCAACATATATAGCCTCTATTGTAAAAACAAATCACACAATTATCTGCATATGCCCCAACAGAAAGGTGATATGTGGTAACATTTGTCACTTGTGTTGGCATAACGGAAATTGACATATGTTGCAACATTATGTTGTCAAAATTCAAAAAAAAATTAAAAAGATGAAACAACGGTCATTTTTATTTTTATCTCTCTCCTCTATAAAAGGACGTTTCATATTTGAAATTTAATTTACTTTTCGTTTCTTGTATTTCTTTGTCTCCCTCTCTCTCTCTTCTCTCTCTTGTTTCTCCATTATTTCTCCACAGATCCACTTGTTGTTGCGAAATTTTGTGCAACATAATTGTAATCTTGTGATATTTCTCCTCTTTCTCTACAATAGTTTCACGTCATCGTTGCCGCTCATTCCTAATTTATCATCAATATCTTCTCAGGTAAAATTAATTTAGGGTTTTGAAATATTTATTGGTATTAAATCAGGACGTTTTTAATGGGTAATCACTTGTTTGTGTTTGTTTGTAGGCTGGTTAGTTAGTGTTTGGTTGATTGTTATCTGGTTTCAAAAAGCTCTAATTTGTTGTGGTTAGGGTTTAGGGATGGTCGTGATTGGTTGGTATTGAATCGTATTTGAGGTTTTGTTTTGTGAGGGGTGTTGCGTGTGTTGTTGTTGTTATTTTTGTTAAGAAATAGTTGATTTTTTTGTTGATCTTGTTGATTGGTATTGAATAGTA
Organism: Solanum appendiculatum; assembly: GCA_018342035.1. Lineage (NCBI taxonomy): Eukaryota > Viridiplantae > Streptophyta > Magnoliopsida > Solanales > Solanaceae > Solanum > Solanum appendiculatum. The sequence goes on from JAGDQO010000782.1 coordinate 21,995, forward strand.
TTTGGGGTTGGGTTTTGTTTTGTGAGGGGTGTTGTGTTGTTGTTGTTGTTGTTGTTATTTTTGTTCAGAAATATTTGATTTTTGTTGTTGATCTGGTTCATTATTTACAAATTTTTAAGATAATTTTTTTCTATCCATTTTTGTAGATACAAATATAATGCCTCATGTCAAAAGAAAATTTGTATTAACAAATGAAACAAGTGAAACTTAGACCAAGATCAAGAAGAAAGCTAGGAGTAAAACAACTGGTAAGAAGAAGAATGAAAATTCAAGTTCCTATCTTTTAGAAGAGCTTGCATCCGAAGTAGTTCATGCTCAAGTAGAAGCAGGAGTTTCTTCTAAAATAAAAGTAGGAGTTTCTGAAGAAGTACCTGATATTCTCCATGAGGGAGAAGAAAAAATTGAGAATGATGAAGAAATACAAGATAAAATTGAGGATGAGGAAGACAGATAAAATTAAAATGAAGTTGAGGAAAAAAGGACAAGAAAAAATTGAGGATGATGAAGAAAGCCAAGATAAAAATGAACCTGGGGAAGAAAGAGGACAAAAAAGTGAGAATGAGCAACACAGGCTAGAAAAAATTGAAGTTGAGAAAGAAGAAGAAGAAAAAAATGAAGTTGAGGACGAAGATGTCATCAAAACTATCAATGCACACATTTTTCTTGTGCATTTGCAGCCTAATGCTAATGATGATAGCATTATCAGGTCAGACATGGAAAACTCTTTCGAGTCCTTCAGGGAAATACTCCGGGCGAATGATTTGGAACAATTTTTTAAGAATAGTTATTTTGGGCAATTTCTTGATTTGCCCCTGAATAATAATCCACGTTTTCAAATGAGTATGGTCTATGAACTTCTAAATAGAAGGTTCATGTTTCAAGATAATGAAAAGAAAGATGAGGTTTTGATTAATTATTATGGCATGCCACTTTTCTTTGGCACAAAGAAGTTTGCCATAGTTACAGGTTAAAATGTCATTCTCCTGCCCAGCCCATTTTCTGTTTATACAGTCAAAAAACAACCCCGGAGAAGAAAGAAAGGAGAAGATAAGAAAACAAGTAATGAACAGTCAATTGAGGAGCAGGACTTGGTGTCCCTTGTTGGCCCAAGCTTCAAAAATCCCAAATTGATAACTTTGTTGAATGACAAGGAGGTTTCAAAGAAGCACAAGCAATCATTGTGCTTACTTTGGTTTGTACATAATGTACTTATGGCCAAAGATGTCAACAACAATATACCCCTTAATTGGGTGAAGTTCTCAGAGGATATTAAGGCTTTCAATGACTATCCTTGGGGTCATGATAGCTACAAATTGACTGTCAAATATTTGTTGAAACAATTATCTACAAAGACCAATAACTTATTTGTCTTTCCATGGGCTTTCATGGTAAACATTAATTTTTTCTTAATATATTTAATATTTTATTGAATAATTCAACATTTGACATCTTTTTCCTTTGTATAGGCTTGAGCATTTGAAGCCATTCCTCATTTGAGGAAACAAGTAATGGCCAAATGAGAGGTTTCATCTCCAAGGATCTTGAGATGGTTAACTTCAAAAAATGTCAAGAATCCTCCGGACCTTTTTAACCCTCCTGATGATGCTGTAAGTTGATTCTTATGTTTCAACATATGGCCTATCTGTTGCTTTATATGATTCTTCTGTTGCAACATATGTACTATTTGTTGCTATATATGATTCTTATGTTGCAAGATATGCCCTATTTGTTGCTATATATGATTCTTATGTTGCAACATATGTCCTATATATAGCCTCTGTTGCAACATATATCCTATGTGTTGCTTTATATGTACTATCTGTTACTATATATGATTCTTATGTTGTAACATACGGCCTATCTGTTGCTACAGATGATCCATGTGTTACAACATATGTCCTATCTGTTGCTACAGATTTATAATATGTTCCTACAAATGACTCATATTTTTCTATCATAGGTTGTTCATCCATGGCTTGTCCCAACCGAAAATTAGTTGCAAATGACATTCCTGATTACTCTAGGGATTGTTGAAACTCTATTTGCTCATGTAGTCGATAGAGTTAAAAGGGAATTGGATGGAGCAACAACCATCAAAAGGGCAAAAGTTGATGATGGTGAATTTCATGTTTTTAATGAGGATGATATGGTTGATGGAGCTATAACGGCTGGTGTTAATATTGGTATTGGTGCTGGTGCTGGTGCTGGTGCTGGTACTGGTGTTGGTGTTGGTGTTGGTGGTGGGGTTGGTGTTGGTCCTGGTGGTGACAAAAGTGGTGTTGGGGCTATCTCTTGTAGTAGATGTTCTGGCCTTCTATGTGAGAAGTGCAAGAAAGAAGATCACGACGTTATCAAGTATCTTCAAACATTGAATGAAGCTATCAATGAATTGAAATACAAGAGGGGTGTCATTACACCACTTAAGGTTCGGGATCCATATCCTCCACAGGCCAAGAGGAGGAGAAAATCATATTTCAAGGAGATATCCAATTAGAAGAAAACATTTATTGGAGAATTGCACATGCTATAGGAGAGAAAATAGAGCTCAAGTCGGTGAATATTTACAAGTTTGTGCCTGCAGCCAAAAAGGAAATTTTGTTGGCACTGATTGAAACAAAGGATCACCTCGAACTATACGCCATGCATTATCGTAGTAGAAAAGATTTCAAAAACATGACAAGTATGAACGTTTGGTGGGATGACTGGGTAATTTTTCTCCACTACACTAACCTTGAATTTATAATGTTTTTTTGTTTTATCTTTTCAATCATTACTCTCTTTAATATTAATTGTTATTTCAGTATGTTGATGAAATTCTTAGCCTCATGCAGGAGAGGCAATTGAGATTCCATGAGCACTATGATTCCACTGATAGAATCATGGATCTCAACTTCTATAGTTACTTCAAAAGCAAGTTCAAGGATACTAGCGAGGAAGCTACAATAGCTAGTGGCTGAAGCCTAAAGCGGTTACTTGAAGAGTTAGTATGGGAAGAGGATGTCGGTAACTATGTTAGGGGCAATAGACCATATCCTGGAGGAATGGATTAGATTGGTGCAAAAAGGGTTATTGCAGTCATGAACATAGACAAAAAACATTTTGTTACTCTTGAGATCCTATTGCACGAGGGTCGCATGAATGTCTATGACTGCAACATGATGGTTTTTGAACATAGCTTATTTTTGACATTCATATAGCCTGTGTTCGAGTTGTTTCCCATATTGTTGAGGCAAAGTGGAATCATGAACCATTTGCTAGTAAAGTTCCTCAATGAACCATGGGAATTTAAAGGTCGAGAGGATCCCATGGTCAGATATGAAACTGATGTCGCATGCGCATCATACTCGCTTGCATTTATCGAGCATTTGATAACCAGCACTACTATGAAACCTTCTGAGACACAGTTGTGTCACAATACAGTTGAAAGGATGCAATGGGTTTGGGCTTTCGGGATAGTTTGTAGGAGCTTGGAGCCTTGAGACAATGTTATGTTTGCAATTAAAGACAATGTTTTATGTTTATCTGTTGCAACATATGTTTACGTTATGTAAAGAAAAAGTACACAGAAGTGCATAACTATGTTTATTTAGACAACTATGAAAATTTTTATGGTTGCACACAACTACATGAAATTTTTTCATCCTTCGTAGCATTCTTGGTAATGATTAAAAATAGAAAAAAGACCACAACAATCAATGCAGTTGTTACAACATTTGCTCTTATTCTTCTCCTTCATCACCCATTTGTTACTTTTTTCAATATGACTTTCATTAAATTCTAACTCCTTAATTCTCTTCGCCAATCTCAAAATAACGAACTTGGATCGTATATCAACATTTTCACGATCCCTCCATCTAAAGAAGTTGTATGCATTCTCCTAAAATACACCACAAATAAATTAAACAAAAACTAAAATAAAGACAAACAACAGATCTCCAGATAAATTTATGTAAAAAACATACACGATAGCGTGGACAAGACCAAAATCTTCAACCTAGATTCTCCTCAGACCACGACGTTTGCATTGAAAGTATGACTCCATGTTTGCAACATATTTTCAGATCCCGCATTAGATCATTCTCATCATTAGAAATACGATTCAAGATTGCATTTGACATTATAAAAATATTTTTCCTGAGAAAAGAATAGCTTCATGAGAGATCTCAAGTACTGGTACTGTCACAACAAATGCTTCTCTTTTAAAGAAATTCTGGCCCAACAGCTCTATCAAAAATTTAATGATTTCATTTATTAGAGTGTACATGATAGGCGTAGCTTTTAAATGATACATTCACGCGCCTTAGCTGCATATATGACCCATGCATCACCTGTTTTTCTTTTATGTTCTTCCACAGCATGAGCAGACGTCGTCGTTTTTGTTGATACTGAGAAGAGAAAGCAAGCGGCAAAGCGACGAGCGAGAAGAAAAGTGGAGAACAGAGAGAAGAAAAGAAAAAAAGAAAGAAAAGAAAAGAGAGGAGAGGAGAGGAGAGAGAATTTTATGAAAACCCTAACAACTTTTTTTATTTATTGTTAATGAAATAATGGGCCAATAATGGGTTATTTATGAGTTGGGCTTGCCCATGACCTTTTTTATTCTTAACTTTACTATTGTTCTTCCACAGCATGCCACACACACTTCTCTCACCCAACATGTTGCAACATATACCAATTCTTAATCTGTTGGAACATATGTCAATTTTGTGTGGTAATTTTCAATACAACATCTAACACGCAAATGTAAGAGAAATTATCTAGAAGATGTACATAGCCATTGAGACATGCAAACATAATATATGGAACTGATTCATATTCTGTAGCAACTTATTCGTATTTTTTTGTAACTTTTGAAATTTATGTTGCAACTGATTCAAATTATGTTGCAACTTTTGAAATTTTGTAGCAACTAATTCGTATTCTATTACAACTTTTGAAATTCATATTGCATCACATTAAAAATTTATTGCAACATTTGAATATTCTGTTGCCATTTAAGTCAATTATGTTACAATTTTTTAACATTCTATTGCAACTTTTGTAAATTATGCTGCAACAGATGCAAGGTAGATGGATATATTAATTGATAAATTAAGTAATTTAGTAATTAAAAATATTACATTAGATCATATTTCATTACATTAGACAATAATTTAGTAATTAAACATGTTATAACACTATGTATAACGATTATCTATTATGTTATATCACAATCATATTGAATTGCTTAGTCATCCATGATGAACTAATGGTATAATACTATATGTATTGAGTAATTGACTAATTAGATCAAGATTGTTACATTAGACCATAATTTAGTAATTAAACATGTTATAACACTATATATTATGATTGTCTATTGTGTTATATCACAATCACATTGAATGACTTAGTCATTAGATGATCAACAATGGTATTGTCCTTGATGGATTGAAGTATTGATAAATTTGATGAAGCTTGTTACAATAGACCTAAATTTAGTAGTTGGATATGTTATAACACTATATATTAGTATTACTTATTGTCTTAGGTCACAATTGTATTGAATTACAACGAAAAATCACATGTAAGGTTATACATATGTTGCAACATATGACCTATCTGTGGTAATTTTAACAAAAAATTGACCATATGTTTCAACAGATCAATAATATGTTAAAATTTAAGTCAATTCTATTTCAACTTTTAAAAATTTTATTGCAACTTTTGAAAATTATGTTGCAACAGAATAGGCATATGTCACCTCTGTGTGATAAATCTACAACAGAATAGACATATGCTGCAACAGATACAAAGTAGATGGATATATTAATTGATAAATTAAGTAATTTAGTAATTAAAAATGTTATAACACTCGACATAATGATTACCTATTATGTTATATCACAATCATATTGATGCTGTAATAATTACATGATGAACTAATGATATGTATTGAATAATTGATAAATTATATGAATGTTGTTACATTAGACCATAATTTAGTAATTAAACCTGCTATAACACTATATATTGTATTGAATTACAATGAAAAATCACATGTAAATTTATACATATGTTGCAACATATGACATATCTATGGTAATCTCAACACAAAATTGACCATATGTGCCAACAGATTAGTAATATGTTGCAATTTAAATCAATTTTGTTACAACTTTTGAAAATTTTGTTGCAACTTTTGTAAATTATGTTGCAACAGAATAGAAATATGTCACTTCTGTGTGATAAATCTACAATAGAATAGACATATGTTGCCACAGATTAATTGATAATATGCCCAAACAACTATTTTAATATGTCAAAACAACTACACAATCAAAGATGTCAAACACCATGAGGCTAAAATTTAACTACATAATCTAGTTATAAATCAAAACTGCATAATTCACAATGAATATCATCTTCATCGTCACTTCTCTTAGGCCAGCCTTTCTTGCGAAGATTCTGCTCATGTTGATGAATAGTGCAATTAATGGGTCTTTGTCCCAAAACATAAGGCTTTGACACCCACATTCTACCTATGACATGTCGTAAACTATGTCAACATCTCCTGATTTTCTATGGCTCCCTTTGTTTCATGTTGGCAATGAACATTACGTCTTCTCGCATGGATTCATCACTTTTGAAGATTGAAATTATGGCAAGTGCATAGGATGCACCATTGTGGCCTCCTTCTGCTTCTTGATTAATCATTTCCACTGCATTTGGTTCGTTTTTGTTGAAAAACTCAAACTACAAAAGAAAGAAACACATTTAAAAGGCAGAATAAATCAATAAAAATGTGAATACATACGAAAAACATGTAGAATTACCACATATTTTCTGTATAAGGCTTCTAAATTCTCATATGCCTGCAAATATCCAGAAAAGAAGTAGATTTTCCAAATATACGATTTACTCGACATCCAAAATCTGGAAAGTCGACCAACGTTACCTCCTGATATACAGAAGGAACCCATTACCGACTTCATTAAGGACCCTGTAACTGAAAAATCAAATCAAACGGTTAGGAAATAAAATTTAAACACAGACAAAAGATATTGATTTATATACATACCTTAATTTAACATTCATTAAATCTTTGAAGGAGGCGGAAGTAATTCTTTCAACGATATCAATAAGTAGACTCCTCGGATGGGATTCAATGTAGTTACAAAATTTTCATTTTTAAATCCTCCTCATCATTTTTTTACTCTTACTTACTCTCAAGTTGCGAAAAAATCTTCTTTTCTCTTATAACGATTGTGAAGAAGTTGCAACTTTTGAAGAAGAGTTACAACTTTTGAAGAAGAGTTGCAACTTTTGAGTTTTAAACGTTTTCAAATGTGAAAATGAAAATAGAGTCTCGAATTTTGAAAAGGGGGAGAATATGAAGAGTTCCTTTAATGACAGTCTTTTTTTAAAAGCTATTCCAATGACAGTGTACGTGATTGATTTATTGACACTTAACATGTAATTAATTAGTCAAAATATATATAGAATAGACATATATTGCAACATATGACACATATGTTGTAACAGATGCACAATTATATTGTAAGTTGTAAAATACAATTTACATATGTTGGAATAGATGCACAATTATGTTGTAAGTTGTAACACATAATTGACATATGTTGTAACAGATGTACAATTATGTTGTAAGTTGTAACACATAATTGACATATGTTGTAACAGATGCACAATTATGTTGTAATTTGTAACACATAAATGACATATTTTGGAACAGATGCACAATTATGTTGTAAGAACTAACACAATTGACATATGTTGGAACAGATGCACAATTATGTTGTAAGAACTAATACACAATTGAAATATGTTGTAACACATGCACAATTATGTTGTAGGTTGTAACACACAATTGACATAAGTTCATAAGTTCAAAATAAATCACACATTTTATATAAATAACATAAGTTCATTCAAATTAACATACATCCTCAAATAAAAAGGAACATTCATTAAAATTCAAAAATAATTATGGAGCATTTCGATTTGGATGTGTAGTTATTTTGTGGCCAATGTCCTTACATATGAAACACTTATTTTTTCTTATTGAAAATGATTCACCAACTCCACGCCTTCTCTTATATCTCCTTCTTCCAGGTTTGCTTGGATCAACATATGGAGGAGGTATTTCTCTCTCTAAGATATTCAAAGGGACAATCCAAGAATATTCGGGTGGCACAGGATAAATTTCCTCACAGTATGCAATTATGTATTTTTCCACTAAATAATATGGAGATGAGTACTAATAAATTTGATTTCCAAATTGTGCACCATATTGGGCTCGAAGCACTGCCATAGCATGTGGACACGGTATTTTTGTCACGACCCAGGGTAGCCCCTAGATGTAACACGGCGTACAAGACCCCGAGAGGCCTCATACAAGTCCTTAGCATACATAACATACAAGATAATAGAGAAATAAGCGATCAAAAGAGCATTTTATATCAAAGTTGTACTTAAAATAGCGGAAGTCTACAACTCATGTCTCAAAGCCTTCTAATATCATAGAATACGAATGAAAGTGATAGGGATGCAGCCTAATACAATATCCAACAAGGCTATGTCCTCGGATGGATGAGGACTCGCCAAGTCTTCTTTTCATCTCTAAGTCAATGCTCTTGCCATGAGTGGAAGGTGAATCGCCACGTCCTACACCAAAGAAGTTAATATAGGCAAGAGTATGTGTTAGCACAATTAAGTACTAAGTATGATAGCAATGCACATAAACACATAAGTCATGCTAGAGAGAGACATAATAATGACATGCAATGGCCAAGCTAAAAACATGATAAACAAGAGAAACATGAAACATAAAGCATATATCAAGGCCAAAACAAACTAAATAATCTTTTCTTCTTTTCTTTACTTCATCATGAAAACACTTGTTCATTAACTTGTGGGAAAAAGCCTTAACCGACATGTAAGTCCATGTGAGCTATCAACACGGAATCCGGTGTCTACACCACACCAAAAAGGGGTGTCCTACTTGCCAAGGTAAGACCATGAACTTCTTAACTTAGGTAGATCCACTAGCTAATGTCTACTTAAAGGCAACATCCTATGGTTGCAACATTGTTTATGGGATAGAGATTGCTTTAGGAGACTCGGCCTCAACTAACGGGAGAGATCCATCTAGAAAACTCGGCCTCTACTAACGGGAGAACTTTCACTAGAAGACTCGGCCTCTACTAACGGGAGGGCTTCCATCTCAATATCCACTCGGTGCTAAGCATAATTCCCACGTATTAGTCATTAACGTATATATATCATTAAACATGAAAAGGTACAACTAGGGTTACCAATTCAAGCTAAAATCATGCTTATAGATATTCATCTTTCATGGACCTTGTCCAAGTTTACATCATTAGAATAGCTCCTTAAGAACATGGGTAATCACCTCTTTGTTCTTCTTTTATTATAATGGGAGAATTACGTGAGAAAACCTTTCACTACTCAACCATAGCATCATCATATCATAACTTTGATACTTTACTCTCAAAGCACCCTTAATTCATCATGCTCATATTTCATAGTTAATAGAGTTCATATGGGTTCATGCAAGTTCAACTCATATCATGCAATTCAATGCAAGCTCATGCTTAGAAAGCCATAATTAAGACAATTTACCTATACTTGAAGGAACTCACATAATAGAGGAAAAATCATGCTTTTGACTTGATCATGCTAAATTCATAAGATTACCCTCAATTCATTCATAATTCATGCTTGATTTCATAGAGAATTCATAAACTTCATCAAATCATAACTCAACCCAACAATCAAAGCATAGATTATCAAATTGGGGAGAATTAGCTTGGGATCATGGGGGTTCATGCAATCTTTACATCAAATCATGTAATTCACGCTAATTCGTGCACTAAGTTACTTTATCACGCTAGATTGTGCACTAGGAATCATAAAATCAATAATTGGAATCATAATTGAAGAACCCATAATGATTGATCAGAAACCCTAATTTAATTGGGTTAGAGTAAACCTTTGAAAATCGTGAAGAAGAGGAAGGGCCCATTAGAGGAAAAGACTCCTAATGGTGAACACTATCATACCTCAAAGCAATCCACAAGAATTGGAGAAGATTGAAGGTCTTCAGTGGAGGATTCAAGCTTCTTCTTCTTCCTTGAGAGTTGAGAGAGAAATATTTGAGAGAGAAGAGTTTTGGAACGAATTAGAATGAAAGGAATTAGGCGTAGAAAGTATTTATAGGTCTTAGATTAAGGGTATAACCGACTTAGATTAATAGGTAAACATTTAGGGAAAAGACCAAAAAGCCCTTAATTAAAAACTGTCGGGGCCAATCGACGGACAGGATCTACGGTCCATACATCCATTTACGGACCGTCCTATTGAACCATCAAAAGATTCAGAGAGTTGGTATCTAGGGACCCTGCAACGAAGGTCTCGATTTACGGTTGGTAGGTCCATCTACGGATCGTACACCACAACCGTAGATCACTGCCTGAGTTTAAAGAGTTGGCTAAGTCTGGGGTCATCTAAGGTTACGTTCTATGGACCGTCGTTAGACTCACGAACCGTCCTGCTACCCGTAGGTCAAAGTTCAGAAACTTTGAAATCCTGAAATTTCATTGTGCCATTGAAGGTCCCCACCTACGGCCCGTTAATCCATCTACGGCCTGTAGATGGCCTCCGTAGGTCACTGTCTTCAGGTGAGTTCTGCATTTTAAAATCCTTTGAAAGCTTGGGGTATTATAATATCTCCCCCTTTGGAACATTCATCCTCGAATGAGAATCAAGACATCTCAAGAAGGGTAATAGACACGGACTAACAACCCAACCTAGCATGCAATCACATAAATGCACATATCCGAGGAGGAAACATCATGTCCAAGCTAAAGCATGATCCACACAACATATCATGAAGACTTTATGCAACTCATACTCAAATGCACATAATCATATAAGACTCTTCATGAACATGCACAATCAAGGATTCATGGAAATCAACTATGACACATGAGACAAAAAAATGAACCATGAGGATCAAGATACCTCAAGCTAGAGTAGGATCGGAAGAAAAGAGATGAGGATATCTGGACATCATATCGGCCTTGACCTCCCAAGTAGCACACTCAACCAATTGAGTCCTCCATAGAACTTTCACGGAAGCAACTTCCTTATTGCTTAACTTTCGGACTTGCCGGTCTAAAATCTCAACCGGAACCTCTTCATAAGAAAGACTATCCTTTATGCCAAGATTCTCTAATTGCATTATAGAGGTCGGATCACCAACACACTTCTTAAATAATAAGACATGGAAAACCGGATGCACTGATGACAAATCATTAGGCAAGTCAAGCTCATAAGCAACCTTACCTACACGTCTCAAAATCTGATATGGGCCTACATAACGGGGTCTAAGTTTCCCTTTCTTCCCAAATCTCATTACACCTTTCATGGGTGAGATTTTCAAGTAAACCCAATCATCCACATCGAATTCTAATTCTCTTCTTCTAAAATCGACATAGGACTTTTGTCGACTTTGAGCCATTTTCAACCTCTTCCTAATAAGTCGAACTTTCTCCATAGCCTCATGCACCAACTCCGGGCCTATCAAAGCAACTTCACCAACTTCAAACCAACCTATAGGAGATCTACACCTCCTACCATAGAGATCCTTAAATGGAGCCATACCAATACTAGAATGATAGCTATTGTTATAAGCAAACTCAATCAAAGGCAAGTGATCATCCCAAGTACCCTTGAAATCGATTACACAAGTTCTCAACATATCTTCCAAGGCTTGAATAGTACACTCCGCTTGCTCATCGGTTTGGGGATGAAAGACCGTACTAAGCTTAACACGAGTACCAAGACCTTTTTGGAACAACTTCCAAAATTGAGAAGTAAATTGTGCACCACGATCAGAGATAATGGATAAAGTCACTCCATGAAGCCTAACAATCTCCCTCAAATACAACTTAGCATAATCCTCCGCCAAATAAGAAGTCTTGACGGGAATGAAATGGGTTGACTTTGTCATTCTATCTACAACAACCCAAATTGAATGATAATTTCACCTCGTGCGAGGCAAACCCACAATAAAATCCATATTCACATCCTCCCACTTACAAGTAGGAATACTAATATGTTGGGTCAAACCTCCCGGCCTTTGATTCTCAACTTTCACTTGTTGGCAATTAGGACACTTAACCACAAATTCTGCAATATCTTTCTTCATTCCATTCCACCAATAAATTTCCCACAAATCACGGTACATTTTTGTAGCTCCTGGGTGGATGGAATATCGAGAACTATGGGCTTCCGATAAAATTTTCTCTCTTAAGCCCTCTACATTGGGAACACACAAACGACCTTGATATCGAAGCACACCATCTCCCCTTTGGGAGAAAACCTCTGTGGACTTCTTGAGAACCGCTTCCTTTAGTTGAACCAAGTTAGGATCAAGACCTTGCTTAGCTTTCATATCATGCACAAAAGAGGATTGAGAACCCTTGTAAACCGTAACACCACCTTTAGTGGAACCAACCAATCTAACACCCAATCGGGCCAATCTATGGATATCGCGAACCAACTCTTTCTTTCCATCCTCAACATGAGCAACCCTACCCATAGATAATCGACTAAGAGCATCCGCCACCACATTAGCCTTACCGAGGTGATAGAGAACACTCATATCATAGTCTTTTAACAACTCGAGCCACCTTCTTTGGCGGAGATTCAAATCTTTTTGTTTAAACACATATTGCAAACTCTTATGGTCGGTGAAGAAATCTACATGTACCCCGTACAAATAATGTCGCCATATTTTCAAAGCAATCACAACTGCCGCTAATTCCAAGTCATGAGTAGGATAGTTCTTTTCGAGCACCTTAAGTTGTCTTGAAGCATAAGCAACGACTTTCCCGTTTTGCATAAGAACACATCCTAGCCCAATTCTTGAGGCATCACAATAAACCACAAAACCATTGGATCCTTCCGGTAGAGTCAATATCGGAGCGGAAGTAAGTCGATCCTTCAATTCTTGAAAACTCTTCTCACATGCCTCGAACCATGCAAATTTATCCTTCTTTTGAGTCTAAGCCGTCAGTGGAGAAGCAATGAATGAAACCCCTTCAACAAACCTCCTATAAGAACCGGCTAAGCCCAAGAAACTACGGACATCCGAAGGTGATAAAGGTCTAGGCCAATTCTTAACCGCTTCCGTCTTCTTAGGATCTACCTCAATGCCCTTACCGGAAACAATGTGACCAAGAAAAGCCACGGACCTTAACCAAAACTCACATTTACTAAACTTTGCAAAGAGTTGTTGGTCCTTGAGGACTTGCAACACAATCCTCAAATGATTAACATGTTCACCCTCATTCTTTGAGTAGATCAAAATGTCATCAATAAACACAATCACAAACATGCCAAGGTATTGCTTAAACACTCTATTCATCAAGTCCATAAATGCGGCCGGAGAATTTGTCAACCCAAACGACATTATCAAGAACTCGTAGTGACCATACCTAGTCCGAAAAGCCATTTTTGAAATATCATCTTCTTTCACCCTTAATTGGTGATAGCCAAAACGAAGGTCGATCTTAGAGAAATAACTAACCCCTTGAAGTTGATCAAAAAAGTCATCGATACTTGGTAGAGGATACTTATTCTTAATGGTAACCTTGTTCAATTGACGATAGTCGATACACATACGGAGTGAACCATCTTTCTTCCTTACTAACAAGACCGGAGCACCACATGGAGAAATACTTGGCCGGATGAAACCCTTATCCAACAAGTCTTTCAACTGCTCTTTTAGTTCCTTAAGTTCCGCTGGAGCCATTATATAAGGAGGAATAGAAATAGGTTGCGTATCTGGGAGAACGTCAATACCGAAGTTTATTTCCTTTTCGGGAGGAATACCGGGCAAGTCATCGGGAAACACTTCCGAAAACTGATTAACAATGGGGACCGACTCAAGAGTAGGGTTTTCGGAATCTATATCCCTCACCTTAACAAGATGGTAAATGCAACCCTTTGAGATCATCTTTCTAGCTTTTAGATAAGAAACAAATTGACCTTGAAACATAGAATTTCCTCCCTTCCACTCTAGGATAGGCTCAATTGGAAACTGAAACTTGATCATTCGGATCCTACATTCAATAGAGGCATAACAAGCATGCAACCAATCCATCCCAAGAATAATATCAAAATCTAACATGTCAAGATCAACAAGAGTGACTCTATGGGATAAAGAGACCGGACAATCTCTATAAACTCTCTTAGCCAAGATAGATTCTCCAATCAGAGTAGAGACACGAAATGGATCTAGCAACACATCTGGAACAACACCAAACCTCATAGCCACATATGGCATCACAAAAGACAAGGTAGCACCGGGATCGAGCAAAGCATAAACATCAAAATGGAAAACTCTTAACATATCGATAACCACATCGAGAGAGGTCTCTTGCTCATGACGAGCCTGAAGTGCATAAAAATCAGTTTTGCTTCTGAGTATTCGAACCAGATCCTCTAAGTAGAGCTTGCTTATTCTCTCTTCCCTTGGTCGTGAGAGATGGACAATCCCTCATCTTGTGACCACTCTTTCCACAATTATAACAACCATCCGTACTGGCTAGACATCTACCTTCATGCTTTTTCCCACACTTGGCACAAGGAGCCAATAAAGAACCACCATTATTCACTCCTTGAGACTTGGGGTTAGATACCCTATCATTGTTGGACTTCGGAGGAACATTGGATGAGCCTTGTGTAGAGAACCTTGGTCGAAATCTAGGATGACCATGTCCATCGAACCTTGCATGCGAAGAGTTACCATCTCCGGTCCTAGCCCGCTTGGTCTCCCTAGACCTTTCCTTAAGCTTTTCTTCTTCAATTTGTTCGGCATAAACCATGAAGCGAGAAATATCCATGTCATGCACAAGCATGGCGATGCGACACTCTTTCACCAACATATCGGACACTCCCGACACAAATTTGATCATTCTTGCCCTAGGGTCGGCAACTATGGACGGAGCATATCTAGCCAATTGTGTGAACTTCAATGCATACTCTTTCACACTCATATTTCCTTATCGAAGGTTGATAAACTCAAGCACCTCAGCCTCTCTCTTCTCAAGAGGGAAGAACCTATCAAGGAAAGCAACCTTGAATTTATCCCAATCAAGAGGACCCTCATTATCCGCCCTCTCACTCTTCCATTGATTGAACTATATTTGAGCAACACCCTTGAGTTGATAAGCGGCCAACTCCGCCTTTTCTTCGTGCGTCACACCCATGATCATCAACACCTTGTACACTTCATCAATGAATTCTTGAGGATCTTCCTCAACCATAGAGCCATGGAATTCCGGAGGATTCATCCTCGTAAAGTCCCTCACTCTTGATGCTACCGTTCCTACATTTGGGTTCATGGGAGCCACCACCTCTCTATTGGCTTGAGCCGTCATGGCTTGAGCAAACACTTGGAAAGCAGCCCTAAACTCCGCATTAGTCACTTGTTCCACCAAAGGGTCGGCCGGAACTTGGGGAGCTTGAGGAGGAGCTTCTTGTTCCGCATTCTCTCCAATGTTTCTTCTAGCGTAAGCTCTTCGGGTCGCCATATCCTAAAATGCGTAGGATAGGGATTAGGAGAGAGATATATAGAGTTAAACTCTATGGCACGACATAAGAGTAATGAAAGAAGTGGAATTTCTTAAACGTCTTCTAGCCTCTCATTCATAAATGTTACGCGCTTCACACTCATGAACAAGACTCTACTTGACGCGGCTTATGAGACATCCTAGGATCTTTCTAAAACCTTGAACTCTGAATACCAAGTTTGTCACAACCCAGGGTAGCCCCTAGATGTAACACGGCGTACAAGACCCCGAGAGGCCTCATACAAGTCCTTAGCATACATAACATACAAGATAATAGAGAAATAAGCGATCAAAAGAGCATTTTCTATCAAAGTTGTACTCAAAACAGCGGAAGTCTACAACTCATGTCTCAAAGCCTTCTAATATCATAGAATACGAATGAAAGTGATAGGGATGCAGCCTAATACAATATCCAACAAGGCTATGTCCTCGGATGGATGAGGACTCACCAAGTCTTCTTTTCATCTCTAAGTCAATGCTCTAGCCATGAGTGGAAGGTGAATCGCCACGTCCTACACCAAAGAAGTTAATATAGGCAAGAGTATGTGTTAGCACAATTAAGTACTAAGTCTGATAGCAATGCACATAAACACATAAGTCATGCTAGAGAGAGACATAATAATGACATGCAATGGCCAAGCTAAAAACATGATAAACAAGAGAAACATGAAACATAAAGCATATATCAAGGCCAAAACAAACTAAATCATCTTTTCTTCTTTTCTTTACTTCATCATGAAAACACTTGTTCATTAACTTGTGGGAAAAAGCCTTAACCGACATGTAAGTCCATGTGAGCTATCAACACGGAATCCGGTGTCTACACCACACCAAAAAGGGGTGTCCTACTTGCCATGGTAAGACCATGAACTTCTTAGCTTAGGTAGATCCACTAGCTAATGTCTACTTAAAGGTAACATCCTATGGTTGCAACATAGTCTATGGTATAGAGATTGCTTTAGGAGACTCGGCCTCAACTAACGGGTGAGCTCCATCTAGAAAACTCGGCCTCTACTAACGGGAGAGCTTTCACTAGAAGACTCAGCCTCTACTAACGATAGGGCTTCCATCTCAATATCCACTCGGTGCTAAGCATAATTCCCACGAATTAGTCATTAACGTATTTATATCATTAAACATGAAAAGGTACAACTAGGGTTACCAATTCAAGCTAAAATCATGCTTATAGATATTCATCTTTCATGGACCTTGTCCAAGTTTACATCATTAGAATAGCTCCTTAAGAACATGGGCAATCGCCTCTTTGTTCTTCTCTTATTATAATGGGAGAATTACGTGAGAAAACATTTCACTACTCAACCATAGCATCATCATATCATAACTTTGGTACTTTACTCTCAAAGCACCCTTAATTCATCATGCTCATATTTCATAGTTAATAGAGTTCATATGGGTTCATGCAAGTTCAACTCATATCATGCAATTCAATGCAAGTTCATGCTTAGAAAGCCATAATTAAGACAATTTACCTATACTTGAAGGAACTCACATAATAGAGGAAAAATCATGCTTTTGACTTGATCATGCTAAATTCATAAGATTATCCTCAATTCATTCATAATTCATGCTTGATTTCATAGAGAATTCATAAACTTCATCAAATTATAACTCAACCCAACAATCAAAGCATAGATTATCAAATTTGGGAGAATTAGCTTGGGATCATGGGGGTTCATGCAATCTTTACATCAAATCATGTATTTCATGCTAATTCGTGTACTAAGTTACTTTATCACGATAAATCATGCACTAGGAATCATAAAATCAATAATTGGAATCTTAATTGATGAACCCACAATGATTGATCACAAACCCTAATTCAATTGGGTTAGAGTAAACCTTTGAAAATCATGAAGAAGAGGAAGGGCCCATTGGAGGAAAAGACTCCTAATGGTGAACACTATCATACCTCAAAGCAATCCACAAGAATTGGAGAAGATTGAAGGTCTTCAGTGGAGGATTCTAGCTTCTTCTTCTTCCTTGAGAGTTGAGAGAGAAATATTTGAGAGAGAAGAGTTTTGGAACGAATTAGAATGAAAGGAATTAGGCTTAGAAAGTATATATAAGTCTTAGATTAAGGTTATAACCGACTTAGCTTAATAGGTAAACAATTAGGGAAAAGTACAAAAAGCCCTTAATTAAAACCTGTCGGGGCCAATCGACGGACAGGATCTACGGTCTGTACATCCATTGACGGACAGTCCTGTTGAACCGTCAAAAGATTCAGAGAGTTGGTATCTAGGGACCCTGCAAAGAAGGTCTCGATTTACGATTGGTAGGTCCATCTACGGACCGTACACCAGAACCGTAGATCACTGCCTGAGTTTAAAGAGTTGGCTAAGTCTGGAGTCATCTAAGGTTACGTTCTATGGACCGTCGTTCGACTCACGAACCGTCCTGCTACCCGTAGGTCAAAGTTCAGAAACTTGGAAATTCTGAAATTTCACAGTGCCATTGACGGTTCCCACCTATGGCCCGTCAATCCATCTACGGCCCGTAGGTGGCCTCCGTAGGTCACTGTCTTCAGGTGAGTTCTGCATTTTAAAATCCTTTGGAAGCTTGGGGTGTTACAATTTTGTCCAAGTCAAAAATTCTACATGTACAAGTATTTCTTTTTAGATCCACCGTAGCAACATCACCATGACCAGTGACACTGAACTTGTAGTTAGCAATTTGTTGAGCCAACAACTTGTTGCCCAAGTTGACATACTTTGATATATCTTTTTCAATTGAAGGAACTAATCTATTTGCAGAGTTCACCAACTCCATACGCCTCTAGTGAAATAAAACTGCAAATCTCATTTTTATTTCGTCAAAAAGAGCGACAATGGGAAATTCTCTTTCAACATCAAACATAGCATTCACCGACTCAGCAATGTTTGACGTCATAATGTTATATCTACATAATAAAAATAAAATCAATCAGTAAAACATAAAATTACAATATATAAAACCCTAGACAACAATGTACCTATTTCCCGGGCAGAATGCCCTGCTCCATGTGTCGAATCCAATATGTTCAAAAGTTCAGTTGCCTTTGATACCAAATCTCTTATTTGATTGAAATGGTCATTGAACTCACATAAATCGTACGCCTTTGCTGCTTTATAAAAATGGGATGCTACCTTTGAATTGTGAAAGTTATTTCGAATATTTTCTTCAAGGTGTCTTATGCAACAACGATAATGAGTTGTAGGGTAGATAGTTGAAACCATCTTCCGAATACTTGGATGCCTATCGAAAATAATACACAACTCATCAGTATCATCTACATATCTGTTCAAAAAAATATTGATATGAGGCATCGCATTCCTTGTCCACAACACAAAAAGCCATTGGAAATATATGATTCTCAGCATCTTGTGCCACCGCCGATAGCAAAACTCCTTCATACTTGCTCCTCAGGAATGTCCCATCAACAGCTATTACTTTTCTCATTTGTTGAAAACCAATAATCCAAGCAGCATATGATACAAAGAAGTACTTGAACCTCCCATTTTCATCAAGCGCCAATGCCGTCTTGCTTCCTGGATTTGAAATTTCAAGCATATAACGATATGCATCAAGCACTGCATACCCGTGCTCATGTGTTCTCTTAACCGAAGCCTTATCATAATCCATGCCCTTATAAATCTTCCAATAACTTACCTTAAACCCAACTCTGTGCAGAGTTGATTTGACATGCCTCTTGTGGATGGGCTTTTACCATTGGGAAGCCTATTTTCAAAGTATTTACCTATGACTTTTGTCGTGGCATGCAGATTATGGCTTGTAAGATACTCTGAACCACATGTATGGTACTTTTCGTAGATTCTAATGACAAACATGTCGCTACTTGTAAATTTCACAACCCTCAACCACCACTTCCACTCCGGATATGAACATTTAAAAGAATACACATAACGAGAATTGATCACCTTTGTCAATCTAAAATCTTTTTTCAAGCAAGGAATTTTCAATGAAGTTGCTAGTTCTTCCTTGTTCTTGAATGTCATTCCCTTATAAAAATTGATTTCGTCATCTTGAACATTGCTCACCCGTGATGATTGAGAAGGAGTTGGATTGTTGCTCCCGATAACAGGTGAAGGAGTTTGGTCCTCCGTAAGGTCCGGCACATTCAAATTCACTTCATCTTTTCCAATTTCCTCATGATTATTCATGTTCGCAGCATCAAATTCAGCATTTAACATATCTTGCTGGTTTTTTTCTAGCTTGTGATTCTCCTCACTAGGATTTTCAACCACGTACACTCTTTACATAGGCCTAACTATTTCTCTCAAATAAACAATCAAACTAGATTGATCGGTTATTTTAAAAATTAGGACCTTCTCTTTTTAAAAATTGCTGGAAATGTAACTGACGACAAGATCTTTCGGTTGACAATTGAGTCGACAAGTATGGATGATTAAATTCACAAAATCATCATACAAAATATCTTTTTTGACTGACATCCCTACCGACTGTTTAGTGATAGCATCCTTCCAACGCCAAATATATTGAGTTTTCTTCTCAATCCATTCACCAAAACAATCAACCCCTATGAATAAATTCTCCATTAATAGTACCAAAAGATATTAACAAATTGTAAGTACTAATGATAGAATACAACTTCACCTTTTGTTGCAACATATGAGTCTTATGTGGCAACATATGAATATTAAGTTGCAACATATAAGTCATTATTAAGTATTCTGTTGTAACATGTAAGTCATATGTTATAACATATGACTATTCTGTTGCGACATAGATGTCATATGTTGAAACATGAGTAAGTTATATGTTGCAACATATGACTATTCTATTGCTACAGATAAATTATATGTTGCAACATGTGTAAGTTATATGTTGCAACATCTGACCATTTTGTTGCTACAGATAAATTATATGTTGCAACATGTGCAACATATAACAATTCTATTGCTACAGATAAATCACATGTTGCAATATGTGTAAGTTATATAAGTTGCAACATCTGATCATTCTATTGATACAGAATAATTATATGTTGCAACATATAACTATTCTGTTGCTATAGATAAATCATATGTTACAACATGTGTAAGTTATATAAGTTGCAACATCTTACCACTCTGTTGCTACAGAATAAATATATGTTGCAACATGTGCAACATATAACCATTTTGTTGCTACAGATAAATCATATGTTGCAACATGTGTAAGTTATATAAGGTGCAACATCTGACCATTCTGTTGCTACATATATATCATATGCTGCAACATGTGCAACATATAATTATTCTATTGCTACAGATAAATTATATGTTGCAATATGTGTAAGTTATAAGTTGCAACATATGACTATTTTGTTGCGACTGATAAATCATATGTTGCCACATGTGTAAGTTTATATGTTGCAACATATGGCTATTCTGTTGCGACTGATAAATCATATGTTGCCACATGTGTAAGTTTATATGTTGCAACATATGACTATTCTGTTGCAACATAAGCATATCATCTATTGCAATATCAGACTTACTCAACAAGTGTCACCTGTTGCAATAGATATAACCATCTGTTGGAAACGCGAATGTAAATTATTGGAAAAACTACAGGTATACCCAGATGAGGAATAATTTAAAGAACTATTAATTTTACTTATCAAACACTAATGTGTGAACACAATCACTTATGAAGTAATCTCAATTGATATAGAATGAAATACGATCCACTTAATAGCTAAATCTGCTTCAAGAAGACGAAGATAAGAAGAAGAAGAAGCAGCACAATGAATAGCAGCCAACAACAACAATGGCAGAGCAGCAAAACGATATTTCTAGAAAAAACAACAATGGTAAACAAGAAGATGAAGAAAAAGATGAAGAGAACAGGACAAAGAAAGCAAGAATGAACAAGAAGAAAAAGAAAAAGGAGAGCTACTGGCGGGGGCAGGAGGGGATTTGGTAGTTTTTATTTCCCTTTTTGGCTGGCTTCCCTCCATTTTGGCTTCCCACCATTTTTGGTTAAATTAGGTTTTAGTCTTTTACCCTTTTACCCCTCATTTCATTTAATACAATGGACCAAACTATCAACTTTAAAACTTGAGGGCAACTCCCACACATGCCTCATAAATCCTTAATTAAATAATTTTCACCTATACTCAATTAAAATAAATTGTGTCACCACCATTTATATTTGAAAGCTTAATGTCACCCTTAATTCAAAGATCTAGAGAAAAACTGAACTAGGGTTTTTTTGTGGCCTTCTTGGCTTGACAAATTGGGGAAGGATTGAAGAAAATGAAAAAAGGAACTTTATTTCCCATTCAATATTCCCACTTTTTTTACTAAAAGAAGTGTGTTTTCGATCAAAAAATTGATCGTAACTATAAAATTGGCGCTCTTATCAAATAACTTCTTAGGTTGAAATTAGCTGGGTTATTTATGGGTATTAAGAATATTACTTCCTCCCTTTCATTTATATATATATATATATATATAAGAGGCTAGGGAAGTAACTGTTCGTCAACATGCCTGCTTCCCTAGCCCAGGGCAATATTGGAATTTTCATAATACTCTGCTGAAACAATATTGTACATCACTTCTTTATCATTGCACTTTCTTTTTATAGGACATTAAAGCCAATTCATATTTTACTTTTTGCTTTACTTCAGCCAAAAAGTAGGCTATGTGGGCCCCTTGTATCTTTGCCAATTTTCTTTTCATTACCCAAACATAAATTTTCATTTCCATTTTCTTTATTTGTGCCTCATGACTTCTTCTTTGATTTCTTTAATTTTGTTTATTATGTGGCAAATTAATTTTTTGTAATTTAATTACTCCATTTCTTATATTTTAGCTACAAAATATATTAGAGGTACAACTTAAAAAAACTAAAAATTTTAATAAGATTTAATTGACTTTTGAAATTTTATCAGTGTCACATGAATATGAATAGATGGAATAACATATATTATTCAAAATTACGTAAAAGATATTATAAATCACAATAATTAGCAATTGAAAATATTTTGGTTTGCTCTCTAATTCCATATGTACCATTTATATTAAAACAGAAGAAGTGTCATATATTATTTGAAAGTGACGTCAAAAGTTCTAAAATTCACAATAAACTAACAAATGAAAATATTTATGAGTATTCACGTGAATTGAAACGGGAGTAACATAAATTATTTAAAAATGACGCAAAAATCACAATAAATTAATAGCTTTAAATATATTTTTTTAAACAAATAAAAATAACTGATTGATTCTTCAAATTCCATTTATATCACATAAATTGAGACAAAAATAATGATATATATTGGGCCCGTGCTGGCACGGGCACCTATATCTAGTATATATTTATATTTACCTTAAGAAATCATAAATAATATTAATATTTTTACTAATTTATCCTTTAAATTTTTTAGGACACTCAATATTACTAATGCAAGAATTTTTTAAAAAATTACAATATTTATACTTTTAAAAAGAATTTATTTTATGGATAAATGGAAAAAATTAATTAATTTTATTTTGATTTTTATAAATTAATGAGCAGAAAGGTAAAGTGGGAACAATAAGAACGTCATAAACGTAGTCTCATACTTAAATTTGTGGAAAAGTAACAATTATATCCCTAAAACCTTGTGAGATGTGTCATAGGTAAAAAATCATGGCAGGCAACCAACTAATCAAGTTTGAAAATGACATCACTCGGCGTAGAATCAGATCCAACTAGATCACATCAAGCTATAAACTATAGTGCCTCCCAAACTTTATTTTGATTACCAAAATTCACTTGAACATCTCAAAATGCAAATCACTTCTAAATCAAGCTACAATCCTCTTGGAACACCCAAAACATCGATCTAAGGTCATATCAACATATTTTGACTGTCGTCAACTCTAAATCCTTCATTCAACTACTATGCAACTAAAGCCTCTTAATCACTCTTCAGACTCCTCAAGATTGAACTAAACTATCAAACTAAGTCACATACTTTAAAAAACCTCGTAGTCATTTTGGTATTTTTGGGTATTTTTATTATTTACTCCTTTTCATAATTGTCTTATAGTATTTGTGGTCTATGAGGGTGGGTGGTTTGATTCCTCGTGTGTTTTGTTGATAATTATTCAAGCATTTCATTTTTGAAGGTTTGAAAGTGGATATGGTTGACTTTGATCGACATTCATAGAAGCTAAGCTCATACCAAAATTATGTCAGTGTCATCGTAACATGATTTTTGGATTAGTAGGACCTTTGGTTAGGATCTCAAGGCTTTTTGGTATGCTTTGAGTAGTTGGTAGGAAAGTTAGAAGTTACAAAATTTACTTTGGTCATCATCCCATCAATATGACCTTGGTTGAATGTTTTGATGGTTTTATTGAGTTTGAAATATCATTTCCAAGCTAGTAGCATATTAGGTTTGTATTCGAAAGATTTCATATGAGTTTCAGATGGATTTTTAACCCTTTGGTTGCGTTGGCCTTGCTTAAGCAGGAAATGTGTCAACTAAAAGGTCCATTTTTAATTCTAGAGATCAAAAAATTATTCTGAGACTTCTAAATCTTAAGCATGAATTATAGGACTGATTTGAAAAGATTTGTATAATTTCATTAAGTCGAGATCGGATTTGTATCGCAAATCATGAAATAATTAGTTAACGAGTAAATATTATATATCAGATATGACTGCGCAAACAAGTATTAAATTGAGTTTCAATTGAATGAGCAGTTGGTATCATTATTTAGGATTTATAAAAGAAAGAAAAAGAATCTCCGCATTTAGAGGTCGTTTGACAAAGTTATGATCTTTTTAATGAGAAATTAAATTGCTGGTGCATAATTTTTTATGCAAAAATAACCGGTATAGATTTTCTGAACAGTACATTTAAATTTCAAACTGTGTTTTTTTAGTATTTTGAGCTTATTTGAAGTTCTAAAGCTCGAAATTAAGTGATTTTCATGGCATTCTTGTCAATTAATAAGGGAGTAAGTATATAATCCTTATTTTGGTATTCTTCCATGATTTGTTTAGTTGATTTTCATTTTATTCATGAGTTTATTGTAGAAATATTGAGGGGTTTAATCTTAGATTAGAATCATATTTCATTGATTTGGAGGTTGATTCGGACTTGAATTTTATTTTTAAGGTACTTATGTAATGGGTAGTCAATTTTGACATCAAAATTTTAATTTATCAATTATTCAATCATTGTAAATTGAATATGAATATAAAAATTGTAAATTTTGTGTCTAGAGTTAAAAAAAAATACTTAGGGTGGATTTTAACATTGTTATGATAAAATTTCATACTTTAAGATTCTTAAACTATGGGTAATGTGAATTTTCAATAAAATTTCAATTTTACCCGTATGACGAGGTTGACTCTTTGGACCTAAAAAAGAAGTATAGCAATATGAGTTTCTATAATTGTGTATATTTATGTAGAATATGTATTTGATCAGATTGAGCTCATTCGGAGGCTATTGAAAAGTAAAAAACTTCGACTTAATCGTTTGGACTTCATTTAAGGTAGATTGCGACTTTATTGGACTATTTTTAAAGTGTTATGTGTTAGTTGACTATAATTGGGAGTAATGGAGAAATAGAGGTCCCGTGTTAGATTGGCCAGCCTCTCAAAAGTTTTATTGTATTTAGATTTGTTTTTAAAATATAGTTAATATAATATTTTTATTGCATTTAGATCAAAATGTGCTTATCATTGATGATCTTTTAATTTATAACTACGAATAGTTTTTCGTAGCCAATAATTACACTATTCAGCTACGAATTTTAAGCCGTAGCCATTTAAAAATTATATTTTTTGCGATAAAAGTATGTTGTGACTAAATTATAGGTTAAATAGAGACAATATTATAATTGTCACTAATTGGTTGAACTAAATAAAATTCACAATTACATATAATTTTTTGTGACTAAAGTTTACAATGATTAACGACAAATCTAATTTGTAGCTATTGTATCAAATATTTTTTATGGACGAAAGTTTTTCGTGTCCAAAATTTAATAAATTTTAGGACAAAAAATGATTCGGCGCAAATTGGGTACTTCATTAATGACAAAACAATGTGTCATTAATAACTTTAAATTCGTGGATAATAGAACCCAATAAATGGCGCCAACTTATTTTTTGGTGGAAAACTTTAGTGGACAAAACTTTGCTACGAAATTTTATGTTTCGTCACTAAAAGTATGTACTTCTTGTTGTAATGATCGTAGCTAATAGTTTGGTAGCTATATATCATATTTGTTGTAATGATTCCTAGCTTTAAGATAAGAAACAAATCGACTCTTAAGCATAGAATTTCTCCCTTTCCATTCTAGAATGGGTTCATTTGGAAATTGAAACTTGACCACTCGGGTTCTACAATCAATAGAAGCATAGCATGAATGCAGCCAATCCATCCCAAGAATAACATCAAAATCTAACATATCAAGCTCTACAAGATCAACATGAGTGACTCTATGGGAGAAGGAGACGAGACAATCTCTATAGACTCTCTCAGCCACAATAGATTCAGCAATAGGAGTAGAGACAGAAAAATGATCTAACAACACATCCGGAAGAACATCGAACCTCATAGCCACATATGGAGTCACAAAAGACAAGGTAGCACCGGGGTCAAGCAAAGCATAAACATCTAGATTAAAAACTTTCAACATACCGGTAATCACATTGGGAGAACCCTCTTACTCATGGCAAGTTTGAAGTGCATAAAATCAATTTTGCTTTTGACTCCCACTAGAACTCGTCGGAGGATGAGGTTGAGCCCATCGACGGTTGTCTCCTTCATTCTTAGCCATAAAGAGGCAATCCCTTATCTTGTGATCCGTTTTGCCGCAACAAAAATATGCATTGAAACTGGCTAGGCATTTACCCTCATGCTTGTTTTCACACTTAGTGCAAGTAGACAGTATAGATCCACAACCATTCCCTCCTTGAGGCTTAGGGGTAGACACCCTTTCCTTGTTGAACTTAGGAGCTAGAGCATTAGAGGACCCTTGACCGAAAAACCTTTGTTGAAACTTTCGAACCTTGAGCGTGAAAAGGCACCATCACCGGTCTTAGCCCTCTTTGCCTCCCTAGATCTTTCCTTAAGTTTCTCCTCTTTTATTTGGTGCGCATGAACCATTAGATGAGAGATGTACATATCATTGATAAGCATAGCGGTACGACATTCTTTGATCACCATTTCGGACATTCCGAAACAAACTTACTCATCCTTGCCCTACGGTCGGCAACCATAATAGGGGCATACCTAGACAATTGTGTGAATTTCAAAGCACACTCCTTCACACTCATGTTTCCTTGACGAAGGTTAATGAACTCAAGCACTCTTTCCTCCCTCATCTCAAGGGGAAAGCACCTATCAAGGAAAGCAACCTTAAACTTCTCCCAATCAAGAGGACCCGCATCAACCGCTCTCTCACTTTTCCATTATTCAAACCACACTTGAGCCACAACCTTTAGTTGATAAATGGCCAATTCTGCCTTTTCCATCGGGGTTACACCCATGATCATTAGCACCTTATACACCTCATCAATGAACTCTTGAGGATCTTCCTCAACCTTAGTACCATGAAACTCCGAAGGATTCATCCTAGTGAAGTCCCTCACTCCAGACACCGTCGTACCCACATTTGGATTCATGGGGACCACAGCCTCCCTATTGGCTTGAGCCGTCATGTCTTGGGCCAACACTTGAAAGGTAGCCCTAAACTCTGCATTAGTTACTTGCTCAGCCAAAGGGTCGATCGGAACTTGAGGATCTTCTTGAGTAGCTTCTTATTCCACATTCTCTCTCGTATTCCTCCTAGCATGTGCCCTCTAAGTGTCCATATCCTGAAAAGCATCGGATAGATATTAGGAGAGAGATATAGAGTTAAACTCTATCGCACGACTTTAGAGTGATGAAAGAAGTGGAGTTTCCTAAACATCTTATAGCGTCTCATTCATAAGTGTGGCGTGCTTCACACCCACGAACAAGACTCTACTCGATGTGGCTTATGAGACATCCTAGGACCTTTCTAAAACCTTGTGCTCTGAATACCAAGTTTGTAATGACCTAAAGTACCCCCTAGACGTGACAAGGCATACAAGACCCGAAAGGCCCTTATATAAGCCACTTAGAATACATTATACAAGATGATAGTAAATAGAGTTCAAAAGACAATTTATATCAAAGAGTTGAAAAAAGTAGCGGAAGTCTAAACATAGTCTCAAAGCCATCTAATACATCAATGAAATGAAAGTTTGGATGTAACCAATACAAGTTCTAAAGTAAATGACATAAAAAGGTAAACATGGCATAGTCCTCGAACATATGAGGACTCACCAAGTCTTTAAAATCACAATCAAGACAAACTAGCCACGAGTGGATGGAGATGAGTCGGATCCTATACTTACGAGAAAATGTAGGCAAGAGTATGCGTTAGTACAAGGATGTACCAAGTATGATAACTATGCATAGAGATTATAAAATCATGCTAAAAAGGGGCTATACCAAGATACAATGACCAAGTTAAATCATATGATGACATGACAGAAAACATGAGGTAAAAGCCATGGTCAATGCAAGGAAATCATATTAAAACAACATATGCTTTAAATACCTTTAGAAAGTAACCTTAGTTTAATATGTGGGAAATTACTCTTAACCGACATAGACCATGTGAGCTATAACATGGAATTCGGTGTCTACCCCGCACCGAAAAGAGGTATCCTTACTTGCCAAGGTAAGAACCATAACTTCTAGCTTAAGTGGATCTACTAGGTTATGTCTATCTAAGACAATCATCCTATGATGGCACGTAGTTTATGGGACATGGGTAATCGCCGCTTTCCACTCGGTGCTAAGCATAAATCCCACAGAATAGTCATAATTCATAATTCATCTTTATCATTAGTAGACATGGTTAATCGTCTCTTATCTCATAATTCATGGAAGGCACATCAATAGCCAATCCAATCTAAAGTTCATTAGAATAGCTCCTTAATTCTTGATTCACAGTTTAGTTGAGAAAACCTTTCAATCCTTATGAATCCTTTATGTGAGAAAATCATTTAACAACAACAACATCAATGCTTCACTCTCAAAGCAATCTTAAATTATTATAAATTTCATAATTGAACATGTATATCTTCATAAAATCCATCTTTTAGCCATTCATAACTTCATCATGGAATCATAGCTTAGAAAATCATAATTCAAGCATGGGTTCATGGTAATTTAACTTCAAACCATGCAATTAACTCAATTCATACATAAAAAGACTTAAATCAATCAATTAGATCATAATTTGAAAGAACCCATAAGATAGAAGAAAAGCCCTAATTTCAATTGAAGAATCTAACTTTGCAAATTTGGAGAATTTAGGAACCCTATGGAGGAAAGGACTCTATAGGTGAAAGCTAACATACCTTGATGCCAAAAGCTTGAAATCAATGGAGAATTAGGAGGCTTGATCTTGAAACCCTAGATTCCCCTTCTTCTTCTTCAAGTTTCTAGAGAGAATTATTTGGGGAAAGATTTTATAGAGAGTTTGGAAGTGATTAGAAAAGGATAGAATTAGGCTTAGAAGATTTATATAGGGTCTAGGATTAGAGATTAACCAACTTAGATTAGGAATAGATCAATTAGGAAAATGACCAAAAAGCCCTTAAAAATAATTGTCGGATCTTGACCTATAGTTCAGACCTTCGGTCTGTAGGTCCAACTACGGACCATCCTGGTCAACCGTAGAAAAGTTCAGAAACTATTGTTTTGGACCTTCAAGCGACGGGACCCAATGTACCATTCGTAGGTCCATTTATGGACCGTACATACCAACCGTCAGTCTAACCTTGAACCCTCAAAATTTCACTAAGTTTGGAGAGGCCTACGAGACCTACCTACGTTCCCGTAGTAGCTATGACGGACCATTCTGTTGAGTCGTAGAAAGGATCCTGATTAAGCATTTCTAGTAGTTTGGTGAGTCCTCATTGTTCGAGGGCATGAACAATATCAGTCTTTTATGTTCATTTTAGTTTTTAGACTATTCCGTGAGCTAGGGGTTTATCCTAGTCACATCTATGATATAGAGGCTTGCTGTCAGATTTAGTATGTTTCCGCTTATGAGGTTGTTGTACTCTGGTTTAGGTATTGCTTATGATGTTGATCTTGAGACCTACATTTCTCTTCCATTCTTTATTGTCTTTTATTGTTGATCTTAGTGTAATGCTTATGTCAAGTGGCTTCTCTAGGGTATCTCGGGATCCTTTCGCCATGTCACGTCTAGGGGATAGATTGGGTCGTGACAAAATACCCCTTGTTTGAGTGGATTAATCATGGACCTAGCATAGGGTTTGGGATAAGGATATAATCCTAGTATATTTAGGTCATTATGCATTGATTTTTGTTATTTTATTGTTTATAGACCAAGAACAAGCTAGGCTTCATAAGAAGGGAAAGTCATAGGTTTGGTAGAGCTTTCAAGCTTCATTCGAGGTAGGTGATGGTTGAAATTATTGTCCATTTACGTTATGTGTGCATGTTAACTATTTTGCTAGTATACTTGTACAATATGTTGTTAGGAAATTGAAAAGGATGAAACTGAAATGATATCTTGTTGTCAATATCACGCAATGAACTTGTCATTTTTGTTTGTAGTTTTACAAGTGCCATTGTATTCATTGTGAATGTGATTGTGTGATTGTGTGATGTGTGCATCTTGATTGGCTCGGGTACCACACCTGGTACATATTATTAGTTGGCTCGGGTACCATGCCCAGTACATATTATCAGTTGGCTTGGGTACCACACTTGGTATAGGATATCTCTGGTTGGTTAGGGTACTATGTCTGAAATATATTATCGATTGGCTCGGGTACCACGCTTGTTACATATTATCGGTCGGCTCAGGTACCATGCCATGTACAGGATATCTCTTGGTTGGCTTGGGTACCATGCTTGGTACATATTATTGATTGGCTTGGATACCACGTCTGGTATAGGATATCTATTAATTGCCTAGGTACCATGCCAAGTATAGGTTTCATATCGGTTGGCTCGGGTACCATGGCTGGTACATGTTATTTTTTTCTGTATGTTGGTTCCATGAATGAACCAGGTTGTGCATTTTCATGATGTTGGCTACATTTGCATGTTATCAGGTTTTACTAAGTTTTGGTTACCTATTCACATTTCGTTTAATTAGAGTTGACTCATGATGCTACCAGTACACTGTAGATTTTGTGTATTGATGTTACATTTGCTCTTTCTTAGTTGAGTATAAGGCATATTCTTATTGTTTCTATGCGACCTTAGTTGTGTTTCTAATAGAAACACCTCAGATTCGAAAAGAAGCAAAATTGCAGGTTTTCAGATCTGGTGCAAGCATTGACGAAAGCCATCTACGAACTGTAGGTTGACTTACGGGGCGTAGATGGGAACCATAGATAGCAAGCTAATAATTTCAAAATGTCAAGTTTCAGAACCCTTTTTACGGTTCAATAGGAAGGCCCATCATTGTTTCTACGGGTCATAGATAGGTCTCGTAGGTCACTCCCAGACTTAGTGAAATTTTGAGGGTTAAAGTTGAGATCTACAGTTGGTATGTACGGTTCGTAAATGGACCAATGGACTCTACATGGAAATCGTCGTTGGTAGTCCAAATTGAATAGTCTCTAAATCTTTCTACGGTTGACCAGGACGGTCCGTAGTTCGTAGGTCCAAACCGTAGGTCTGAATCTGGCAATTATTTTTAAGGGCTTTTTGGTCTTTTCCCTAATTTCTTTATACCAAATCTAAGTCGGTTTAGCCCTAATCCTAGACCCAATATAAAGTCCTATAAGCCTAAAATCTACCCATTCTAATCACTCTTCAAATTCCCTCTAATCCCTCCAAAGTTTTCCCCAAATATTTCTCTCTCTAAAGATTGAAGAAGAAGGCTAGGGATTCAAGTCAAGTCCCCAATTCTCCATTCATTATGGATTTTGAACTCCAAGGTATGATGGCTTTCACCTATGGAGTCATTTCCTCCATAGGATTCCTAAATTCTTCGATTTTCCCAAGTTAGAATCTCCAATTGAAATTAGGATTTTCTTCAATCTTATGGGTTCTTTCCAATTATGATCTAGTTGATTGATTTATGTACATTTATGCATGAATTGAGATAATTGAATGATTTTTATATGGATTTATATGAACCCATGCATGATTTGTGATTTCTAAGCCATGATTACATAATGAAGTTTATGAATAATCAAAAGATGAATTTTATGAAGAAATGTATGTTCAATTATGAAATTAATGATGAATTAAGTTGCTTTGAAAGTGAAGCATTGTTGTTGTTGTTGACTGTGAATGGGATTTCTCACATAAAGGATTCATAGTTCTCAACTAAACTTGAATCAAGAACTAGGAGCTATTCTAATGAATTCTAGCTTGGATTGGCTACTTGATGTGCCTTCCATGAATGAACGGACAAGCAGTGATTGTCCCCTAATGATAAGACAAGTGGTGATTACCCATATCTACTAATGATAAGATAAGATAAGATTTATGACTAATCCATGGGAATTATTCTTAGCACCGAGTGGACAAGTGGTGATTACCCGTGTCCCATAAACTATGTGCCACCATAGGTTTGTCTTAAATAGACATTAGCTAGTGGATCCACTTAAGCTAGAAGTTATGGTTCTTACCTTGGCAAGTAAGGACACCTCTTTTCGATGTGGGGTAGACACCGGATTCCATGTTATAGCTCACATGGTCTATGTTGGTTAAGGCTCACTTCCCACAATAATGAACTAAAGTTACTTCTAAAGATATGCTTTAAAGATGTTTAGCTTGCATTGACCATGCTTATGATTTACGCTTTATAACATGTCATTTATGATGAAGCTTGGTCATTGCATGTCACGTAAGGTTCCTTATTACATGATTTTTTGCATAGCTATCATACTTGGTACATTCCATGTACTAACGCATATTTTTGCCTACATTGTCTCAAAAATGTAGGATCTGACGCTTCTCCCTCCATTCGTGGCTAGTGCTTGTGTTAGAGAGCCTTGAAGACTTAGTGAGTCCTCACACTTCGAGGATAATACCACGTTTATCTTTTCATGTCACTTTACTTTTGAACTTGTATGGGTTACATCCCAAAATTCATTCTATTGATGTATCAGATGGCTTTGAGACTATATTAGACTTCTACTATGCTTTTGTCGACTCTTGAATATATAATTGTCTTTTTGAACTCTTTAATACTATTAACTTGTATGATGTGTGCTAAGTGGCTTGTATAGGGCCTCTCGGGGTATTATATGCCATGTCACGTCTAGGAGGGTACTTTAGGTCGTGACAAACTTGGTATTCAGAGCACAAGGTTTTAGAAAGGTCCTAGGATATCTCATAAGCCACTTCGAGTAGAGTCTTGTTCATGAGTGTGAAGCATGCCACACTTATGAATGAGTGGCTGTAAGATATTTTGGAAACTCCACTTTGTCATGACCCGATTTCTCGGATCATGATGGCGCCTACCAACCCACTAGTAGGCCAGCCAAAACCCTATCCCAGAACTTAGCAGTAATGGGACTACGGGTGGAAACTAACCTCAACTAAGCAGAAGCAACAAATACAACACATAAAAAAGGCTGAAGTGAAACAAAACTATATATACAAGACACCTCCCAGAACCTGGAAGTCACAACTACAAAACTACTAGCAAGAGTACAAGTCCCAAAAGTTGATCATAGAAACAAACTATCTCAAAAAACAAGGACAAGTCAAAATGTAGTAATAGAAAGAAACAGGTAAATCCCAGAACGCCATGTGCTCACTCTCGTCCCCCGAACAGATAGTTGCAGGCTCGAACTCAACGCTGATAACTGGTGCTCGGACCTACATCACGAAAATAGATGCAGAGTGTACCATAAGTAACAAAACAACAGGTACCCATTAGGCATCATAGGCCGACTGAGCAAGAAAGGTAAAAATAGGCAGACAAGATAGAATCGGCACAAGCAGAGGTCAATGGAAACGGGAACAGAGAAAGCAGAAAGCAAACTAAGAACAACTAAGCTAAACCCAGTTGAGCCCCCCATAAGACCTGCTGGGCACACTCATGCGCAAAGTTTAAATAAAACCCGAACGGACCCCCATAAGCCCGATAGGTACATAGAAGAGCTACACTACATAAACAAAGGAAAACACAACTCCAGAAGCCTCAACACCCATGGGTCCCGGACCCGAAAAGATAAAACCTAGGCCCCGCCCAATCATCAGTGATGAGCTGGAAATACTAGACTCTAACCGGGTAACATCAGCCTCGAGCTGGAACAAACTTGGGCCCAACCCAATCATTAGTCACGAGCTGGAAATACTGGACTCTAACCGGGTAATGTCAGCCTAGAGGTGGAACAATACCTGGGCCCAGCCCAATCATCAGTCACGGGCTGGAAATATCATACTCGAACCGGGTAACGTCAGCCTCGAGTTGGA
The DNA here is from genome assembly GCA_018342035.1 of Solanum appendiculatum. NCBI lineage: Eukaryota > Viridiplantae > Streptophyta > Magnoliopsida > Solanales > Solanaceae > Solanum > Solanum appendiculatum. The sequence continues at coordinate 56,147 of JAGDQO010000782.1, forward strand.
ACAATACATTGGCCCAGCCCAATCATTAGTCACGAACTAGTAATACCAGACTCAAATCGAGTAACGTTAGCCTCGGACCAAAAATCACACCTCTCGCTCAACAGCCTAGCGCTGGAAATATCGACTCCAACCGGGTAACGTCAGCTGCGAGCTTGGACTAGTAGCCTGCGATCAACGGTCTCACCTTGGAAATAACGGGCTATAATCGTGTAACGTCAGCTGCGGATAGGAACCTGCAGCCTACCCCCGACAGCCTAGCACTCGAAATACCGAAAGCTAACCGAATAATGTCAGCTGCGTACTGGAGCTAAAAACCTCAAACCAGAAAATCCATAACCAAACATACAATACGACGCAAGACAAAACACCACGGGCTGCCGCCCACACGAGTACATCAACCGAAGGCTCCCAGCCTCACACAATCCAACCGTCAACCAACGCAACAACGCTAAATCGTCCGACAGCATCCCAGAATCGCAGAAATAAGAGAGAAATAATCGGAAGGTCCGAGAGCCACGAAAATGCCTAAAGTTAGACTCGTACTATCAGACCCAAGTCTGTTATACCATTCTACAAGGACCTAGTCCATCCGTAATGACGTCGGATACATACTCAAGTCAACAGGTGCATATGACTAAGGTAATACTATCCTAGCTTACTCTAAGGCCAAAAGACACAAGCAATCCACACAAAGGAAGAAAATAACCCGAAACCACGCATGCAATAACAGATAACACCCAACAGATAAATCATAACACAAATACCGAAAATCTAAGCGAACAACCAAACCTACAGCATGATACTAGCCCCGAACAGCCCACAAATCAACTCTAAACGAAGAAAAATGGAGAAGAAGAAGAACAATACGAGCTACCCAACCCTAGATTCACACAAGTCGACAAGCATTTACACAATCATGCTCAATCTAGAAAGAAGGGAAGCCATAACCTACCAGAAAGTCGATCACGCGCGCTTCAAGTCACTTTGCCAGAGTTTTTCCCTTCCGTATGGCCTCATACTGCTGCCACGCTATCAAAAATAAAATCACAGCATCAATATGGTCGTTTAAACACTAAAGCCAACAAAATCGAAGACAGACCAATTTTGGAGTCAAAATCAGGAACGTGGGACCCGCTCTGGATTTCTGGAATTGACTATGTGAAGATGTCCCAAATCCTTCCCTGAACCTATAGTCCAAAATGGGACACTAATCGGGCCTCAAATCAGCACCAAATAGCTAACACAACAAAGTACAAAACTTTACACAATTAGGCCAAGAAAGCAACTTACGCCTCGAATTCATGACAATCGAGGAGTACCCAACGCTAATCAATCAAAAACCCACGAACCCAACGTGATTCTGAATGCCTGAGACTTCGAATCACCGAAAACCAAAACCCGAGGAGGGAGATATGATTTTTGGAAGCTTAACTCCAAATGAGCCTCAACCTCCACTTATATACTGCTGAACCCCTCTCTTCTCCGTGAACGCAGCAAAAGCTCCGCGAACATGGAGGGAAACCAATCACAGCTCCACGAACGCGGCCCCAGTCCCGTGAATGTGGATAACAAGGACACCCTACACAACACAGACCTCCATGAATGCAGAGCAGCTCATGCGAACGCGGAGCACAAGGTCTCAAACCTCCGCGATCGCAGAGATCCCACGCGACCGACACCTAGACTTTCGCGAACACAGAGTAGACTCCCTCACTCCTCTGCGAATGCAGAGAAATGGAATGTCTGCATTTTTTACAGCTGCATTAGCTAAGTTTTGGCAACTCAAAAACTCTGATGGGGTGTTGGGGATTCGTTCGGAACCCCATCCATGCAAACGAAATATGCTACCCCCTCGAATTCAAAGTTTCGGACTCAATGGCACAGTCAAAATTTCCATACAAGGTCGTTTCGACAAAAAGTGGGTCCCACACCCAAATGGCCATTTAAGCCAATTCTACCGGGGGCCTCGAATTTTGATTGGAAACTCCCAAAATTTCTCGAAGGGTCATTCTAGACAAAACTCGGTAATCCAGAACTGACCGTGCTGATAGAATTTTCATCCAAGCATGTTTACCAAGAATGTTGACCAAAATCAACCTTAAGCCAAATTTCGAAGGCTTAAGAGCTAACTGGCCCCAAAATCACACCAAAAACCTCGGGATCGAGGAAAACCATGCTTCTAGCCTAATTTGGCTGCTCCGAAGCTGATGAAACAATCAGAATTCCCATCTAAGGTCATTTACCTGAAGTTATGACCGAAATCAACTTTTAAAGGTTCAAAAGATCCAAAACAGGAAAACAGGCATAAAAACCAAATGAACGACCAGGCGACCGAACAGTTAGTGCCAGCAAGTCATAAATGACTTAGGGTCGCTACAGGAACGCTCTAAATGACAGAAATGACCTAGAGGGTCATTACAACATCCATTACTAGAAGGACTTTCGTCCTCGAAAGTAAAAGTCAAGAAGTACCTGAGGGCTCAAATAAGCTAGGGTACTGCTCCCGCATTTCCTGCTCGGTCTCCCAGATAGCCTCCTCAACTGGAAGATGTCTCCAACAGATCTTAACTACAGGAATGACTCTCAACCTCAGCTGCCTCACATTTCAAGCCAAAATGCAACTGGCTCCTCAATATAGGTCAGACGATCATCCAACTCAACTGTATCATATTGGAGCACATGAGACTCATTTGGAACATACTGGCACAGCATCAAAACATGGAAAACTGGATGAATAGCAGAGAATGCTGAAGGTAAAGCTAACTCATAAGCCACCTCACCAACTGCCCTCAAAATCTCAAAAGACCCAATATACCTAGGGCTAAGCTTGCCCCACCTCCCAAATCTCATCACGCCCTTCATGGGGGACACTTGGAGGAATACTCTTTCACCCACGGCAAATCTCAACGGTCGACGCCTGTGGTATGCATAACTCCGTTGTTTACTCAGAGCTGTCCTGAGCAAATCCTGAATCAATCTCACATGCTCTAAGGACTCCTGAAACAAATTCGTACCACGCGGCCTAGGCTCCTTAGACTCAAACCAACTAACCAGAGTGTGACAAAGCCTACCATATAAGGCCTCAAACGGGGCCATCTGAATGCTGGAATGGTAGCTGTTGTTGTACGCAAACTCTGCCAAGGGCAAGAAATGGTCCCACTGACCTCAAAAATCTATAACACAGGCCCGCAACATATCCTCAAGGACCTGGATAGTGAGCTCTGACTGGCCATCAGTCTGCAGGTGAAAAGCTATGCTAAGATCCACCCGGGTGCCCAACTCCTCCTGGAACACCCTCTAGAAGCTAGAAATGAATTGCGGACCCCGATCTGAAATGATGGATACAGGCACACTGTGAAGACGGACCACCTCCCGGATGTAGATATGAGCTAACCTCTCAGGATGGAAGGATTTATGAACAGGTATGAAGTGTGTTGACTTGGTCAATCGATCCACGATGACCCAAATGCTATCAACACCTCTAGAAGTCTGTGGCAGCCTCACAATGAAGTTCATGGTAATATGCTCCCACTTCGACTTCAAAATTGGTAATCTCTGCAACTCTCCACCAGGCCTCAAATGCTTGGCCTTCACCTACTGGCAACACAAGCAACGAAACACATAGTCTGAGATGTCCCTCCTCATACCGCTCCATCAGTAGTGTTGCCTCAAATCACGATACATCTTAGTTGTACCGTGATGGATGGAATACCTAGAATCATGGGCCTCGCTAAGGATCAACTGGATCAAATCACCAACCCTCAGAACAAAAAAACGACCAGCAAACCTCAAAACCCCATCTGAACCTATGGAAGCCTACCCAACATCACCCGCCAAAACTCTATCTCTGAGTGCCACCAAAGACTCATCCTCGAACTGACGACTATAGATCTGATCAAGAAGCGATGACTGAACCCCCACATAAGCTAACACTCGACTGGAATCTGAAACATCAAGCCTGATCATCTGATTTGCTAAAGACTGAATGTCCATAGCCAAAGGTCGCTTCGAAACAAAAAGGAAGGCTAGACTACCCATACTCCCTGCCCTCCGACTCAAAGCGTCCGCTACTACATTCACCTTGCCCGAGTGGTAGAGAATAGATAGGTCATAGTCCATTAGGAGCTCAATCCAACGATGCTGCCTCGAATTAAGATCCCTCTGGCTCATAATGTACTGAAGGCTCCGGTGATCAGTATAGATCTCACAGTGAACTTCATAAAGGTAATGCCTTTAGATCTTAGGCGCGAAAACTACCACTGCCAACTCCAGATCATGAGTGGGGTAGTTGCGCTCATGCAGCTTAAGCTGCCTCGACGCATAAGCAATAACCCGGTCGTGTTGCATCAGAACACAACCCAAACCAACGCCAGATGCGTCACAATAAACTGTGAAGCCCTCACCCTCAACTGTAAGAGTCAATATAGGAGCGGTGGTCAGTAACTCCTTAAGCCTCAGAAAGCTCCTCTCACACTCCTCTGACCGCACAAAGGGAATATCCTGGCGAGTCAATCGAGTTAGAGGTGCTGCTATAGTGGAGAAACCCTCGACAAAGCACCTGTAGTACCCTATCGATCCGACGAAGCTCCGAACCTCAGTCACAGAAGTGGGCCTAGCTCAATCACGAATAGCCTCAATCTTCGCCGGATCCACCATAATGCCATCCTTGGACACCACGTGCCCCAAGAATGCTACGAACTCAAGTCAAAACTCATACTTTGAGAACTTGGCATACAGCCGATGATCTCTGAAAGTTTGGAGCACTATCCTCAGATATTGCTCATGCTCACAATGGCTCCGCGATTATACCAAGATGTCATCAGTGAAGACTATGACGAAGGAGTCCAAATACGGCCTGAATACACTAGTCATCAAATCCATAAAGGCGGCAGGGGCATTTGTCAATCCAAAAGAGATCACCAGGAACTCATTATGGCCGTAACGAGTCCTAAATGTTGTCTTAGGTATGTCCGCTGCTCTCACCCTCAACTGATGGTAGCCAGATCTCAAGTCAAACTTCAAAAACACGGTAGCACCCTGAAGCTGGCCAAATAGATCATCAATACGAGGCATGGGATAACGGTTCCTCACCGTCACCTTATTCAGCTGCCTATAATCAATACACATCCGCATGGTATCATCCTTCTTCTTCACAGACAGGACTGGGCACCCCAAGGCAACAAACTAGGCCGAATAAACCCCTTACCCAAGAGGTCCTAAAGCTGAACACTGAGCTCCTTGAGCTCTGCAGGTGCCATACGATACGGTGGAATAGAAATAGGATGAGTACCCGGCTCCAAGATGGAGAAGTCAATATCCCGCTCTAGGGGTAGGCCAGGAAGGTCGGCAGGAAACACATCTATGAACTCTCAGACTATAGACACTGAATCAGTTGTAGGGCCCTCCCTACTAACAACTCTAACATATGCCAAATAAGCCAAACATCCGCTGTCCACTAGCCTCTGGGCCTGAACACAAGAAATCACCCCAACTGGTGTGCAACCATGAGAGCTCTACCACACCACCGGTGGAATAAAAGGCATGGCCAAAGTAACGGTCATGGCATAGCAATCCAAGATGGACCGGTGAGGGGCTAGCCAATCTATGCCCAAAATAACATCGAAATCCACCATACAAAGCACAATAAGATCGACCAGAGTGTCCTACCCTTGAATAGCCACAACACTAGATCCACTACTAAAGAATCCCCTACTGGGGTCGAAACACGCAAAGGCATAGATAAGGCCTCAGAACTCTTTCCCAATCGAGGCACACAACTATCCGACACATACGAATAAGTAGAACCAGGATCAAATAAGGCTTAAGCGGACTGATGGCATAAAAGAACCGTACATGTGATCACCGCATCCAACGCCTTGACCTCTTCTCTAATTGGAGCTGCATAGAAATGACCCTGGGCACCTCTACCTTGAGAATCCACTCTACCGCCTGTCTTGCCTCCCCGAGGACCTCCCCGAGCACCTCCCTGAGCACCCTGTTGCTAACCTCCTCCCCTAGCTGGAGGTGCTACCGCTGAAACTGGTCTCACCGCCTGAGGAGATGGTAAAGATGACCTGGAAACATGGCACTCCCTAGCACAATGACCAAGCTCACCGCAAGTGAAGCAACCCCACAACGATCTGCTCACCGCTGAAGGGAAGCCACCCCGACCTGATGCACCTGACTAGAAACGACCTCGACCCTGACTCTGGCCGACACTATGCCCACTCTGATAGTGCTGGTCACCCTCTGAGATCTATAATGCTACTTGATATGGGCGATTGGGCTGACCTGCCTAGAATTTCTGATAAACCTGGTCCTAGAATTTCTGATAAACCTGGTCCCGAGTAACTCTAGGCCTGAAACGGGGCCCACTAGCTCTACCATCCAGTCTTACCCTCTTGCCGCTGCCCCCTTGGGCCTTGCGACGGAGCTGCTACTGCATACCCCCAATAGCAGCTAAGATCTAGGCAAGCATGCCCTGAAGATCTGGAGCGGCAGCTGGTACGGGCGGTGGCTGGGCTGGTCCCGGCTCCACCAGCTGAGGAGGAATCTAATCTACCCAAGGCTACGGCTTCGGCTTCGGAGTCCTCGCACTAACGTGGCCTGGTGTTGCAGCACCCCTTTGACCTCAGGGTTGACCTCTACTACGCGAGCGTGCTATCTTGTAACAGAATAGGACAAGTGAGATTTCATGAAACCAATCAGACACAACGCACGAACAGGAATCAAAATAAGAAGACATCCTAAGGACACTCTGTAGCCGCCCAAAGATAAGTCACAGACGTCTCTACGTCGATCCTCAAAACTCTACTAGATGCTTGTTCTATACAAGTGAGACCAACGAACATAGGGCTCTGATACCAACTTATCACGACCCGATTTCTTGAATCATGACGGCGCCTACCAACCCACCAGTAGGCCAGCCAAAAGCCTATCCCAGAACAAAACAGTAATGGGACTACGGGTGGAAACTAACCTCAACTAAGTGGAAGCAACAAATACAACACATAAAGAAGGGTGAAGAGAAACCAAAGTATATATACAAGACACCTCCCAGAATTTAGAAGTCACAAGTACAGAACTACTAGAAAGAGTACAAGTCCCAAAAGTGGACCACAGAAACAAAGTGTCTCCAAAACAAAGGACAAGTCAAAATATAGTAACCGAATGAGATAGGTAAACCCCAGAACGCCATGTGCTCACCCTCATCCCCAGAACAGATAGTTGCATGTTCGAACTCAACGCTGACAACTGGTGCTCGGACCTACATCATGAAAACAGATGCAGAGTGTAGCATGATTACCAAAACAACAGGTACCCAGTAGGCATCATAGGCCTACTGAGCAAGAAAGGTAAAAATAGGCAGACAAGATAAAATCAATACAAACAGATGTCAACGAAAATAGGAACACAGAAAGCAGAAAGAAAACTAAGAACAACTAAGCTAAACCCAGCTGAGCCACCCATAAGACCCGCTGGGCACACTCATGCACAAGTTTAAATAAAACCCAAACGGACCCCATAAACCCGACAGGTACACAGAAAAGCTACACTACAAAAACGAAGAAAAACACAACTCTAGAAGCCTCAACACCCATGGGTCCCGGACCCGAAAAGATAACACTTGGGCCCCACCCAATCATCAGTCACGAGTTGGAAGTACCGGACTCTAATCGGGTAACGTCAGCCTCGAGCTGGAACAATACCTGGCCTACCCTAATCATCAGTCACGAGCTAGAAATACCAGACTCAAACCGGGTAACATCAGCCTCGAGCTGGAAAAATACCTGGGCCCAGCCTAATCATCAGTCATGAGCTGGAAATACCAGACTCGAACCGAGTAACGTCAGCCTCGGACAAAAAATCACACCTCTCGTTCAACAGCCTAGCGCTGGAAATATCAACTCCAACCGGGTAACGTCAGCTGCGAGTTGGGACTAGTAGCCTGCACTCAACGGTCTAACCCTAGAAATAACAGGCTAAAATCGTGTAACGTCAGCTGCGGATCAGAACTTGCATCCTACCCCCGACAGCCTAGCACTGGAAATACCGGAAGCTAACCGAATAACATCAGCTGCGTACTAGACCTAACAAGCTCGAACTAGAAAAGCCATAACGAAACAAACAATACGATGCAAGACTAAATACCATGGGCCGCTGCCCCCACGAGGATATCAATCGAAGGCTCCCAGCCTCGCACAATCCAACCGTCAAACGACTCAACAAAGCTAAATCATCCGGCAAGCAGCATTACAGAATCACAGAAATAAGAGAGAAAGAATCGAAAGGTTCGAGAGCCACGAAAACGCCTAAACTAAGGCTCATTCTATCAGACTCAAGTCTGCTATACCAGTCTACAAGGACCTAGTCCATTCGAAATGATGCCGGATACATACTCAAGTCAACATGTGCATATGACTAAGGCAATACTATGCTAGCCTATTCTAAGGCCGAAAAACACAAGCAATCCACACAATGGAAGCAAATAACCCGAACCCATGCATGCAACAACAGATAACCACCTAACAAATAAATCATAACACAAATACAAACAATCCAAGCTAACAACCCAACCTACAGCATGTTACTAGCCCCGAACAGCCCACAAATCAACTCCAAACCAAGAAAAATGGAGAAGAAGAAGAACAATACTAGCTACCAAACCCCAAATTCACACAAGTCGACAAGCATTTACACAATCATGCTCAATCTAGAAAGAAAGGAAGTCGTAACCTACCAGAAAGTCGATCATGCACGCTTTAAGTCACTTTGCCAGAGCTTTTCCCTTCCGTACCGCCTCAAATTGCTGTCACGCTATAAAAATAGAATCACAGCGTCAATACGGTCATTTAGACACTAAAACCAATAGAATCAGAGACAGACCAATTTCGGAGTAAAAATCAGGAACGTGGGACCCGCTCTAGATTTTTTGGAATTGACTTTGTGAAGAGGTCCCATATCCTCCACCAAACCTATAGCCCAAAATGGGACACTAATTGGGGCTCGGATCAGCTCCAAATAGCTAACATAAGAAAGTACAAAACTTTACACAATTAGGGCAAGAAAGAAACTTATGCCTCGAATTAACGACAATCGAGGAGTACCCAACGCTAATCAACCAAAAACTCACGAAGCCAACGAGATTTTGAACGCCTGGGACTTTGAATAATCGAAAAACGACAACCGAGGAGGGAGATGATTTACCTCCAAATAAGCCTCAACCTCCACTTATATACTGCTGAACCCCGCTCTTCTCCGCGAACATGGCAAAAGCTCCGCGAATGCAGCCCCATGCCTGCAAACGTGGATAGTAAGGACACCCCACACACCACAGACCTCTACAAACGCGGAGCATAGGGTCTCAGACATCCGCGAATGCGGAGATTCCACGCAAACACGGAGCACTGGCACCTAGATCACAGTGAACGTGGCCTCTGGCCAGTGAACATGGAGTAGACTCCCTCACTCCTCCGTGAACGTGGAGCCTATCCCACGAACGCGGAGAGATGGGATGTCTGCATTTTTTACAGATGCATAAGTTGAGTTTTGGCAACTCCAAAACTCCGATGGGATGCTCGGGATTCGTTCAGAACCCCGTGCACGCAAACGAAATATGCTAACCCCTTGAATTTGACGTTCCGAACTCAATGGCGCAGTTGAAATTTTCATACGACATCGTTTTGACAAAAAGTGGGTCCCACACCCAAAGGGCCATTTTAGCCAATTTCTATCGGAGGCCTCAAATTTTGATCGAAAGCTCCCGAAAGTTCTTGAAGGGTCATTCTAGACCAACCTCAGCATTCCAGAACTAACCACACTAACGGAATTTTCATCCGAGTACGTTTACCAAGAATGTTGATCAAAGTCAACCTTAAGCCAAATTTCGAAGGCTAAAGAGCTAATTGGCCCCAAAATCACACCAGAAACCCCTGGGACACGGGCAAACTATGCTTCTAGACTAATTTCACTCTGGTGCTGATGGAACCATCAGAATTCCCATCTGAGGTCATTTACTTGAAGTTATGACTTAGATCAACTTTTCAAGGTTCAAAAGCTTCAAAATAGGAAAACAGGCATTAAAACCAAACGAACGACCAGGTGACCGAACAGTCAGTGCCAGCAAGTCATAAATTACTTGGGGTCACTACAGGAACACATTAAATGACAGAAAGGAGGCATGAACATAGAAATGACCTAGAGGGTTATTACACACTTCTTTCATCATTCTAAAGTCGTGCGATAGAGTTCAACTCTATATGTCTCTCTCCTAATCCCTATCCGATGTTTTTCAGGATATGGCCACTCAAAGGGCATATGTTAGAAGGAATGCAAGAGAGAATGTGGAACAAGAAGCTCCTCAAGTTTCGGTCGACCCTTTGGCCAAGCAAGTGAATAATGCAGAGTTTAGGGTTATTTTTCAAGCGTTGGCCCAAGCCATGATGGCTCAAGCCAATAGGGAGGTTGTGGTCCCCGTGAACCCAAATGTGGGTATAGAGGCATCTAGAGTGAGGGACTTCACTAGGATGAATCCTCTAGATTTTCATGGTTCCAAGGTTGAGGAAAATCCTCAAGAGTTTATTGATGATGTGTATAAGGTGCTAATGATCATGGGTGTGACGCCGGTGGAGAAGGCAGAATTGGTCACTTTTCAATTTAAGGGTGTGGTTTGAACAATGAAAGACTGAGAGGGCGGTTGATGATGGTCCTCTTGATTGGGAAAAGCTTAAGGTTGCTTTCCTTGATAGGTTCTTTCCCCTTGAGATGAGGGAGGCAAGGGTGCTTGAGTTCATCAACCTTCGTCAAGGAAACATGAGTATGAAGGAGTATGCTTTGAAATTCACACAATTTTCTAGGCATGCTCCTACTATGGTTGTCGACCCTAGGGTAAGGATGAGTAAGTTTGTTTCGGGAGTGTCCAAAATGGTGGTCAAGGAATGTCGTACCTCTATGCTTATCCATGATATGTACATTTCTAGTCTAATGGTTCATGCTTAACAAATTGAAGAGGAGAGACTAAAGGAGAAGTCTAGGGAGACAAAGAAGGCTAGGACGATGATGGTGACTTTCCACACTCAAGGCCCGATAGGCATGGTCGTTCTAAACTCTGACAAAGATTCTCCTATAAAGGTCCCTTCAATGCCCCGGCTCCTAAGATCAACAAGGAAAGGATGTTTAACCCTAAGCCTCAAGGAGGAAATGATAGTGGGTCTTCATTGTCTACTTGTTCTAAATGTGGTGAAAGAATGAGGGTAAATGCCTAGCCGGTTCCAATGCATGTTTCGGTTGTGGAAAGAAGGATCATAAGATTAGGGATTTTCCCTCCATTGCTAAGAATGAAGGAGATAACCGTCGACGGGCTCAACATTATCCTCTATCAGGTTCCAGTGGACATCAAAAGAAAAACAAATTCTATGCACTTCAAACTCATCATGAGCAATAGGGTTCTCCCGATGTGGTTACCGGTATGTTGAAAGTCTTTAATCTTGATGTTTATGCTTTGCTTGATCTCGGTGCTACCTTGTCTTTTGTGATGCCATATGTAACTATGAGGTTTGATGTTCTTCTGCATGTATTGATAGATCCTTTTTCTGTGTTTAGTCCTATTAGTGAATCTATTGTGGCTAAGAGAGTCTATAGAAATTGTCCCGTCTCCTTATCCCATAAAGTCACTCATGTTGATCTTGTAGAGCTTGATATGCTAGACTTTGATGTTATTCTGGGGATGGATAGGCTGCATTCATGTTATTCTTCTATTGATTGTAGAACCCGAGTAGTCAAGTTCAAGTTCCCTAATGAATTCATCCTAGAGTGGAAAGGGGGAAATTCTATACGTAAGGGTCAGTTTTTTTCTTGTCTTAAAGGTAGAAAGATGATTTCTAAGGGTTGCATATACCATCTTGTTCGGTTTAGGGATATGAATTCTGAAACCCCTATCTTTGAGTCGATCCCTGTTGTTAATGAGTTTTCGGAAGTGTTTCCCGATGATTTACTTGGTGTTCCTCCCAAAAGGGAAATAGACTTTGATATTAAACTTATCCCAGATACGCAACCGATCTCTATTCCTCCTTACCGTATGGCTCCAGTAGAATTTGAGGAGTTAAAAGAGCAATTGAAAGATTTGTTGGCCTAGACCTCTATCCCCTTCAGATATTTGAAGTTTCTTGGGTTTGGCTGGCTACTACAGAAGGTTTGTTGAAGGGTTTTCTTAGATTGCCTCTCCATTGACGGCATTGACCCAAAAGAAGGTTAAGTTTGTATGGTCTGAAGCATGTGAAAAGAGTTTCCAAGAATTGAAAGATAGACTTACTTCCGCTCCGGTGTTGACTTTACCGAAAGGGTCCGATGGATTTGTGGTTTATTGTGAAGCTTCAAGGGTTGGACTAGGGTGTGTTCTTATGAAAAATGGAAAGGTTATTTCTTATGCATCACGACAACTTAGGATCCATGAGAGGAACTATCCTACCCATGACTTAGAACTAGTAGAGGTTATGTTTGCCTTAAAGATTTGGAGGCATTACCTATAAGGTGTTCATGTCAATGTTTGTACTGACCACAAAAGTTTACAATATGTTTTCAAGCAAAAGGATCTAAATCTTCACCAAAGAAGGTGGCTTGAGTTACATAAAGATTATCACATGAGTGTCCTTTATCACCCTAGTAAGGCGAATGTGGTGGCAGATGCCCTTAGTCGACTGTCTATGGGAAGTATTGCTCATATTGAGGATAATAAGAAGGAGTTGGTTCAAGATGTCCATACATTGGCCCGATTGGGTGTTTAGTTGATTGATTCTACTAAAGGTAGGGTGGTTGTTCATAATGGTTCAGAATTGTCCTATGTGTCAGATCTGAAAGCAAAGCAAGGTCTTGACCCAATCTTGATGGAGATGAAGGAAGCGGTGCTTAAAAGTTCATTGAGGCTTTCTCCCAAGGGGGAGATGGTGTATTTCGATATCAAGGTCATTTGTGTGTTCCCAATATTGATAATTTGAGGAAGCAGATTTTATCAGAAGCCCATAATTCCTAATATTCCATTCACCCGGGAGCCACCAAGATGTATCGTGACTTCCGGGGGATCTATTGGTGGAATGGGATGAAGGGGGATATTGTGGAATTTGTGGCTAAGTGTACTAATTGTCAACAAGTGAAAGTTGAGCATCAGAAGCCGGGAAGTTTGTCCTAAGACATTAGTATTCCTACTTGGAAGTGGGAAGATATGAATATGGACTTGTTGTAGGTTTACCATGTACTTGACGACAACATGATTCGATTTGGGTTATTGTGGATCGTATGATGAAATTAGCTCATTTCATTCCCGTCAAGGTTTCTTACTCGGCAACACACTTTGTTAAATTGTACCTAAGGGAGATGGTTAGGTTGCATGGAGTGCCCCTATCCATTATATCCTATCGTGGTACTCAATTCACTTCTCAATTTTTGAAATCTTTCCAGAAGGGCCTAGGTACTCGTGTTAACCTTAGCACGACTTTTCATCCTCAAACCGGTAGTCAAGTGAAGCGTACTATCAAAACTTTCGAAGATATGTTAAGAGCTTATGTGATTGATTTCAAGGGTCATTGGGATGATCATTTACCTTTGATTGAGTTTGCTTATAATAATAGCTACCATTCAAGTATTGGTCTGGCTCCATTTGAGGTTCTATATGGTAGGAGGTGTAGATCTCCTATAGGATGGTTTGAAGTCGGTGAAGTTGCTTTTATAGGTCTGAGTTGGTTTACGAGGCTATGGAGAAGGTTCGGCTTATTAGAGAGAGGTTGAGAACAGCTCAAAGTCGACAAAAGTCCTATGCCAATGTTAAAAGAAGAGATCTATAATTTGATGTTAATGATTAGGTTTACCTGAAAATCTCACCCATGAAGGATGTAATGAGGTTTGGAAAGAAAGGGAAGCATAGTCCACGTTATGTGGGACAATATCAGATTTTGAGGTGTATTGGCAAGGTTGCTTATGAACTTGATTTGCCTAATGATTTGGTATCAATTCATCATGTTTTCCATGTATCCTTGTTGAAGAAATATGTTGGTGATCCGGCATTGATAGTACCATTGGAGAGTCTTGGTGTAAAAGAGAGTCTTTCTTATAAAGAAGTTCCGGATGAGATTTTGGGCTGGCAAGTTCGAAAGTTTAGAAATAAGGAAGTTGCTTCCATAAAGGTTCTTTGGAGGAATCGGTTAGTTAAGGGTGCTACTTGGGAGGCCGAGGCCGATATGATATCTCGTTATCCTCATCTCTTTTCCTCCGACCCTACTCTAGCTTGAGGTATTTAGCTCATCATGGTTCACTCTTTTGGTCTCATGTGTCTTAGATATTCCCATGATTCCTCATTTATGTATGTTCATGAAAAGCTTAATTTTGAGAAAATGAGTTAACTTGATTGATTTCTTCATGATTATGTGCATTTGAGTATGAGTTGCATATAGACTTTATGAAATGATGCTTTGAACATGCTTTAGCTTGGAGTTGATGTTTCCTCCTCAGATATGTGCATTTATGTGATTGCATTCATGTTGGGCTGTTAGATCTAGTTTACACCCTCTTTATGATGTCTTGATTCCCATTCAAGGGCGAATGTTCCTAAAGGGGAGATATCGTAAAACCTCGGATTCAAAAAGAAGGAAAATTGTAGGTTTTCATATCTAGTGCCAGCATTGATGGAAGCCATCTACGGACCGTAGGTTGACTTATGGGTCGTAGATGGGAACCCTAGATGGAAAGCTAAATAATTTCAAAATGTCAAGTTTCAGAACCCTTTTTACAGTTCAATAGGATGGCCCGTCATTGTTTCTACGGGTCGTAGATAGGTCTCGTAGGTCACTCCTAGACTTAGTGAAATTTTGAGGGGTTAAAGTTGGAATCTACAGTTGGTATGTACGGTCCGTAAGTGGACCAACGAACCATACATGGCAACCGTCATTGAAATTCCACATTGAATAGTTTCTGAATCTTTCTATGGTTGACCAGGACGGTCAATAGTTGGACCTACGGACCGTAGGTCTGAATTCGGTAGTTATTTTTAAGGGTTTTTTGGTCTTTTCCCTAATTGCTTTATACCTAATCTAAGTCAGTTTAGCCCTAATCCTAGACCCTATATAAAGCCCTCTAAGCTTAAAACCTACCCATTCTAATCACTCTTCAAATTCCCTCAAATCCCTCCAAGGTTTTCCCCAAATATTTCTCTCTCTAAAGTTTGAAGAAGAAGGCTAGGGATTCAAGTCAAGTCTCTAATTCTCCATTAAATGTGGGTTTTGAACTCCAAATTATGATGGTTTTCATCTATGCAGTCCTTTCCTCCATAGGATTCCTAAATTCTTCAATTTTTGTAAGTTAGAATCTCCAATTGAAATTAGGGTTTTCTTCAATCATATAGGTTCTTACCAGTAATGATCTAGTTGATTGATTTATGTCTATTTATGCATGAATTAAGATAATTGAATGATTTTAAGATGGATTTTTATGAACCCATGCATGATTTATGATTTCTAAGCCGTGATTCCATGATGAAGTTTATGAATGATAAAAGGATGAATTTTATGAAGAAATGCATGTTCAATTATGAAATTGATGATGAATTAAGTTGCTTTGAGAGTGAAGCATTGTTGTTGTTGTTGATTTTGAATGGGATTTCTCACATAAAGGATTCATAGGGTTGAAAGGTTTTCTCAATTAAACTTGAATCAAGAACTAGGAGCTATTCTAATGAATTCTAGGTTGGATTGGCTACTTAATGTGCCTTCCATGAATGAAATTACAAGCGGCTATTACCCATGTCCCCTAATAATACAACAAGTGGCGATTACCCATGTCAACTAATGATAAGATAACATAAGATTTATGATTAATCCATGAGAATTATGCTTAGCACCGAGTGAATAAGTGGCGATTATCCATGTCCTATAAACTATGTGCCACCATAGGTTTGTCTTAAATAGACATTAGCTAGTGGATCCACTTAAGCTAGAAGTTATGGTTCTTACCTTGGCAAGTAAGGACACCTCTTTTTGGTGTGGGTTAGACACCGGATTCCATGTTATAGCTCACATGACCTATGTTGGTTAAGGCTCACTTCCCACAATAATGAACTAAAGTTACTCCTAAAGGTGTTTCAAATATGCTTTAAAGATGTTTAGCTTGCATTGACTATAATTATGATTTATGCTTTATAACATGTCATTTATGATGAAGCTTGGTTATTGCATGTCACGTAAGGTTCCTTATTACATGATTTTCATGATTTTGTCCATAGCTATCATATTTGGTATATTCCATGTACTAACGCATATTTTTGCCTACATTGTCTCAAAAATGTATAATTCGACGCTTCTCCCTCCATTCGTGGCTAGTGCTTATGTTAGAGAGCCTTGAAAACTTGTTGAGTCCTCACACTTTGAGGAAAATGCCACGTTTATCTTTTCATGTCACTTTACTTTTTTAACTTGTATGGGTTACGTCCAAAAATTCATTCTATTGATGTATTAGATGACTTTGAGACTATGTTAGACTTCTGTTATGCTTTTGTCAACTCTTGAATATACAATTGTCTTTTTGAACTCTTTAATACTATTATCTTGTATGAGGTAAGCTAAGTGGCTTGTATAGGGCCTCTCGGGGTCTTATACATCCTGTCAGGTCTAGGGGGTACTTTAGGTTGTGACACTAACTTTTTCTAAATCTAAGGGTGAGTTGCTTCTTCCGAGCTGCTGTGGATTCATCTTTTCCCTCTAATCCCTTTTTCAAATTTTTACTCTTTTTATTTTGAGGTTGCATCCCCATATTCTAGACTACGTAGATGATTTGGTACACAACTTTTAGGCTCTAGGGGTTTTTTCCGCATGTTGATTAAAATCGATGAATGTTTGTTTTAATTAATGAAAAACTATTCATTTGGTTGTTTAGTTGTTTGCATATTAGTATATGATTGTTACTCTCACCGGAGTTTAGTGTGGGTGTCTTTTACGGAGGGTTGGATCGTGACATGCACAAATTTGGAACCGATTTTTAATAAAGGAAAAAGTTGTTTCACTTCTTATAATTTAGGGTAATTTTGATCTTTAGCCAATCAATATCCCAAATTAATGACTTTTTCATTAAAAAGTTCAAAGAAAAACAAAATTTCAATTTGGAAAGGGAATAAGTGTTAGGGGCATGTATTTCATGTTGGTTTATTCTTGGTTAAACACATATAATATCTTTAACTTGCCTTCATTTTTTATTTTGGCGCTCTATCTTAGTCTTGTTGCATTTGAACCCTTCAACCTCATTTTTTATGTAACATTTAAACACAAAAATACTAATTTTATGATTTCTTTATTTTATATATGCTCTTCAACTGCAATTTTATATTTTACAAATCAATGTTCGTCTGTTAGTGTAACACCCCAGAACTTGGAAAAGGAAAGAAGCCCAAAATTAGCCGCTGGTTCAGGTCTACGAGACTAGTATATATATGGTTCTTAGGATGTTCTACGGATCGTAGACCATTCTCGTAGGAAGTGAGTTGAATTTTAAGGAAAATCAAGTTTCTGAAGTTGAGTCTACGACTCACCAAGACGGTTCGTCTAATGTTCTATGGGTCGTACGAAGGTCTCGTAGAAAGGTTCCAGACTTGATGAAATTTTGAGGTTGAAGTTGGGTTCTACGGATTGGTTCTATGGACCGTAGAATGGGTGATGAGTCGTAGAATAGTTTTGTGGAAATTAGATGGATTTTAGGCCCTAGTAATGTGTTACGATTAAATAGGACGGGTCGTAGGAATTCCTATGGAACATAGGTCAAAACCGTAGGACTGTTCATAAACTAGGTCATTTTGACTCTATTCCTAAGCCCTATAAAGGTATTTTAAGTCCTAAATCTACCCACTCTAACTTCATTCACCTAAATCCCAATTCCAACCAAAATTCATGTTCCCAAATTATCTCTCAAGCTAAGGAAGAAAAGGAAGCTAGGGTATCACTCCAAGGTTTTCAACTTACCATTTTTCTTGGAATTTAAGTATCAAGGTATGTGGGTATATACCAATGGAATCCATTCCTCCATTGGGTCCCCAAGGTTCTCAATTCCTCAATTCGATTTTCAATTGATTAAATTAGGGTTCTTCTTACTTCTCCATGGGTTCTATTTGATTGTGATTCAATTATTATTTTTCAATCTCATATTGCATGATTTGAAGAAATTAGATGATATTAAGTTGAATTCATATGAACCCATGCATGCTCTATGATTTTTGTCTATGATCTTATGAAGAATTCTTGAATCAATGAACTATGAACTTGAAAGCTATGCATGTCTTATGAGATGGATGTTTATGACTTAAGAATGCTTTTAGATGAAAGTATCAATGAAATTGTGAAAGGTTATCTCACATAAGGATTCATAAGGGTGGAAGATTTTCTCACCTATGCTTAAATCATGTTTAAAGAGCTATTCTATACGACTTAAGATTTGATCGGTAGTTAATTGTAACTTTCCAAGTATGATATTATGAATATGATTAGTGGCTAATTCCGTTGGGATCTTTACTTAGAACCGAGAGGATATTTAGATGGAGGCTCTTCTGTTAGTAGAGGTGGGGTCTATAGTAGCAATCTCCTTATCCTTAACTACGTGTCCCCGTAAGATGTATTAGCTAGTGGATCCACGTAAGCTAGAAGTTTATGGTCCTTACCTTGGCAAATAGGTCATCTCTTTTCGGTGTGGGATAGACATTGGATTCAATGTTATAGTTAACATAGTCTATGTCGGTTAACTATAATAATCCCAAAAAAATAAACTATGTTAACTATAAAGATTTTTATGAAGCTTTCATTGTGATTTTTAAGATGCACTGACCATGTTCATGATTTATAATTCTTCTTTAAATGATTTTACTATGTTTTTGCTTGGTCATGCACTTCATGTTTTCCTTTATGCCCTCTTATGATCATGTTTCACATTTTATGCATATTGCCTCATACTTAGTACATTCCATGTACTAATCCATACTTGTACCTATATTGTTTCATTAATGTAGGGTCTGATGCTCCTTCCTCTCATACTTGTGCCTAGTTGGTCCTTACAGAGTTCGAAGATTGATGCGTCCTCATGTGTCTAGGACCGAGAAACTTTTATTAGCTTTATATCATATTTGTTTTCAGACATTTGTATATGGTGTATGGGCTATGTCCCAACCACTTCTTATTGATGTATTATATGGCTTGTTGAGACTAAGATAGACTTCCGCTTTGATGTCAAACATTACCTTGATATGAGATTACTTTTTTTCTTTAGTTCTATTATCTTGTATGATGTATGCTAAGTGGATTGTGTAGGACCTCTTGGGGTCCTATACGCCATGTCACATCTAGGATGTACTTTGGGTCATAAAAAACTTGGTATTCAGAGCACAAGGTTTAGAAAGTTCCTAAGATGTCTCACAAGCCGCGTCAAGTAGAGTCTTGTTCATGAGTGTGAAGTGCACCATATTTATGAATAGGAGGCTATAAAGAGTTTATGAAATTCCACTTCTTTCTTCATTCTAAAGTCGTGTGATAGAGTTCAACTCTATATTTCTCTCTCCTAATCCTTATCTGACGTTTTTCAGGATATGGCTCCTCGAAGAGCATATGTTAGAAAGAATGCGGGTGAGAATATGGAACAAGAAGCTCTTCAAGTTCCAGCTGACCCTTTGGCCGAGCAAGTGTCTCATGCATAGTTTCGAGTTGCTTTCCAAGTTTTCACTCAAGCCATGACAGCTCAAGTAAATAGGGAGGCTGTGGTCCCCGTGAACCAAAATATGGGTATGGCGGTAACTAGAGTGAGGGACTTCACTAGGATGAATCCCCCCAGAGTTTCAATGTTCCAAGGTTGAGAAAGATCCTCAAGAGCTTATTGATGAGGTTTACAAGATTGTGGAGATCATGGGAGTAACATCGGTAGAGAAGGTGAAATTGACTGCTTATCAACTCAAGGGTGTTGCTCAAATTTGGTACGCTCAATTGAAGGAAGAAAGGGCGGTTGATGCGGGCCCTATTGGTTGGGAAAAGTTTAAGGTGGCTTTCATTGATAGGTTCTTTCCCCTTGAGATGAGAGAGGAAATGGTACTTGAATTTATTAACCTTCATCAAGGGAATATGAGTGTATAAGAGAATACTTTGAAATTCACACAATTGTCCAAATATGCCCCTTCTATGGTTGTCGATTCTACGGAAATGATGAGTAAGTTTGTTTTGGTGTGTCCAAAATGGTGGTTAAGGAATGCTGAACCACCATGCTTATTAAGAAAATGGATATTTCCCGTTTAATGATTCATGCTCAACAAATTGAAGAGAAGAAGCTTAAGGAAAGGTGTAGGGATTCCAAGAGGGCAAAGACCGGTGATGGTGACTTTTCATATTCAAGGTCCAATGGACATGGTCGATCTAGATTCCGACAAAGGTTTTTCGACCAAGGGTCTTTAAATGTTCCAGCTCCAAAGTTCAACAAATATAGAGTGTCCAACCCTAAGCCTCAAAGAGGAAATGGTGATGGATCTTCTTCGTCTACTTGTGCTAGGTGTGGAAAGAAGTATGATGGTAAATGCTTAGCCAGTACGGATGATTGCTTTGGTTATGGTAAGATTGGTAACATGATAAGGGATTTCCCATCTAAAGGAGACAAAGGTAAAGATGGTAGGCAAGCCCCGCCTAGTGGTTCGAGTTCGAGTGCTCCAAAGCAAAACCGATTCTATGCACCTCAAACCCGACATGATCAAGAGGGTTCTCCTGATGTGGTTATCGGTATGTTGAAAGTCTAACATCTTGATGTTTATGATTTGCTTGATCTCGGTGCTACTTTAACTTTTGTGATGCCATATGTGGCTATGAGATTTGATGTTTGTCCGGATGTGTTGTTAGAACCTTTTTCTGTCTCTACTCCTATTGGTGATTCAATTGTAGATAAGAGGGTCTATAGAAATTATCCCATCTCCTCACCCAATAGAGTCACTCATATTGATCTTGTAGATCTTGATATGTTGAATTTTGATGTTATTCTTGGCATGGACTGGCTTCATTAATGTTATGATTTTGTTTATTGTAGAACCCATGTGTTTAAGTTTCAGTTTCCTAATGAGCCAGTTATAGAGTGGAAAGGGAGAAATTATATGCCTAAGTGTCAGTTTATATCTTGTCCAAAGGGTAGAAAGAAGATTTCTAAAGGTTGCATATATCATCTAGTTCGGGTTAGGGATATGGATTCTGAAACCCCTACTCTTGAGTCGGTCCCCATTATAAATGAGTTTCTGGAAATGTTTCTAGATGATCTTCCTAGTGTTCCTCCCAAAAGGTAAATAGACTTTGGTATTGACCTTCTCCCAGATACGCAACCTATTTCTATTCCTCCTTATCGTATGGCCCCGGCAGAACTTAAGGAATTAAAGGATAAATTGAAGGATTTGTTGGATAAGGGTTTCATTCAACCTCCAATCTTTCCATGGGGTGCTCCTGTTTTATTTGTTCCTAAGAAAGATGGTTCACTTTGCATGTGTATTGATTATTAGCAATTGAACAAGGTCACAATTAAGAATAACTGAATAAGTATCCTTTCCCGAGAATCGATGACCTATTTGATCAACTTCAAGGTGCAAAGTTCTTTTCAAAAATTAACCTTCGATCGGGTTATCATCAATTGAGGCTAAGGGAATGTGCTATTCTAAAAATGGCTTTTTGAACTAGATATTGTTATTATGAGTTCTTCGTAATGTCTTTTGGGTTGACTAATGCTTCGGCTGCTTTTCTGGATTTGATGAACAAAGTGTTTAGACAATTCCTTGATATGTTTATGATTGTTTTTATCGATGATATCTTGATTTACTCTTGGAGTGAGAATGAGTGTGCCAATCATTTGAGGATTGTCTTGCAAGTCCTCAAGGACCAAAAATTGTTTGCAAAATTTAGTAAGTGTGAATTTTGGTTGAGGTTGGATGCCTTCCTTGGCAATATTGTCTCTGGTAAGGGTATTGAGGTTGATCCTAAGAAAATGGAAGTGGTTAAGAACTGGCCTAGACCTCTATCCCCTTTGAATATTCGTAGTTTCTTGGGTTTGGCTAGTTACTATAGAAGGTGTGTGGAAGGTTTCTCTTTGATTGCCTCTCCATTGATTACGTTGGCTCAAAAGAAGTTTAAGTTCTTATGGTTGGAAGCATGTGAAAAGAGTTTTCAAGAGTTGAAAGATAGGCTTACCTCCGCTCCTATTTTGATTTTGCCGGAAGGTTCCAATGGGTTTGTGGTATATTGTGATGCTTCGAGGATATTTTTGGGATGTTTTCTTATTCAAAATGGAAAATTCATTGCCTATGCCTTAAGGCAACTTAAGGTGCACGAAAAGAACTATCCTACCCATGATTTGAAATTAGTGGCGGTTTTCTTTGCCTTAAAGATTTAGAGGCATTATTTGTATGGTATCCATGTTGATGTTTTTACCAACCACAAAAGTTTGCAATATGTTTTCAAGAAAAAGAATCTAAATCTTCACCAACGGAGATGGCCTGAACTTTTGAAAGACTATGACATGAACGTCCTCTATCACCTAGGCAAGGCCAATGTGGTGGCGGATGCCTTAAGTCGGTTGTCGATGAGTAGTGCGGCCCATGTTGAAAATGGTAAGAAAGAATTGGTCCTTCATGTTCATAGACTAGTTCGGCTAGGTGTTCATTTGGTAGATTCTAATGAGGTTGGTGTTTTTGTTCATAATGTGCTTGAATCGTCTTCTGTGTCAAATGTGAAAGCTAAGAAAGGTCCTGATCCGATTTTGGTTGAGTTGAAGGAAGCAGTGCTTAAAAAGTCCGTTGAGGCTTTCTCCTAAGGTGGAGATGGTGTGGTTCGTTATCAAGGTCGGTTATGTGTTCCAAATGTTGATGATTTGAGGGATAAAATTTTATCGGAAGCCCATAGTTCTCATTATTCTATTCACCCGAGAGCCACTAAGATGTACCGTGACTTATGGGAAGTATATTGGTAGAATGGGAAAAGAAGGATATTATGGAATTTGTGGCTAAGTGTCCTAATTGTCAATAAGTAAAAGTTGAGCATCAAAGGCCAGGAGGTTTGTCCCAAGATATTAGTATTCCTACTTGGAAGTGGGAAGATTTGAATATTGACTTTATTGTTGGTTTACCCTGCACCCGGTGGTAGCATGATTCGATTTGGGTCATTGTGGATCGTATGACAAAGTCAGATCATTTCATTCCATTCAAGACTTCTTATTTAGGGGAAGATTACGCTAAGTTGTATATCAAGGAAACGAATAGGTTTCATAGAGTGCCCCTATCAATTATATTCGATTGTGGTACTCAATTTACTTCTCAATTTTGGAAGTCTTTCCAAAAAGGTCTTGGTTCCCGTGTTAAGCTTAGTATGTCATTTCATCCTCAAACCGATGGGCAGCGGAGCGTAATATCCAAACTTTGGAAGATATGTGAAGAACTTGTGTGATTGACTTCGAGGGTAATTAGGATGATCATTTGCCTTTGATTGAGTTTGCTTATAATAATAGATATCATTTAAGTAATAGTATGGCTCCATTTGAGGCTCTCTATAGAAGGTGTAGATCTCTCATTGGTTGATTCGAAGTTGGTGAGGTTGCTTTGATAGGTCTCGATTTGGTGCATGAAGCTATGGAAAAGATTCGACTTATTAGATAAAGATTGAAGATGGCTCAAAGTCAATAAAAGTCTTATGTCGATGTTAGAAGAAGGGATCTTGAGTTTGATGTTGATGATTGAATTTACTTGAAGATTTCGCCCATGAAAAGTTTCATGAGGCTTGGTAAGAAAGGGAAGCTTAGTCCCCGTTATGTAGGCCCTTATAAAGTTTTAAGACGGATAAGCAAGGTGGCCTATGAATTAGAGTTGCCTTCCAATTTATCGTTGATACATTCAGTGTTCTATGTGTCCTTATTGAAGAGTGTATCGGTGATCCGACATTGATTGTGCCATTGGAAAGTCTTGGTATTAAGGAAAGTCTTTCATATGAAGAAGTTCCTATTAAGATCTTAGATTAGCAAGTTCAAAAGTTGAGGAACAAAAAGTTGTGTCCGTGAAAGTGTTATGGAGGAATCAATTAGTTGAGGATGCTACTTGGGAGGCCGAGGTTGATATGATGTCCCGATATCCTCTTCTCTTTCCCTTCGTTCCTACTCTACCTTGAGGCATTTAGTTCCTCATGGTTCATTCTTGCAGATTCATGTATTTTAGTCATTCTCATGTTTCCATATGTATGTATGCATGTTTTATGAAGTGATGTTTTAAAGTATGTTTTAGCTTGGAGTCAATTTTCCTCCTTTGTTATGTGCATTTATGTGATTGCATTCATGTTGGGTTCTTAGATCTCTTTCCCCTACTCTATTCATGCTAGCTTGAGTCCTATTCGAGGATGAATGTTCCCCGGGGGAGATATTGTAACACTTCAGAATTTGGAAAATGAAAGAAGCCCAAAATTGACCACTAGTTTAGGTCTACGAAACCAGTCTATGGTTCGTAGGATGTTCTACGGGTCGTAGACCAGTCTCGTAGGAAGTGAGTTGAAATTTTGGGAAAATAAAGTTTCTGAAGTTGAGTCTACGACTCACTGGGACGGTTCGTCTAATGTTGTATGGGCCATAGGAAGGTCTTGTAGAAAGGTTCCAGACTTGATGAAATTTTGAGGTTGAAGTTGGGTTCTATGGATCGGGTCTACGAATCGTAGAACGGATGACGAGTCATAGAATGGTTTCATGGAAATTAGATGGATTTTAGACCCAAGTAATGTGTTCTACGGTTGGACAGGACGGGCCGTAGAAATTCCTACTGACCGTAGGTCAAAATCGTAGGACTGTTCGGCAGTTATTTCTTAAGGGCTTTTGGGTCTTTTCCTATGCGTTTTATGCCTAAATTAGGTCATTTTGACTCTATTTCTAAGCCCTATATAAGGATTTTAAGTCTTAGATCTACCCATTCTAACTTCATTCACCTAAATCCCAATTCCAAACCAAAATTCATGTTTCTAATTCTCTCTCAAGCTAAGGAAGAAGAGGAAGCTAGGGTTTCACTCCAAGTTCTTCAACTCACCATTTTTCTTGAGCTTTGAGTATCAAGTTACATGAGTATTTACCAATAAATTCCATTCCTCCATTGGGTCCCCAAGGTTTTCAATTCCTCAATTCAAATTTCAATTGATCAAATTAGGGTTCTTCTTAATTCTTCATGGGTTTTATTTGATTGTGATTCGATTATTGTTTTTCAATCTCATATTGCATAATTTGAAGAAATTACATGATATTAATTTGAATTCATATGAACTCATGAATGATCTACGATTTTTTTACTATGATCTTATGAAGAATTCTTGAATCTATGAACTATGAACTTGAAAGTTATGCATATCGTATGAAATGGATGTTTATGACTTAAGAATACTTTTTGATGAAAGTATCAATGAAATGGTGAAAACAATTCTCACATATGGATTCATAAGGGTGAAAGGTTTTCTTACCTATGCTTGAATCATGTTTAAGGAGCTATTCTATACGACTTAAGATTGGATCAGTAGTTAATTGCGCCGTTCCAAGTATGATATTATGAATATGATTAATGACTAATTCTGTTGGAATCTTTACTTAGCACCGAGAGGATATTGAGATGGAGGCTCTTCTGTTAGTAGAGGCGGGGTCTCTAGTAGCAATCTTCTTGTCCCTAACTGCATGCCCCCGTAGGATGTATTAGCTAGTGGATTCACGTAAGCTAGAAGTTTATGGTCCTTACCTTGGAAAGTAGGACATCTCTTTTCAGTGTGGGATAGACACCGGATTCCATGTTATAGCACACATGGTCTATGTCGGTTAGCAGTAATAATCCCACAAAATGAACTATGTTACCTATAAAGGTTTTAATGAAGCTTTCATTATGATTTTTAAGATGCATTGACCATGTTCATTATTTATAATTCTTCTATAAATGATTTTACTATGTTTTTGCTTGGTCATGCACTTCATGTTTTCGTTTATGTCCTCTTATGATCATATTTCACGTTTTATGCATATTGCCTCATACTTAGTATATTTCATGTACTAATGCATACTTGTGCCTACATTGTTTCATTAATGTAGGGTCTAATGCTCCCTCCTCTCATACTCATAGCTAGTTGGTCCTTACGGAGTTTAAAGATTGGTGAGTCATCATGTTCTGAGGCCCGAGACACTTTTATTAGCTTTATATCATTTTAGTTTTCAGACATTTGTACGTAGTGTATGGGTACGTCCCAACAACTTCTTATTGATGTATTAGATTGCTTCTTGAGACTAAGATAGACTTCCGCTTTGATGTCAAACTTTACCTTGATATGAGATTGCTTTTGCCTTTAATTTAGTTCTATCATCTTGTATGATGCATGCTAAGTGGCTTGTGTATGGCTTGTGTAGGGCCTCTTGGGGTCCTATACGCCATGTTACATCTAAGGTGTACTTTGGGTTGTGACAGTTAGTTTTCATGAAAAAGAATTGACGGATAAACATCAATTTTTTGAAAAAATTTTTTTAGAGTCTCTCTTATTGTTTACTTACAATTTAAAAATATTTATCTTGCTTTTTTCATATTTTAACTATTTTAACTTTAAATATGGATGCCAGTAAAAAAATAGTGGTAAAATAATATTTTTTTAGAAAAAAGTGTTATTACTAATATGGTGGGGTGGAGGTTGTTCTAAGTCATTGTCGTCTAGATTTAAAATTAACCCAGATGATTTTATTCATGTTGATGAAACTTCTTTTTCATGTCCCACTGAATCTGATATTTATTCTAGTATTGAATTAGACCATGAGACCTTAAATAGATGTTAATGGTAAATTTGAGGAAGAACTAGAAGTATAAATATTATAACTAGATGACATTGCTACTAGTTCAGTAACGAAATTACCGTAGTAAAATTATCTCTTTTTTTTAGAGTTTCTTTGTATTTCAACTTTCATCTCTCTTATTGTTTACTTACAATATTTTTAAAATATTTATCTTGCTTTTTTCATATTTTAACTATTTTAACTTTAAATATGGATGTCAGTAAAACAAATAGTGGTAAAATAATATTTTTTGAGAATAAAGTGTTATTACTAGTAAGGTGGGGTTGGAGGTAGTTCTAAGTCAATGTCATCTAGATTTAAAATTAACCCAGATGATTTTACTCATGTTGATGAAACTTCTTTTTCACATCCCACTGAATCTGATATTAATTTTGGTATTGCATTAGACCATGAGACCTTAAATAGATGTTAATGGTAAATTTGAGGAAGAACTAGAAATACAAGAACTAGAGTTAGATGACATTGCTACTAGTTCAGTTACGAAATAACCGTTGTAAAATTATATTTCTTCTTTACCTATGTTTACTATAGGAGTCCCGCAGATGATTAACGTCTTAAAAGATCTTTAGTTTCAAAATTTATGAAATAAAATAAGAAAAAAAAACTATTGCTCTTTGCTTAACATGTAAGAGAGTCTTCAAACATTTAACTGGAGGATATAAAGATGATAGCATTGCTAACTAAGCATTTAAAAACGTGTAAAAAAAATTATTCATCTAGAAGTTGTTGTTGCTAGGGATAAAAAAAATACCCTTTCCTAAAGGATCTGTAGGAGGTTCTAACATGGTTTAAAGTTAATTAAACATGTCTAACCTGGCTGGTTCAAGCACACACTGCACATATAATAAAGAAAGAGATCGTGAAGAACTAGCTAAAATGATTGTGATTTGTGGTTTGCCTTATGATTTTTCTTCTCATCCCGATTTTATTTATTATATCTAGGAGGTGTGTAATTTTCCTTCTTTTAAAGGCTTTACAAGAAATATAATTTAAAATAATATTTTCAAATATCAAGCTGAGCATTGTCATTTTCTTCGTTACCTATTTGTATATTTTGATGGTAGAGTATTTATCACTTCTAATATGTGTCATAGTATTAATGATAATGATTATTTTACTGTTATCATCCATTGAATTGATCATTTTGGAATATGAAAAAAATTATATTGTATAAATATATTGAGAAGAGCAAAAATGATTCTTATATAACTACTACAATAGAAGATAGTTTAGAATATTTTGGACTTTGTGATAAAGTAATGGGTGTCACCTTAGATAATGCTTCAAATAATTTGAAAGTTGTTGATTTGTTAAAACTTAGACTTTGCCGAATTGATAGTGATGCTTTTCATATTAAGTGTACTTCGAATATTTATAAATTGATGACAAAAAAGGGTATTTCGATATTTGGAGATGCTTGTCAAAAAATCTGAATTGCTTGTGGTTGAACTTTCAAAATTAAAATAAGAGCTAGAATTATTGAATTTGAAAATATTTGTAAATAATGTGAATTTGAATTTAGAAAAGTTCCAAAGAAGTGTCTGCTAGATGAAAATATTTATTTGACATGCTTGAAGTTACTTATGTTTATCGCATTCCAATACAATTAGTTTTAAATGCTCATAACTCGGACTTGAGTTTAAGACGTTGAGATAATAATTGGAAAGAAGCAAAGAAACTTATTGAATTTTGAAAAAATCTTTATAAAATTAGAAATACAACATCTGGTCAATATCATCCAATTATTTCTTCTGTTTTAGAAAACATTTGTTTTATTTCATTTAGATTTGTTTAATATGAAAAATTTGATAAGTTTAGATAGTCAATTGAATTTATAACTAAAAAAGTCAAAAATATATTTTTTCTATTCCTCAAATTTATGTGTAAGCTACTTTATACAACCCATATTACAAAGAATAAGGTGTTCAAAAAATGGTTGACAAGATTTATGTAAATCCAGACATTTAAACTGATGTATTTTCATGTGTTAAAACTTGTAAAAGTAGCATAGTAACTAATGCTAGAAATTTGTATGACATATATAGAGTCATGGAAATAAATATTCCACCAATTCTACCTCCAACTCGTAGGCCTAGAAGAGATAATTTTGATGATATGATAGATGATTATCTTGGTCTTGAATCTTCCAATTGTAATAATTTTGATGAATATTGTCAAGACTCAAAATTGTGGTCATGATGGCACCTACTATATCCTATTAGTAGGTAAGTCAACCTACGGCCCGAAACCGACGATAACGGGCCTAGGGAGCGGAAGATATAGAAGGAAGCATAATAATACAAAATGTAAATAAGAGCAACGGAAATAGAAGCGAATATATATATATATACACACACAAACACACAACCCTCAAACGAAGACAAAAGAGAAGATCCAATCCAAAACCCAGTAGATGTAAGTGCAAAGTTCCTACAAAAGGAGAGTACAAACTAGACATATATACAAGTTGTCTCGAAATATAAAAGACTAGCCTCTATATACATATATATAGGTGGAGATGAGTCAACTTTTATTGCTAATAAGCTCACCCTCGATTTTTAATTTATCATCAACAACAACACGATACTCACTGCATGCGACTAGAGCTCGGATCTACATCAGAGAAAAAGATGCATAGTACAGTATGAGTACCAAAACAATGGGTACTCAGTAGGCATCATAGACCGACCGAACTTGCGATTGCAATAACAAGATATGAAGTGAGTATAACAGGTAGGAAGACAACGGGAAAGGTATAACTAGACATGCATCGAGGTAAAGCTACAATAGTAAATAATGAAAGTAGTAAAGTTATCTACACCTAACTGGACCCCATAATCCCAGAATGCACATACAAAGTCATAACAACGATGAAACATACAAACAATAACCCGATCGAACCCCTATAAGTCTGACGGGTACACTCAAGGCTATGCTATAAGGCAAAATTCTGAAATGAACACCAAGACCCCGAACCTAGCATCTCCCTGAAATCTTACATCGGAATAGGTAGTTCTTCTCAAAATCTTACATCGACAATCCTTATTGGAACCCAACACACTCCGAAATCTTACATGGAATGACTAGTCCTTCCTGAAATCATACATCAGAAAGTCTCGATATAACCTAACGTATCTCAGAATCTTAAATTAGAATAGCTAGTCTTTCCCGGAATCCTACATCGAAAAGCCTTGATATAACCTAACAGATGTTGAAATCTTACATCAAAATAGCTAGTCCTTCTCGGAATCTTACATTGAAATGTCTTATAAGAACCCAGCAGTCCTCGAAATCTAGATCAGAGAGGCTGGTCCCACCCTAAAATCTTACGTTAGATTGATCACACACAAACACCTAGCAGCTCCAGGAATATTATATTGGATCAATAGTACAAAACCCTAACCTATTCTTAAATCTTTCATCAGAATAGCTATAACACTAACTAGCTTCTCTCGAAATCTCACCTCGAATCAGCTATAATGCAAAAAGGAAAAAGGGGTCCTGAATGAGCCTAAGTAACCACTCTCCCTAGCTATCCAATCACAGGTACTAAAAGGAATACCCGAAGGTCACAACATGAAGGGTCACATCTAGTCCAACATCAAACCCGAAACAAGCCTCGTAGACTCCAAAACCAACTTCTAAAGAAACTCTAGCCAAACCTAGGTTAGGCTTCACAACAACAATATTAAGGTCATTCTAACCTAATTTCAACTTATTGGCACAAACAGGATATCAACAAGCCATAGAAATCTAAAAAATTACTTGAAATAATTAAAAATAGTCAAAACGATACAAGTCAAAAATATAACATGGAATCATGCTATAATAATCGTAAATAGGGTCTAATGATAGTAAGTCGTATCCTACCTCGAAGTTGATCGTGCATGCTTCAACCCACTAAATCGGATTTTATTTTTCGAGTCACCGCCAAATGGTGCCACGCTATCAATTTAATAATCCCGATGTCAATATGGTCGCTTAGACACCTAATTCGCAACAATAAAAAATGTGACCAAAAATGAGCCAAAATGGCATTGTGAGACCAACACAAGGAATCTTGAAATTGATTCGGTCAATGAGTCCCAACCAGCTCAAGAAACTTGTGCACCAAAGATGGGAACAATCCAAGCCCAAACATCAACCAAAACAGCCCATGCACCAAAACTTTGAGAATTCACAATTAAAGTTTTAGCCGCACCTAAAGTGGGGCCCACACCTAAGGATTTGTTTTATCCATAAGCTACAAGGTTTCTCAAAATGAGTACGGAAGTCTCGGAACCCAAACCAAAGGTCTGTCTAGGCCAAACTCGACGTTCTAGAGCTAATGAAATCATCAGAATTGCATTTTGAGGTTGTTCATCTGAATTTTGATCGGAGTGAATCGTTCAAGCTTCAAAACACCAAAGACTTGCATAAGAAAAAATTAAAAAAAAGTAGTCCCAGCAAGTCATAAATGACCTAGGTTTCTATAGAAAATTCTAAACACTGAAAATATCGTAAAACATAGAAAATGACCTAGAGAGTCATTACAAATATATTAATCAAGCACGAAAAAATATTAGGGATGAACATGAAGAACCTCAACTTTTAGCGTGGTAAAACAATTGCGGCGAACAATTTCAAAAACTTATAATGATAGTTCGAGATATGCTAGGTATTCAAGCATCTTCAGTAGCTTCGGAGTAAGCTTTCAGAGTGACGAGATTTGTTATTGGAGATCATAGGTATTCACTAGCAAAAGATATTGGATCAATACCGAACGAAGGAATTATGGGCTGCAAAGGTAGCCTCAAAGATGAAATAGATGAAATACTTGAATGTAATAGTGATGATGGCATGGAAGCAATGGAGGAACAATGACAAATATAAATTTTAAATAGTGTTTCCTAAAAAATGATAAAGAATTTACAAAAATAATATTTTGAAAATTACAAATATTAGTATGATAATCGAGACCTATAGTTCAAACATAACAATTCCTAGAAAGTGGCTGTGTAGATTAGGTAATCCTCTAGTGTTTGTAATACATGTACTATTTTATTTATTAGAATAAATTTACAGGCTATTCACCATGATTTTCTTTTAAAATAGTCTTTTATTTAATGCAAATCATTTTATAAATTTCAAATTTCAACTCTGTTAACATTAGCTTACTATAAAATTGAATTTATATTTCTTACTTAGCTAACTTACTTCTTAAATTTCTTAATGTACACTACTTTTTATTGTTTAATGTTGGGAAAAGGGTTCGAAATAGGTGTAACAATCCCAAACTTTGGGCAGGACCTATTACCCACTGCATTATTTAATAGTGTATTTTAAAGATATATAGGTGTCCACGTGGACATCATAAATATTGCATCATTATAAATAGTAACTTGTCCAGCTGAGCACTTATATATCTTTAAAATACACAATTAAATAGTGTAGGGGGGTAATAGGTCCTACCCTAAGTTTGGGATTGTTACAACAATTTCAGTCAAAGTTCGGATATATTTCAGACCTTCTTCCCTTTAATGTTTACTAAACTTAAAATTTTTACGGCTTTCAAATTCCAAAATTGAAAATTAATTCTATAACTCTTAAAAAGAGAAAAGACATAAAGTCACCACTAAAGTTGTCCCGAATTTTCAAAAAGACACTTTAACTTTGTGTGCGTCCTATTACACCCAATAAAAGTATTAAATATTCTTGTAAATAGACCATTCTGACTCATTTCCTCATCTATGAAGACACGCGCGATGCTCACTCCTTTGACCATTTTAATTAAATTTAAAAATTAATAAAAGTGAGAATAATCCGACCCCTATCTTAACAAAAATACTTCCATTTCTTTTCTTTTTCAATTCTCAAATTCTCTCTTCTTTTTCATTGAAATCTGCTCACATCCTCCTTAAAGAAAATTGAAGTTGCGGCTACGTCTTTGTCTTCTTCATCAAATCAAAGTATGGTATATGCAGCAATGAAGCTGACGAAAGCCCCCACGAACAGATTTACAAGATTAGGATCACTCTTTCTTCCAAAAATGTTAAGAATCTTGAGAAAGTGTGTGTGGATTTAGTCTGTGGTGCTAAGGACAAGAGGCTCAGGGCAAAGATACATGTGGAAATGCCAACAAAGGCTCTTAACATTACCACTAGGAAGTCTCCCCGTAGAGAAGGCACAAATACATGGGACATGTTTGAGTTGCGGGTTCACAAGCATGTGATTGACCTTTTTAGCTCCCCAGATGTTGTCAAGGAGATCACCTCAATCATCATTGAACCTGGTGTTGAGGTTGAGGCCACCATTGTTGATTCTTAGAAGTACTCGATTATCTGTTTATGCACATTAGTTGTTTAAAAAAATCTTTTCCAACAGCGAATTTCGGGAAGATGAAGTATTTAATTATTTAATTAATTAATAAAGAAAACAACTGAAATGTGGCATTTTTAATTGGGTTTTGGCAGCAAGAACAGGCATTCACGCGTGTCATTTGCGTGTTCACATATATAGTGAGAAAATGGGTTTAAATGGTCCTTTTACAGAGGTATTCAATACTTTTGTGGGGTAATAGGACACCTGCAAATTTAAAGTGTCTTTTTGAAAATCCGGGACAACTTAAGTAGTGACTTTATGTCTTTTCTCTTTTAAAAATTTAAACTTTTACTAAAAGAGTTAGATAAACTCAAACTTTTCATAATACTAACTTCTTAAATTTAAAAAGTTGTAGAATTAAGTACTAACTTTAGGTTCAGTCGAAGAGATCGAAGCGAAGTCATCAATTCAAACATTCAAATGGTCTCCCTTAAGATTGACCTCTTTTCCAAATAAACCGAACCTCGATACCACATTCATCAAAAAGATATGGCCATCTCTCTAGGTTGCGCAACCCCTTTAGATCGTTCTATTTGTGACCAGCACATATAGACAAACTAGAATAGCTTTGTGGGATGATTTACATGACATTGCATCAAACATGACTCTTACATGGGTCGTAGGGGGAGATTTTAATGTTATAACAGAAGAAACGGAGAATATGGGGGACTACCAGTTCAATACAATGAAACTGAAGACTTTATTCATTGTATAAACACTTGTCAACTAGTAGATTTAGGATTCAAATGAAGTATTTATACTTGGTGGAATGGAAGATCAGATACATCGTGCAAATTTAAAAGACTAGACAGATGTTTAGGAAATCAAGCTTTACAAACTTATTGCCTAACCTGGAAGTAGAGCACCTCATTAAGCAAGGATCGGATCACTCTCCTTTACTCTTGACTACCAGAACAGATAACAGGTCAATAAAAAAGTCATTCAAATTTTTGAATTTTTGGGTGGAGCATGAGACATTTCAGAATGTGGTAGCAGAAAATTGGCAGGAAGTTCATAGTTCTGACCCCTTTTTCAACTTCCACAACAAGTTGAAAAAGGTAAGTAAAGCACTTTCGAAATGGAGTAGGGATACCTATGGCAACATCTTCAAACAGATAGCCACATTAGAAGAAGTAGTGCAGGTTCATGAGCAAGAATTTGAGACACACCCCATAAGTACCAATAGAGAAAAACTCCAGAAAGTACAAGCAGATTTAATCAAGTTCTATGCAGTTGAAGAAAAATTCTGGAAACAAAAGGCTGGAATGCAATGATTTGAAGATGGAGATAGGAACACTAAATTTTTCCATGCACATGTTAATGGAAAAAGGAGGAGACTGCACTTGCAGAGGATACAAAATGCTAGAGGAGAGTGGCTAGATAAAGAAGAAGACATTACTCAGAAGGCAATTAGATTCTACACTAACCAGTTCACAGAAAACAATTGTAACTCTAACTTTGAGATGCTAGAATATATCCCAAAAATGATAGCAGAAGATCAAAATGCACTGATCAATGAGATGCCAGAGGAGGAGGAAATAAAAAATACAGTGTTCGGACTAAATTCAGATATTGCAGGAGGACCAGACAGATACACAGGGAAATTCTATCAGTCTTGCTGGAACATAATTGCCAAAGACATGATAAAGATGGTGAAGTCTTTTTTTTGTGGCCATGATCTACCCAGGTATATAACTTGTACAAATCTGATCTTAATTCCTAAGAAGAAAGAAATCACAACCTTTTCAGACATGAGACCTATCAGCCTAAGTAACTTTACCAGCAAGATTTTCTCCAGAATCCTTCATGATAGACTGATAAAGTTTCTTCCAGCTCTAATATCTCCACAACAATCAGGGTTTGTTTAAGGCAGGAGTATTGTGGAAAACATTCTTCTAGCTCAAGAAATAGTTCATGATATCAGAATAAGAGGAAAGCCAGCTAATGTTGTCATTAAGCTTGACATGGCAAAAGCTTATGACAGAGTATCATGGCTTTTCTTGACCAAAGTGTTGAGGAAGATGGGGTTTGGAGAGGTCTTGATTGATATGATGTACAGAATAGTGTCTAACAATTGGTACCCAAGGAAGGAATTCCCTTTTATTTATTTAGGAGTACCAATATATTATAGTAGAAGACAAAATATTCTCTACAAGGAGTTACTGGACAAAGTTCAAAATAGACTAAGCTCTTGGACCGGAAAACTTCTATCTATGGCGGTAGAACAACTTTGATTAAATCTGTATTATAGAGTATGCCCATTCATCTGTTATCAGCATGTGACCCTCCTAGAGGAATCATAGCTCAATTACATAGAATGTTTGCCAAGTTCTTTTGGAGCAACTCTGTAGGGAACTCTAGTAGACACTGGGCTACTTGGACAATCTTATGTCATCCACATGAAGAGGGAGGATTGGGCTTCAGAAGTCTACAAGACATGTCAAAAGCTTTATTTGCAAAATTATGGTGGAACATGAGGACTAAAGAATCTCTATGGAGAAATTACATGAGCAATAAGTACTTGAAGAAGCACCATGTTGTGGTAGTGAATACTAAAATAAGCACTTACATATGGAAGAAAATGATCAAAATTAGAGATGAGATAGAATCTGAAATTTGGTGGTCAATAAGGCAAGGGAATTCCTACTTTTGGCTGGATAACTAGATAGGAAAAGGAGCACTTCATAAACTTATCCCTTCAAGAGTAGAATATGACCAAACAGTGATACTAGTGAAGGAAGTGGCAGAAGCTGGGCAGTGGAATGAACAAATTCTGAGGAATCTTCTTCCTCAAGACATAGCAGAATACATTCTCAACAAAGTTAACCCACCAAATGAAGAAGAGGAATTAGACAGACCTTATTGGAGGTTGGAATCCAAAGGAAAATTCACAGTAAGCTCAATCGTTCATCACATTAGACAAACACAAGAAGTGAATAAAGTTTACAACTATATGTGGATTAAAGGTATGCCTATTAAAGTCTCTTTTTTTATGTGGAAGTTGTGGAAGGCCAAAGTACCACTAGACGATACTCTTAAAAGATGGGGAATTCAATTCCCCTCTAGGTGCTATTGTTGTGATGATTCTAAGGTAGAAGACATATCCCATGTCTTCTTACATTCACCAACTGCTCAATTGGTATGGAAATATTTATGTGGGCCTGTAGGTATAAGGATAGAGAACTTGCATTTGTCCCATGTGATAAACCAGTGATGAGAAATAAAGGTTCATCCGCAGGTAAACTACATATTTTATGCTATTTCTTCTATCATAGTGTGGGAGTTGTGGAAAAGAAGAAATAAGTTGAGACGTGGAGGGAAGATGTCAAGTAATAGTCTTATTTATTAGACTATTCATACACTAGTTTTGTTTATAAAGGCAAGAAGGAGAAATTGCAAACATATCCCTTACAACTGGAGGGTAGTGGTGGAGGCACTAAATAACTACAATCCAAAAGTCAAGGTAACCAAAGTAACTTGGAAACCACCTAACACTGGGTGGGTTAAAGTTAATACTGATGGAGCCTCAAAAGGAAATCCAGGAAGAAGTTCTTGGGGTTTCTGTGTAAGAGATGATAAGGGAGATATCTTACAAGCACAGGCACAAGAAATTGATGATATGTCTTGCACCAATACACAAGTAGAAGCCTTAGCTATTCTACATGCCTTAAAGTACATAGAGACAACCAAGTTGGATAGGGTGATTATTGAAACCGACTCTCGTCTTCTTAAGAACACTGTAGAAAGAACCTGGAAGGTACCTTGGCAGGTAGTGACTATTTTGGAGGAGATATGGAGACTTATGCAAGGCAAAACAGTGATCATAACTCACATTTTTAGAGAAGGGAACAAATTGGCAGACTTTTTGGCTAATTTAGCACTAGAGAAAGAGAATTTTAGTGTGAGTAGCTTCCAAGAGATTGAATCCCAAGGTAGGAGGATTGTTAACAGTGATAAGCTATTGATGCCTTACCTAAGAATTAGGCCTTGTAGAAGATGAAAGACGGTATGAAAAATCGAGAAAAGGGAATTTCTCAAGCTCAAGTTCTAAGGGAGAAAAACTATGAGGATGCTTTTTACACTAATGGTTTGTTCAATTTTGCAGTTAAACAATACAAATGCATCATACATCAAGTAAGAACAATTCACAAAAAGCAAGGAGATTTTAAATCACGGAAGAAACAAAACCCAGATACAAAGAAATATTTTCATATACAAAAGAAGGGGCAAAAAAGGAGATACATAAAACTTGAAACTTTACTAAATACATTGAAATTTGGACTGTGGTGGTATCAGCATCTTTGGATGCTCAACCCACTATAAAAAAATCGATGGAAAATAGTAAAGAGTCAAAACCAATAATGTCTCCCAACCAAAAATCAAGAAAATGCGACTGAACAACAGAGCATGGATACTACGAATCGCAAAACACATCCAGAAATCTTCTGAAACAAAATGACAAGAAGAATCGGATAAAAAGTGGAAGCAACACACCTCATGATTAAGAACTCAAAAAAAAAATTTTTAAAAATCATCTGCAGATCCGAAATATTAGACCTGAAGCCATCGTCAACAACAACACTCAACACAACCGTCAAATTCGAAAACAACGCCTACAACGAACTGGAAAAAGACACAAACATGAGACCCATCTTTGAGCAAAGAAAAAGGAAAATGCAGCAAAATAAAAAACATCAATGAGCTGCAACAAATCTTCACTTGTGTAGGTTTCGAGCCCTGACTTGTGTGATCTCTTTCTCTTGATTTTCGAAGCTTGTGAAGGACTGAAGAGGTAGCTGCTTGTCACTTCGGCAGGTCCTTCTCTTTCCTTTTCCTTTTCCTTTAAGCTTTGTTCTATTTGAGAAACAAACACTGAGACTTGTATTTATCTTTCAAATTATGTATTTACTTTAAAGGCTTGTACACGTGACAACCAGGTTTTGGGTGTTATTTAGAATTAATAAGTTTTCCGCCTTTGTCTTGTTCTTGCTTTATTTATCTTTATTTTTCTTTCATCTTCGTTGGGTTCAGG
Organism: Solanum appendiculatum; assembly: GCA_018342035.1. Lineage (NCBI taxonomy): Eukaryota > Viridiplantae > Streptophyta > Magnoliopsida > Solanales > Solanaceae > Solanum > Solanum appendiculatum. Next base: position 94,401 of record JAGDQO010000782.1, read on the forward strand.
CTGACTTGTCTTGGTGGGAAAGTACTAGTGTCATCACATCCATTTTTGGTTCGTGACTAATGGTATCAGAGCCCCAGATTCATAGGTCTTACGTGTGTACAAGCATAGCTTAAGTAGATTCTTGAGGACCGGTACAGAGACGTCTGTACTTATCTTCGAGAGGCTATGAAGGCTGTTAGGAAACTTCCTTTTGTTCATCCTTTCCTTATCGTGTGTGGTTGCCTTCAATGTCCTGTGTTGTTTTGGCAGATGCCAAGGACTAGAGCTTTTATTTCCAGTGGTAGAGAAGAGGTAGTCCCCAAGGCAGTTGTTGAGACCCCAGCTAGGGGTAGGGGTACGGCCCAAACTATAGTTCATGCTCATGGAGTAGCACCTGCAAAAGGTCGTGCCCGTGGAGCGGCACCAGCTAGAGGCAGAGGTTGCTGAGGACCAGCTTCCTTCAGGGTTTGGAGCTTCCTTGTTTCAGGAAACTTTATTGAGGATACTTGGTGTGATGGAGAACTTCTCTCAGGGTGGTGTGACTGGCACACCACATGGTTCTCAGACCAGATTAGGAGTGCAGACTCCAGGTCAGCAGCAGACTTCGGGTATTTATGATCAGGTGGGTCAGCCACCAGTGGTTTTGACACAGGTTGTGGGTGTTCATATTGCTCCTGATGTTATTCTGCTGACAGCTGAGCAGCAGTGCTATGAGAGGTTTCAGAAGATGAAACCACCTTAGTTTCATTGTGGTAAGAGTGAGGATGGTCATGAGTTCTTGACTTTGTTCCATGAGATGCTTGAGGCAGTGGGTATGGTGGATGCTTGAGGTGTTCATTTTATTGCTCTTCAGCTGCGATGATGTGCCAGAAAGTGGTGGAGGACTCTTGGGAGGTCTAGACTAGTTGGATCTCCTCTGATAGAGTGGGATGTGTTCTCTTGTGCTTTCCAGGACTGCTTCATTCCTTGGAGCAGGAGGGATAAGGGTCGAATGAGGTTTGAGCACTTGAGACAGGGCAGTTTCTCTGTGACTGAGTATGAGGCCCATTTCTGTGAGCTTTCTAGGCATGCTATGACTATTGTTCCAGATGAGGCAGAGAGAATTCATAGGTTTGTGAGAGGGTTTTCTTTCTCTACCAAGTCGTATATGTTTTGAGTAGCCAGAGAGGGGGCTTCCTTCCAGTCCATTGTGAGCTTTGCGGAGTTAATGCTTTTAGAGGAGTTTGGAGAGCCCAAGAGTGCCCATTCTTCTGGTCAGGTTTGTAGTGCCTCATATGGAGGCAAGAGTCTCATTGAGGAAGTGGTTCCTTTCAGCGCCATGGGCCGGTTCATATATCTATGCCACCAGCTGAGAGTGGGCAGTCAGTCCAAGGAACTTATGGTTTTGGACATGGTGGTCATGGTAGCCCATCTGGTTCACAGCAGTAGGTATCCGTGCCGAGGTCTTGCTTTGGTTGTGGGGATCCAGGTCTTATGATTCAACAGTGTCCTCTACAGACTCACAGGACACCACCATACTTATTTAGCTACTCCAGCTAGAGATTCAGCGCCTCTAGTCAGGGGTCGAGACAGAGGTCAGTCCGGTAGAAGCCAGTTCGGGAGAGGTGGCCAGACTTCTGGTAGGGGTGCTACAGCTCCACAGGGTGGCGATCGGGGTTCTACTCAAATTACAGGTGGCCCAGATAGCAAGTGTTATGCTTTTCCAGGGAGACCTGAGGCTGAGACTTCTGATGTTGTGATCACAGGTATTGTCCAGTTTATCATCGACCTGCGTCTGTATTGTTTGATCCAGGATCTACTTTCTCATATGTGTCTACCTATTTTGCTACTGGATTTGATATGATGTCTGATTGCATGTCTATTCCTATTCATGTTTCTAAACCAGTGGGTGAATCCTTAGTGGTGGATCGAATGTATCGATCATGTCTTGTTTATTTGGCTAGTTTTGATACTTGGGTAGACTTGATCATTTTGGGGATGGTAGACTTTGATGTTATTTTGGGTATGGATTGGCTCTCCCCGCATTATGCAGTTCTTGATTGTTTTGCTAAGACTGTGACCTTAGCGATGTCAGGTGTCTCGAGAATTGAGTGGACGGGTGCTAGTGGTTCTTACCCTAGCAAAGTTATCTCCTTCATTCGAGCTCAGAGATTGGTTGATGGAGGATGTTTGTCATATTTGGCTTTCATTCGGGATATTAGTGTTGAGCCACCTTCCATGGATTTTGTGCCCGTGGTTAGAGAAATTTCAGATGTGTTCCCTATTGATCTTCCAGGTGTTCCTATGGATAGGGTTATTGATTTTACCATTGACTTGGAGCCGGGAACCAAGCCCATCTCTATTCCTCCTTATCGGATGGCCCTAGCTGAGTTGAAGGAATTGAAGGATCAGTTGCAAGATTTGTTTAGTAAGGGGTTCATTCGCCCTAGTGTTTCTCCATGGGGTGCTCCTGTGTTATTTGTGAGGAAGAAGGATGGATCCATGAGGAAAGTGACAGTGAAGAACAAGTATCCTCTTCCTCGTATTGATGACTTGTTTGATCAACTTCAGGGTACATCTCTATTTTCTAAGATTGACTTGAGGTTCGGTTATCATCAGTTGAAGATTAGGGTATCATATATCCCTAAGATAGCTTCCAGGACTCGTTATGGTCACTATGAATTTCTTGTGATGTCTTTCGGTTTGACTAATGCCCCTGCAGCATTCATGGAGTTGATGAGCGGGATGTTCCGACCTTATTTGGACTCCTTTGTGATAGTCTTCATTGATGATATCTTGGTGTACTCCAAGACTGAGGAGGATCATGATCGGTATTTGAGGATTGTGCTCCAAATATTGAGGGAAGAGAAGTTTTATGCCAAGTTCTCGAAGTGTGAGTTTTGGTTTGATTCAGTTGAATTTCTAGGACACGAGGTGTCCAAGGAGAGTATTAGAGAGGGTCCAGCCAAGATTGAGGTAGTTAGAGGTTGGACCAGGCCTACTTCAGTCACTGAGATTTGGAGTTTTGTGGGACTTACTAGTTATTACAGACGATTTGTTCAAAGCTTCTCCACTATTGCATCTCCCTTACCAGATTAACTCGGCAGAGTGTGAGCTTTCACTGATCTGATGAGTGCGAGGAGAGCTTCCAAAAGCTCAAGACCTTGTTGACTTCAGCTTCTGTTTTGACTTTACCCGAGAAGGATGTAGATTTCACCACTTATTGTGATGTTTCTGGAGTTGGGTTATGGGGTGTATTGATGCAGAAAGGCAAGGTGATTGCCTATGCTTCTAGACAATTGAAGACCCATGAGAAGAACTACCCTACCCATGACCTTGAGTTGACAGTTGTGGTGTTTGTGCTTAAGCTATGGCGGCATTATCTTTATGGGGTGCATTGTGAGGTCTTCACTGACCATTGGAGTCTTCAGTACATCTTTAGTCAGAGGGATCTGAACTTGAGGCAGCGTAGATGGCTTGAGCTAATGAAGGACTATGAAATCACTATCTTGTATCATCTAGGGAAGGCCAATGTGGTGGCCGATGCTTTGAGTAGGAAGACTTCTAGAATGGAAAGTCTTGCAGCTTTCAGTGTTGAGGAGAGACCATTGGCTAGAGATGTTCAGAGGTTAGCCAACAGTCTTGTTCGATAGCAAATTTCTAAGGAGAAGAGTGGTTTGATTGCTTTCATTGAGGCTCGTTCTTCCTTAGTTGAACAGATCTGTGAGCACCAGTTTGATAATGAGAAATTGTGCCTAATTCGAGACAAAGTGTTGAGAGGGGAAGCAAAGGAGGCAGTCCTTGATTCTGATGGTGTCTTAAGGATTAGAGGCAGGATTCGTGTGCTCAAGACGGGCAAATTGATTAGATTGATTCTTGAAGAGGCCCATTGTTCTTGATATTCTATTTATCTAGAGCGGCGAAGATGTATCATGACTTGAGCCAACGTTATTGGTTGTGTGGCCTGAAGAGGGATATTGCAGACTTTGTTTCTAGGTGTTTGACTTGCCAACAGGTCAAGTGTGAGCATCAGCGGCCGGAGGTGTGTCTCAGAGGATGCCTATTCCTACTTGGAAGTAGGAATGGATCACTATGAGTTTTGTTGTGAGTTTGCCTACACAGTGGGTAGTTATGACTCCATTTGGGTGGTTGTTGATAGGTGACCAAGTATGCCCACTTCATCCCGATTCGGGTGTAGTATACGGCGGAGAAGTTAGCCGAGCTTTATATCAGAAAGAATGTGTGACTTCATGGAGTTCTAGTTTCTATTGTTTCTAATCGAGGTTCCTTGATCACTTCCAATTTATGGAAGGCTTTGCAGCATGGTTTGGGTACTCGATTAGATATGAGTACAGCTTTCCATCCTCTGACAGATGGTCAGTCCGAGCGGACGATTCAGGTGTTGGAGGATATGCTCCGGGCTTGTGTGATTGATTTTGGTGCTAGATGGGATTGTCATTTGCCCTTAGAAGAGTTTTCCTACAACAACAGTTATCATTCTAATATTTAGATGGCCTTTTTCGAGGAATTGTCTGGCAGACGGTGTAGGTCTCCGATCGATTGGTTTGATTCGGCTGAGTTGGATTCATTAGATACAGACTTGCTTAGAGACGATATGGAGTAGGTCAATATGATTCAGGATAGACTGTTGATAGCCCAGAGTGAACAGACACTACTAGAAATTTGGGTTATAGCAACGGTTTAGTATGTGTTGTAATAGGCCCTAAAACGGTTGCCATAGAGCTATGGCAACGGGTTGGAAACCGTCTCATCCGCTCGCGTTGCTGTAGCTCTATTGTAACAGTTAATGTAACGGTCCGTAGAAGTGTTGCCATAGGTACCTCTGTTGCAAGGGTTATCCTTGCATCTATCGGAACAATTATACTACAGCAGTGGTAACGATTAATAGCCCTTGCAATAGAGGTTGTTGCAACGGTTGTTCTTTATATCTATCGCAACGCTTTTTAAAATATTATGGTAACGGTCGTAATATGAATTTACAGTTTTTCTCAACCTATTGCAGCAATTCTTAATTATAGGTTAATTCTTGAGCATTATATATATATATATGTATATAGTAAACAACAGTTTATAGCAAGGGCTGTAAATATTAATATTACTCATTATATAAAATATAATACACTAAAAATTCTATAAATCACGAAAGAAAATAATTATAAGCCGAATCATATAATTCAAAATATTCTAGTCACAATATCAATAAAGGCAAAATATACCAAAACAATATGTATTCAACAGTTAGCACAAGTTTCATATATACCGAATGGAAACAAAAGATTGTAGCTTAACACAAGTTTCAAAATGTCAAGAAACAAAAGAGTCGAGCTAAAGCATTTGAAGTTTCTACAACTTTCAGTCAACTATATCAAGTAAGGTCTTCACTGTTTTCGTCATCCCCTTGAATATCTTCTTCACCTACAAAAGACCATAAATAAAAGTTAATTAAAAGTCAATCAGAAAGAAAAATAGTTCACATATAAAGTTGTTTTTTTTCCATCAAGTGGAATTTTTCATTATGGCCATTGATGAAAATGGATCAGACGTGAAAATATATGTTTCTGATCTTCCTTCATTTGATATATTGCTGCAAATGAGGGATGGCAAACAAAATTGGATAAACAACTATTTCACAAGCTATCACTAAACACCTAAAAGAATCAACACACATAATGTATAAACTACATGCGTCCCTTTCCATCAAACAAGATAGAAAACCTCAATGTTACATAAAATTTGCAAGACTACATTCTCAGTTGGGTTAAAATAGAAATACAACTCAGTGATTTGGAAGGAAATGCAGACCACCTTGGAGATATCCTTCATATGCCCTCACTAGAGCATCCAAATTGGAGCAATTCCAGAACTTCAGCAGGTTAAAATGCCAAAGAATGTGCTTTTGATATCTTTACTAAGTGCAGCAGATCTAAGATACTCAGTAGCTTAATATCTCTCGGCTAAAAATGAATTTAAAACGACATGGAAATTCTTGTCCTAGTCAAAGTCAGTTCTGTTTTTCCTATGCACAAACTTTAGATCAAATGTTTCGAATTCCTCCTCCTGTGCCTTGATCTGATGTACTACTGTTGCTTCCTCATCTAGTGACGCACCTACATCTTCTTCCTTGTGTCTTCCCAAGATACAAAGCTCGTCCCAACTCATTCACTTGTTCTCTTATTGCTGCCCTAACATCCCTAACCTCTATTTTTGTTTTCCTTGTTTCTTGTCAGTACTATCAATGTCATGATCATAACTTGTCGAACATCTCCTTTGGAAAATGGGAAAACAGCTTTAACTGTGCAGTCTCTCAGCCATTTAAATAACAGTGAACAAAGAAGTTTTAGAATCTTCTACTACTACAATGAATTTACCATATAAATCAAAGGTGAATTATATGACCCAATTGAATTCATCACCACCATCCAAAGAAGGGTAAAAATACAACAAAATGCAAAATACTTCGTACACAAACACCACAATCAACTTCAAACCAAGCTAAACGATTCAGATTTCAAGTCAACAAGACATTAACATGATGATACATAAAATCTACTCTAAAAAGTTTTTTGTCGACCATAGCTAAACGATTAAGGACCAGCTTACTAAGGGAATCATCTTCAATTATGTTGGTACGTAATCTCCCTTTTACCAAAAACAATTCGGCAGCACTTCCCTAGCCATTGCAAGCCTTGAAAAAGAAGAAGAAGAAGAAGAAGAAGAAGAATAGACACCATACCTTGATTGTTGTTGCTGGAAGATGGACGATTGAAAGGATGAATAGCTTCTAGCGGTGACTGAGCACCCAATGCTGCCAACATGTCAGCATTCAACTGAAGGCCAGGGTACATACGATTAAGTCGTCCGAGAATATCATTTGTAACTTCTCGGTGTATGGTTACTTTTTGTTGTTCTAATTTTTCTGCCATCCTTTGATTCATCCTCTCTTCCAATTCCTCCATTTTTTTTGCATCCTCTCATTGTTAGCACTTCAATATGATTCAGAATGTGCTTTTCTTTTCAAAGTTGTTTTGGTAACTCCTCGTCCGTACAATCTCAGGCGCCCTGGGTGTTCATGTCCCATGACTGCTGTAAATGAATCAAATGATTCATTGTCATCTTCACTCTGTTGACTTTGCATTTTCTCCATTTCAGCCTACAAATAAAATTTAAATAAATAAAATAAAGTATTTAAGAATAAATAAAGGATCTCAACAGCCTTATAATCAAATAAAAGTTATACAATTTTACTAATTGTATCTTCGTTGGAGTCCTTGTATACTCGACCAGGTTTTCTTGATCTTGTAGCCACAAAGAATTCTTTAGCTGACAGCTCATCGGGGCTTTCCTTCTCTTTTTCCTAATTACATAAAAGTTGGTAGTAAAGATCTTCTTATGGCAACAAGTTTATATTTAATGATTAAGAGAAGAACATACTAAATTATTGCGTATCACAGCAAAACTGGTTTTACCAGCAGTATGTGGATTCAGCCTTTTTTTTTTATTTCGATATTTGTTTCGCTCATTTTCTGCAAATAAACGAGTTAGTAAAATATACGTAAATTAAACAAGGAATCAAAAACAGAAAGATGAACCAATGAGAACATAAATGAACTTGAGTCACTTTAGTTTTGATTAAAAAAGTGATAAGGAATCTATTTAAAGTTATGGAAGGTGTGTGGTTTACATAGCTGTTCGTATTATACCAAAGAATTAAAATCTAACCTTGAATTTTTCAGAGTTCCAATATTTGAGAAGATCCTTGAAATCATATTCTGAAACATCTTTGGGCTTTTTTGACATTCTAAGATCATCATTATCATATGGTTTATAGTGTTTCTGATACAAGTCATTCGTATACTTTCTCCGTGTAGTTTTAATTCCTTTCAAAGCCCATTCTTTTGCACTCTCAGGAATATCATATTTCTCCTACAATTTGTTCTTTATATTAGTAAAAAGTATGAAAAGTTTATAACTAAAATTAGAAATGCAAGAACTCAAACCTTGGTATAATCCCACAAATCTTGTTTTGTGTCCATATTCTTCCAATTATGAATATTAAGAGGACAAAGCATCGAATTCCTTGCCAATGTACCAAGAAAACTGCCCAACTCAGTTACAACAGCATTAGTAGGACCAATGGGTTGATTGTACCGATTCAACACGACCAATTTACGCTCTTGTCGTCCATGTACACTTTGCATTACTGTATTACCTCTTTTCTTTTTTTGAGTCAAAGGGCCTACAATAATATGAAGCAAAGTTAAACAACATATCAACAATGTTATCTGATTTTACAATTTAAATGCATTTAACTTAGAAGTGAATTTATATGTTTTTACCTTGTTCTCCTGATAGATCATTTTCTTCCGAATTCAGTGTCTCTTGTTGCAATTGTTCCTGTATATCGTGTGTCTCTATAGTAGGAGATTCTCTTGGCACATGTTGCAATCGTTTCTCTGTAACTTCTGCTCCTACAGTGGAAGAATTCATAGGTGCTTGTTGCACTTGTTCCTGTACAACTTGTTCTTTTAGAGTAGACAACGTTCAAGGCACTTGTTGCTTTGATTCCTGCATAGATGTTGCTTTTGGAGTGCAAGACCTCTGAGGCATTTGTTACATTTGAACCTTTTTAGACTGTGCTTTCAAAGTAGAAGAATTCTGAGTCACTTGTCGCACTTCTTCTTGTAAAGTATGCACTAAAAGAGTAGAGGAATTTCGAGGCAGAATAGGTTGAACATTCTCTTTTGTTCTCAGTGAAAAAACCCTTTTGTATGCCATAGATGTAAGTGTTCCAGCTTGCACATATTGTTTTCCTTTTCGTTTCTTGTTTTGTCTTAAAGTCTCCTCCTGCCTCATGACTATCAAATCTATAAAAACAATATATATGAATAAGCACCAGATCTTTTTAAGCACAGTAGCATCAGATTTCACATATTAACAACCAATTCAAATTGCTAAAGAAAATAAGCATTATATCATCACAATCTTAAAATCTCATTTTTGAACAAGTAACAAATAAAATCTTCTTAGTTTTGCATTACGCTTTTCTTTTTGATTTATAACACAACCATCACCATCCAGAACAAAACAAAATGAAGAAGATGCAGCACCAAACAACAAAATTTCAAAAAATGAAGAAGATGCAGCACCAATCAGAATTCCCTGTTGTTCTCCTACTATCTATTCTAAATGATGCCCTAAATTATCTTTGACTGAATGGTTATTTGTTCAACGAAATGGACCACAATTTTGGGACATCTGAAAAGAGAATAACTAGGATAAGTTTAAAGAAATTTATTTCTGAAGATAGTTCAAGCAACACAGACCTTTCAGTAGTCCTAGTCCGTCAGTAGTGTTATTGAGATTCCCTTTAATGATCCACTAACTAGCTCGTAAACGGATGGTGAATCTCCTGTAAAATTGAAATAATTCAGAGTATAATTCTAAGAAAAAAGAATAAATGAAGTAAGCATTTCTAAGGAAAGGACATTTATCACTCACTTAAAACAAATTAAAACAATGACAAATATATATTTACAAGACATTCAAAAATTGTTTATTTAATCATCCGCATTCAACCAATCCCAATCAGTATCATCAAAGTCATCCTCCTCTTCTGACGTTCCCATAATTGTATCCTCTGAAAATTCTGCATCATATGGCATATCAACAACATCAACAGGAATATCTTCTCTTGACCATCTCATGTCAACATTGGATAATCTATCCGAGGGACCAATGTCTTCACTTGGCTCTCTCCAAAATGTATCTCCTATATTAGAACAATTTTCTTCCTCCAAGTCATACAAATCAACAGGCACTTTATTCCTTGCATAATAAACATCCTTCTCTATTGGATCCTCCACATAAAAGACTTGATGCACTTGAGACGCCAACACAAAAGGGTCATCCGAACTCCGTGATTTGTTCAAGTACACACAAGTTAACCCATATTCATCTATTTCATTATGAAACCAATCACATCTAAATAGTACAACACTAAAACAATTGTAATAATCAACCTCAATGATATCTTGAATAGCCCCATAATATATAACCTCTCCATCAATGGGATTTTGATCCCGAGCACTAGCAAAACTATCAGTTGTCGCAGATAAAGTCACTCCACTATCTTGAGACTTGCGTGAGTAATCACATTTTAATGTATGAAATCGGTATCCATTAATGAAATATGCAGAATATCTTTTGGTTGCCACCCTGTTAGGCCCTTTAGCTAGCCATCTTAACTGATTAGGCACTTCAACATTTTTAACTTTCTCTTTGAACCAGTTGCCAAATTCTCGACTATGATTCCTTGCTCTTGTCCATGCATTTAATCTAATATTACTATCAATTAAAATCTTATGCTCCCTGCAAGTATGAATAATTCAAATTTGATTATTAGGCATTCATAATTGAAGTTTAAAGTGCCTTGTAATAATTGAATAAATGAAGTTCAAAATATATATAATTACTATATTTTTATCTTACTTGATAAAATCATCCACTTGTTCATCACCAGTATTGAACAGAACATATCGATGTACTTCTAAAGATAACTCTAGATCCATGGTAGAAGTCTTTCCTTTTTTCTTCTTCTCATTTCCAACAGGATGCCCAAGCATAGGAAACATATAGGACAAATCATCTCCCTCTTTTTCAAAATCCTCATCGTCCTCAGTTCGATACCTACTGAATCGTGTCTTCACTCCATGATGTAGGTATCTCGAACCAAAAATCAAGAACTCTTCAACATCAAACGCCTCCGCTATACAAGCTTCTGGATAACGTCGATTACGAACAAGACCCTTGAACTTACACATTTTTCTCTCAGTAGAATACATCCAACGAAGATGAATTGGACCACCCAATCTAATTTCATCTACCAAATGGATAGGCAAATGTTCCATTATATCAAAAAAAGATGGAGGAAAAATCTTTTCAAGCTCGCATAAAATTTCTTTGATTTCAGTCTACATTGCCTCAAGATCTGCTCGCCTTATAACCTTACTACATATGGCTTTAAAGAAGTTCCCCAACCTAATCAAGGCTAATGAAACATTCTTAGGCAATCCTTTTCGAACCGCAATCTGGAGCAAGTAATGCATTATAAAATGAGCATCATGGCTTTTGTACCCTGATATTTTCATCTCTTCCACATCAACACGATCTGATATGTTTGAGGCAAACCCTTTTGGTAATTTGGCATTTTTTAAGACAGTGCAAAATAACCTCTTTTCTTTTGGTTTCATGCTAAAACAAGATTTAGCTAAATGAGCTTTTCCATTTGTATTATCTTTCCTTGGATGAAGCTCATTTTGTATCCCCATTTCTTGCAAGTCATAGCGAGAATTAATGTGATCCTTTGACTTTCCTGCTATATCTAATAAAGTCCCAACCAAACTATCACATATATTTTTCTCAATATGCATCACATCAAGATTGTGCCTCAACTTATTATGTTTCCAATATGGTAATTCAAAAAAGATTGATCTTTTCTTCCATGGACCCTCATTATTTCGACGTCCTTTCTTTTGACCTTTCCCAAAAACATTATTGAAATCATGTAACTTTTCAAAAACTTCCACGCCCGACAAGGATGTAGGTGCAGGTCTATGATCCTCCTCTCCATTAAAAGATTTTTTGTCTCTTCTAAATGGATGATCAGGAGGCAAAAATGCTCGATGACCTAAGTAACACATTTTACGACTATGTTTGAGATATTGAGAACATGTGTTGTAGTTACATGTGGGGCATGCTAATTTTCCCTTAGTACTCCATCCAAAAAGCATTGATAGCGCTAGAAAATCACTAATTGTCCAAATTAAAGCTGCATGCATTTGAAATGTCTGATTTGTATGAGCATCATATGTTTCTATCCCAAATTCCCATAGTTCCTTCAATTCAGCAATTAATGGTTGTAGGTACACATCTATATCCTGTCCAGGAGATGATGGACCTGGAATGATCATGGACAACATTAAGTACTCTGGCTTCATGCAAATCCACGGTGATAAATTATAATTCATCAACATAACAGGCCAGGTACTATGGGAAATGCTCATGGTTCGAAATTGATTAAAACCATCACTTGAAAGACCCAATCGAACATTACGAGAATCTTTTGAGAAGTTTGGATGCATAGAATCAAAATCCTTCCAAGCTTCTCCATCAGCAGGATGCCTTATATTTCCATCATTAGGTCGTTCAGAATCATGCCATCTCATTGCAACAGCTGTTTCAGGGCACATAAATATTCTCTGAAGCCTAGGCTTTAAAGGAAAGTACCTTAAAACCTTCGCAGGTATTTTAGAGCTTGCATTAGCTGTGCAATCACCATCATTTAACCATCTAGAAGACCCACACATAGAGCAATTATCTTTCTCTGCATTTTCATTCCAAAATAGCATGCAATCGTTAGGGCATGCATGTATTTTGTCATAGCCGAGACCCAAATCTTTTATCATTTTTTTAGCTTTACTGAAAGACTCGGGTAGTTGAGCAAAGGGAAATGCTTCTTTTAACAAGTCTAACATATCACTAAAAGCCACATCACTCAACCCATGTAGGGATTTAAGCAAGTATAAACGAATGATGAAACTCAGCTTACGGAAGATCTCACACCCTGGATATAACTCTTTTTTTCCTTCTTCCACTAATTTAAAAAATCTATTTGCATCTTCAGATAGCCCTTCTCTCTCTCCTTCTTCATGCGATGTTTCACCCTCTCTATTTCCAAATGTATCACGAAGTAGTCCATCAATATCATCATGGTTTCTTGAATGTGGTGTATTCCTTGAGGAAACTCTCTCCCCGTGAAAAATCCATTTGTTGTATCCATCCACAAATCCATTTACAATCAAGTGATCCTCCACCACATTTCTATAATGCCAATAACGATTGATGCACTTTTTGCAAGGGCATAATATTTCATTTCCTTTAGAAGCTCGTTGAAATGCCTTATCAAGAAAATTATTCACTCCACTAATATATTCATCACTGCATCGTCTGAGACTCATCCAACTTCTATCTAAATTATCCATTGATATCTATGTGACACAAAAAGATAACAAGAATCAAATTTATGATAAATTATGAAATAAAAAAGACAACAATGTTTTGCAAAAGTGAAAGTAAGACAATTAGTGAGGAAGTGTTAAAAGTATTATCGAAAATAAAAATGCAACCAAACAAAGAAATGGCTCTTTTTTAATTTATCATTGTATATCATTATAAGCTATATGACATTATGTATTCTTGTTGTATGATGAACAATGTTTTGTTTTTGTTGCTTCCACATTCCTTACTTATTTTATAAAACATAATTAATGGATGTATAGAAGAATGTTGGCAGGATAGCTATGGGAATAAGGGATGTAATATCTTTTGTGTTCTTGTAATCATTTACTTGTGGATTACACTGAGTATGTTGTTGTTTGTAACATTGAACTATTTGAAAGTCACCCATACCTCATATATCACTTCGTATTTTATTTTTTTCTATTATTGTAGGACTAGTTTCTGAAAACCTTTTCAACTTCACTGTTGGAACTGACTGCACAAAGATTTCAACCTTTCCCTGCTTGGAAAAATGCTAAAATGTGTAGGGACACTTGTTTTAGGGGACACCCAAAATTAAAGGTACTCTAAGAATCAAAATGAGATCTCTGCTAGTTAACAGAATGGTACTTTGAACGACAAACCTGTATCCAGCATGCTTCACTGTCTTCACTATTATAGAGAGGACGTGAATTCAATGAAGCAGCCAGTACAACATACTTAGCCAGTTGCAAGACAAGGATGCAAATCAACTCCATAATACACATCAACATATTCAATGAAGCAGCCAGTACAACAGAACAGACAGAGGAAAAAAAACACCAAAACTGAAAACACAAAGTCCACAGACACCAAGGAACAACTCTACATTATGTTCTGTTGAACAAGTAATCACCACTTCTTTACTTACAAGAAGACAAAATATTTACCAAAATATATGTTCATAAGACAAAATTAAAAAATCAGATGTCATACCAATTAGAAATACTTTCAAAAAGAGCTCGTACTCAATAACAATTTACTTTATATTATCCTAAAGAACAAACAAATTTATGATTAGGAAATAATTTCAAAGATACTCGTAACTACTAAAAGGAAAAGTATAAAAATCATAACAAGCTTATCATGCTTTCAAATTTATGTTATTAACGACTTATGAGCATTCAAGAAATGGAAAATAGTCACTCGATTCACATGAAGTTCAGATCATATTCTAACACACCAGTAAATCGCCTTGAGGATTCGAGTCTTTTCCAAAAAGAATCCCTACTGATTTTCTTTTTTTATAAGAAATCAAGGCAGAACAGTCTTTAAAAGTGATAAAACAGATTTTTAAGGCAAATAATATTGATACTCAGGTATTCAATTAGTTAAATTATCATATTGATACTCATATTTTTAAGGGAAATTACAGATTTTAAACCCATAGTAGCTACAATTTAATTGGAAAAACCCACACAATTAGAAGGAATACATCAAATACACTAAGCACACCTCAAAGATTAAAGACAAAAGAAGAGATTCAAGAAGAAAACCTCAAAATCTAAAAATTGTAGTTTCTTCAGCTATAAACTCAAAGATTGAAGAAGAGAACCTCCAACAGTTGAAGAAGAAAACCTCACGATTTCTCAGATTTCACAAGAAAACGTCCAGCCCTCCATTTCCTTAGATTTCACAAGAGGTTTGAAGAGAGAAATGGGTTAAGATTTGAAGACAAAGATGGGTTTATGTTTGCCCTAAAATGAAAGACATGAAGAACTTACCATAAGATTCAATCCCTTCAAAACACCACAAGCTTACCACAAGCTTTCCATGAATGGATGAAAATTTAGGTCAAAGAAGAAGGGCAAGAAGTTATGTGTTCTGCTTGTGAAAGAGAAGAGAAATGGATGAGAAAAATGGGTTTATGTTTGCTTAGTTTGTATCGATATCTGTATAGAGAGAAAAATAATTATATTTAAGAAATTAATTAAAAATAAAATTATTTGTGAAAGAGATGAGAAATAAATGAAAATTATATTGTTTGGCGGGTTTAGCCAAAATAAGAGAGGGAAATTATGGAGGGATTTAGTAACCGTTCCAATAGAAAAAATGTCGCATAAAATGTTGCTACAGATGACTTTGTGGCAACGGTTCTCGTACCCGTTGCAATATGTAAGTCTATCGCAACGGTTTTACACAGTGGCAACGGATTTATTACCTAGTCGTATCAAAAACACCTTATCCTTTTGGCAACGGTTCAAACCGTTGCAATAGACGCTCTATAGTAACGGTTTCTTAAGCGTTGCTAAAAAATCCGTTGCCGTAGGCCTCATTTCTAGTAGTGAGAAGAGCTATGCAGATTAGAGAGTTCGAGCCCTTGTGTTTATGGAGGATGATCATGTTTGTCTTCGAGTGTCACCCATGAAGGGTGCGATGAAGTTCGGCAAGAAGGGCAAGCTAAGCCCTAGATTCATTAATATTTTTAAGATTTTAAGCCGAATGGGAGAGGTGGCCTATATAATTTGGCCTTGCCACCTAGTTTGTCAACTGTCCATCCTGTGTTTCATGTCTCCATGCTTCGGAATTACGTGCCAGAGAGTCCCATGTACTTTCCCTTGACTCAGTCGAGTTGGGTCCAGATATATCTTTTAAGGAAGAGCCTATAGCTATTTTGGATAGGCAGGTCTTGAAGCTTAGGACCAAGGAGATAGCTTCAGTAAAGGTGCAGTGGAAGCATCGTTTAGTTGGTGAGGTGACTTGGGAGACAGAGTGGGATATGCGTACAAGATATCCTCATCTTTTCGAGGCTTCAGGACTTTTTTTGCTTTATGTTCAAGGACGAACATATTTTTTAGTGGTGGATAATGTAATGACCCAATTGGTCATTTTTGGTATTTTGTAAAATTTATCATTTTGCCCCTCTCGATATCAACCCCTAAGTTGTTTTTTGATTAAGTTTGGAAATTGGTTCCAAACTTTGAGTTAAAAGTTAAGATTTTGGTAATTTTGAGTTTGAAAGGCTTCAGTTGCTTAAAAGTGGTTTTTGGAGTCATTTGGAGTTTCAAGTGTCAAAATGGAATTCTGTCTATTCCATTAGTTTTGAAATATGGAATCAAATCCGTGAGAGTTGTCGGTTTCTGATTTTGAGTCATTTAAGCATTTGAGGTCCTAAGTTGTGAAATTGTGGAATTTTAGCCTTTGGGTTGACTTTGGTCAACATTCGGAGTTCGGATGCTCGGATTAGAATTTCAAGAGTTTTGGTTGTTTCGGGGGTTGATTTTAGGCCTAGGAGTGCTGTTGATTAATTTTTGAGAGATCCAAGCTTGATTTAACTTTTTTAGGCATCGAGTTAGTTCCTTGTTGTTTTCACATGTCACTACCCGATTTATCGAGTCATGGTGGCGCCTACCAACCCGCTTGTAGGCAAGCCAGACTCTATCTCAGAACTTAGCAATAAAGGGACTAAGAGTGGGAACTAAACCTCATCTAAAGCGGAAATATAAATAAGGAACACATAAGAGAAAGCGGAAACAACCCAAAACCATATATATAAAGATACCTCCCAGAACCTGGAAGACACATGTACAGAACCACTAAACGAGTACAAGTCCCAAAAGTGGACCACAGAAACTAGACTATCTCAAAAGTAAAAGACAATAAAAAATATATCAACAGATGGAGACAGGTAATCCCAGAACGCCATGTGCTCACCCTCGTCTCCGGAACAGACTGTTGTAGGCTCGAACTCAACGTTGGTGATTGGTGCTCAGACCTGCATCACGAAAATAGATGCAGAGTGTAACATGAGTACTAATACAACAGGTACCCAGTAGGCATCATAGGCCGACTGAGAAAGAAAGGTAAAAACAGACTGAAAAGATAGAATCAAACACGAATAGAGGTCAAAGGAAATAATAACAACGCAAACAGAGAACGAAACTAAGAATAGCAGAAATAAACCTAGTTGAGCCCCCCATAAGACCCGCTAGATACACATAGCACAGAAAAACAAGAACCTGAACGGACACCCATAAGCGTGATAGGTGCAAAGAAAGCTAATTCTACGAGAGCGAAGGAAGAACCAACTTCGAACCTGAAACACCAATCAACTCAACCGAACGATCAACCAATACCAAACAAGATAACATGCCTGAATTCCGAAGCAACTCACCTAGCCTGCACGTCACTCAGGGGGCCCTACCCTGCCAGACGAGTGTTGTAGGGGGGTACGCCGACCCCTCTAAATAACCTGATATCCAACTGCCCAATAGGCTATCACTCCGAGGGCCCTGTCCCAACCAGACGAGTGAGCCTTCCAACACTCTGGGGCCCTGTCCTAGCCAAAAGAGTGTGTGGCCTATGTCTACTACAAAGAGGATCTCAAATAACTTATATCTAATTGCCCTGCCATCTAATCACTCCGGGGGCCCTGCCCAATCCCAGCCAAGTGAGTCAGCTATCACTCCCTGAGGGCCCTGTCCCAAGCCAGACAGAGTGCGCGGGTCATATCAACTCCGTAGAGGATCTAAAATTGCAAGATAACGTGGATCGGCGTCCACTCCCAATCACCTCACAACACACGAATCCATACTAAACTACTGTGGATCAACGTCCATTACCAATAATCCTCAACACAGAACCGGCCTCGAACATCCTAGCCAGAAAGAAGCTACGCCTCCGATAGCGCGTCGGTACCACAGAAAGGGGAGAGAAGACAGAAGGATCACAAACAATACGAAACTACAACCAGCCTCAACTATCGGACCCAAGTCTTCTAGTCCAGTCTACAAGAACCTAGTCCATCCGAATTGATGTCGGATACATACCAAAGTCAACAGGTACATGGGTCTAAGTCAACTCTAACCTAATCTAATCTAAGGCCAAAGATATAACTCAACATAATTAGACAGTCGACCAGATTCTACGCACGCAACAACAAATAAATATCCCAACTGATAGTCCACAACTGAATCAGCAACACCCAAAGATCATCAACCCCGCCTATAACTTGGAACTAACCCCAAACAGCCCGAAAATCAACTCTAGAGCAAGAATTCTGAGAAGAAGAGCAGAAATACTAGCTTCCCCAGCCTAGATTCACACAAATCAGCAAGTATTCACACATTCAAGCTCAATCTAAAGGAAAGGAAGTCGTAACCTACCAGAAGGCCGACCACGTGCGCTCCAAATCACTCTGCCAAAGCTTTTCCCTTCTAAACGGCCTCGCACATCTACCACACTACAAAAAATAGAATCACAGCGTCAGCATGGTCGTTTAGACAATAAAATCATCAAAATCGGAGACAAACCAATTTTTGAGTCAAAAATTGAAAAATGTGGGACTCTCTCTGAAAATCCCAGAATTGACTATGTGAAAGGGTCCTAAATCCTCCTCCGAACCTATGTTCCAAAACAGAACACGATTCGGGGTTCGAAACAGCCAACAACAGAAAGAAACCAAAGATGCAAAACTTTACAAACTAAGCTTAGGATAGCATATTTCACCTCAAATTCATGAGAAACGGAGCCCACCCAACACAATCAGCTAAAATACCCACGAGGCCAATGAACTTCCGAAACCATAGGACTTGGAATCACTTAAAATCGATAAGAATAGAGAAAGATATGAAATTTTGAACGTGCTACAACAATGAAACCCAACCTCCACTTATATAAAATTGCCAGGCATCAAGACCTTCGCGAACGTGCTCGGGAGCCAGCGAACGCGGAGTAGGAGGTCACAAAGCTCCGCGAATGCGGAGGGAAAGCTCCCGAGCCTCCACGAACGCGGAGCATCCCACGCGAACGAGGAGACCATTGCGCAAACCTCCGCAAACGCGGCCCCTGGCCCTCGAACGCGGAGTAGACCCACTCACACCTCTGCGAACGCGGGGCAACTTCCGCGAACGCGGAGAAGGAATGTGTCTGCAACTTCAGCAGTGCACCAGCCGACTTTTGCGCATTCCCAAAACTCTGTCGGGGTGCTCAGGATTCGTTCGAAACCCCGTGCACACAAACGAGATATTCTACCCCATCAAATTCGACGTTACGGATTCAATGGCACAGTTGAAATTTCCATATGAGATTGTTTCGATAAAAAGTGGGTCTCACTTCCTAAGTGCCAATTTTGCCAACTTTAACGAAGGGCCTCGAAATTGGATCGGAAGCCCCTCGGAAGCGCTCGAAGGGTCATTCAAGACCAAACTCGACATTTTGGAACTAACTGCGCTAACGAAATTCTCATCCGAGTGCGTTTACCAAGAATGTTGACCAAAGTCAACTTCAAGCTAAATTTCAAAGGCTAAAGAGCTAAAGAGCTAAATAGCCCCAAAGTCACACCGGAAGCCCCGAGACTCAGGCCAACCATGCTTCTAGCCTAATTTGGCCACTCTGGAGCTGATGGAACTGTCAGAATTCCCATCTAAGATCGTTTACCTCAGGTTATGACCAAAATCAACTTTTCAAAGTCCAAGAGCTCCAAAATAGGAAAACAGGCGCAACACCCAAACGAACGACCAGGCAACAGAACCTACAGTGCCAGCAAATCAGAAATGACTTGGGATCGCTATAGGAACGCTCTAAACGATAGAAAAGAGGCACATACATACAAATGACCTGAAGGGTCATTATAACATCCACTACTTAAAGAACTTTCATCCGCGAAAGTAAGAGTCAAGAAGTACTTGAGGGCTCAAATAAGATGGGGTGTTGCTCCTGCATCTCCCGCTCGGTCTCCCAGGTAGCTTCCTCAACTGGACGATGCCTCCAGGGGACCTTAACTACAGGAATAGCTCTCGACCTCAGCTGCCTCACATCTCTGGCCAAAATAGCAATTGGCTCTTTAACATAGGTCATGCGATCATCCAACTCAACAGCATTATACTGGAGCACATGAGACTCATCTGGAACATACCGACGCAGCATCGAAACATGGAAAACTGGATGAATAGCTGAGAATGCTAGAGGTAAAGCCAACTCATAGGCCACATCACCTACTGCCCTAAAAATCTCAAAAACCCCAATATACCTTGGACTGAGCTTGCCCCGCCTCCCAAATCTCATCACACCCTTCATGGGAGATACTCGGAGCAATACTCTATCACCAACGACAAATCTCAACGGCCATCGCCTGCGATTCGCGTAACTCTGTTTTCTACTCTGGGCCATCTTGAGCAGATCCTGAATCATCCTCACATGCTCTAAGGTCTCCTGAAATAGATTTGTACCCCCCGGCCTAGGTTCTGTAGACTCAAACCAACCAACTAGAGTGCGACAATGCCTACCATATAAAGCCTCAAACGGGGCCATCTGGATTCTAGAATGGTAGCTGTTGTTGTACGCAAATTCTGCCAAAGACAAGAACTTGTCCCACTGACCTCCAAAGTCCAACATATAAGCCCGCAACATATCCTCAAGAACCTGAATAGTGCGCTCTGACTAGCCATCAGTATGTGGGTGAAAAGTTGTGCTAAGATCGACATGGGTGCCCAACTCCTCCTGAAATTCCCTCCAGAAGCTGGAGGTGAACTGTGAACCCCGGTCTGAAATGATAGAAATAGGCATCCCATGAAGACGGACCACCTCTCGAATGTAGATACGAGCTAACCTCTCAGCACTGAAGGATATATGAACTGAAATGAAGTATGCTGACTTGGTCAATCGATCCATGATGACCCAGATGCTGTCAACACCTCTAGGAGTCCGAGGCAAGCCCACAATGAAATCCATGGTGATGCGCTCCCACTTCCACTCAGGAATGGGTAATCTCTTCAACTCCCCACCAAGCCTCAAATGCTCGGCCTTCACCTGCTGACAACAAAAGCAACAGTACACATAATCAGAGATGTCCCTCCTCATACCGCTCCACCAGTAGTGATGCCTCAGATCACGATATATCCTAGCGGTGCCCGGATGGATGGAATATCTGGAATCATGGGCCTCGCTAAGGATTCGCTGTATCAAGTCCCCAACTCTCAGAACATAAATCCAGTCAGCAAATCTCAAAGCCCCATCTGAATCTAAGGTAGCCTGCCCGACATCACCCGCCAAAACTCTATCTTTGAGTGCCACCAAAGACTCATCCTCAAACTGACGACTATAGATCTTCTCCAACAGAGAAGACTGAGCTCCCACATAGGCTAACACCTGACTAGAATCTGAAATATCTAGCCTGATCATCTGGTTGGCTAAGGACTAGATGTCCAAAGCCAAAGGTCGCTCCAAAACTGAAAAGAAGGCTAGGCTACCCATACTCACTGCCTTCCGGCTCAAGGCGTCCGCTACTACATTCGCCTTGCCCGAATGGTAGAGAATAGAGAGATCATAGTCCTTCAGGAGCTCAATCCAGTAGATCTTGGTTTGGGTCATAATGTACTAAAGGCTCCCGTGATCGATGTAGATCTCACAATGAACTTCATATAGGCAATGCTTCCAGATCTTAAGCGTGAAAACTATAGCTGCTAACTCCAGATCAAGAGTGGGATAGTCGCTCATGCAGCTTAAGCTGCCTCGACGCATAAGTAATAACCCAGCCCTGCTGCATCAGAAAACAATCCAAACCAATGCTGGATGAGTCACAATAAGCCGTGAAGCCCTCACCCTCAACTGGAATAGTCAATATAGGAGCGGTGGTAAGAAACTCCTTAAGCCTCAAAAAGCTCCTCTCACACTCCTTCGACCACACAAAGGGAACATCCTGGCTAGTCAACCGAGTCAAAGGCACTGCTATAGTAGAGAAACCCTCAATAAAACGTCTATAGTACCCTGCCAAACTGATGAAACTCTGAACCTCAGTCACAGAAGTGGGCCTAGCCCAATCTCGGATAACCTTAAATTTTGCTGGATCCACCATAATGACATCCTTGGACACCACGTGCCCCAAGAATGCTAAAGACTCAAGCCAGAACTCGCACTTTGAGGACTTGGCAGAAAGTCAATGATCTCTCAAAGTCTGGAGCACTATCCTCAAATATTGCTCATTTTTAGTTTTGACATTCAATGTCAGAGAATCCATGACATTAGGATCATTAATGTCTATTGAAAAATTTGGATAACAATTAAAATAAACCGGGCCATCGGCAAGATTACTTTAAAGAACTCCTAACAGAGAATCATCAAAATTCAGAAATCTATCATCTCTAAGGAGAACACAAATGGGAATGTCTAAGCCTTTCCTGAACAGGGGCTTAACCGCAACTTGCACTAAACCAATATGCAAATAATTGAATTTATTTTTATAACGATTAATATCGTTAGCATTTAAAAAGAGAATAATTTCAAGAGAATTATTAATAGCAACAGTTGATTCACAAGTTTTAATATTGTGATTAACAAATAAATTAAATTTACCTAAATGATAAATAGCTTTAAAAGGTTCTTCAGGAATATTCCAATTTTGAAGATCATTTTCAAGTTTAGCAATCTTGGTTGCTTGTGAGGATAAATTAATACTGTTTAAAATATGTTGATTATTATCCATGATAATAAAAATACTGTCTTAAGGACTTACAGACAAAAATATATTAAATGTAAACAGATAATTCAAGCATGATTAAACAATAATAATATAATAATATGCAAAGCCAATACTCGGGAGATAGCGATTATCTATAGAGTATATTATCGGCTTATGTCTACTACTCTTGCACCAAAGGCTCGAATTGAGAGCCAAAAGGGTGTAACCATGCTCATGGAGGCCAATCATGAGCATAGTTCTATATTCGTTCCGCGTCTTATCAATTGGAATGACATTCTTTCTAACGATGAATGGCATTTTGATGCAATCACTCAACCTTTTTCCTCTCACTCAGAGAGATCTCGCATTGAAAGAGTAATTCAATACCCTGATGGTTCTATAGATCTAAAATTCCTTGAGAATTCCTTATCTAGAACTGCTTCTAGAAGAGCGTCTTGTTCGTCTGTCCCTTCAAGGATGGCTCCTCATTCGCCATCTGCTCCTTCTAGGACTGCTCCTCACCCACCATCTTCTTCAAAAAACCCGGAGGATGATGAGGATGAAGACAAGCTTCTCTGCAGAAACAATGACAAGGGAAGAGTCACGGGAGTAGATTTCTCTGGAAATATTCCCAAGGTTTACTATCAAGAAATTGCTACTAGTCCTACAGCTAGTGATATGGAACCTCCTTCAAATCAAAAGGATTCGATACCAGGGTTTTTAAAAATGATTAAATCTGAGAAAGAATTTAATCCAAATCCTCAGATTTTGTAAGAATCTTGGAATCATCCTAATAACCAAATCAACAGAAGTTGGTATGTTGCTTCTTATTCTCTTCAAGAAAGAGAGAAATTTGCTAATTCATGGATGAAAGATATGAAAAGAATTGGTTGTGAAATAGACTTCTTTAAGTGGTTTGAAATGACTGGTAAAATTGAGAATCAAAAGGATTCTCTTAAAGTGATTATCAATAAATGGTATACTACTTCAAACAAAGTCATTGAAGATGTTACTCCTCCTCTTGAAGGAATAAATATCCCTATTTCTGGAACCATTATAAAAGCTTCGCCTTTTAAAATCCTTTCCACAGAAAAACCTACTTCTTTACCCACTACTCTTGATCTTAATAAGATTATAGAGCAAAATAACTATACTAACCAAATTCTTCATGTTGTTTCTAGACAAATTGAAGATTCCAAAGAAAAGGGCTCTTTTTCTGGAAAACCTATCCCTTTATCCACTTCAAACAAAAGTCAGAAAATTGACCAGAATCCCATATTCAAAATCAATGAATTTTCCAGAGAAAATTACCCCAAGCTCAAAAATACCTTTGATATTTCAGACAATATTCTGGATAAGATCAATGAAAAACTTGCCAACTTCTCAATATCTGATAAGAGTGGTAAGAAAGTTGCTACCATTAGTGACAAAGATAATCTTGTCCAAAAACTCTCCAATGATAGATATCATAACCGGAAAAACTATCATAAAAGACCTTCTTTCCCAGACCTTCAATATGAGGAAAACGCTTTTCTCTCCACTTCCTCTCATGAGGGAAGCAGTATTACTGAATGGAATATTGATGGTCTAGCAGAACATCAGATCTATAATAAACTCCACGAAATGGGGATAGCTATCACAGCTTACAAAATAAGAAATTCTTCTGACAGAGAAGCTGCTTCTATGATCGTTGCAGGATTCACTGGAATGATAAAACATTGGTGGGATAATTATGTTTCAGAAGAAACTAAGAGAGTCATTTATGGTACTCATGCTTCTGAGATTGTTATTAAAATGGAAGGAACTAACGAAGTTCCAACTGAAGTATTTAAGGAAGATGCTTGTGCTACTCTTCTCTACCATATAGCAAAGCATTTTATAGGAGAACCTAAGTTGTTTCAAGACAGGAGTCTCCAAATCCTCAACAATATTAGTTGTCCCTCTTTGGACGATTTTACCTGGTATAAATATAATTTTATGCAAAAGGTAATGATCAGACCTGATTGTAATCTCGACTTTTGGAAAGAAAGATTTGTTAGTGGACTTCCCCCTCTTTTTGCCGATAAGGTAAGAACCAAAATTCAAGATAGGAATGATGGGAAAATTCCCTACGACCAAATGACTTATGGAGATCTTATTAGTGTTATAAAACACTGTTGGATTAGAACTTTGTACAGATATTAAGTTGAAGCATCAACTTAAAAAGGAAAGGTCTTCGTCAAGAAGAGAATTAGGAAGTTTCTGTCAAGACTTCGGGTTTGTTTCTCTAACACCTCCTTCAAGAAAAATCTGGAAGGAGAACAAGGAAAATAAGAAAACTCATCGTAGTAAGTCTAGAAGAACTACTGAAAAGGATTACAAAAAATCTTCCAAAAGGAGGAAAAAGCATAAAGGATTTAAGAAATCCAAAGAGGATGTATGTTGGACTTGTGGAAAATCTGGCCATAGAGCTAGTGAATGCAGGTCTGGTAAACAGAAGAAGATCAACAGTCTTGAAATAGACGAGGCAACCAAAGAAAAGCTTTTTTCTATTCTTGAAGAACCTTTATCCGATTCTTCAAATGATTCTGCTGAATATAGCGACGAAGAAAATATCAACGTCGATTATGATTCAGATTCAAGCCAATCTGGAAAAAACTGCAACTGCACAGAAGCTTTCTGTGTTTGTGAAGATATTCCTCAAATCAGAGTCCTTAGTAATGATTCTAAAGAAGCTCTCTTCGACATTATTGAACATATTGATAATGAAGAAGCTAGAAAAAAATATCTTATAGAACTCAAGAATCTTATTCTCAACCAAAAGGAAAAGCCCAAAGCTCGTACTATGGTTGAACCTTTCAGCATGAAGCAAATCATGAATAGGTTCGAAAGAAATGCCGAACCTACCATTTCTGATCTTCATCATGAAGTCAAAACTCTTAAAGAGGAAATCAAAGACATTAAATTTAGACTTGGGAAAGTAGAAACTGATGTCATTGCTGATAAAATCCTCAAAGAGATTGCCAAATAAAACCTCGATGAAGAAACTGAAGAAACCCCTGAAAAGGATAACTTAGATTATCCTCCCTTCAATATTGATCTTTCTACAGAACCTACTTCTGATATTGCGACTACTTCCAGTCCAGCTATCACTATAATCTCTTCTATCCGGCCACAGAGCCATCATATTCCTGTTAAAATTGTTATAAACAAAGATTTTGTTATTAATAGAATTGCTTTACTTGACAGTGGTGCAGATAGAAATTGCATTGTTAAAGGTATTGTTCCTACTAAGTATTTAGAAAAAAGTATTTCTAAATTATATTCTGCTACTGGTGAGTTGCTCAAAATTAATTATAAGCTTTCTAAAGCTCATATTTGCAATAATAATATTTGTTTAACTAATGACTTCATTATTACTGAGGATATTAATGAAGATATTATTCTTGGAATACATTTTATCACTCAGATAAAACCTTTTATCACTAATCTTAATGGTATTACTACTTCCATTCTGGGAAAAGAATTACATTTTCCTTTTGTTAAAACTCTTTCCCAAGATGAAAGTAATTTTATCAGAGAGAAAATGGTTTTTAGAATAAACTCTTTATCTCAGCATGTTAATTTTCTCAAAGAAGAAATTAAAATCAAAAAAAATGAGCAAATTTTAAAAACCCCGGAGATGGTTGCTAAGATATCCAATCTTCACAAAAAATTTGAAGATGAAATTTGCTCTGATTTTCCTAATGCTTTTTGGGAAAGGAAAAGACATATTGTTGAATTACCCTATATTGAGGGATTTAATGAACAATCTATTACTACCAAGGCTAGACCTATTCAAATGAATCATGAAATGATGAATTATTGTAAAAAGGAAATTGATAATTTATTAAAAAATAAAATTATTAAGTTTTCTAAATCTCCTTGGAGTTGCTCTGCTTTCTATGTAAACAATAGTGCTGAAAAAGAAAGAGGAGCACCTAGACTTGTTATTAATTATAAACCTCTTAATTCTGTTTTAAAATGGACTAGGTACCCGATACCTAACAAAAGAGATTTGCTAAAAAGAACTTATAAGGCTAATGTCTATAGTAAGTTTGATATGAAATCAGGTTTTTGGCAGATTCAAATCGCTGATAAAGATAAGTATAAAACTGCTTTCAATGTCCCATTTGGACAATATGAATGGAATGTCATGCCCTTTGGTCTTAAGAATGCTCCGTCTGAATTTTAGAATATTATGAATAGCATTTTTAATGATTATAGTTATATGTCTATTGTATACATTGATGATGTGCTTATCTTCTCTGATGATATTGATTCGCATTTTAAGCATCTTAATACTTTCTTCAAGATTGTTAAATGTAATGGTTTGGTAGTTAGTGCCAAAAAGATAAAACTCTTTCAAACCTCAATAAGGTTTTTAGGTCATGATCTTTATCAAGGTAGTTATAAACCTATCTGTAGAGCCATTGAGTTCTCTTCAAAATTTCCTAATGAAATTACTGACAAAACCCAATTACAAAGGTTTTTGGGTAGTTTAAATTATGTTGCTGATTTTATTCCTAAAGTTAGACAAGTCTGTGAACCTTTATATAAAAGGCTCAAGAAGAATCCAGTCCCTTGGGGAACTGATCAGACTCAAGCTGTTATAACAGTCAAGAAATTAGTCCAAAGTCTCCCTTGTTTAGGTATTCCCAATCCCAATGATTTCATGATAGCTGAGACTGATGCTTCTGATTTAGGTTATGGAGGTATCTTAAAACAAAGAAGATCTCCAGAATCTCCTGAACAATTAGTTCGTTTTACTTCAGGAATTTGGAATTCTGCTCAAAGAAATTATTCTACGGTTAAAAAGGAAATCTTATCTATAGTGCTATGTATCACAAAGTTTCAAGATGACTTAATCAACAAAGAATTTTTATTAAGAGTTGATTGTAAATCTGCTAAAGAAATCTTACAAAAGGATGTAAAAAATTTGGTGTTAAAACAAATATTTGCTAGATGGCAAGCTCTTCTATCTAGCTTTGATTTTCAAATTGATTTCATAAAAGGAGAAAATAACTCTTTACCTGATTTTCTAACAAGAGAATTTTTACAAGGAAAAAATGAGGCATTTCAAGCCTAACACCCCTTCGAAAGAAGGAAAACAAATGGCGAAACCATTCGTCTTACCACCCTTGACACCGGCTAAAACCCCACAAAGACCGATTTTTGATAATAGATATACCCTGTTGGCAGACTATCCTAAATTGCCTGCACCACCTCCTCCAAATCCAACTAAATTGATTCAACTAAGGCCTAATAGACCTTTTACCCCTGAAGCAACAAGTTCCTTTGTTCAAACAAAGGATAATTATGTAATGAAGGCTCCTGAATCCTTCGCTCAAGCAGTCAAGCCTGAACTACCAGTTCCAAAGCAAGCATCTCCTCTAAAAGAGGAAAAATTTGAATTTGTAACTACTCAGATAGTACCTTTGTTAGCCATAGATAAGGATTATGAACATCTTGGAATAGAGACTCTCATAAAACCTGCATATTAAAATATTAAAATAGTTTAATCAAAAACTTTAAATAATCAGTTCATAAATTAATATAAATTTTGTCATGCCCCAGACAGTATATGTACTTAGCTGCTCATGCTAGGTACGTATACTGCCAACATGGCTCTGATACCAATAACGGATCGGCGGTAATCCTCCGAAGTTGTATTGATAAACTATAACAAAATTTATAATAAAGGAAGATTAAAGAAATAGTATTATAAAAACTTACAAGCTTTTATTTATATAAACATGGAGAGAGCTACAAGCGGAAGCATTAAAACATTAGAGAGAGAGAGGTTTTCAGTTTTGGGTAAAAAAGCTGATCCCCTCTAAGGAGAAGAGAGAATTCCTTTTATAGAAGAAGGATTATTTCTTTACAATAATTAAAGATAGACAAATCAAAGTGTTTGTTGGTGAGTGGGGTCTTTTACTTTTATAAAGTAAAGTTTGTTGGATTCCTTTTAGGAATAGTAAAATGTCTCTTTTGAAAAGTAATTTCGACCTTTGGTCTCTACTTTTCCCAAGAGCCAAGTTTCTATTCATAATCGGGGTCCACATATGATTGTGCTATTCCTTTGAGGTCGTACATATCCCCGTTACTGCTCCCAGATGATGCTGCATCACTGAATAGCTGCATTATCTGTGTTTCTGTATAATCTTCCAGATTATCCATGACTTTCTTGAGTTTTGCTTTTAACTCAGCTTTAGATAATTTTGAAGTAGTGGTGCTGCTTGTTCCTGCAACATTGTTAATAGGCCTAACTCCTGCTGGCTTAGGAGTCCATCCCTTGATCATAACTTCTTTTGCTAAAAAGCGAATTCGATCTATGTCCACCTTGGTGAAGTTCTAAGAGATAATATAAGATATTCTTTTTTGAATAAAAAATTTACATAACTTGATATGCTCAGTAAGAGTAGAAATCTCTTCTTTGCTTTGAAATTCATTAAACCTGACATGGAATTGTTGGGGTAAAATCTGCAAATTTCCTCCAAAAATGTTCCACCATTCGTAGAACCATCTGGGAATAACAGCTTTTATTACCTGTGGGCAATATTTGACAAACCAGGTGTGTCTTGGCCTCAAATAGATGAAATTGAACCAAGCAGCCTTATAATCATGCCAATTATAGGTTTGTGGTCTATGTTGCATAGATAATGCTATCGGAGTATGCAAATGATTTGTATACTATTCAAACAAAGATAAAATTCTCTTGATAGTAAATCAAGAATACCTTATGAATTCAGGATTTTGTTCATCCCTGTTGTGCTCAATTTCTATGGATTCTGTGTCTACCAGAATAGCTTCGTAGAACTTTCTGGTCTTGTATGAACAATCAGTATCAACAAAATTGTTGTCAGTATAACAAGGTTTTATGAGAGTCTCTATTCCAAGATGTTCATAATCCTTATCTATGGCTAACAAAGGTACTATCTGAGTAGTTACAAATTCAAATTTTTCCTCTTTGAGAGGAGATGCTTGCTTTGGAACTGGTAGTTCAGGCTTGACTGCTTGAGCGAAGGATTCAGGAGCCTTCATTACATAATTATCCTTTGTTTGAACAGAGGAACTTGTTGCTTCAGGGGTAAAAGGTCTATTAGGCCTTAGTTGAATCAATTTAGTTGGATTTGGAGGAGGTGGTGCAGGCAATTTAGGATAGTCTGCCAATAGGGTATATCTATTATCAAAAACCGGTCTTTGTGGGGTTTTTGCCGGTGTCAAGGGTGGTAAGAAGAATGGTTTCGCCATTTGTTTTCCTTCTTTCGAAGGAGTGTTAGGCTTGAAAGGCCTCATTTTTTCCCTGTAAAAATTCTCTTGTTAGAAAATCAGGTAAAGAGTTATTTTCTCCTTTTATGAAATCAATTTGAAAATCAAAGTTAGATAGAAGTGCTTGCCATCTAGCAAATATTTGTTTTGACACCAAATTTTTTACATCCTTTTGTAAGATTTCTTTAGCAGATTTACAATCAACTCTTAATAAAAATTCTTTGTTGATTAAGTCATCTTGAAACTTTGTGATACATAGCACTATAGACAAGATTTCCTTTTTAACCGTAGAATAATTTCTTTGAGCAGAATTCCAGATTCCTGAAGTAAAACGAACTAATTGTTCAGGAGATTCTAGAGATCTTCTTTGTTTTAAGATACCTCCATAACCTAAATCAGAAGCATCAGTCTCAACTATCATGAAATCATTGGGATTGGGAATACCTAAGCAAGGGAGACTTTGGACTAATTTCTTGACTGTTATAACAGCTTGAGTCTGATCAGTTCCCCAAGGGACTGGATTCTTCTTGAGCCTTTTATATAAAGGTTCACAGACTTGTCTAACTTTAGGAATAAAATCAGCAACATAATTTAAACTACCCAAAAACCTTTGTAATTGGGTTTTGTCAGTAATTTCATTAGGAAATTTTGAAGAGAACTCAATGGCTCTACAGATAGGTTTATAACTACCTTGATAAAGATCATGACCTAAAAACCTTATTGAGGTTTGAAAGAGTTTTATCTTTTTGGCACTAACTACCAAACCATTACATTTAACAATCTTGAAGAAAGTATTAAGATGCTTAAAATGCGAATCAATATCATCAGAGAAGATAAGCACATCATCAATGTATACAATAGACATATAACTATAATCATTAAAATTGCTATTCATAATATTCTGAAATTCAGACGGAGCATTCTTAAGACCAAAGGGCATGACATTCCATTCATATTGTCCAAATGGGACATTGAAAGCAGTTTTATACTTATCTTTATCAGCGATTTGAATCTGCCAAAAACCTGATTTCATATCAAACTTACTATAGACATTAGCCTTATAAGTTCTTTTTAGCAAATCTCTTTTGTTAGTTAGCGGGTACCTGATCCATTTTAAAACAGAATTAAGAGGTTTATAATTAATAACAAGTCTAGGTGCTCCTCTTTCTTTTTCAGCACTATTGTTTACATAGAAAGCAAAGCAACTCCAAGGAGATTTAGAAAACTTAATAATTTTATTTTTTAATAAATTATCAATTTCCTTTTTACAATAATCCATCATTTCATGATTCATTTGAATTTCGACAAAAAAGAGGGATGCAACACGAGGAATTCCTAGGGGGTCAATCATCCTAGTACTACTCTCGCCCAAGCACGCTTAACTTCAGAGTTCTGATGGGATCCGGTGCGTTAGTGCTGGTATGATAGCATCCATCTTTCCTACCACTCTAAATTCTATTAAACACCTACTTTCTCCAATGCCCTAGCCTGCCCCCCACCGACATAGCCTCCACGCACCGACGCATGATGCCGCCCGTCACGCCCATCGTAATCTCCCCCGTCACCTGTCTTAACGACGTCTCAATCCGAATGTCGTTTCTGCAAAAAAATATATGTAATAAAAAATACGCGATCGAATTTCATCAAAAAAGAGGGATGCAACACGAGGACTTCCCACGGGGTCACCCATCCTAGCACTACTCTCACCCAAGCGCGCTTAACTTCGGAGTTCTGATGGGATCCGGTGCGTTAGTGCTGGTATGATCGCATCCGTCTTTCCTACCACTCTAAATTCTATTAAACACCTCCGTTCTCCAATGCCCTAGCCTGCCCCCCACCGACATAGCCTCCCCGCACCGACGCATGATGCCGCCCGTCACTCCCATCCTAATCGCCCCCGTCACCCGTCTTAACGACATTTCAATCCAATTGTCGTTTCCGCAAAAAAATATATATATTAAAAAATACGCGACCCAATTTAGACAAAAAAGAGGGATGCAACACGAGGACTTCCCAGGGGGTCACACATCCTAGTACTACTCTCCCCCAAGCACGCTTAATTTCGGTGTTCTTATGGGATCCGGTGCGTTAGTGCTGATATGATCGCATCCATCTCTCCTACCACTTTAAATTCTATTTAACATATCCTTTCTCCAACGCCCTAGCCTGCCCCTACCAGCAGAGCCTCCCCGCTCGGACGCATGATACCGCCCGTCACGCCCATCCTAATTGCCCCCGTCACCCGTCTTAACGACGTCTCAATCCGAATGTCGTTTCCGCAAAAAAAAATATATATTAAAAAATACGTGACAGAATTTCTACAAAAAAAAGGGATGCAACACAAGGACTTCCCAGGGGGTCACCCATCCTAGTACTACTCTCGCCCATGCGCGCTTAACTTTAGAGTTCTGATGGGATCCGATGCGTTAGTGCTGGTATGATCGCATCCATCTTTCCTACCTCTCTAAATTCTATTAAACACCTCATTTCTCCAACGCCCTAGCCTGCCCCCCACCGACATAGCCTCCCCGCACCGGCGCATGATGCCGCCCGTCACATGATGCCGCCCGTCACGCCCATCCTAATCGCCCCCGTCACCCGTCTTAATGACGTCTCAATCCGAAAGTCGTTTCCTCAAAAAAGTATATATATTAAAAAATACGCGACCAAATTTCGACAAAAAAAGGGGATGCAACACGAGGACTTCCCAGGGGGTCACCTATCCTAGTATTACTCTCGCCAAAGCGCGCTTAACTTCAGAGTTCTGATGGGATCCGGTGCGTTAATACTGGTATGATCGCATGCATCTCTCCTACCACTCTAAATTCTATTTAACACCTCCTATCTCCAACTCCTTAGCCTGCCCTCCACCGGCATAGCCTCCACGCACCGACGCATGATGCAGCCCGTCACGCCCATCCTAATCGCCCCTGTCACCCTTCTAAACGACGTTTCATTCCGAATGTCGTTTCCGCAATAAAATATATATATTAAAAAATACGCGACCGAATTTAGACAAAAAAAGGGCTGCAACATGAGGACTTCCCAGGGGGTCACCCATCCTAATACTACTCACGCCCAAGCACGCTTAACTTCGGAGTTCCGAAGGGATTCGGTGCGTTAGTGCTGGTATGATCGCATCCATCTTTCCTACCACTCTAAATTCTATTAAACACCTCCTTTCTCCAACGCCCTAGCCTGCCCCCCACCGACATAGCCTTCCCGCACCGACGCATGATGCCGCCCGTCACTCCCATCCTAATAGCCCCCGTCACCCGTCATAACGACGTCTCGATTCGATTGTCGTTTCCGTAAAATAATATATATATTAAAAAATACGAGACCAAATTTAGACAAAAAAGAGGGCTGCAACAAAAGGACTTCCCAGGGGGTCACCCATCCTAGTACTACTCTCGGCCAAGCCCGCTTAACTTGGGAGTTCTGATGGGATCCGGTGCGTTAGTGCTGGTATGATCGCATCCATCTCTCCTACCACTCTAAATTCTATTTAACACCTCCTTTCTCCAACGCCCTAGCCTGCCCCCTACCGGCAGAGTCTCCCCGCACGGACGCATGATGCCGCCCGTCACGCCCATCCTAATCACCCCCGTCACCCGTCTTAACGACGTTTCAATCCGAATGTCGTTTCCGCAAAAAAATATCTATGTTAAAAAATACGCGACCGAATTTCGACAAAAAAAGGGGATGCAACACGAGGACTACCCGGGGGGTCACCCATCCAAGTACTACTCTCGCCCAAGCGCGCTTAACTTCAGAGTTCTGATGGGATCCGGTGCGTTAGTACTAGTATGATCGCATCCATCTTTCCTACCTCTCTAAATTCTATTAAACACCTCCTTTCTCCAACGCCCTAGCCTGCCCCCCACCGACATAGCCTCCACGCACCGACGCATGATGCCGCCGGTCACGCCCATCCTAATCTCCCCCGTCACCCGTCTTAACGACGTCTCAATCCGAATGTCGTTTCCGCAAAAAAATATCTATGTTAAAAAATACGCGACCGAATTTCGACAAAAAAAAGGGATGCAACACGAGGACTACCCGGGGGGTCACCCATCCAAGTACTACTCTCGCCCAAGCGCGCTTAACTTCGGAGTTCTGATGGGATCCGGTGCGTTAGTGCTGGTATGATCGCATCCATCTTTCCTAACACTCTAAATTCTATTAAACACCGCCTTTCTCCAACGCCCTAGCCTGCCCCCACCGACATAGCCTCCCCTCACCGACGCATAATGCCGCCCGTCACTACCATCCTAATCGCCCATGTCACCCGTCTTAACGACGTCTCAATCCAAATGTCGTTTCCGCAAAAAATATATATATTAAAAAAAATGCGACCGAATTTAGACAAAAAAAAGGGATGCAACACGAGAACTTCCCAGGGGGTCACCCATCCTAGTACTACTCTCGCCCAAGCACGCTTAACTTCGGAGTTCTGATGGGATCCGGTGCGTTAGTACTGGTATGATCGCATCCATCTTTCCCACCTCTCTAAATTCTATTAAACACCTCCTTTCTCCAACGCCCTAGCCTGCCCCCCACCGACATAGCCTCCCCGCACAGACGCATGATGCCGCCCGTCAAGCCCATCCTAATCGCCCATGTCACCCTCTTAACGACATCTAAATCCGAATGTCGTTTCCGCAAAAAATATCTATATTAAAAAATACGCGACCGAATTTCAACAAGAAAAAGGGATGCAACACGAGGACTTCCCAGGGGTCACCCATCCTAGTACTACTCTCGCCCAAGCGCGTTTAACTTCAGAGTTCTGATGGGATCCGGTGCATTAGTACTGGTATGATCGCATCCATCTTTCCTACCTCTCTAAATTCTATTAAACACCTTCTTTCTCCAACGCCCTAGACTGCCCCCCACCGACATAGCCTCCACGCATCGACGCATGATGCCGCCCGTCACGCCCATCCTAATCTCCCCCGTCATCTGTCTTAACGACGTCTCAATCCGAATGTCGTTTCGGCAAAAAAATATATGTGATAAAAAATACGCGACCGAATTTCGTCAAAAAAGAGGGATGCAACACGAGGACTTCCCAGTGGGTCACCCATCCTAGCACTACTCGCGCCCAAGCGCGCTTAACTTCGAAGTTCTGATGCGATCCGGTGCGTTAGTGTTGGTATGATCACATCCGTCTTTCCTACCACTCTAAATTCTATTAAACACCTCCTTTCTCCAACGCCCTAGCCTGCCCCCCACCGACATAGCCTCGCCGCACAGACGCATGATGCCGCCCGTCACGCCCATCCTAATCGCTCCCGTCACCCGTCTTACCGACGTCTCAATCCGATTGTCGTTTCCGCAAAAAAATATATATATTAAAAAATATGCGACCGAATTTAGATAAAAAAGTGGGCTGCAACACGAGAACTTCCCAGGGAGTCACCCATCCTAGTACTACTCTCGCCAAGCGCGCTTAACTTCAGAGTTCTGATGGGATCCGGTGCGTTAGTGCTAGTATGATCGCATCCATCTTTCCTACCACTCTAAATTCTATTAAACACCTCCTTTCTCCAACGCCGTAGCCTGCCCCCCACCGACATAGCCTCCCCGCACCGACACATGATGTCGCCCGTCACGCCCATCCTAATCGCCCCCGTCACCCGTCTTAAGGACGTCTCAATCTGAATGTCGTTCCCGCAAAAAATATTTATATTAAAAAATATGCGACCGAATTTAGACAAAGTAAAGGGATGCAACACTAGGACTTCCCAGGGGGTCACCCATCCTAGTACTACTCTCGCCCAAGCAAGCTTAACTTCGGAGTTCTGATGGGATCCGGTGCGTTAGTGCTGGTATGATCGCTTCCATCTCTCCTACCACTCTAAATTATATTAAACACCTCCTTTCTCCAACGCCCTAGCCTGACCCCTACCGGCAAAGCCTCCCCGCACAGACGCATGATGCCGCCCGTCACGCCCATCCTAATCGCCCATGTCACCCGTCTTAACGACGTCTCAATCCGAATGTCGTTTCCGCAAAAAAATATCTATATTAAAAAATACGCGACCGAATTTCGACAAAAAAAAGGGATGCAACACGAGGACTTCCCAGGGGGTCACCCATCCTAGTACTACTCTCGCCCAAGCGCACTTAACTTCAGAGTTCTGATGGGATCCGGTGCGTTAGTACTGGTATTATCGCATCCATCTTTCCTACCTCTCTAAATTCTATTAAACACCTTCTTTCTCCAACGCCCTAGACTGCCCCCCACCGACATAGCCTCCACGCACCGACGCAGGATGCCGCCCGTCACGCCCATCCTAATCTCTACCGTCACCTGTCTTAACGACGTCTCAATCCGAATGTCGTTTCTTCAAAAAAATATATGTAATAAAACATACGCGACCGAATTTCGTCAAAAAAGAGGGATGCCACACGAGGACTTCCCAGGAGGTCACCCATCCTAGCACTACTCTCGCCCAAGCGCGCTTAACTTCGGAGTTCTGATGGGATCCGGTGCGGTAGTGCTGGTATGATCGCATCCGTCTTTCCTACCACTCTAAATTCTATTAAACACCTCCTTTCTCCAACGCCCTAGCCTGCCCCCCACCGACATAGCCTCCCCGCACCGACGCATGATGCCGCCCGTCACTCCCATCCTAATCGTCCCTGTCACCCGTCTTAACGACGTCTCAATCCGATTGTCATTTCCGCAAAAAAATATATATATTAAAAAATACGCGATCGAATTTAGACAAAAAAGAGGGCTGCAACACGAGGACTTCCCAGGGGGTCACACATCCTAGTACTACTCTCCCCCAAGCACGCTTAATTTCGGAGTTCTGATGGGATCCGGTGCGTTGGTGCTGGTATGATCGCATCCATCTCTCCTACCACTCTAAATTCTATTTAACACCTCCTTTCTCCAATGCCCAAGCCTGCCCCCACCGACATAGCCTCCCCTCACCGACGCATGATGCCGCCCGTCACTCCCATCCTAATAGCCCCCGTCACCCGTCTTAACGACGTCTCAATCCGAATGTCGTTTCCGCAAAAAAATATCTATATTAAAAAATACGCGACCGAATTTCGACAAAAAAAAGAGATGCAACACGGGGACTTCCCAAGGGGTCACCCATCCTAGTACTACTCTCGCCCAAGCACGCTTAACTTCAGAGTTCTAATGGGATCCGGTGCGTTAGTACTAGTATGATCGCATCCATCTTTCCTACCTCTCTAAATTCTATTAAACACCTTCTTTCTCCAACGCCCTAGACTGCGCCCCACCGACATAGCCTCCACGCACCGACGCATGATGCCGCCCGTCACGCCCATCCTATTCTCCCCCGTCACCTGTCTTAACGACGTCTCAATCCGAATGTCGTTTCTGCAAAAAAATATATGTAATAAAACATACGCGACCGAATTTCGTCCAAAAAGAGGGATGTCACACGAGGACTTCCCAGGGGGTCACCCATCCTAGCACTACTCTCGCCTAAGCGCGTTTAACTTCGGAGTTCTGATGGGATCCGGTGCGTTAGTGCTGGTATGATCGCATCCGTCTTTCCTACCACTCTAAATTCTATTAAACACCTCCTTTCTCCAACGCCCTAGCCTGCCCCCCACCGACATTGCCTCCCCACACCGACGCATGAAGCCACCCGTCACGCCCATCCTAAAAGCCCCTGTCACCCGTCTTAACGACGTCTCAATCCGAATGTCGTTTCCGCAAAAAAATATCTATATTAAAAAATACGCGACCGAATTTCGACAAAAAAAAGGGATGCAACACGAGGACTTTCAAGGGGGTCACCCATCCTAGTACTACTCACGCCCTAGCGCCCTTAACTTCAGAGTTCTGATGGGATCCAGTGCGTTAGCGCTGGTATGATCGCATCCATCTCTCCTACCACTCTAAATTCTATTAAACACCTCCTTTCTCCAACGCCCTAGCCTGCCCCCCACCGACATTGCCTCCCCACACCGACGCATGAAGCCACCCGTCACGCCCATCCTAAAAGCCCCTGTCACCCATCTTAACGACGTCTCAATCCGAATGTCGTTTCCGCAAAAAAATATCTATATTAAAAAATACGCGACCGAATTTCGACAAAAAAAAGGGATGCAACACGAGGACTTCCCAAGGGGTCACCCATCCTAGTACTACTCACGCCCTATCGCCCTTAACTTCAGAGTTCTGATGGGATCCAGTGCGTTAGCGCTGGTATGATCGCATCCATCTCTCCTACCACTCTAAATTCTATTAAACACCTCCTTTCTCCAACGCCCTAGCCTGCCCCCCACCGACATAGCCTCCACGCACCGACGCATGATGCCGCCCGTCACGCCCATCCTAATCTCCCCCGTCACCTGTCTTAACGACGTTTCAATCCGAATGTCGTTTCTGCAAAAAAATATATGTAATAAAAAATACGCGACCGAATTTCGTCAAAAAAGAGGGATGCAACACGAGGACTTCACAGGGGGTCACCCATCCTAGCACTACACTCGCCCAAGCACGATTAACTTCGGAGT
This sequence comes from Solanum appendiculatum, assembly GCA_018342035.1. Classification (NCBI taxonomy): domain Eukaryota; kingdom Viridiplantae; phylum Streptophyta; class Magnoliopsida; order Solanales; family Solanaceae; genus Solanum; species Solanum appendiculatum. The sequence goes on from JAGDQO010000782.1 coordinate 132,679, forward strand.
TCTGATGGGATCCGGAGCGTTAGTGCTGGTATGATCGCATCCGTCTTTCCTACCACTCTAAATTCTATTAAACACCTCCTTTCTCCAACGCCCTAGCCTGCCCCCCACCGACATAGCCTCCTCGCACCGACGCATGATGCCGCCCGTCACTCCCATCCTTATCGCCCCCGTCACCCGTCTTAACGACGTTTCAATCCGATTGTCGTTTCCACAAAAAAATATACATATTAAAAAATACGCGACCGAATTTAGATAAAAAAGAGGGCTACAACACGAGGACTTCCCAGGGGGTCACCCATCCTAGTACTACTCTCGCCCATGCGCGCTTAACTTTAGAGTTCTGATGGGATCCGATGCGTTAGTGCTCGTATGATCGCATCCATTTTTCCTACCGCTCTAAATTTTATTAAACACCTCATTTCTCCAACGCCCTGGCCTGCCCCCCACCGACATAGCCTCCCCGCACCGACGCATGATGCCGCCCGTCACGCCCATCCTACTCGCCCCCATCACCCGTCTTAATGACTTCTCAATCCGAATGTTGTTTCCTCAAAAAAATATATGTATTAAAAAATACGCGACCAAATTTCGACAAAAAAAGGGGATGCAACACGAGGACTTCCCAGGGGGTCACCTATCCTAGTACTACTCTCGCCCAAGCGCGCTTAACTTCAGAGTTCTGATGGGATCCGGTGCGTTAGTGCTGGTATGATCGCATTCATCTCTCCTACCACTCTAAATTCTATTTAACACCTCTTATCTCCAACGCCCTAGCCTGCCCTCCACCGGCATAGCCTCCACGCACCGACGCATGATGCAGCCCGTCACGCCCATCCTAATCGCCCCCGTCACCCGTCTAAACGACGTTTCATTCCGAATGTCGTTTCCACAATAAAACATATATATTAAAAAATACGCGACCGAATTTAGACACAAAAAGGGCTGGAACACGAGGACTTCCCAGGGGGTCACCCATCCTAATACTACTCACGCCCAAGCACGCTTAACTACGGAGTTCCGAAGGGATTCGGTGCGTTAGTGCAGGTATGATCGCATCCATCTTTCCTACCACTCTAAATTCTATTAAACACCTCCTTTCTCCAACGCGCTAGCCTGCCCCCCACCGACATAACCTCCCCGCACCGACGCATGATGCCGCCCGTCACGCCCATCCTAATCGCCCCCGTCACCCGTCTAAACGACGTTTCATTCCGAATGTCGTTTCCGCAACAAAACATATATGTTAAAAAATACGCGACCGAATTTAGACACAAAAAGGGCTGCAACACGAGGACTTCCAGGGAGTCACCAATCCTAGTACTACTCTCGCCCAAGCAAGCTTGACTTCAGAGTTCTGATGGGATACGGTGCATTAGTGCTGGTATGATCGCATCCATCTTTCCTACCACTCTAAATTCTATTGAACACCTCCTTTCTCCAACGGCCTAGCCTGCCTTCCACCGACATAGCCTCGTCACACCGACGCATGATGCCGCCCGTCACACCCATCCTAATCTCCCCCGTCACCCGACTTACCGACGTCTCAATCCGATTGTCGTTTCCGCAAAAAAATATATATATTAAAAAATACGCGACCGAATTAACATAAAAAAGTGGGCTGCAACACGAGGACTTCCCACGGAGTCACCCATCCTAGTACTACTATCGCCCAAGCACGCTTAACTTCGGAGTTCTGATGGGATCCGGTGCGTTAGTGCTGGTATGATCGCTTCCATCTCTCCTACCACTCTAAATTCTATTTAACACCTCCTTTCTCCAACGCCCTAGCCTGCCCCCTACCGGCAGAGCCTCCCCGCACTGTCGCATGATACCGCCCGTCACGCCCATCCTAATCGCTCCCGTCACCCGTCTTAACGACATCTCAATCCGAATATCGTTTCCGCAAAAAAATATAAATATTAAAAAATACGCGACCTAATTTCGACGAAAAAAGGGATGCAACACGAGGACTTCCCAGGGGGTCACCCATCCTAGTACTATCATCGCCAAGCGCGCTTAACTTCAGAGTTCTGATGGGATCCGGTGCGTTAGTGCTAGTATGATCGCATCCATCTTTCCTACCACTCTAAATTCTATTAAACACCTCATTTCTCCAACGCCGTAGCCTGCCCCCCACCGACATAGCCTCCACGCACTGACGCATTATGCCGCCCGTCACGCCCATCCTAATCGCCCCCGTCACCCTTCTTAAGGATGTCTCAATCCAAATGTCGTTCCCGCAAAAAATATATATATTAAAAAATATTCGACCGAATTTAGACAATAAATGCAACACTAGGATTTCCCAGGGGGTCACCCATCCTAGTACTACTCTCGCCCAAGCAAGCTTAACTTCGGAGTTCTGATGGGATCCGGTGCGTTAGTTCTGGTATGATCGCTTCCATCTCTCCTACCACTCTAAATTCTATTAAACACCTCCTTTCTCCAACGCCCTAGCCTGACCCCTACCGGCAGAGCCTCCCCGCACAGACGCATGATGCCGCCCGTCACGCCCATCCTAATCGCCCATGTCACCCGTCTTAACGACCTCTCATTCCGAATGTCGTTTCCGCAAAAAATATCTATATTAAAAAATACGCGACCGAATTTCGATAAAAAAAAGGGATGCAACACAAGGACTTCCCAGGGGGTCAGCCATCCTAGTACTACTCTCGCCCAAGCGCGCTTAACTTCAGAGTTCTGATGGGATCCGGTGCGTTAATACTGGTATGATCGCATCCATCTTTCCTACCTCTCTAAATTCTATTAAACACCTTCTTTCTCCAACGCCCTAGACTGCCCCCCCACCGACATAGCCTCCACGCACCGAAGCATGATGCCGCCTATCACGCACATCCAAATCTCCCCCGTCACCTGTCTTAACTACGTCTCAATCCGAATGTCGTTTCTGCAAAAGAATATATGTAATAAAACATACGCGACCGAATTTCGTCAAAAAAGAGGGATGCCACACGAGGACTTCCCAGGGGGTCACCCATCCTAGCACTACCATCGCCCAAGCGCGCTTAACTTCGGAGTTCTGATGGGATCCGGTGCGTTAGTGCTGGTATGATCGCATCCGTCTTTCCTACCACTCTAAATTCTATTAAACACCTCCTTTCTCCAACGCCCTAGCCTGCCCCCCACCGACATAGCCTCCCCGCACCGACGCATGATGCCGCCCGTCACTCCCGTCCTAATCGCCCCCGTCACCCTACTTAACGACGTCTCCATCCGAATGTCGTTTCCGCAAAAAAAAATCTATATTAAAAAATACGCGACCGAATTTCGACAAAAAAAAGGGATGTAACACGGGGACTTCCCAGAGGGTCACCCATCCTAGTACTACTCTCGCCCAAGCGCGCTTAACTTCAGAATTCTGATGGGATCCGGTGCGTTAGTACTGGTATGATCGAATCCATCTTTCCTACCTCTCTAAATTCTATTAAACACCTTCTTTCTCCAACGCCCTAGACTGCCCCCCACCGACATAGCCTCCACGCACCGACGCATGAAGCCGCCCGTCACGCCCATCCAAATCTCCACCGTCACCTGTCTTAACGACGTCTCAATCCGAATGTCGTTTCTGCAAAAAAATATATGTAATAAAACATACGCGACCGAATTTCGTCAAAAAAGAGGGATGCCACACGAGGACTTCCCAGGGGGTCACCCATCCTAGCACTGCTCTCGCCAAAGCGCGCTTAACTTCGGAGTTCTGATGGGATCCGGTGCGTTAGTGCTGGTATGATCGCATCCGTCTTTCCTACCACTCTAAATTCTATTAAACACCTCCTTTCTCCAACGCCCTAGCCTGCCCCCCACCGACATTGCCTCCTCGCACCGACGCATGATGCCGCCCGTCACTCCCATCCTAATCGCCCCCGTCACCCGTCTTAACGACGTCTCAATCCGATTGTCGTTTCCGCAAAAAAATATATATATTAAAAAATACGCGACCGAATTTAGACAAAAAAGAGGGTTGCAACACGAGGACTTCCCAGGGGGTCACACATCCTAGTACTACTCTCCCCCAAGCACTCTTAATTTCGGAGTTCTGATGGGATCCGGTGCGTTAGTGCTGGTATGATCGCATCCATCTCTCCTACCACTCTAAATTCTATTTAACACCTCCTTTCTCCAACACCCTAGCCTGCCCCCACCGACATAGCCTCCCCTCACCGACGCATGATGCCGCCCGTCACTCCCATCCTAATCGCCCCCGTCACCCGTCTTAACGACCTCTTAATCCGAATGTCGTTTCCGCAAAAAAATATATATATTAAAAAATACGCGACCGAATTTCGACCAAAAAAAGGGATGCAACACGAGGACTTCCAGGGGGTCACCAATCCTAGTACTACTCTCGCCCAAGCACGCTTGATTTCGGAGTTCTGATGGGATCCGGTGCGTTAGTGCTGGTATGATCGCATCCATCTTTCCTACCACTCTAAATTCTATTGAACACCTCCTTTCTCCAACGGCCTAGCCTGCCTTCCACCGACATAGCCTCGTCGCACCGACGCATGATGCCGCCCGTCACGTCCATCCTAATCGACCCCGTCACCCGTCTTAACGACGTCTCAATCCGAATGTCGTTTCCGCAAAAAAATATATATATTAAAAAATACGCGACCGAATTTCGACAAAAAAAGGGATGCAACACGAGGACTTCCCAGGGGGTCACACATCCTAGTGCTACTCTCACCCAAGCACGCTTAACTACGGAGTTCTGATAGGATACGGTGCGTTAGTGCTGGTATGATCGCATCCATCTTTCTTACCACTCAAAATTCTATTAAACACCTCCTTTCTCCAACACCCTAGCCTGCCCCCACCGACATAGCCTAAACGCACCGACGCATGATGCCGCCCGTCACGCCCATCCTAATCGCCCCCGTCACCCGTCTTAACGACGTCTCAATCCGAATGTCGATTTCGCAAAAAAATATATATATTAAAAAATACGCGACCGAATTTGGACAAAAAAGAGGGCTGCAACACGAGGACTTTCCAGGGGGTCAACCATCCTAGTACTACTCTCGCCCTAGCACGCTTAACTTCGGAGTTCCTATGGCATCCGGTGCGTTATTGCTGGTATGATCGCATTCCTCTCTTCTACCACTCTAAATTCTATTAAACACCTACTTTTTCCAATGCCCTAGCCTGCCCCCCACCGTCATAGCCTCCACGCACCGACGCATGATGTCGTCCGTCACGCCCATCCTAATCGCCCCCGTCACCCGTCTTAACGACGTCTCAATCCGAATGTCGTTTTCGCAAAAAAAAAATATATTAAAAAATACGCGACCGAATTTCGACAAAAAAGAGGGATGCTACACGAGGACTACCCAGGGGGTCACCCATCCTAGTACTACTCTCGCCCAAGCACGCTTCACTTCGGAGTTCTGATAGGATCCGGTGCGTTAGTGCTGGTATGATCGCATTCATCTTTCCTACCACTATAAATTCTATTAAACACCTCCTTTCTCCAACGCCCTAGCCTGCCCCCCACCGACATACCCTGCCCGCACCGACGCATGATGCCGCCCGTCACGCGCATCCTAATCGCCCCCGTCACCCGTCTTAACAACGTCTCAATCCGAATGTCGTTTCCGTAAAAAAAAATATATATTAAAAAATACGCGACCGAATTTCGACAAGAAAGAGGGATGCAACACGAGGACTTCCCAGTAGGTCACCCATCCTAGTACTACTCTCGCCCAAGCACGCTTAACTTCGGAGTTTTGATGGGATCCGGTGCGTTAGTGCTGTTATGATCGCATCGATCCTTCTAAGCACTCTAAATTCTATTAAACACCTCCTTTCTCCAACGCGCTAACCTGCCCCCCACCGACATAGCCTGCCCGCACCGACGCATGATGCCGCCGGTCACGCCCATCCTAATCACCCCCGTCACCCGTCTTAACGATGTCTCAATCCGAATGTCGTTTCCGCAAAAAAAAATATATATTAAAAAATACGCGACCGAATTTCGACAAGAAAGAGGGATGCAACATGAGGACTTCCCAGTGGGTCACCCATCCTAGCACTACTCTCGCCCAAGCGCGCTTAACTTCGGAGTTCTGATGGGATCCGGTGCGTTAGTGCTGGTATGATCGCATCCGTCTTTCCTACCACTCTAAATTCTATTAAACACCTCCTTTCTCCAACGCCCTAGCCTGCCCCCCACCGACATTGCCTCCCCACACCGACGCATGAAGCCACCCGTCACGCCCATCCTAAAAGCCCCTGTCACCCGTCTTAACGACGTCTCAATCCGAATGTCGTTTCCGCAAAAAAATATCTATATTAAAAAATACGCGACCGAATTTCGACAAAAAAAAGGGATGCAACACGAGGACTTTCAAGGGGGTCACCCATCCTAGTACTACTCACGCCCTAGCGCCCTTAACTTCAGAGTTCTGATGGGATCCAGTGCGTTAGCGCTGGTATGATCGCATCCATCTCTCCTACCACTCTAAATTCTATTAAACACCTCCTTTCTCCAACGCCCTAGCCTGCCCCCCACCGACATTGCCTCCCCACACCGACGCATGAAGCCACCCGTCACGCCCATCCTAAAAGCCCCTGTCACCCATCTTAACGACGTCTCAATCCGAATGTCGTTTCCGCAAAAAAATATCTATATTAAAAAATACGCGACCGAATTTCGACAAAAAAAAGGGATGCAACACGAGGACTTCCCAAGGGGTCACCCATCCTAGTACTACTCACGCCCTATCGCCCTTAACTTCAGAGTTCTGATGGGATCCAGTGCGTTAGCGCTGGTATGATCGCATCCATCTCTCCTACCACTCTAAATTCTATTAAACACCTCCTTTCTCCAACGCCCTAGCCTGCCCCCCACCGACATAGCCTCCACGCACCGACGCATGATGCCGCCCGTCACGCCCATCCTAATCTCCCCCGTCACCTGTCTTAACGACGTTTCAATCCGAATGTCGTTTCTGCAAAAAAATATATGTAATAAAAAATACGCGACCGAATTTCGTCAAAAAAGAGGGATGCAACACGAGGACTTCACAGGGGGTCACCCATCCTAGCACTACACTCGCCCAAGCACGATTAACTTCGGAGTTCTGATGGGATCCGGAGCGTTAGTGCTGGTATGATCGCATCCGTCTTTCCTACCACTCTAAATTCTATTAAACACCTCCTTTCTCCAACGCCCTAGCCTGCCCCCCACCGACATAGCCTCCTCGCACCGACGCATGATGCCGCCCGTCACTCCCATCCTTATCGCCCCCGTCACCCGTCTTAACGACGTTTCAATCCGATTGTCGTTTCCACAAAAAAATATACATATTAAAAAATACGCGACCGAATTTAGATAAAAAAGAGGGCTACAACACGAGGACTTCCCAGGGGGTCACCCATCCTAGTACTACTCTCGCCCATGCGCGCTTAACTTTAGAGTTCTGATGGGATCCGATGCGTTAGTGCTCGTATGATCGCATCCATTTTTCCTACCGCTCTAAATTTTATTAAACACCTCATTTCTCCAACGCCCTGGCCTGCCCCCCACCGACATAGCCTCCCCGCACCGACGCATGATGCCGCCCGTCACGCCCATCCTACTCGCCCCCATCACCCGTCTTAATGACTTCTCAATCCGAATGTTGTTTCCTCAAAAAAATATATGTATTAAAAAATACGCGACCAAATTTCGACAAAAAAAGGGGATGCAACACGAGGACTTCCCAGGGGGTCACCTATCCTAGTACTACTCTCGCCCAAGCGCGCTTAACTTCAGAGTTCTGATGGGATCCGGTGCGTTAGTGCTGGTATGATCGCATTCATCTCTCCTACCACTCTAAATTCTATTTAACACCTCTTATCTCCAACGCCCTAGCCTGCCCTCCACCGGCATAGCCTCCACGCACCGACGCATGATGCAGCCCGTCACGCCCATCCTAATCGCCCCCGTCACCCGTCTAAACGACGTTTCATTCCGAATGTCGTTTCCACAATAAAACATATATATTAAAAAATACGCGACCGAATTTAGACACAAAAAGGGCTGGAACACGAGGACTTCCCAGGGGGTCACCCATCCTAATACTACTCACGCCCAAGCACGCTTAACTACGGAGTTCCGAAGGGATTCGGTGCGTTAGTGCAGGTATGATCGCATCCATCTTTCCTACCACTCTAAATTCTATTAAACACCTCCTTTCTCCAACGCGCTAGCCTGCCCCCCACCGACATAACCTCCCCGCACCGACGCATGATGCCGCCCGTCACGCCCATCCTAATCGCCCCCGTCACCCGTCTAAACGACGTTTCATTCCGAATGTCGTTTCCGCAACAAAACATATATGTTAAAAAATACGCGACCGAATTTAGACACAAAAAGGGCTGCAACACGAGGACTTCCAGGGAGTCACCAATCCTAGTACTACTCTCGCCCAAGCAAGCTTGACTTCAGAGTTCTGATGGGATACGGTGCATTAGTGCTGGTATGATCGCATCCATCTTTCCTACCACTCTAAATTCTATTGAACACCTCCTTTCTCCAACGGCCTAGCCTGCCTTCCACCGACATAGCCTCGTCACACCGACGCATGATGCCGCCCGTCACACCCATCCTAATCGCCCCCGTCACCCGACTTACCGACGTCTCAATCCGATTGTCGTTTCCGCAAAAAAATATATATATTAAAAAATACGCGACCGAATTAACATAAAAAAGTGGGCTGCAACACGAGGACTTCCCACGGAGTCACCCATCCTAGTACTACTATCGCCCAAGCACGCTTAACTTCGGAGTTCTGATGGGATCCGGTGCGTTAGTGCTGGTATGATCGCTTCCATCTCTCCTACCACTCTAAATTCTATTTAACACCTCCTTTCTCCAACGCCCTAGCCTGCCCCCTACCGGCAGAGCCTCCCCGCACTGTCGCATGATACCGCCCGTCACGCCCATCCTAATCGCTCCCGTCACCCGTCTTAACGACATCTCAATCCGAATATCGTTTCCGCAAAAAAATATAAATATTAAAAAATACGCGACCTAATTTCGACGAAAAAAGGGATGCAACACGAGGACTTCCCAGGGGGTCACCCATCCTAGTACTATCATCGCCAAGCGCGCTTAACTTCAGAGTTCTGATGGGATCCGGTGCGTTAGTGCTAGTATGATCGCATCCATCTTTCCTACCACTCTAAATTCTATTAAACACCTCATTTCTCCAACGCCGTAGCCTGCCCCCCACCGACATAGCCTCCACGCACTGACGCATTATGCCGCCCGTCACGCCCATCCTAATCGCCCCCGTCACCCTTCTTAAGGATGTCTCAATCCAAATGTCGTTCCCGCAAAAAATATATATATTAAAAAATATTCGACCGAATTTAGACAATAAATGCAACACTAGGATTTCCCAGGGGGTCACCCATCCTAGTACTACTCTCGCCCAAGCAAGCTTAACTTCGGAGTTCTGATGGGATCCGGTGCGTTAGTTCTGGTATGATCGCTTCCATCTCTCCTACCACTCTAAATTCTATTAAACACCTCCTTTCTCCAACGCCCTAGCCTGACCCCTACCGGCAGAGCCTCCCCGCACAGACGCATGATGCCGCCCGTCACGCCCATCCTAATCGCCCATGTCACCCGTCTTAACGACCTCTCATTCCGAATGTCGTTTCCGCAAAAAATATCTATATTAAAAAATACGCGACCGAATTTCGATAAAAAAAAGGGATGCAACACAAGGACTTCCCAGGGGGTCAGCCATCCTAGTACTACTCTCGCCCAAGCGCGCTTAACTTCAGAGTTCTGATGGGATCCGGTGCGTTAATACTGGTATGATCGCATCCATCTTTCCTACCTCTCTAAATTCTATTAAACACCTTCTTTCTCCAACGCCCTAGACTGCCCCCCCACCGACATAGCCTCCACGCACCGAAGCATGATGCCGCCTATCACGCACATCCAAATCTCCCCCGTCACCTGTCTTAACTACGTCTCAATCCGAATGTCGTTTCTGCAAAAGAATATATGTAATAAAACATACGCGACCGAATTTCGTCAAAAAAGAGGGATGCCACACGAGGACTTCCCAGGGGGTCACCCATCCTAGCACTACCATCGCCCAAGCGCGCTTAACTTCGGAGTTCTGATGGGATCCGGTGCGTTAGTGCTGGTATGATCGCATCCGTCTTTCCTACCACTCTAAATTCTATTAAACACCTCCTTTCTCCAACGCCCTAGCCTGCCCCCCACCGACATAGCCTCCCCGCACCGACGCATGATGCCGCCCGTCACTCCCGTCCTAATCGCCCCCGTCACCCTACTTAACGACGTCTCCATCCGAATGTCGTTTCCGCAAAAAAAAATCTATATTAAAAAATACGCGACCGAATTTCGACAAAAAAAAGGGATGTAACACGGGGACTTCCCAGAGGGTCACCCATCCTAGTACTACTCTCGCCCAAGCGCGCTTAACTTCAGAATTCTGATGGGATCCGGTGCGTTAGTACTGGTATGATCGAATCCATCTTTCCTACCTCTCTAAATTCTATTAAACACCTTCTTTCTCCAACGCCCTAGACTGCCCCCCACCGACATAGCCTCCACGCACCGACGCATGAAGCCGCCCGTCACGCCCATCCAAATCTCCACCGTCACCTGTCTTAACGACGTCTCAATCCGAATGTCGTTTCTGCAAAAAAATATATGTAATAAAACATACGCGACCGAATTTCGTCAAAAAAGAGGGATGCCACACGAGGACTTCCCAGGGGGTCACCCATCCTAGCACTGCTCTCGCCAAAGCGCGCTTAACTTCGGAGTTCTGATGGGATCCGGTGCGTTAGTGCTGGTATGATCGCATCCGTCTTTCCTACCACTCTAAATTCTATTAAACACCTCCTTTCTCCAACGCCCTAGCCTGCCCCCCACCGACATTGCCTCCTCGCACCGACGCATGATGCCGCCCGTCACTCCCATCCTAATCGCCCCCGTCACCCGTCTTAACGACGTCTCAATCCGATTGTCGTTTCCGCAAAAAAATATATATATTAAAAAATACGCGACCGAATTTAGACAAAAAAGAGGGTTGCAACACGAGGACTTCCCAGGGGGTCACACATCCTAGTACTACTCTCCCCCAAGCACTCTTAATTTCGGAGTTCTGATGGGATCCGGTGCGTTAGTGCTGGTATGATCGCATCCATCTCTCCTACCACTCTAAATTCTATTTAACACCTCCTTTCTCCAACACCCTAGCCTGCCCCCACCGACATAGCCTCCCCTCACCGACGCATGATGCCGCCCGTCACTCCCATCCTAATCGCCCCCGTCACCCGTCTTAACGACCTCTTAATCCGAATGTCGTTTCCGCAAAAAAATATATATATTAAAAAATACGCGACCGAATTTCGACCAAAAAAAGGGATGCAACACGAGGACTTCCAGGGGGTCACCAATCCTAGTACTACTCTCGCCCAAGCACGCTTGATTTCGGAGTTCTGATGGGATCCGGTGCGTTAGTGCTGGTATGATCGCATCCATCTTTCCTACCACTCTAAATTCTATTGAACACCTCCTTTCTCCAACGGCCTAGCCTGCCTTCCACCGACATAGCCTCGTCGCACCGACGCATGATGCCGCCCGTCACGTCCATCCTAATCGACCCCGTCACCCGTCTTAACGACGTCTCAATCCGAATGTCGTTTCCGCAAAAAAATATATATATTAAAAAATACGCGACCGAATTTCGACAAAAAAAGGGATGCAACACGAGGACTTCCCAGGGGGTCACACATCCTAGTGCTACTCTCACCCAAGCACGCTTAACTACGGAGTTCTGATAGGATACGGTGCGTTAGTGCTGGTATGATCGCATCCATCTTTCTTACCACTCAAAATTCTATTAAACACCTCCTTTCTCCAACACCCTAGCCTGCCCCCACCGACATAGCCTAAACGCACCGACGCATGATGCCGCCCGTCACGCCCATCCTAATCGCCCCCGTCACCCGTCTTAACGACGTCTCAATCCGAATGTCGATTTCGCAAAAAAATATATATATTAAAAAATACGCGACCGAATTTGGACAAAAAAGAGGGCTGCAACACGAGGACTTTCCAGGGGGTCAACCATCCTAGTACTACTCTCGCCCTAGCACGCTTAACTTCGGAGTTCCTATGGGATCCGATGCGTTATTGCTGGTATGATCGCATCCATCTCTTCTACCACTCTAAATTCTATTAAACACCTACTTTTTCCAATGCCCTAGCCTGCCCCCCACCGTCATAGCCTCCACGCACCGACGCATGATGTCGTCCGTCACGCCCATCCTAATCGCCCCCGTCACCTGTCTTAAAGACGTCTCAATCCGAATGTCATTTTCGCAAAAAAAAAATATATTAAAAAATACGCGATCGAATTTCGACAAAAAAGAGGGATGCTACACGAGGACTACCCAGGGGGTCACCCATCCTAGTACTACTCTCGCCCAAACACGCTTCACTTCGGAGTTCTGATAGGATCCGGTGCGTTAGTGCTGGTATGATCGCATTCATCTTTCCTACCACTATAAATTCTATTAAACACCTCCTTTCTCCAACGCCCTAGCCTGCCCCCCACCGACATAGCCTGCCCGCACCGACGCATGATGCCGCCCGTCACGCGCATCCTAATCGCCCCCGTCACCCGTCTTAACAACGTCTCAATCCGAATGTCGTTTCCGCAAAAAAAAATATATATTAAAAAATACGCGACCGAATTTCGACAAGTAAGAGGGATGCAACACGAGGACTTCCCAGTAGGTCACCCATCCTAGTACTACTCTCGTCCAAGCACGCTTAACTTCGGAGTTTTGATGGGATCCGGTGCGTTATTGCTGTTATGATCGCATCGATCCTTCTAACCACTCTAAATTCTATTAAACACCTCCTTTCTCCAACGCGCTAGCCTGCCCCCCACCGACATAGCCTGCCCGCACCGACGCATGATGCCGCCGGTCACGCCCATCCTAATCACCCCCGTCACCCGTCTTAACGACGTCTCAATCCGAATGTCGTTTCCGCAAAAAAAAATATATATTAAAAAATACGCGACCGAATTTCGACAAGAAAGAGGGATGCAACACGAGGACTTCCCAGTGGGTCACCCATCCTAGCACTACTCTCGCCCAAGCGCGCTTAACTTCGGAGTTCAGATGGGATCCGGTGCGTTAGTGCTGGGATGATCGCATCCTTCTTTCTTACCACTCTAAATTCTATTAAACACCTCCTTTCTCCAACGCCCTAGCCTGCCACCCACCGACATAGCCTCCCCGCACCGACGCATGATTCTGCCCGTCACGCCCATCCTAATCGCCCTTGTCACCCGTCTTAACGACGTCTCAATCCGAATGTCGTTTCCGCAAAAAAAAGTATGTATTAAAAAATATGCGATCGAATTTCTACAAAAAAGAAGGATGCAACACGAGGACTTTCAAGGGGGTCACCAATCCTAGTACTACTCTCGCCCAAGCACGCTTAACTTCGGGCTTTGGGCTTTTCCTTTTGGTTGAGAATAAGATTCTTGAGTTCTATAAGATATTTTTTCCTAGCTTCTTCATTATCAATATGTTCAATAATGTCGAAGAGAGCTTCTTTAGAGTCATTACTAAGGACTGTGATTTGAGGAATATCTTCAAAAACACAGAAAGCTTCTGTGCAGTTGCAGTTTTTTCCAGATTGGCTTGAATCTGAATCATAATCGACGTTGATATTTTCTTCGTCGCTATATTCAGCAGAATCATTTGAAGAATCGGATAAAGGTTCTTCAAGAATAGAAAAAAGCTTTTCTTTGGTTGCCTCGTCTATTTCAAGACTGTTGATCTTCTTCTGTTTACCAGCCTGCATTCACTAGCTCTATGGCCAGATTTTCCACAAGTCCAACATACATCCTCTTTGGATTTCTTAAATTCTTTATGCTTTTTCTCCTTTTGGAAGATATTTTGTAATCCTTTTCAGTAGTTCTTCTAGACTTACTACGATGAGTTTTCTTATTTTCCTTGTTCTCCTTCCTGATTTTTCTTGAAGGAGGTGTTAGAGAAACAAACCCGAAGTCTTGACAAGAAACTTCCTAATTCTCTTCTTGACGAGGACTTTTTCTTTTTAAGTTGATGCTTCAACTTAATATCTGTACAAAGTTCTAATCCAACAGTGTTTATAACACTAATAAGATCTCCATAAGTCATTTGGTCGTAGGGAATTTTTCCATCATTCCTATCTTGAATTTTGGTTCTTACCTTATCGGCAAAAAGAGGGGGAAGTCCGCTAACAAATCTTTCTTTCCAAAAGTCTAGATTACAATCAGGTCTGATCATTACCTTTTGCATAAAATTATATTTATACCAGGTAAAATCATCCAAAGAGGGACAACTAATATTGTTGAGGATTTGGAGACTCCTGTCTTGAAACAACTTAGGTTCTCCTATAAAATGCTTTGCTATATGGTAGAGAAGAGTAGCACAAGCATCTTCTTTGAAAACTTCAGTAGGAACTTCGTTAGTTCCTTCCATTTTAATAACAATCTCAAAAGCATGAGTATCATAAATGACTCTCTTAGTTTCTTCTGAAACGTAATTGTCCCACCAATGTTTTATCATTCCAGTGAATCCTGCAACGATCATAGAAGCAGCTTCTCTATCAGAAGAATTTCTTATTTTGTAAGCTGTGATAGCTATCCCCATCTCGTGGAGTTTATTATAGATCTGATGTTCTGCTAGACCATCAATATTCCATTCAGTAATACTGCTTCCTTCATGAGAGGAAGTGGAGAGAAAAGCGTTTTCTTCATATTGAAGGTCTGGGAAAGAAGGTCTTTTATGATAGTTTTTTCGGTTATGATATCTATCATTGGAGAGTTTTTGGACAAGATTATCTTTGTCACTAATGGTAGCAACTTTCTTACCACTCTTATCAGATATTGAGAAGTTGGCAAGTTTCTCATTGATCTTATCCAGAATATTGTCTGAAATATCAAAGGTATTTTTGAGCTTGGGGTAATTTTCTCTGGAAAATTCATTGATTTTGAATATGGGATTCTGGTCAATTTTCTGACTTTTGTTTGAAGTGGATAAAGGGATAGGCTTTCCAGAAAAAGAGCCCTTTTCTTTGGAATCTTCAATTTGTCTAGAAACAACATGAAGAATTTGGTTAGTATAGTTATTTTGCTCTATAATCTTATTAAGATCAAGAGTAGTGGGTAAAGAAGTAGGTTTTTCTGTGGAAAGGATTTTAAAAGGGGAAGCTTTTATAATTGTTCCAGCAATGGGGATATTTATTCCTTCTAGAGGAGGAGTAACATCTTCTATAACTTTGTTCGAAGTAGTGTACCATTTATGGACAATGACTTTAAGGGTTTCCTTTTGATCATCGATTTTTCCAGTCATTTCAAACCACTTAAAGAAGTCTATTTCACAACCAATTTTTTTCATATCATTCATCCAAGAACTTGTAAAATTCTCTCTTTCCTGAAGAGAATAAGTAACAATATACCAATTTCTGTTGATTTGGTTATTAGGACAAGTCCAAGATTTTTGTAAAATCTTAGAATCAGGAGTAAAATCTTTCTCAGATTTAATCATTGTTACCCAACCTGGGGTGGAGTCCTTTTGGTTTGAAGGAGGTTCCATGTCACTAGCAGTAGGACTAGTAGGTATTTCTTGGTAATAAACTTTAGGAATATTTCCAGAGAAATCTACTCCAGTGACTCTTCCCTTGTCATTGTTTCTGCGGAGAAGCTTGTCTTCATCCTCATCATCCTCCGGGGTTTTTGAAGAAGATGGTGGGTGAGGAGCAGTCCTAGAAGGGGCAGATGGCGAATGAGGAGCCATCCTTGAAGGGACAGACGAACAAGACGCTCTTCTAGAAGCAGTTCTAGATAAGGAATTCTCAAGGAATTTTAGATCTATAGAACCATCAGGGTATTGAATTACCCTTTCAATTCGAGATCTCTCTGAGTGAGAGGAAAAAGGTTGAGTGATTGCATCAAAATGCCATTCATCGTTAGAAAGAATGTCATTCCAATTGATAAGACGTGGAACGAATATAGAACTATGCTCATGATTGGCCTCCATAAGCATGGTTACACCCTTTTGGCTCTCAATTCGAGCCTTTGGTGCAAGAGTAGTAGACATAAGCCGATAATATACTCTATAGATAATCGCTATCTCTCGAGTATTGGCTTTGCTATTTAGATTTTTAGTTTTGACATTCAAAGTCAGAGAATCCATGACATTAGGATCATTAATGTCTATTGAAAAATTTGGATAACAATTAAAATAAACCGGGCCATCGGCAAGGTTACTTTGAAGTACTC
Organism: Solanum appendiculatum; assembly: GCA_018342035.1. Lineage (NCBI taxonomy): Eukaryota > Viridiplantae > Streptophyta > Magnoliopsida > Solanales > Solanaceae > Solanum > Solanum appendiculatum. The sequence continues at coordinate 149,025 of JAGDQO010000782.1, forward strand.
CTAACAGCGAATCATCAAAATTAAGAAATCTATCATCTCTAAGGAGAACACAAATAGGAATGTCTAAGCCTTTCCTGAACAGGGGCTTAACAACAACTTGCACTAAACCAATATGCAAATAATTGAATTTATTTTTATAACGATTAATATCGTTAGCATTTAACAGATGAATAATTTCTAAGGAATTATTAATAGCAACAATTGATTCACAAGTTTTAATATTGTGATTAATAAACAAATTAAATTTACCTAAATGATAAGTAGCTTTAAAAGGTTCTTCTGAAATATTCCAGTTTTGAAGATCATTTTCAAGTTTAGCAATCTTGGTTGCTTGTGAAGATAAATTAATACTGTTTAAAATATGCTGGTTATTTTCCATTTAATAAAGATACTGTCTAAAGGACTTACAGACAAAAAATATATTAAATATAAACAGATAGTTCAAGCATGATTAAACAATAATAATATAATAATATGCAAAGAAATATTAAAGATCTAGATCTAGTTTCTAAGGGAGGTTCTCTTGGTTTTACATCTGTTCTTTCTCTAGAGTTATCTTGGCTACGGGATCACCATACAAGGTCTAACGCTCTCCTAGCTTGACGACCTATTCAATTCGGCTAGCCAACGTATGAACCGGGTATTATTCGGTTACCTCACACACTTAGAGAAGAATGAACACCTCACACCAATTATAGAAACAAGATTAAGAACATAATATTAATTAACATATTAAAATATTAAAATAGTTTAAACAAAGCGTTAAATAATCAGTTCATAAATTAATATAAATTTTGTCATGCCCTAGACAGTATATGTACTTAGCTGCAGCCAATAACGGATCGGCGGTAATCCTCCGAAGTTGTATTGGTAAAATACGACAAAATTTATCGAAAGATTAAAAGAGAGTTATAAAAACTTACAAACTTTTATTTATATGAACATGAAAGGGGCTACAAGCAGAAGCATTAAAAACATTGAGAGAGAGAGAGAGATTTTCAGTATTGGGAAAATAGTTGATACCCTCTAAGGTGAGAGAGTCATTCCTTTTATAGAATAAGGAATTCTCTTTTACAATAGTTGATAAGACAATTTCTTTTTACTGTCGGCAGCTGGGTCCTTTGCTTTTAAATAAAGCATATGGGATTCCTTTTAGGAATAGTAAAACGTCTCTTTGAATAAAGCAATTCCGACCTTTGGTCTCTGCTTTTTCCAAGAGCCACAATTCTATTCATAATCGGGGTCCACATATGACTGTGCGATTCCTTTGAGCTCACACATGTCCCCGTTTCTGCTTCCAGATGATGCGGCATCATTAATTAACTGCATTATCTGGATTTCAGTATAATCTTCAAGATTATCCTGGCCTTTTTGAGCTTAGCTTTTAACTCTGCTTTGGATAATTTTGAGGTAGTATTGCTGCTAGTTCCTGCATTGTTGTTTGAAGGTTTAACTCCTGTTGGCTTAGGAGTCCATCCTTTGATCATAATTTCCTTTGCTAAGAAACGGATTTTTTCTATATCTACCTTGGTGAAATTCCAAGTAATGATATAAGAAATTCTCTTTTGAATAAAAAATTTACATAATTTAATATTCTCAGGAAGAGTAGAAATCTCTTCTTTGCTTTGAAATTCATTAAACCTAACATGAAACTTTTGGGGTAAGATTTGTAAATTTCCTCCGAAGATGTTCCACCATTCATAGAACCATCTGGGAATAACTGCTTTTATTACCTGTGGGCAATATTTAATAAACCAAGTATGTCTTGGTCTCAAATAGATAAAATTGAACCAGGCTGCTTTATAGTCATGCCAATTATAGGTCTGGGGCCTATGTTGCATAGATAATGATACTGGTGTATGCAGATGATTTGCAAACCATTCGAACGGAGATAAAATCCTTTTGATGGTGAATCGAGAATACCTTATGAACTCAAGATTTTGTTCATCTCTGTTGTGTTCAATTTCTATAGACTCAGTGTCTATCAGAATAGCTTCGTAGAACTTTCTGGTCTTGTAAGAACAATCTGTATCAACAAAATTGTTATCTGTGTAACAAGGTTTTAAAAGAGTATCAATTCCAAGGTTTTCATAATCCTTGTCAATGGCTAATAAAGGTAACATATGGGTGGTTACAAACTCAAATTTTTCTTCTTTAGCAGGAGAGACTTGCTTAGGAGTTTGTAACTCTGGCTTGACAGCTTGAGCGAAGGATTCAGGAACCTTCATTTCATAACTATTTTTAGTTTGTACAGAGGAGCTTGAGGCTTCAGGAGCAAAAGGTCTATTTGGCCTTAGTTGAATTAATTTAGTTGGGGTTGGAGGAGGTAATGCAGGCAATTTTGGATAGTCTGCTAATAAGGTAAATCTATTATCAAAAACCGGTCTTTGTGGGGTTTTTGCCGGTGTTAAGGGTGGTAAGACGAATGGTTTCGCCATTTGTTTTCCTTCTTTCGAAGGAATGTTAGGCTTGAAAGGCCTCATTTTTTCCCTGTAAAAATTCTCTTGTTAAAAAATCAGGTAAAGAGTTATTTTCTCCTTTTATAAAATCAATTTGAAAATCAAAGCTAGATAGTAGAGCTTGCCATCTAGCAAATATTTGTTATGAAACCAGATTTTTAACATCTTTTTGTAAAATTTCTTTAGCTGATTTACAATCAACTCTTAATAAAAATTCTTTGTTGATTAAGTCATCTTGAAATTTTGTGATACATAGCACTATAGACAAGATTTCCTTTTTAACAGTTGAATAATTTTTTTGAGCAGAATTCCAGATTCCAGAAGTAAAACGAACTAATTGCTCGGGAGATTCTAAAGAACTTCTTTGTTTTAGGATACCTCCACAACCTAAATCATAAGCATCAGTTTCAACAATCATGAAATCTTTAGGATTTTGATTACCTAAACAAGGGAGACTCTGGACTAATTTTTTGACAGTTATGACTGCTTGAGTCTGATCAGGTCCCCAAGGAATCGGATTCATTTTGAGCCTTTTATATAAAGGTTCACAGATATGTCTGACTTTAGGAATAAAATCAGCAACATAATTTAAACTTCCTAAAAACCTCTGTAATTGGGTTTTGTCAATAATTTCATCAGGAAATTTGGACGAGAACTCAATGGCTCTACAGATAGGTTTATAACTACCTTGGTAAAGGTCATGGCCTAAGAATCTTATAGAAATTTGAAAGAGCTTAATCTTTTTGGCACTAACAACTAAACCATTACTCTTAACAATCTTGAAGAAAGTATTAAGATGCTTAAAATGCGAATCAATATCATCAGAAAAGATAAGCACATCATCAATGTATACAATGGACATGTAACTATAATCATTAAAAATGCTATTCATAATATTCTGAAATTCAGAAGGAGCATTCTTAAGACCAAAAGGCATAACATTCCATTCATATTGTCCAAAGGGGACATTGAAAGCAGTTTTATATTTGTCTTTATCGGCAATTTGAATTTGCCAAAATCCTGATTTCATATCAAACATACTATAAACATTAGCCTTATAGGTTCTTTTTAGCAAATCTCTTTTGTTAGGTATCGGGTACCTAATCCATTTTAAAACAGAATTCAGAGGTTTATAATTAATAACAAGTCTAGGTGCTCCTCTTTCTTTTTCAGCACTGTTGTTTACAAAGAAAGCAGAGCAACTCCAAGGAGAATTAGAAAATTTAATAATTTTATTTTTTAATAAATTATCAATTTCTTTTTTGCAATAATCCATCATTTCATGATTCATTTGAATAGGTCTTGCCTTGGTAGTAATAGATTGTTCATTAACTCCCTCAATATAAGGTAATTCAACAATATGTCTTTTTCTTTCCCAAAAAGCATTAGGAAAATCAGAGCAAATTTCATCTCCAAATTTTTTGTGAAGATTGGATATTTTAGTAACCATCTCCGGGGTTTTTAAAATTTGCTCAATTTTTTTTATTTTAATTTCTTCTTTGAGAAAATTAACATGCTGAGATAAAGAGTTTATTCTAAAAACCGTTTTCTCTCTGATAAAATTACTTTCATCTTGGGAAAGAGTTTTAACAAAAGGAAAATATAATTCTTTTCCCAGAATGGAAGTAGTAATACCACTAAGATTAGTGATAAAATGTTTTATCTGAGTGATAAAAGGTATTCCCAGAATAATATCTTCATTAATATCCTCAGTAATAATGAAGTCATTAGTTAAACAAATATTATTGTTGCAAATATGAGCTTTAGAAAGCTTGTAATTAATTTTGAGCAACTCACCAGTAGCAGAATATAATTTAGAAGTACTTTTTTCTAAATACTTAGTAGGAACAATACCTTTAACAATGCAATTTCTATCTGCACCACTGTCAAGTAAAGCAATTCTGTTAATAACAAAATCTTTGTTTATAACAATTTTAACAGGAATATGATGGCTCTGTGGCCGGATAGAAGAGATTACAGTGATACCTGGACTAGAAGTAGTAGCAATATCAGAAGTAGGTTCTGCAGAAAGATCAATATTGAAGGGAGGATAATCTAAGTTATCCTTTTCAGGGGTTTCTTCAGTTTCTTCATCGAGATTTTGTTTGGCAATCTCTTTGATGATTTTATCAGCAATGACATCAGTTTCGACTTTCCCAAGTCTAAATTTAATGTCTTTGATTTCCTCTTTAAGAGTTTTGACTTCATGATGAAGATCAGAAATGGTAGGTTCGGCATTTCTTTCGAACCTATTCATGATTTGCTTCATGCTGAAAGGTTCAACCATAGTACGAGCTTTGGGCTTTTCCTTTTGGTTGAGAATAAGATTCTTGAGTTCTATAAGATATTTTTTCCTAGCTTCTTCATTATCAATATGTTCAATAATGTCGAAGAGAGCTTCTTTAGAGTCATTACTAAGGACTCTGATTTGAGGAATATCTTCACAAACACAGAAAGCTTCTGTGCAGTTGCAGTTTTTTCCAGATTGGCTTGAATCTGAATCATAATCGACGTTGATATTTTCTTCGTCGCTATATTCAGCAGAATCATTTGAAGAATCGAATAAAGGTTCTTCAAGAATAGAAAAAAGCTTTTCTTTGGTTGCCTCGTCTATTTCAAGACTGTTGATCTTCTTCTGTTTACCAGACCTGCATTCACTAGCTCTATGGCCAGATTTTCCACAAGTCCAACATACATCCTCTTTGGATTTCTTAAATTCTTTATGCTTTTTCCTCCTTTTGGAAGATATTTTGTAATCCTTTTCAGTAGTTCTTCTAGACTTACTACGATGAGTTTTCTTATTTTCCTTGTTCTCCTTCCTGATTTTTCTTGAAGGAGGTGTTAGAGAAACAAACCCGAAGTCTTGACAGAAACTTCCTAATTCTCTTCTTGACGAGGACTTTTCCATTTTAAGTTGATGCTTCAACATAATATCTGTACAAAGTTCTAATCCAACAGTGTTTATAACACTAATAAGATCTCCATAAGTCATTTGGTCGTAGGGAATTTTTCCATCATTCCTATCTTGAATTTTTCCATCATTCCTATACTCAGAAGCATGAGTATCATAAATGACTCTCTTAGTTTCTTCTGAAACGTAATTGTCCCACCAATGTTTTATCATTCCAGTGAATCCTGCAACGATCATAGAAGCAGCTTCTCTATCAGAAGAATTTCTTATTTTGTAAGCTGTGATAGCTATCCCCATCTCGTGGATTTTATTATAGATCTGATGTTCTGCTAGACCATCAATATTCCATTCAGTAATACTGCTTCCTTCATGAGAGGAAGTGGAGAGAAAAGCGTTTTCTTCATATTGAAGGTCTGGGAAAGAAGGTCTTTTATGATAGTTTTTCCGATTATGATATCTATCATTGGAGAGTTTTTGGACAAGATTATCTTTGTCACTAATGGTAGCAACTTTCTTACCACTCTTATCGGATATCGAGAAGTTGGCAAGTTTCTCATTGATCTTATCCAGAATATTGTCTGAAATATTAAAGGTATTTTTGAGCTTGGGGTAATTTTCTCTGGAAAATTCATTGATTTTGAATATGGGATTCTGGTCAATTTTCTAACTTTTGTTTGAAGTGGATAAAGGGATAGGCTTTCCAGAAAAAGAGCCCTTTTCTTTGGAGTCTTCAATTTGTCTGGAAACAACATGAAGGATTTGGTTAGTATAGTTATTTTGCTCTATAATCTTATTAAGATCAAGAGTAGTGGGTAAAGAAGTGGGTTTCTCTGTGGAAAGGATTTTAAAAGGGGAAGCTTTTATAATTGTTCCAGCAATGGGGATATTTATTCCTTCTAGAGGAGGAGTAACATCTTCTATAACTTTGTTCGAAGTAGTGTACCATTTATGGACAATGACTTTAAGGGTTTCCTTTTGATCATCGATTTTTCCAGTCATTTCAAACCACTTAAAGAAGTCTATTTCACAACCAATTCTTTTCATATCATTCATCCAAGAACTTGCAAAATTCTCTCTTACCTGAAGAGAATAAGTAATAGTATACCAATTTCTGTTGATTTGGTTATTAGTGAGTCCAAGATTTTTGTAGAATCTTAGGATCCGGAGTAAAATCTTTCTCAGATTTAATCATTGTTACCCATCCTGGGGTGGAGTCCTTTTGATTTGAAGGAGGTTCCATGTCACTAGCAGTAGGACTAGCAGGAATTTCTTGGTAATAAAATTTAGGAATATTTCCAGAGAAATCTACTCCAGTGACTTTTTCGTTGTCATTGTTTTTGCGGAGAAGTTTGTCTTCATCCTCATCATCCTCCGGGGTTTTTGAAGAAGATGGTGGGTGAGGATCAGTCCTTGAAGGGGCAGATGGCGAATGAGGAGCCATCCTTGAAGGGACAGACGAACAAGACGCTCTTCGAGAAGCAGTTCTAGATAAGGAATTCTCAAGGAATTTTAGATCGATAGAACCATCAGGGTATTGAATTACCCTTTCAATGCGAGATCTCTCTGAGTGAGAGGAAAAAGGTTGAGTGATTGCATCAAAATGCCATTCATCGTTAGAAAGAATGTCATTCCAATTGATAAGGCGCGGAACGAATATAGAACTATGCTCATGATTGGCCTCCATGAGCATGGTTACACCCTTTTTGCTCTCAATTCGAGCCTTTGGTGCAAGAGTAGTAGACATAAGCCGATAATATACTCTATAGATAATCGCTATCTCCCGAGTATTGGCTTTGCTATTTAGATTTTTAGTTTTAAAAGATACTGTCTTAAGGACTTACTGAAACGACCCCAAAAATGCCCGAAAATGTGCTTCGGAAACACCTATAATTGTATTTTCCATATATCTCAAAATCCGTGCATGATTTCGGAAATTCGACTTCATATTCTTATTTGTGGGGTCAAATTGAGTGGGAATGGGTCTAACCCGAATTTTAGAGCAACCGTATCAAAATTCAAAAATCGCAAAAATTGCGATTTGGAGGGTCAACTTTAAAGGGGCATATCTCTTAGCACACAAGGAACTGGAAGGGCTGCAAACTATCAAATTAAAGCTCTTTGAGTTAGCTTTCCAACGCACTTGGTTTCACCTTTGTCCGAGTTAGGATGAGGGAGTTATGACCATTTTCGTAAAACCTGTCTGTGCAGATTTGCAATTTCCAGTGAGCTATTTTTTAGGCGGGTTGGAGACTTTTTTTTTATAAAAAGGGGATATGTCCCATACTTAGTCATTTTTCTTAACTCCAAAAACACTCTCTAAGCCCTCTCCAAAAATTCCACCAAGATCTTCAACCAAATTCAAACATCCCAAGCTCTAATTCCGGAGTCAAGACTCAATCTCCAGCTTCGATTCTCCATTCCAATCTTCATCAAGGATTCTCCAAAGTTGAGGTATGTGGGTTTTGATGAAGTGTGGAAAACCTTCCTTTCCACAAGTCCAACCATTTTATCCTCTATTTCTACTTCAAGTTTATGGGTCCTTATGATTATTTTTGAACATCTTTGAATTATGGGAATTACTACACACACCTATTTGGTCCGATTTTCAATTTATCATGAAATGAATTATTATGTGTATGTTTATTGCGTTTACATGCTTCCATGATCAAATTTATGAAGGTTGATACTATATATGTATGTTGTTGGTGGGCTTGCATTTATATGGATTGTGAATTGGTTGGACTTAGTATTCTGGAAATTACATGATTTCATTTACATGAACAATGGCCCACCTTGTGTTTGATAAAATGCCCATTTATAGAATTCTTAGGAAGGGGAAGGTCCAAGGTACGTCCTATGAGACGGATGGTTATGTAATTACTGAACTGATGATGAAATGGACACATGTATATGATTTTCTCTAAATAAGTGTTGTGAGTCGACCATGCCTAGTACGGGGGGTAGTAGGCCCGTATAACCATATCGAGGGGTTTGTACCTTGGTTGCCTAGTAGGGGGGTAGTAGGCCCGTGGTAAACCATTATCGAGGGGTTTGTACCTTGGTTTGCCTACGGGGTAGTAGGCCCGTATAACCGTATCGAGGGGTTTGTACCTTGGTCCCTAGCACGGGGGGTGGTAGGCCCGTGTAACCATATTGAGGGGTTTGTACCTCTTTCGCCTCTCCAAGGGGGTGGTAGCCCTTGGAAATACTATATTGATGGTCACTCGCCACACATGTACTACGTCCCATTAAATATGATTTTTATGTAAGCATCATTATACATATCATTTCATTAATATGCTATCTATTGGGTATGATTACGCATTTTTTTTATGATGTCCATCTAATGTAGCATTGCATTGCATCCCATATACTTAGTACATTCACATGTACTAACGCATACTCTATGCCTACATGATGTCACCATGTAGGGGACCGCGCAGCACCTGCTTGGAACCATCCTCCTCCGCGTGGCTAGTACGATTTTCTATAGTGGTTATTGGTGAGTCCTCCATTTCGGGGACGTTGCTCATGATCTTTTGCTATGTATAAAACTTTTCCTTTCTAGTTATGTTTTGACTATGAGGGTGAGCCGGGTAGTTTGTCTTGGCCCCCGCTAAGTACTCATGTTTAGAGGTGGTGTTGGACAAGTTGTGTATTATGCTTGAGCTTGACTCATCTATGGTATTTATGTATCATTTCTTTTTTTGCTCCCTTAGTCCCGATTTCCCCCTTGATTATGCTTATCGTTTATGGTCATTTAATTGCTTCCGTGACCAAGGATGTGTAATGATACGCTATGAGGCTTGTTTGGGGTTCCTTCGGGTTCCCCATTCGCCAGTCACATCTAGGCCCTAGGCTTGGGTCGTGACAAACTTTGTATCAGAGCCCTAGGTTGAATGATCCTCGGAGTCCAACACACCGCGTTGATTAGAGTCCGATTCATGGTTGTGTTGTGCACCACAACTATGAGTAGGAGGCTATGAGACGTTTTAGGAAATGTTTCCCTTCTCCAAGTTCTAAGTCGTGCTGTAGAAGTTGAATTAAGTTCTTCCCTAATGGTTGTTCTTTGTTATGTTAGATCATGCCTAATACAAGAGGAAGACGAGCCCGCGCACCCGAGGAACAACCGACCAATGGGGATATTCGTGATGCCCTTACTTTATTTGCACAAGCTATGGCTAATCAAGCCAACCACGGGACCCAAGCCCCTCAGGCTCCTACCCCGGCATCTCGGGTGAGAGACTTCGTGCGGATGAATCCCCCAGAATTCTATGGGTCTAAGTTAGATGAAGACCCTCAAGATTTCATTGATGAAGTCCACAAGATATTAGCTATCATGGGCGTGAGGTCAGAAAATAAGGCGGAGTTGGCGGCCTACCAACTAAAAGGAGTGGCCCAAATATGGGACAACCAATGGAAGAGAGAGAAGGGGGCAAACTATGTGGTGCCTTGGGAAGAGTTCAAAACGGCTTTCCTTAATCGATTCTTTCCTCTAGAGCTTAGGAAGCCAAATTGGTGGAGTTCATGAATTTAAAACAAGGATCTATGAGTGTGAGGGAGTATGCCCTCAAGTTTAACCAACTTTCAAGATATGCTCCACACTTGGTTGCCGACTCACGGTCTAGAATGAATAAATTCGTGATGGGTGTGTCCGACCTAGTGAGTGAAGAATGCCGGTCCGCAATGGTGATTAGTGACATGGACTTGTCCCGCTTGATGGTCTATGCCAAACAAATGGAGGAGGAGAAGTTGAGGAAGAGGAGGGGTCATGAGGCCAAGAGGGCCCGTTTTGAGGGCCCGTTTTGAGGGCAAGTTCCAAAGTCGAAGGGGAGGCCGATTTCATCAAGACCAAGGGTCTTCTCATGCGCCCCATAGGGGGTTTGCCAATGACGTTCCAAGGGCCCAAGGTGTTGGTGGTATGGGTCCTAGTGATGTATGTCTGAAGTGTGGTAAGGGCCATGGTGGTCCGTGTTTGAGAAATACCGGTGCTTGCTACAGTTGTGGGGAAATGGGGCACAAGGCAATGGATTGTCCCCGAAATCGCAACAAGGGTAAGGAGGTCCGTCCACAAGGTGCCAATGCGGTTCCTTTGAGGAGAAGGGGCCGACAAGATGGTGCCCCAAGACACAATCGATTTTATGCTTTGCATGGGAGGCAAGGGGTCGATGAAGTCCCCGATGTCGTTACCGGTATGTTGAAAATCTTTGACTTGGATGTATATGCACTAATTGATCCGGGTGCCTCTCTTCCTTTTGTCACCCCCTTTGTTGCCAAAAAGTTTCATGTTGAGCCCGACTTGTTGCGTGAGTCATATAAGGTGTCTACTCCTATTGGTGCATATATTGTTGCTAGGAAGGTCTATAGAAATTGTCCTATTTGCATCTTGCATAAAATATTGTCTTGTGATCTTGTTGAATTGAACATGGTCGATTTTGATGTTGTTCTTGGGATGGATTGGTTGCATGCATACTATGCTTCTATTGATTGTAGAACCCGTAGGGTCAAGTTCCAATTCCCAAGTGAACCCATTCTTGAGTGGGAAAGCCAAAATGTGGTAGTCAAGGGTAGATTCATCTCTTGCATTAAAGCCCGTAAGTTGATCTCTAAGGGGTGTCTCTATCACCTTGTGAGGGTTAGGGATGTGGAGTCCAAAACCCTTCTTATAGAGTCGGTTCCGGTCGTAAATGAATTCCTTGATGTCTTTCCTAATGACCTTCCCGGTGTTCCTCCCGAAAGGGAAATAGATTTTGGCATAGACCTCCTCCCCGATACTCAACCCATTTCTATTCCCCCTTACCGTATGGCCCCGGCGGAGTTAAAGGAGTTGAAAGAACAATTGAGGGACTTGTTGGAGAAGGGTTTTATTAGGCCTAGCAAATCACCATGGGGTGCACCGGTGTTGTTTGTGAAGAAGAAAGATGGGTCCCTTAGGATGTGTATCGATTACCGGCAACTCAATAGGGTCACCGTCAAGAATAAATATCCTCTTCCTAGGATTCATGACTTGTTCGACCAATTGCAAGGGGCTAGCCACTTCTCTAAGATTGATCTTCGGTCCGGGTATCATCAAGTGAAGGTGAGGGAGGGTGACATTCCCAAGACAGCCTTCCGAACTAGGTATGGACATTATGAATTTGTGGTCATGTCCTTTGGGTTGACCAATGCATCGGCTACCTTCATGGACCTAATGAATAGGGTCTTTAAACCCTACCTTGATTCCTTTTTTGTGGTCTTCATTGATGATATTTTAATCTATTCGCATAGCGAGGAAGAACATACGGGTCACTTGAGGGTTGTGTTGCAAAGATTAAGAGAGGAGAAGTTGTATGCCAAGTATGAAAAGTGTGAATTTTGGCTGAGGGAGGGTGCCTTCCTAGGTCATGTGGTGTCGGGGGATGGCATATTAAGTAGACCCTTAAGGCAAGACCGATGTTTGATTAGAATTGGCTTAGGCCCATTGAACCCGTTCGAAATTAGAGCTTCTTGGCGCCTTAGCGGCGTTACTACCGGAGATTGTGAATGGCGTTTCTTCTATTGCTTCTCCATGACTAAGTTGCAAAAACAAAAGAAGGGCTTAAGTTTGAGTGGACCGACGAGTGCGAAAGGAGGTTTCCAAAACCTTGAAAGATAAACTTGTGTCCGCTCCTATATTGTCACTACCGATGGGCTTGAGGGATTTGTTGTGTATTGTGATGCTTCTAGACCATTGGCTGGGTTTGTGTCCTAATTGGCAAAATGGTAAAGGTGATAGCCTATTGCTTCTAGGACAACTCAAAGTGCATGAAAAGAACTATCCTACGCATGATCTTGAATTAGCCGCACGGTGGTGTTGCTTTTAAAGATTTGGCGTCATTATTTGTATGGGTACATGTCGATGTGCTTCACCGATCATAAGAGCCTCCAATTATGTCTTCACCCAAAGGATCTCAACTTGAGACAAAGAAGCGTGGCTAGAATTTCTTAAAGGATTGTGATATGCAGTGTGCATTATATCCCGGTAAAGCTAATGTGGTGGCGGATGCTTTCTTGAGGTAGGGTGTCTATGGGTTAGCTAAGCTCATGTTGATATTGGTGATTAGGGAAATGGCAGGAGTTTACATCGGTTGGCCTAGGTTTGGGGGTTAGTTGGAAGAGCGTTGGGTTAATGGTTGGTGTGGTCGTTGTTGATAGCGTGCTAGGTCTTCCTTGGTTGATGAGCGTGATAGCAAAAACAAGGATCTTGATTCTTCCTTGGTTTGGAATTGAAGGCCTTGGTGAAAGAGGGCAAGGTGGAAGTTTCTCCCAAGGGGGAGATGGTGCCCTTAGGTACCAAGGTAGGTTGTGTGTGCCTTGTGTTGATGGTTTGAGGGAGAAAATTCTTGAGGAGGCTCATAATTCTTCTTACTCCATCCACCCCGGTTCCACCAAAATGTATAGAGATTTGAGGGATGTGTATTGGTGGAGAGGCATGAAGAAGGACATTGCCAAATTCGTCTCCGGTTGTCATAGTTGTCAACAAGTCAAGGCCGAACATCAAAGGCCGGGTGGTCTAACCCAAGACATAGATATTCCTACTTGGAAGTGGGAAGAAATTAATATGGATTTTGTAGTTGGTTTACCCAAGACTAGAAAAAGGTTTTGATTCTATTTGGGTGGTGGTTGATAGGATGACAAAATCGGCTCATTTTCTACCGGTAAAGACAACATATGGGGCGGAAGATTATGCAAGGTTATATATTCATGACTTGGTAAGGTTGCATGGGATTCCTCTATCCATCATATCGGACCGTGGTACTCAATTTACTTCACACTTTTGGAAGTCTTTTCAAAGGGGTCTAGGTACTAGAGTTAAGCTTACTATGGCCTTTCACCCGCAAACGGATGGACAAGCCGAAAGGACTATCCAAACACTTGAGGATATGCTTAGGGCTTGTGTATTGGGGCTTAAGGGTAGTTGGGATGATCATCTTCCATTGATTGAGTTTGCCTATAACAATAGCTATCATTCTAGCATCGGTATGGCTCCTTTTGAGGCTCTCTATGGGGGGCGTTGTAGATCACCGGTTGGGTGGTTTGAGGTTGGTGAGGTGGCCTTGTTAGGACCAGAACTAGTTATGGAGGCTCTTGAGAAGGTTAGGATGATTAGAGAAAGGTTGAAGATGGCCCAAAGTCGCCAAAAGTCCTATGCCGATGCGAGGAGAAGGGCTCTTGAATTCGGAGTTGGTGATTGGGTTTATTTGAAGGTGACACCCATGAAGGGTGTGGTTCATTTTGGTAAGAAGGGCAAGTTGAGCCCAAGATACGTGGGTCCTTATAAGGTGATGAGGAGAATTGGCAAGGTAGCTTATGAGTTGGAATTGCCCAGCGAGATGGATTTGGTTCATCCGGTATTTCATGTGTCTATGTTGAGGAAGTGTGTGGGTGATCCGAATGCCATTGTGTCTCTTGATGTTGTAGGTGTTGTTGAAGATAATTTGACCTATGAAGAGGTTCCGGTCCAGATTTTAGATAGACAAGTGAAGAGGTGAGAAAACAAAGATGTGGCTTCCATTAAAGTCCTTTGGAGAAATCAACAAGTTGAAAGTGCTACTTGGGAGGCCGAAGCGGACATGCAAAGGCGATATCCTTATCTTTCCCACTCCACTCGAGCCTAAGGTATTGATCTAAGCCCTTTATAAAATCTCAGGTCTTAAGTTCAGCCCCCATGTCATTGCATACATTCATGTTTAAGTTGACAAGTTCATTGTGGTTTTACAACTATGTTGAGGTTTGGAAATAAGGTGTAAGTGCATTGTTGCATCCTTATGTGGGCTGAAATTGCCATGTTTGTGTCTCTCATGTACGTTTCTTTAACATTCGGGGACGAATGTTCCCAAGGGGGAGATATTGAAACGACCCCAAAAATGCCCGAAAAATGTGCTTCGGAAACACCTATAATTGTAATTTCCATATATCTCAAAATCCGTGCATGATTTCGGAAATTCGACTTCATATTCTTATTTGTGGGGTCAAATTGAGTGGGTAATGGGTCTAACCCGAATTTTAGAGCAACCGTATCAAAATTCAAAAAAATCGCAAAAATTGCGATTTGGAGGGTCAACTTTAAAGGGGCATATCTCTTAGCACACAAGGAACTGGAAGGGCTGCAACCTATCAAATTAAAGCTCTTTGAGTTAGCTTTCCAACGCACTTGGTTTCACCTCATTCCGAGTTAGGATGAGGGAGTTATGACCATTTTCGTAAAACCTGTCTGTGCAGATTTGCAATTTCCAGTGAGCTATTTTTTTTAGGCGGGTTGGAGACGCTTTTTTTTATAAAAAGGGGATATGTCCCATACTTAGTCATTTTTTCTTAACTCCAAAAACACTCTCTAAGCCCTCTCCAAAAATTCCACCAAGATCTTCAACCAAATTCAAACATCTCAAGCTCTAATTCCGGATTCAAGACTCAATCTCAAGCTTCGATTCTCCATTCCAATCTTCATCAAGGATTCTCCAAAGTTGAGGTATGTGGGTTTGATTGTGGAAACCTTCCTTTTCCACAAGTCCAACCATTTATCCTCTATTTCTACTTCAAGTTTATGGGTCCTTATGATAATTTATGAACTCTTGAATTATGGAATTACTACTACACACCCTATTATGGTCCATTTTGCATATTATCATGAAATGAAATTATTATGTGATGTTTATGGTTTACATGCTTCCATGATCAAATTATGAAGGTTGATATATATATGTATGTTGTTGGTGGGCTGATTTTATATGGATTTTGGAATGGTTGGACTTAGTTATTTCTTGAAATTACATGATTTTCATTTACATGAACAATTGCCCACCTTGTGTTTGATAAAATGCCCCATTTTATAGGAATTCTTAGGGAAAGGGGAAGGTCCAAGCGTACGTCCTATGAGTTCGGTATGTTTATGTAATTACATGAAATGATGATGAAATGGACACATGTATATGATTTTCTCTATTATAAGTGTTGTGAGTCGACCAAGCTTAGTACGGGGGTAGTAGGCCCGTTATAACCGTATTGAGGGGTGGTACCTTGGTTGCCTAGTACGGGGGTTAGTAGGCCCGTATAACCATATCGAGGGGTTTGTACCTTGGTCCCTAGCACGGGGGTGGTAGGCCCGTGTAACCATATCGAGGGGTTTGTACCTTGGTCCCTAGCACGGGGGGTGGTAGGCCCGTGTAACCATATTGAGGGGTTTGTACCTCTTTCGCCTCTCCAAGGGGGTGGTAGGCCTTGGAAATACTATATTGATGGTCACTCGCCACACATGTACTACGTCCCATTAAATAGGATTTTTATGTAAGCATCATTATACATACTATTTTATTAATATGCTATCTATTGGGTATGATTACGCATTTTTCCTATGATGTCCATCTAATGTAGCCTTGCATTGCATCCCATATACTTAGTAAATTCAAATGTACTAACGAATACTCTATGCCTACTGATGTGTCAACATGTAGGACCGGAGCCACCGCTTTGACCATCCTCCTCCGCGTGGCTAGTACGATTTTCTATAGTGGTTATTGGTGAGTCCTCCATTTCGGGGACGTTGCTCATGATCTTTTGCTATGTATAAAACTTTTCCTTTCTAGTTATGTTTTGACTATGAGGGTGAGCCAGGTAGTTTGTCTTGGCCCTCGCTAAGTACTCATGTTTAGAGGTGGTGTTGGACAAGTTGTGTATTATGCTTGAGCTTGACTCATCTATGGTATTTATGTATCATTTCTTTTTTTTTCTTGCTCCCTTAGTCCCGATTTTCCCCTTGATTATGCTTATCGCTTATGGTCATTTAATTGCTTCCGCGACCAAGGATGTGTAATGATACGCTATGAGGCTTGTTTGGGGTTCCTTCGGGTTCCCCATTCGCCGGTCACATCTAGGCCCTAGGCTTGGGTCGTGACACGATCCCTCCACAAATATATACACTATGTGTGGAAGTCAAAGATAAACAACTTTTTTTGAGCACGAACAAAAAAAATAAACCAATTGGAATATGACATCCACCAGAAGCTAAATCACTACTACTCCGATAATTATAAGGAAGAGAGAGAAAAAAAAAATTAAAACAAAATTCTTGTCATTCGTTTCACATCTTTGCCAAATTTAATGAACATAATTTAACTTGAATTCACATGTTCAATAAATATAAGTTTTAGTCGAAATGCTATAATATAAACTATCTACACCCATTGGTGTTTCCAAAGAAAATTGACCAAAGCCTTAAAAAATTATTTTTAAAAAATTTCCCAAAATATCAAATCCACTCATGACCCGACTCCTCGAGTCATGATGACACCTACTATAATCCACTAGTAGGTAAGTCAATTCGTAACCCAGAACGACAAGTAGCGAGTTTAAGGGAAGAA
Organism: Solanum appendiculatum; assembly: GCA_018342035.1. Lineage (NCBI taxonomy): Eukaryota > Viridiplantae > Streptophyta > Magnoliopsida > Solanales > Solanaceae > Solanum > Solanum appendiculatum. The sequence continues at coordinate 165,770 of JAGDQO010000782.1, forward strand.
ATAAGAGGAAGCAAGAAACTAAACAACACAACAAGATAAGAGCAGAAGCAAACCAAAACTATATACATAAAAGATACCTCCCAGAACATGGAAGTCATATGTACAGAGCTGTCTAACAAAATAGTACAAGTCCCAAAAGTAGACCAAAATCAAAGCTTGTCTCAAAATACAAAAGACTAGCTATACAATATACAAAAGGAGACAGGCAAGTCCAGGATGCTAAGTGGTCACTCTCGCCTCCGATCCAAAAAGCCGCAGTCTCAAACGATTACCGCTGGTAGCTGGTACAAGGACCTGCATCACGAAACAGATATAGAGTGTAACATGAGTACCAAAATAAGGGTACTCAGTAGGCATCAAAGGCCGACTGAGCAAAAAGGGTAAAGACAATATGATAGATAGAATCAAGACACAAACAAGGGTCAAAGCGAAATTTAAAGGAAAGCACATGAGCATACCAAAAGTAAAATATTTAAGTACAACTAAACTAAATCTAATTGAACCCCCATAAGTCCAGAAGGTACACTCATGCGCAAGTTTAAGTAAAACACGAACGGACCCCCATAAGCCCAATAGGTGCACAAAATAGCTAAAACTACAAGAGTGAAGTACTGCATGTCCAGATCTAATAAGTGCACGTCGGGCCTCGAACCCAAGTAACGTCCTCTAACCATAAGTACCCAATAATGGGGCTGCCAAGCCAGCCAGTAAACTCCCATGGGCGATAGCCGCCCAGCTACCAAGATTAAACTCGGGGGCGTCAATATAACAAATCAAGGCCGCCCAGCCAGCTAGTAAATTCCCAGGGGCGTCAGTCACCCAGCTAGCAAGAGTAAACTCAGGGGCGTGTTAACTCCGAAGAGGATCTCATCACACCAGAACCACCGTAGAACGACGTCCACTCACAAGAAATAAAACAAGGCTCCAAGCCTGAACCACTCCAATCCTGAGTCGCCCAGCGAAGCGCAAGAACCTCCGGTATCGCAACGGGGCTGATGAAATAGGGGGAATGAATAGAAGATCGACGAAGCTCAGTTAATGCCTAAACTAAGGCTCATTCTATCAGACTTAAGTCTGCTACTCCAGTCTACAAGGAGCTAAATCGTCTAAAATGACGTTGGAGAAGAAGTAAGGCCTACAGGCCACAAGCATTGCAAGTCTAAGGAAATACTAGTCTAATCCTAGACTAAGGCCAAACATGCTCGAATATAGCATAATAACAACACACAAGTTAATTCACAAGACATAAGTAAACATATAAACCTCGACTAACATGGTACTACACCCGAAATAGAGACGATCAAGCCTAGAACATGGTATCTAAGAAAGGAAATAAGAACAACTAGGTACCCGCCCCCAATTCACTCTAATCAACATAAATTTACACATTCAAGCTCAATCTAAGAGAAGGAAAGTCATAGCCTACCGGTAGGCAGACTGCGCGTGCTTCAAAATCACATTTTCGGAGCATTTCCTTTCTGAATGGCCTCAGAACGCTGCCACGCTATCAAAATAGAACCACAACGTAAATACGATCGTTTCAACACCAAAAATACATGAAGCAGAGACGGACCAATTTTGGAGTCAAATGGGGAATTGTTGGACCTGCACCGGAATTGACTCTGTCAAAAGGTCGAGAACAGTACCCCGAACTTGGAACAACGATAACAATGAACATACAAGAATTCACAATTTTAAAAGCAAATAAGAGCCAAGGCAGCCAGCTAAAACACAAAGTCACCTCAAACGGAGGTTCAACAATGACTTCTGATCACCCACGCACGTAGCTATGACAATCCTGGACGCACAGGACTTCGAATCACCTCAATCAGAGCTATATTGAAGGAATTATTGCCTTTGGAAGTTCATAACCAAGGCTGAGTCGTGTCTGGTCTTTAAATAAAAGACCACACAAATTTGCTCTTCGCGAATGCAGCCTAGAGGGCCCGTGAACATGGAGCACGAGGAAAGTCCTTTTCGCGAATGCGAAGGCCAGCGATCCTGGGCGCCGCAAACGCGACTGATGACTCATGAACGCAGCCTAGCCATGCGAACGCGGAAGCCGACATTTCTCTTTTCTGCGAACTCGGCCAAGGTAGCCCGCAATCGCGAAGGCAAAAATGGGTCTGCACTAGCTGATGCACATCAGCTAGTTTTTGGCAAGTTCAAATCTCCGATAGGGTGTTCTAAATCTGTTCGGAACCCCGTGCACGCAAATAAAATATGCTACCCTACCAAATTCGATATTCTAAACTCAACGGAGTAGTCGAAATTTCCATACGAAGTCGTCTCAACAAAAAGTGGGTCCCAGACCCAAACTCCATTTTGAGCCAAAATCCACGAGGGGGCTCGAAATTAGCCCGGGAGCCTCGAGATCCGCACGAAGGGTTGTTCTAGATGAAACTTGACATTCCGGAGCTAACCATGCTGATAGAATTCTTATCCGGGCCCGTTTACAAAGAATGTTGACCAATGTCAAACTTGAAAGTTAAAACGTCTAATCGCACAAACTCGCACCGAAGATCTTGAGAGCTATGCCGACCATGATACTAGCCTAAAATGACCCTTCCGGAGTTGATGAAATCGTCAGAATTGGATTATGAGGTCATCTTCCTGAACTTTTGATCGAAAACGACCGTTCAAAAGCTCCAAAACACAGAAATTCGCATAAAAACCAAACAAACGACTAGGTGACCTAACTGTTAGTCCCAGTAAGTCATAAATGATTTGGGTTCGCTATAGGAATGCTCTAAATGACGAGCATAAGGCATAAACACAGAAATGACCTAGAGGGTCATTACATCCGGAACCCCTCTATTAATATAGAAAATACACATACTATCTTCATATACGAACATACATATGTGTATCGATTCTCCATTCAGCTTGACGGTCAATCGAAAAACTACAAATTTGCAATGAATTGATATCCAAACTCTCTTGATCCAGGTTGAAATATATACCCTAGCTCATAAACTTGGTTAAAGATGAGATTGCTTCAAAAAGGGAAGGAAAATCCTTGAATTTGTTGGACGTGTTTGTATTAAACACTGTGTACAAGTTTTTTTTGGTAATTTTAGGTTTCCATTGTTGAAAAGGAATGTGTTTTGAGGTAGAATATGGTTGGAAGTATAATCTCATGTAACTGAGTTTATTTGTTGAATCCAGGTGTTGGAAGAGAGGGGGAATTAACTTGGTTTAAATCTGTGTTAGTGTTGGGGATAGTTGTATATAAATGCAGGTTTAGGGATTAGACAGCTGCTGACTGTACTGATGTTGTATAATTTGTCGTTTGGTTTGACCAACTTGTAATTGAATATTCTGATTTGGTTTTCTCCTGGGATTTAATTTGGAAATCCGTTGTATAAGATGATTTGAATACAGTGCATGATTGAGGCCATGTTGTATCAAGTTCATGTGGGTGAAACAGATTTGACAGTGGTGCAAAATATTGTGTGTTGGTGGGTTGGGAGTTGTTTTACGTGGTATTGCAGAATGAGCTTGGAGACTGATGGCGGGAGCTCCACATATTGTGCTTCGGAAACTCAAAAGTAATGCTTAATTTACTTTTTCAGTTTCTAACATGATTTATGGCCATGTACTATATTGTCTTAGACTTTATTTGTTTTGAGGTGTTACATGAATGCTAGATATATAATGATTCAGGCGTTCAAGAAAATCATATTCAAGAGAGGTTCTGTTGTCAATGAGTCAACTGGAGATTTGCAAGAGGTTACCTAGTGGATTTGATGAGTTGATCCTGAGATAAGCATGTCAATTTTCCTTAAATGCATTGCAGTTGCTTGGAATTAGAGGAGTAAAGTGATAATTTCCAAAATGTAGTGGGATAGCTCCCATAACATGCTCTAGTGTCTTGGATATTGTGGAGCATATTGATAATTCGCATTTTCTCAATTTTAATAGTGAATTTGAAGACAGTTCACATTGTATACAAGACCGCCAAAGAGTACCTGTATGCTTACCTTTGCAAGGGTTTAGATGCACCGACTATAGTTCATCCCCACCTACTCGAGGGGATTCCAGTAGTTATTCGCGAGGCAATTGTGGAAGATGGGAAAGCCGTTCGTCTAGATGGAGTGATCGAGATAACGATGCACAATCTGATCGGGATTCAAGTTCAGCTCAGATTCTTCTTCTATATATTGCTTTTATGTGTGTGATAAGCCTTTTTCATTATATTTGATTGCTTCAGAACTGCAGCTGTAGTTGTACTGTATGCATTATCTAAAAAGAAAAAAAAAGAGGGAGATCATTATAGGATCTCCCTGTAATGATAGAGTAGATTTAGTGATTTTCTATGTCCAAACATTTGGAGAAGACAACAATTGTATCTAATCGAACAGATGGCAAAAATTAGATTTTCTGACACTGAAGTATGGAGGTTGAATTACTGGTGCTGCTCTTAATGTATTATTTAGGAGCAGCTTGCCTTAAGTTTAGCTGACGGAAGCAACTTCCTTGGAGAATGTTGATTTAAAAAGGGTGAGAAAAAGAGAATGAACTGGACTCGTACTTGAAGCCTGATTGGTTGGAAAACTACTCCTGAGTCCTGACATTTGTTTCTACATTGTCCAGTGACAACAGATTTATGGAAGGGTTTTGCCCTTTAGTAGTAGATGTCTACAGAAGTTGGGGACAGTGGAATGTAGAGAAGCCTATTAGAAAAATCTGTCAGACTGTTCTTACCTCCAGTTTTTGGGGCCTTTGGCTTGAAAGAAATAGCAGATGCTTCGAAGGGAACTCTTCCCCTCACCTATATGTTGAAACATAGATTCCACATTTGCTAGGCACCACATAGGGAAATTCTAGCACATCCATCTATTGGAGGGTCTCTCTTTCATGTCAGAATTTGGTTCAGCCATTGAAACGTTACACATGGATATGTTGTTGCCTAGTTTTTGACCAGGGATTGAATGCAAGATTGCTAGAAGATAAAGGTGTGGTGATTGAAGTGAAGAGGAAAGGAGAAGATGGATCGTTTAGCAGAAAATGGAATAGCAATGTCCATAAGAGAAGCAACGGTTTCAGAGGAAGGGGGACAACTTAGAGCTTGAGCAAGAAAAGGTAGTGCCATTTTTGGAGAACTGAAGCTTCATGACTCCCATTGTCCCACATCACAAACTCTTGTTGAGTATTTGAAAAGTAATGATGAAATTAAGGTTTAGTCATCAACCAGAAAAATAGTGTTGGTGTCCCACATTGGCTAAAGTATAGGAACATGGACTCCTTGTAGGGGTGTCAAAATGAGCCCAAATATAGGTAACCCGTCCAATCCGCTCAGAATTTTATGGGTTGGGCTCAAAATAATTTGAATTGAGTTAATCGCAACCCATACACGTCTTAAATCATTTTAAGAAAATCCTCAATCGAGCCCAATTTAATCTCCAATATCAACCCGACTCTTTATTTGCATTGGTGTAATGTATGTTCCCATATTGAAGTTATGAATTACTATCTATTTTATATCTTCTAGGACTTATCTATCCATTTGTAACTTATTTTTTTTATTTTCTTGAGTTGAAATTCAAATTGTGAAAAGTTAAATAACAGTATGTTAAAATTACAACCCGATTTCTATTTCAACCCATTTTAATATCTCCAATTTCAACCCAACCCGCCCATTTGAAACCCCTAAGTCCTTGTATGGTCTTTCCTCATGAGCTGGCTTTTGGAATTGAATTAGACCCAAGATCAATTTCTTTACATAATAGCAAAGTCAAGTGCATCCTAATTCATTGTTTACAAATAGAGCATTTTTTCCCTTTTTCATGTTTGTATCATCCTGCACCACATGCACTCCTTGACAGTGATGTAGTAAATTATTTTAGTTCTTTAGGATGCACCCATTATATTTTAAAACATGCACCTATATTCTACAGGTTGAAGAAACTATTTTACCCCTTTCAAGACCTATCAACTGGCTTTCTTAAGTATCAAGGATTTATTTTCACGGAAGTGTTAGGGTTGAATAGCTCCTATAGTGTTTAAGATACAACATCAACATACCCAATGAAATCCCACTCGGTGGGGTCTAGGAAAGGTAGTGTACGCAGACCTTACCACTACCTCGTGGAGGTAGCCTATAGTGTTTAAGATGCTTTATCAAAATATTGCACGAAAAACGTCTAGCTACACAACCTTGCAAAACAAAGTAAATGACCATCTACACAAATTCTTTGCTGCAATACAAAAACGAACTTTGAAACTTTTCTGGGTAGAGATATTCAGAAGCTAAAGTTTCACTCATTACTTAAAACTGTACAACAATGTGTTGAGAAGATGAAAAAGACATATCAAGGAAATCTAACCTCAAGACTAAGACATCTTCGTTCCAATGCAAATCACTGACTTCAAGGATCAGCCAGTGTGCCCCCATGCTGCTTGACTATTCGAACTGCTTGCAGAAGAATATCCTGTTGTGCTGAAAACATTTTGTCCTTGCTCTAAAATACAAAATGACGTCAATTAGCTGAATGAAGAGAAACCCATAAACAAGATCATTGAACAGTTGACTGAAGAGTAACATTGGAAGCAAAAACTGATCACTGATATAATTGCACATGGAAATTGTCAGATACACAGCAAACACAACTACTTACAGACTCAACACTAAAGATCACATCAGCATTTGTTCCAAATATCTTGTTGTGTATCAATTACAGAAATCATAAGGCAGACCTCAGGATAAAAGGATTGGCTTTTTTTTGTATTATGTGATCAACTTTTGAGGTGCCAATTATAAGGCCCAAACTTGGAAAACTAATGAAATGCAGAGGCCGTGTAACCTAGATAGGTTCTTCTAGATAATTAAATCTGCTATTAACATTTTTTCCTAAGAAGTTCTATGTTTCTAAAACATATTACCTCCAGTTATTCTCTTCTTTTTTTCTTCTTTTTTTTTTTAACGTAACGATATTATAAATCTTCAGCACAAAGGCTATGCTGGAAGATATTTGCAAGTTCAAAACAAGAAAAAGTATACATCATTGTTCTTCTTTCAAGGATCCAATGATGTCTAAAGGGAAACTACATCTTGTAAGAGTTCTTCTTTACACCAAAAATGAAAAGTAAAAGATCAAATTTTCTGGATAGAACTACTTCTTTCAAAACATCTCAAGTTCCTTCCCTTCCTTATCGTCCACTAGAGATTTTTTTCCACCATTTCTTCTGCCTCACAGTCCCTTCCATCCCAAGTTGTTCCAGCATTTTAAAGTGTTCTCCAGTAGTCTGTGGCATGACCCATTCGATCTCTTTCATGCATAAACATAAATTCTAATACTTTCTGAATCCTTCCATATAGATAACATCTTGAGCACAACTACATTCCCTTCTCCTGAGGTTATCATGTGTCAAGCATGCTTCCTTAACAACCAGCCATGTGAAGGAAGCCACCTTGTATGGTATTTTTACTTTACAAATATGTTTCCACGGCCAAATATTTATGTGTTGTCCGGTGCCATTTAAAGCAACGTAAGTTAATTTAATTGTGTAAATTTCCTCTTGTGTGCTGCTTCCAAAACAGTCTATCTTCATTTGCTGAGGTTCCTTGAAATTGCTCCAGGACCTAGAAAAGTTCAGCTGTCCTATTGACCTCCCAATCATTTAAGAATTTTCTAAGATTCAACAATCTCTCTTTTTTTTTTGACAAACTATCTTGAATTGTTGCATCAGGTGTCTGAGTCAGGGAAGAGTTCTTTTAAAGGTTGGGAACCAATCCAGTTATCCTTCCAGAAGGATATTTTCTGCCCATTTCCAACTTTGTAGCTGAAATTATTTGCAAGCAAGGGCAACAGTTTCCTGATGGATTTCCAGACACTAACTCAAAAAGGATAGGTAACCATTTTAGAACATCATTGTCCCTCATTCCCGTATTTAACATAAATCATCTATCTCCACAAAGCTTGCTCCTCAAAATTGTGTCTCCACAGAAATTTCATACGTAAACTTGTATTGTGCTGCCTCAAGTTTCTTATGCCTAATCCCCCTTCCCTTTTACTGGTAGTAACAATTCCATTTTGCTTGAAGTAACTTCTCCTTCCCTTGCCAGATAATTTCTTCTCAATGCATCCAATCTCTTTTCCACTTTAACAAGGAAAAAGGAAGCAACATGTAAGTGGGCAACGAATAAATACCTCCAATTATTCATTTTAAATTTGTCAACAATTGTCTCTATTTCTGCCTACATTTTATAACTTGTTTATCCATTAAAGTTCCTTTTATTTTGTTATTTTCATTTTTTTTCCTGAGAAGGGGGCCTAGGGTGGGTTCTATGTAGGTTTTGGCAGAAACCACCATAACTCAACTTGCACCAATCAAAATTTGAAGAACACTTGCTATCAGCATTAAACACATGATAAATGGATTTATAGTGTGCTAGTTGTAACAGTAGACATAAAGCTCAAGCAATATAATCAACTGAATTTCACAATGATAGTAGAAATGACTGAAAAAGAGAAGGCATACCGCATATCTTAAGTTGCACCAAAGAGTTAGCTCTGCATATGATTTTTCAATTTTAGACAAGTAGCAGTATGGTGCCTCCTTTTCCAAGAAAACATTTGGATTAGATTTGAGCATGCTCTTCACATCATCTGATATCTGGACAATCATATCAAAGTCTTCAATTTGGAAAGGAACTGTAGTGACCACGGCACGCCATTGAGCACGTGATTTATTCACAATCACCTGAAGTTTCCGCAACCATTCTGTCAAATTCTCCTCCTCTTTTTTCTTGTTTCTTTTTATTTACTATTATTTTTTAGAGTTCGGAGGGGGAAGAGAAGGAGGAAACTTCAAAAAAGTAAGAAATATCAGAGCATAAAAGATTAGAGGTATCAGAGACCTATAGATTAAGGGCCTGTTTAAATGGGATTATAAAAAGTAACTTATAAGTTAAAAGCTAAAAGTCATAAGTAGAGGATATCCTACTTTTGGCTTTTGACTTATTTTAAAACTTTTTTGGCCTAAAAGTGAGTGCTTAAAAGCACTTTTTAACCTTTCCAAACACTTTTTTTGATAAAGACAACTTTATATTCACATCAAAACTCATCAGCAAAACCTAACGAGGTGGGATTTACAACTTTACAATTGAGCTATAAAATCCACTAAACTATCTACACCCCCCCCCCCCCACCCCACCCCACCCAAACCAAATCCTGTTTACACCAAAAATACACCAGACTCAAGCTATTCATCTTGATTTTCTGAATGCTGTGAGCTATAAAATCCACTAAACAGGTTTCCCATGTCCACCAAATGCAGGCTGGGATGCATTGCCATCAGTCTCTTTGGATCTTCTTCTTCTGCCCACTCCTTCCCACTGTCTCAGCATGTCTAAAGTAGTCCTGGGCATTACCCAGTTAACTCCAAGTATACATAAGAACATGTCCCACAGATTTACTGTTGTTCTGCAGTGTAAGAATAAGTGACTGTTAACTTCTGCCTCTTCCCCACACATGTAACACCTTGAGCAAATCTGTATACCTCTTCTTTGTAACACTTCATGTGTTAGACATGCGTTCCTAATAATGCATGGTCACCATTGTTCAGAAGGAAATTCCCTACTCTCTGAACCAGACTCTACCATCTCCCAGAACAGGGAAAATAATGCATGGACACCATTGTTCAGAAGGAATTTCCAAGATTGGGAACTAAACAGTTTTCTACAACTACTATCCAAAATGGAGTGCTGCTCTCCAGATGATCACAGCCAAGACAGAATCAAATGAGATAGAAAGAGACATGGACAATACACAGTGAAAGCAGGGTATTCTTCATGGTGTGCTCAGAATGATATGATAGAGAAGTGACCTTGGAAACTCATTTGGAGGACCAAAGCCCCTCCCAAGGTCCTATGCTTCATCTGGACAGCCCTTCATGAGGCCTGTCTCACTCAGGACAACCGCAGGAAAAGGGGCAGGATAACAGTCAATAGATGCTTCATGTGCGAACAAGCTTATGAGACTAACAGACATCTTTTCCTTCATTGTCCAATGACTGCTGAATTTTGGAATTTTTTTTTTTGCTATTTTTGGTTTGAGTTGGGTCATGTCTGCTAGTCTAAAGGATGTATACGTTATTTGGAACTCTTGGAAAGTTGATAAATCCATCAGACAAGTTTGGAAAATGATTCCTACTAGTATTTTGTGGTGTGTGTGGAAGGCGAGAAACAAAAGGTGCTTTGATGGAATATCAACTTCAATCCAACAGCTTAAGATCTTTTAACTTTATATAGTTGGGATAGGTCAGCCCCCTTAGACTCTAATGTCAACTTTTTGGACTTTGTAAGCTCTTAAGTCATTGCATAGGACTCTTGTAAATGAGCTTACAATCTCACTACTTTTGTAACTATCTAACCTGCATCCTCTTGATGCCATTTATACCATCTCTTACTTTATCAAAAAAATAAAATACAATTACTGATATATTATGGTAGTTGTTCCTTCCCTTAACGCGGATTCAGTGGGTTATTCCAAAGAATACCAAGGACCTTCTATGGTTCTGGAACAATATGAAAACAAGGAACAGAAAGATGTTGTGAAGGAAAATGGCCCAAGCATGTATTTGGTGGACTGCGTGAAGAGAGAACCAGTAGATGTTTTGAGGGTAGAAGTGTTCCAAACGAAGAATTAAGCTGAACTGTTTCTTGTCTTTTCAATTCTGATGTAAAGAGAACTATATAGATGATGAAGAATAACTCGTGAATCTTTGATTCCTAGTAAGATACAATGCTCCTGTAATCGGTTAGTATTTGACTACCAATACCGATTTGGTGCTGACGAATACAATGTTACCTTTTCCAAAAAAGGAGGAACATGATGTAGATGTCACAAATAACTTGGCTAAATACCTAGATAGTCCCTTAAACATGACATAATTTGTTAGTTAGACACCTCAAATCGACAACAATGTCTCTTTAACACGGGGTCAGCAAAACACAGAGCGTGAAAATTACACGCTGATGAAAATCTAACTTGCTCGGACTCTCCAAATATGTTGCTGCACCTGTATCGGATCCTCCAAAAATGCCCTACTTTTGAAGGATCCGACACGTACCCGACAACATTTTTGAAGAGTCCGAGCAACTTAGATGAAAATTAAACTTTAGCATCTTGTTTTGATTCTTTTTTCATTTAAAAAATAGCATGTCATATGAGTTGCTTGATGCATTTTAAAACTATCTAATGTGTTGGGCATGTATGAGCTAAATCGCTATTTTAAAGTATCTGACATTGGCCACAAAAGGTCTTAGCTATGTATATTTATATTGTTTTATGATACTTTCACCAGTTATTAAAATTCTCATGTCTATGTAGCAGTTCTTAGCAGTTGCTGATAGTAGAGCACGTGTGTGATCTGTTGATGATATTAGGCATGCCTATTCAGCAGTATTTGATATTTGGTATTTCTGATTTAGTAGTTGTAATACTAATACTTGTTTGTGATTTGCCCTATATTACTTGGGGTAAGACGTTGGGATAACTATCTTGCACTGCTTCTTTTTGCTGTGTTATGCCACTAAGCAGATAGCGACTCGACAATACTGAACGCTTACCGGGTAAGATGAGCAGTCGATGCACCACATCAGGTAGGTTAGACAGGCAGCTAACACACCGAAGGCGGGTAAGACATGTGGGCTATCGAATCCAATGCTTCATAGTATTCATGTAGAAGAAACAGCTAGATGTTTATTTGTTTAGTACAATTTCAACAGCTTGACCTTACCTGTGCGTTTTATTCTATACTGTGATTTAGTTGCTTACTTGTATAATCTGTTATATTGTTGAAGCTGTATATGCTATTATGTACTACAGTTTATAAGCTTGTCCCAGGGGTAAGACCGGGGTGGTTCAAGGATTTTATTAATCCTTTTTTTGTATTTTTAGACAAGGACTTGGCTGACCAACCTAGGCCATGGGCCTTCATGATCGCCCATTGACCCTGTCCAGGTAAGTATCTTACTAGGTCATTTTGACTCACCATTTAGTGCTCTGTGTAGATACTATTGAGGGTACATAGTTGTTCACTGCTAAGTTCCTTGTCCTGTTCAGGTGACTCCACCTGTCTGTAGCAATGCATTGTCAGCTCCTATCTATTTACCGTCTTTCTTTTATGTCATATCGAGTTTCATCTCTTATTGTTGTATCTCATAACCTTAGTTACTCCATGACTTAAGAGATATTTAGGAATCATTGGTTTTAGTTGATTTTGTACTCCTTTTCAGATATTTTATTACTAGAACGCTTTTACATTCAGTATTTAGCATGCTTCCGTGTATTCTAACAGTTCATAGCATAGCCTGATACGCCTGGTGTGGGTAGTAGCTCGTTGGATACCAGTCACAGCCTAAATGCTAGATTTGGGTCGTGACAGGAATTCAACTAGGAAGTCCAAGGCCAATTAACCTCCTGAAGAACTCTTCGTTAGATCATTTTCCTGAAGGGGCTAACTAGAAGGGCATTTTTGTAATTTATCTTCCGGTTGTCATTACTATAAGTACTCATTTTGTTTGTGTTATTTCTTTTAGAATGAATTTGAATGAAGAAATCCTTCTGGGAGTTTAGAATATCTCAGTTCTTAGCAAACTTTAGTCACTTTAGTTAAGGAAGAATTATTCCTCTTCTAGCTTAGTATTTAGTTTGCTTTCTTTAGGTATTTTAATGTTAGAATTCCAATATCTAAGTTGTGCTTTGGTTTCTCCTCTTTTTATCTTTAGCTTCTGAATTTGCTTCAGCTCGTGTGACCCACCTCGGTGGCTCGGTCAAGCAGAGGTGTCTATCTGGTAACTAACTAGCTAGGTTAGAGTGACTAGCTCCGGTAACTAATTAATAGTCTGCTAGGTTAGAGTGACTAGCTCCGTTAACTAACCAATAGCTTGTTTGGCCAAGTAACTAAAATCAGCTTATTTTGGAAAGTGCTTATTCCAAAAATGATTTTCAAAAGAAGTACTTTTGGTGAGAAGTAGTTTGTGTTTGGCCAATAAATTTAAAAGCACTTTTGAGCAGCAATAACTGTTTGGCCAAACTTTTGAAAAGTGCTCTTAGTAAGTGTATTTTTTTCAAAAGTGTTTTTTAAAACAGTGCTTTTAGGGAAAATTACTTTTTTATCTTATGAAAAATAGTTTCTCCTACTCCCTTGAAGCACTTATTTCCTCCCAAAAGCTTTAAACAATCATCTCACTTTCTTAAAATAAGCATTTTTGGCCTCCTAAAAGTTTGGCCAAACAAGATATAACTAGTAACATGTTTTGACAAGCTTCTAAAATCAACTTATTTTGAAATGTACATTTTTTTTAAAAATACTTTTGGTGAGAAACAATTTGTATTTGGCCAATAAATTTAAAAAGCACTTTTGAGTAGCAATTAGTGTTTGGCCAAGCTTTTTAAAAGTGTTTCTAAGTGTATTTTTCTCAAAATTGCTTACAGAGGAAGCTACTTCTTTTAGCTTCTGACAAACAATTTCTGCTACTCCCCAAAAGCACTTATTTTCTCCCAAAGGTTTGGCCAAACACCCCACTTTTTTAAAAAATAAGCACTTTCAGCCTCCTAAAAGCTTGGCCAAACATGCTATTTAGAGTACCTAGCTAACAAATTGTGCCAACTTTGAGGTGCTATCTATGTATTTAGCCAAATTATCTTCTGGAAACCAAAAGGAGAACTTGAACTTGACCAGTTGAAACACGAGTTCCACGTAACCTTCTTTTATTATAATATAATAACAAGTGATGGGTAAAACATAGAGAAATAGGAAGGAGAAAATCATTTGGGCAAAGAGGAATAGAAAAAATAATTCCAAAGCAGTCTCTCAAAATAATCACGAGGAAGTGTTAGCCATAAAAGGGTAAAACCGAGGAAAAGCAAGCAGATATTATTAGTAGCTAATTTTCTTGTTGCTGCTGATGTTAAAGAGATTCTTAGTAGCTTTTTATAACTTCATTTTAGTAAAACTAGAGAAAACACCTTTTAAAGAAACTAAAGATATAATTGTGCACTGATATCTGGACAGTTCTGCCCCTTATGGAACAAAGAAGGCACAGCTTTAAGTCATCTTAAGCTTCTATATGCAGTAGGCTAGTAGCTAGTGCTTAGGTGTAGCAACTCACGACCATGCAAGTTAATACTAGGTAGAGATCTATGGTAAAAAAGTCTCCCAAAAGTGATAACTTCCCCAAAGAATGACGAAGAGTAGCTGGAACTCATCAGCTCCTTAGCTTTATAAGTTTATTGTATTTGCTGAGCTGACAGTTTGATACACAATTAAGGAGTTAGAGTTAGATTTAGCCTTCCGGAAAGTAGTTAATTCTATTAGACAGCTATAGTGAAAGCAGTTAGGCAGCTATAACTGATTTCTGTTAGATTAGTGAATCAATAGCTGTACATTTCAGTCATTCAATTACTATATAGCTTGTAATCAACTCATTGTACAATCATATAAAAAAATACAGAATTGTTTACTCTTCCTAAACTGTATTCTTCTCTCTTGATTCTTCTTCTTCTTCAACTGTCTTCTCGAGGTTACTCCTGAAACAGTAATTTGATCCTCGAATTCATTGAGAATTCCTTCAATTGAGTAACATTGGTATCAGAGTCAATCTATCCTTGGATTTTAATGGTGAAAGGAACAAGGTCTGCCGATAATTCTCCAACAGAAATGGGGGAATTGAAGGAAATGATACAGAATTTGGTAGAGAAAATGGGGACTTCGGCAGGGGAAGTTACAAACCTGAAGAGATTGGATCAAGTGGTCATGGAATTGAAGGAACATTTAGTCAGCTATCGAGAATCTGGGAGGGAGAAAACTCCAATGGAACAGGATGGTCCTTCGACTGCAAGGCATTCTGAAGAGAGAGTTCACCATTCTGAAGGAAGAATTCACAGACCCAGGAGTCCTACCAGTTACAACACCCATCATTCGAACTTCTCAAGATGGTTCCGAATGGAATTCCTCAGACCTGAGATCATGGTTTTTCAAGATTGAACAATTATTTTCCATGGAGAACGTAGCTGCAGAGGAAAAGGTAACAATAGCTGCAATGCAATTGGAAGGAGAAGCCATCCAATGGCATCTTTCTTTCATGAGATACAGACAGTACTTACTGCCAGTTACTTGGAATGAGTATGTGATGACTATGGTTGAGAGATTTGGGACAGATTTTGATGATCCCATGGAGGAAATCAAGAAGATCAAACAAGTGGGGAGTGTTAAGGAATATCAGTCAGTGTTTGAAAGAAATCTGACTAGGGTGATTTGTCACAAGAGAGCAATCAGTTGCTTTATTGGAGGGTTAAAACATGAGTTGAACATTGCTATGAAGATCACTAACCCCACCTCATTATCACAGGTCTACAGAAGTGCAAGAATGCACGAGGCTTATTTAGCTGCTGTTAGACAACCAGTGCACAAACAACGCCACACAAATTCAACCCAGATGAATTCAAAGAGGTTTATGGATCAGAAATCTACCAATGCTAAACCTATCTTACCTACACCTGGGCTAATTTTTCTAGATGGGTGAATAGAAGGGCATTAAGTTTGGAGGAGATCAATGAAAAGAGGTCAAACGGCCTTTGTTACTTCTGCTATGAGAAGTACACGCCTGGACATAAGTGTAAAACTTCCAAACAGTTATACCTGTTAGAGTTGGAAAAAACTGATGAACTACATGATCCAGTGGAGGAACAAGAAGAGGAGATACTGGAAGAAGTGCCTAACCAGCTAGAACTAACTCAACCAGTAGAGCACATGGACATATCTATGCATGCCTTGAATGGCTCTTTGGGGTATAGAACCTTGAAAGTTACAGGGTACCATTCAAAAAAGGGATTGCATATACTCATAGACACGGGAAGTTCCCACAACTTTATTGACCCTGAATTGGTCAGCCAACTAGGATGTGAGGTTAGGTCTACTGCTCCTTAGTTGGTTGCTGCAGCTAATGGCAACATGAGAGTAGACAAGACAAGTAATATTACATGGCTGTTATAGGGACCTGAATTTTCTGCTGACTTCTTACTTTTGCCCTTCGGATCTTGTGGAGTAGTTCTGGGAGTTCACCGGCTACTAACTTTAGGAGATAGTAAGATGAATTTCCGAAACTTGACTATGTAATTTTGGTACAAGGGAAGAAAGCACCTACTCAGAGGAGCTGGAAATCAAGTGATGACATCTGGAGCTGGCAAGATGGCTAAATACTCAAGTAATCAATCTCAACTTTGCATGATTCAAGTGGTACCTATGGGAAGTGATGAGGTGAAAGGCATTCCCTAGAGGCCAAGAATGATCCTGAAAAGGATCCTGCACCACTAGAACTGTTAGCAGAGTTTTCTAGTCTATTTGAGGAACCTACTGGTTTACCGCCTTCTAAAGGTATTTTTTTATCACAGGATTGTGCTAGAATCAGGAACTGCACCTGTGAACAAAAGACCCTATAGATGTCCTTCAGTCAAAAAGGATATCATTGAAGGTTTAGTGCAACAAATGTTGGATCAAGGAATCATTCAACCTAGTTGTAGTCCTTTTGCATCACCTGTGGTCTTGGTAGGCAAGAAGGATGGTACATGGAGGATGTGTGTCGATTATCGGGATTTGAACAAGTTCATTGTGAAAACAAGTTTTCAATTCCTATTGTTGAAGATTTACTAGATGAACTCGGGGGTTCCAAAATCTTTTCTAAGATAGATTTAAGGTCTGGCTACCATCAATTGAGAATGGCAATAGAGGATGTCCCTAAGACTCCCTTTAAGACTCATTCGGGTCATTTTGAGTATTTGGTGATGCCATTTGGGCTATTAAATGCCCCAGTAACTTTTCAAGGATTAACGAATTTTGTTTTTCACAATTTTCTGAGGAAACATGTGTTAGTATTTTTTGATGATATCTTAATACACAGCCACACTATGGAAGAACATGTGAAGCACTTGAGATCTGTTTTTGAGATAATGGTGAAGCACCAACTGTTTGCCAAAAGAAGTAAATGTTTTTTTGGGGTCCAAAGGATTGAGTATCTTGGCCATTTCATAACTCCTGAGGGTGTCTCTACTGACCCTCAAAAGATAGATGCTGTGAAAAGGTGGCCTGTTCTGTCTACTCTTAAATAGTTAATAGGGTTCTTGGGGTTGGCTGGTTATTACGCGAGGCTCATATAAGGTTTTGGTGTGATATGCAAGCCTCTAACTGATTTAACCAAGAAGGATAGTTTCAAATGGAACTGCCTTTAAGAATCTGAAGATAGCATTGACTCAGGCTCCTGTTTCTGCCTGATGCCTCTAAGATCTTTGTTGTTGAAATTGATGCCAGTGGGTATGGTATAGGGGCTGTTTTAATGCAAGAAGGGCATCCTAGCAAAGTTTTATCTCCTAGACATGTTGCCTTATCAGTGTATGATAGAGAATTGTTGGCCATTGTTCAAGCAGTCACCAAGTGACAATACTTATTGGGTCAAAAGTTTATCATCAAGACTGATCAGAAGGCCTTGAAGTTTCTAATGGAGCAGAAGTTACACGCCAACTCACAACTCTCATGGTTAACTAAGTTGATGCCTTTTGATTACACTATTGAGTACAAAAGAGGGATTGAGAACAAAGTGGCAGATGCACTTTCAAGAGTCACTGGGGCTGAGTTATTGGCTCTAGTCATTTCCCCTACCAATACTAATCTTTTTCAAGCTATTGAGGATAGTTGGACTTCAGATCAAGAGCTCAAACAACTCATTGAAGAATTACAGGCAAACCCTGATACTCATAGGCAGTTCACTTGGATGCAAGGTCAATTGAGGAGAAAGGGAAAACTTGTCATTGGAAAAGTGCAGAGTTTAAGAACTGACATTATGACTTTATGGCATGATAGTCCACATGGGGGTCATTCAGGTGTTGAAGCTACTCTCAAAAGACTATTGACATTGTTCTATTGGAAGAACATGAGAAAGGAGGTGAAGGAATTTATACAGAAGTGTGATGTGTGCCAGAGAAACAAATCTGAATTGGCTGCTTACCCTGGCCTCCTACAACCGTTGCCTATTCGTGATGTAGTTTGGTCTCAAATCAGCATGGATTTAATTGATGGTCTGCCTAAGTCACGGGGTTATGAAGTAATCTTGGCGGTAGTGGATAGACTCAGCAAATATGGCCATTTCCTTCCACTCAAACACCCTTATACAGCTCAATCTGTTGCTAAGGTGTTTTTGGACTCAATCGTTAGGCTACATGGATTGCCTGAAGCTATTACTAGTGATAGAGATGTTGTCTTCTTGAGTTCCTTTTGGCAGGAACCTTTTACATACTTCTTCAGCACATCACCCTTAGGCTGATGGCCAAACTGAGGTACTCAACAGATGCCTAGAGACCTACTAGAGGTGTTATTGCAACGATGATGCTTCCAACTGGTTTTCTTGCTTACCAATGGCTGAGTGTTGATATAATACATGTCATCATTCAGAAATCCAGACAACTCCTTATGAAGCTCTATATGGTAGACCTCCCCCATTGCACCTCCCTTATCTACCAGGTGAATCAGCTTCTGCTGAAGTTGACGGTACATTGGTGAATAGAGAGCTTAAACTTCAACTGCTGAAACATCACTTGAGGAGGGCTCAGCTCTGAATGAAACAACAGGCTAACTCTCATAGAAGTGATAGACATTTTGATGTAGGGGATTGGGTGTATTTCAAAGTTCAGCCTTACAAGCAAGCCACAATTTCTAACCATTCTTCCCACAAGTTAGCTGCTAAGTATTATGGCCCATTCCAGATCATTAGGAGAGTTGGTCCAGTAGCTTACACTCTCTTGTTGCCTACTTCTGTCAAAATACATCCTACTGTTCATGTGTCGTTGTTAAAGAGATGCTATGAAGTGCCTTCTCAGATATCTCATTCTCCTACTATTTATTTGGTCAATCCTCATTGTCCAGACCCTGAGATGGTGTTGCAAAGGAGAATTGTTAAGAGGGGAAACAAGGTTGTGGCTCAATAACAATGGTCTGGACTACCTACAGATGCTGCTACCTGGGAGTTTGCAACTGTTTTGAAGACAAGATTTCCCTTGTTTGATCCTTGAGGACAAGGATATTTTATTAGGAGGGAGTACTGATACACAATTAAGGAGTTAGAGTTAGATTTAGCCTACCGGAAAGTAGTTAATTTCTGTTAGACAGCTACAGTGAAAGCAGTTAGGCAGTTATAATTGATTTCTGTTAGATTAGTGAACCAATAGCTGTACATTTCAGTCATTCAATTACTATATAGCTTGCAATCAACTCATTGTACAATCATATATGAAAATACAGAATTGCTCTCTCTTCCTAAACTCTCTTCTTGTCTCTTAATTCTTCTTCTTCTTCAACTATCTTCTCGAGGTTACTCCTGAAACAGTAATTCGATCCTCGAATTCATTGAGAATTCCTACAATTGAGTAACACAATTCCCCTCCTTTTGTAACTTTGCATCGACTGGATGCCTTAATGATATCTCAGTTGTTTCATCAAAAAAGGAATAGTTAAGAAAACTCACCTGACTGGAAAATAGTGAATTTGGGACAATAACAGGGAATTTTTCTGCAGTCAACAATGATGTATTAATGAGCCCCATTTCAACCACTTGACCTTCCACTGATCCAGCCTGCAAAAGTAGTTTCTGTTAAACAACTCATATAATAAATTAAATGTCATGTTGTCAGGAAAACAGGATTCGAGTTCCGATAGGTTAGGAACACAATTATAATTTGTTGTTGATGCAAATATTCTTGTTATTCTTAATTAGGTATCATTTTATTGTTAAAATAGATTTCAAGTCATAATTAAATATCATTTTATTTTCCATCAACCCTACTAAGGCACGTATACATCAGAACTGGACCTTTGAAATAATTGTCCATTCAAGTTCAGATAGCAAGCAGGATTTAGTTCGAAGCCTAGGGCATAAATATATTACTTCCTTGCCTGCCTCACCCACTCCAATGTAATGCCTTGTGCCACAATCCATCCATGTGAATGTTTCTAAATGTAAGTCCTTGCGTCACAGTCCATCCGTGTGAATTTTGCTACACAAAAGTATTTACACTGAAGCCAATGTAACTTGCAGTACTAACTATACTCTAGAATATATCACTCAGTAAAACAATAATTCCACCAACTAGGGATGGACACTGAAATTCCAGTTTTCCACTCAACTTGTCAGGACCATGCTCAACACCAGTCGCAAGTCTTCATATATTTAACACTCCATTCCATATCTTCTTCAGTCTCCCTTTCCTTTTAACTACGTCATTATTACAATATCATGCCAATAGATGTAGCTCTAAGACTTGAATACATAGTTTATATGCCTGGTCAAATGTGCTAAGTTAAATCTCTTTTTTTTCGAGAAAGTAGAAAGTGCAAAGTTAGTCTTCAAATAGTATTTTCATTATCCACCATTCTGTCTTACTCTAAACAATCCAAAAGTATTTTTAATAACTGTTAATATACTAAATAAAGGCTAGTTTTATTAGTCATGTATTTCTTATTTTTTGCATAAATCGTGCCAAATCCTTAGATACTAGCAATAAAGACAAAAGGAGAAAGAAATTTCATTAACAATTAAGAAGACTTTTGACATACTTTTATCGTGTCACCAACTGAAAAAGGTTTTGAAAGCTGTACGGAGAGCCCACTAAGAAAATTGCCAAGGATGTCTTTAGCAGCATAAGCAGTAGCCACCCCTGCAGTATTTATAAAAAAGGCAAAAGTGAAGAGTGAATTGGAACACAAACGAGGGATAATTAAAATAACTTCTATAATTTTTCAATTAATCATTGTCCACATTGCATCTTCATATACAACTATATACCAGCACAAACTAATATGCTCTCTATCAGTATCATTGTTGACATGATTGCTATTTGCAACATGTTACCAGTTTCAAAAAAAAATGATTGCTATTTGCAACATGTTACCAGTTTCAAAAAAAAATGATTGCTATTTGCTACTATTAATGTTTTTTTCTTTCTTTCTTTTTTGGATAAGTAGAGAACTGGTAAGATCAACCAAAGTGGGTAACCATGACTAGATGGGTCTGGTAAATATCTGACTCCTCATGGCCCTACAGAACCCAACATTTTCCTGAATAAAATGAATTCAAAATTTATGCATATTTTCACATGCCCTCCAACAAGCAAATCTGCCTACTGTTGTATATCACTTGTTTGGTCTCATTCCTACTCTGGGAAGTCAAGATTCTCCAAGTTGATTCATCATCAGTAGAATGTAAAAACAAAATGATTAACATGTGTTCCTATGTAGAATGATGGGGAAACTTTTCTCCACACAATGCTAGAAGAAACGCCAAAAGATAACTCACAGCAGTTCCACACACAGGAAAAAAGTAAATTAATAAAAACGACAATAACGACTACAACCTGAGACACCAAAGGAAAAATGCTAGATTATAAAACTTCAAGCACTAAAAATGATAACAAAGTTAAAGAACTTTGAACTACTATGAATAAAATGAGCGGAGAGGAAAATGAGGACAAGGAGCAGTTAGGCCTTCTAGGATTACACTATGGCGTTTGGTCTTGAAAATTGTGAGTATTTAAAAAAAGTAGTTTTTTGATTACAAAGTGAAAAATGATATTTGAACACTGGTGGAATTGTGTTTGGCCATGAATACAAGTTGGGTTGTTTTAGAATTTTTGTGAATAATTTGGAGTAAAAAAAGTGAACAGCTTTTTGATGTTCTTCAGGAATTTAACTTCAAGTTGAATTCCATAATTTTCCAAAATTTTATGGTCAAACGTGTTTTTCGGAGTTCAACTCCAAAACAAAGTAAAACAATTTCATGTCCAAACACCCTAAATTTAAAAAGATGTGCAACAACGACAACACATGCCCAATGAAATCCCACAAAAGTGAGGTGTGGGGAGGATAATATGCATGCAGACCTTACCACTACCTCACGGAGGTAGAGAGGCTGCTTCCGAAAGACTCTTGGCTCAAGTGCAACAAAACCCGGTATAAAAAAGAAGAAGAAGACAATGAAGAGAATCGATACAAGGAACAGTGCAAAAGTAGCCAAAACAGCAATAAATTCATGTGATAATCAAAATATCATAAACAACATACTAGGATAGATTATTATTAAAAAAACAATGATAAAAAGAAAAAACAAAAACTACAATAATACAACTAGTACCATCGCAAACACCAACCAACCCTAAGCAAGACAATACACACTACCTACTATCCTTCTACCCTAATACATGTCCTTCCCACCCTCCTATCTAGGGTCATGGAGACAGAACCAAATACAGCAACCGTCAAATTTGCTAGTGAGTATGTGTGTCTTCCATCAAGCTAAAGAACTTACACTAGTAAGATTCCATGGTTAGACAATAACTGAAAAAATCCATTTGCAATAAATGGGCAGGTCATTCACCCTTTCAAACTTGCGCGGATCATGTTCATGGGGTAATTTTGCCTCCCCTAGATTCAAATATTTATCAAACTAGGGTGACCTTTTGTTTGTAAGAACCTTTCCACCTGATAGATGATAGAACAAGGCAGGTGGGAACCAAGCTAAGAAATCTCACCTCCAATTCCACCAACGGTCAAAATAGATTGTACAGCTACTCCACAAAGTTCACCTAAAGTCATTAGCCCAAGGATGTAGAGGCCAATGGAAGAGATTCTGTCCAAAGTCAACAACTGATCGCGGTTACCTACTTCAAGACCCTTGACAGCCAAAGCTCTGCTGATCACATTTGTTTTCCATCGTCGTAGAAACCAGACAAATGAAAGAATAGCACCACCTCTCCAAGTGTGGAGAAGGTATTGTGATGCAATAGTGCTTGGTGCCACCATCACAGCACTGCACATAGATATACTTCAACTATAAAGACATGACCGATAGAACATCAAACCGAAATAATATGGGATAAACAGGTAAGAAATATATTACTAACATCTGTGAAAATGCCATGAAAGTGATTAAATATCGAACTGGATCCTCCATAGCACCCCAAATACTTTTCTCATAAGAAAACTTCCCCCATATCGAGCTTCCAGGCAACAAAGCAGCTGATCCTTGCATCGTATACTCGTGAAATCTCCTCAAAAGTCTTGGAAGCACCACCCAAGCCATTAAGGTACCAGTTAAAGTGCCACCAACAGGAACAATTACATCTCTCAGATAAGGGTGTGCATCAAGCACTTGTTCCCCGGTAGAAGTCACAGCATCTATGGCAGTTTGCCAAGCTTCCTTAATATTTCCAACCCATTCACTTCCACTTACACCACCTGTATCCATATCAGACCCACTTGCACCAGTTGAAACTTCTGAACCTTTAGGAGTTTCTCCTTTACTACTAACAGACGACGAATACCATCGATTATTGCAAATGGGGCTAGTCACAACAATTGATTTACTTCCCCTCAAACTTTTATTATCAGATCTCCCATTGAGATATGAGGTAACATGACTGGTCCCACTAGAAGAGCGTATACCCCTTTTATTAAAACATTTTGGGGCAGCATAATTTTTTGAATAGGTGGATTCTCTAGAATAGAGATTACCATTTATGCAAGCATATGAAGGTTTGACATCAATTGGATTTGCTAATTTAAAAGAGGAATTAACGGTTCTCTTCAAAGTTGAAAACCTAATAGCAGCCATCAATGTGTAGAGTTTGACCAAGAAATGTATATCTCAAATGAAATTTTTTAACTTCAAGCTACAATGCTCATCTTTAATCTGCAACAAGTATTGAGCCAAAAGTTACAAATGGGTAACAAAACATAAATCTTAAAAAAATTCAAAACAAATACTAAAAAGGATCACTTCTGCTTGAGCAGTAGGAAAAAAAGAAAATGAAAATTAGATTCATTTACGTATACATATATGTATACACTAGCTATGGTAAACACTAAAAAGGCTTGACGCAGAAGTATATCACATTTCAAATTAGATCAGGCACACCTACGAACAGTCGAACACACCATATCAGCATGATACCTATTACCAACTAAGTTTAGGGCTGATCAGCTGGGGAAATTAATATGCCCTCAATTCTTGTGGTACCAATCACTTCAGGAAAACAATATCAAGATAAAGCCAACCTATACTATCAACAAAATCAGGTTTTAAATAGAGTTAACGCAAGCTTGCCCCATCTGCAAGGTGCATTTCATGTCATTCACCTCATCATTTTAAGTAATAGAGCAATTCTGGTTACGACTTAATTAACATGGTCAAATTTTACATTCTATTGGTGTATATACCACAAAAATTCAGAAAAATCTCACCAGAAATGATGAAAATAGAGCATGCACTGGAGACACTTGAAACTCAAATTGAAAAGTTTGAACAAAATAAAAAATGAAAACACCAACTACAGATGCATGCGTATGCCAAATTTACCAATACACCAAACAATATGAGAAAAAAATTTCAAAGTGAACTCACCAGTAAGAGCAATGCAAGCAACAATTCACCATTAAAGTAACTGCATGAAAGAAACAGTAGAAGCAGAGAAGTCAGAGCACAAAGTAAGCAGTAGCGTCTGGAGAAAAAATGTGTAAAAGAAAAAGTGAACGCTCAATTTAAAAATTCACCATAAAAGGGGCAAAAAGCTTATAGTAAAAGAGAAATACAGGGTGACTTGCTCGGCAAGATTTGGGTTTGTTCAGGCATGCACCGAATCAAAGGGAAATGGAAAAAAGAAGGAACGAGGGAAGCATGAGCATTTTTTCTTTTTTCTTTTTTCTTTTCGTTGTAAACCAAACTTATCTTTTTAATTTATAAGTGGTGGAAAAAAAAATCCTTTTTGGGTCAGTTTTAGAAAGTGACTTCATAGGGAGTAATTACATAATGTGATAATTACAATAGAATAATTAGATTAAATTTTTAAATAATTCAAGAATTAAAAGTTAAAAAAATAGGTGCCTTTATATACGATGTTAAAAATTTGATATTTAAGATATATATTTCTTGAAAACATATTAGTTAATATTAAACATAAATATATGTAACTAATATTGTAAAAAGAAAATTGACATATATTTTTCAAAGCTACACATTTTGTAAGAACATTGTGGATTGCGTGTTCAAAAAAATATATTCAATTTTAACTAAAAAATGAATGGCATACAATATGAAATAATAAGTTAATAGTACTAAAGCAAATAAATTAAGGCAAAAAATATAATATTCAAAAAAAAAAGAACATAATACTTTTAGATCAAATTCCAACATAACATAAAAGAAATTTCAACATAACTTAAGTACATATAATTCAAGAGAAAAGTAACATATGATTATAAGTTCATTCAACAATAAAATTCTACTTTAACTCAAAAATTAGAATAAAATAATACAATTATGTTAAATGAAACCATCAATAGCTAGAGCTTTGTCATCCCCTATTACTTTCAAGATGTCTCAATTTCATTGCCAATCACTGTCACACAGAGGTTGATCTTTTGTTGTTGAGTTAAAAGTGGTCCTTTTATCATGATAAGTTTATTTATGGACAGTAATGAGAAATTGATTGATCATATTAGGCTTTTATAAAATGATAAAAAAAAATTGTATGCTCTCTTTTGCCTCCAATTTAGTCTTACATATAGATGTCCGAGATTTACTTCTTTTGAACCCTATCTTTCATCATATCGGAGAAGTATCTAATATTAGTGTCACACTCCCAACTAGAAAGGGGTGGACATCGACGATTTATACAAGCACCTTCTAATTATATGTACTAAACTCATGCCAAAGTTGTAAACTCATAAGAAGCGAAACATATACCAAGACACATACTAAAACATAAATAATAAAAGGGTCCACTAAGCTACTTTACAACGGAAACAAAATTAAGTCTAAGAAGCCTCTAAAGAATATGCATCTGAGAATCTGATAATTGATCGGGACAAGGCACCAATATACCCATTCTAACATATGTACATACATAGCAAAATATAGGCTCTAAATATTTGATAGCTCCAGGTAGAAGTGCAGCTTACCAACCGCTAAACTGGAAGTCTCTGGTCTATTGAACATATTTGTTGTCCTGAGTACCTGAGCCTACATTGATAAAAATGCAACGCCACAAATATAGGGACGTTACACACACACACACTATTTTATTTTGAATTCAGATCGGAAGTTACAATTATACTGTTATAGTTTTTCAGATTCGAAGTTAATAATATACTTTGTAAATATATTGTTTTATATTCAGTTTGACAGTAGCCTTTAATCTTATAAATTTAACATAATGAGCATTGAAATTTCAATGAAAGTATTTTGTACTCATGTGAATTTTACCGTCTTTTCGAAGATTTCTATTTATTTAACGTTTTTAATGTTTAGTTTCTTACACAGGTAAGTGAAAATATATTTGATCTCTTTTCAATTACCGTATAATTGTAAAAAAAAAATTAAAAAAAGACTAACGCCAAAATCGAAAAACTCAACTTTATGTGGTTTGATTTAATTTTTAGATTTAATAAATTGACATAATTGATTTAGTTTTCTTTTAGTGAAAAACCAAACCAAACCGACTTATGTATACCCCTACATGTACGGAATCTATAGTCCATTATCAAGATACGCCCACTAGGGCTCCTGTATAGTCTGCCCCCAGGCCTGCATGAGTCAGGTAAATCCACGACAGAAAATTTCAACAGACTTTATCAATTCTGTACGAAGAATAGCGTCGCACATAGTAGCCCTAAAAACGTCCACTCCACACCGTAGAGTAGGCTATAATCTCAACTGCATGTAAAGACTTATAATAATTAATTCATGAATCATATAACTCGTGATAGAATTTGTGATTACTTTCTTTGGCTTAAGAATCATATATTTATATGACCTATATACCTATGAATAGTCTGTAGCTAACTGTTTCCTTTAAATTTATGCGACATATACACCCTTTAACTTCTAAGAGTTTCAACTAAAGACACACATAGTTATGTGAAACATATGACTTCTTTGACCAGAAAAGAGTACTATAGCTCTATAGGTTTAGAACTCCAACATAGGAGGGTTTATAAAATAGCACAACTTGCTTTCAAATATATATAATCTCTGATGACATTTATAGAAAGACCCTGCGACTTCAGGTCATGCCTTAATGGCGAAAGAGGTTTTAGCTTTACATACCTTACTTCGGAACTTACTATCTTACGTTGTGTCGTCTAACTTCTTTGCTGACAAATTTATTTATAACATAACATCATAAAAAGGTACTATAGAAGCTAATCAAGAAGCACAACAAGGCCGAAAACACAATAATAGTTCACGAGCAACAAGCTCAACAATTACTATAGTTAAATGACGTATCGTCACACTCTTCTCTTTCTCTACTTTTCAAGTTGGCTCTTAATTTACCTATGAGGTCAATATTACTTCCCAATCCTTAATCCATAAAGAATCAGCCCATTAATCATCCAAAATTAACATATAAAGTCTCAATTTCAGATACATCACTCAATGTTCCGATACATCACGTACGTCTCGATACATCGCGTAAAGTGATGTATCAGAGAATAGAATAGAGTAGAATTTTTTTTAATTTTTAAAAATGGTAGAAAAATTTAGAGAACATGGTAAAATAAATTGTGTATTTAAGTAATATTTCCTTATTTTAACTCTTGGGCAGACCACTTTTGGGTTGGCTAAAATTTTGTTTTCTTTTTTGTATAACTTACATAAATCTCATAATGTAAGGAGTAAATTACATTCTATCCCTACTTTTTTCCAATTTACAAAAATCTCTCAAAATTAGTGCTATCCGGATACATAGCAAACAAGTCGGATACATTGTATCCAATACATTAAACGCAAATTCAGTTATACTTTTAAAAAGGAAAGGGAATATTAAATTGAATCACAAATTCAGTTACGCTTTTAAAAAGGAAAAGGAATATTAAATTGAATGTGAGTTCCCCAAATCACGTTAATCTAATTGATTTGAATCTCTCTCAAATCTTAACAACTTCAATCAAATAGAATTTCAAATTTTCTTCTCTCAATTCTCTTCCAAATCCGCCAGCTTCAATTCAAAATTCAAATTTTCTTCTCTTAATTCTATTCCAAATCCTTCCATCTTCAAATAATTCAAATTTTCTTCTCTCAATTCTCACCCA
This sequence comes from Solanum appendiculatum, assembly GCA_018342035.1. Lineage (NCBI taxonomy): Eukaryota > Viridiplantae > Streptophyta > Magnoliopsida > Solanales > Solanaceae > Solanum > Solanum appendiculatum. Next base: position 193,910 of record JAGDQO010000782.1, read on the forward strand.
AATCGTAATAGATTGAAAAAATTCGAAAATAATAGTTAATACATGATGAATACATTCAGGAATCTGGGAAAGCGAGGTGAGTTATGAACGATACATAAGTGGTGGATTTTGAATTTCTTCTCCCAGTTCGTTGAAGATCCTTTTAATTTTGATTCAAAATTATCAAAAAAAATTTAGAAGATACATCATGAATATTTTGATTTTGCTGAGACATTGAAGAATCTGGAAAAAAAAATAGATCTAACATTCAGGAATCTAGAAAAAACATGAGCCTGGATTTGCAATGTATAAAATAGATCAGAGCTTTAATTTCATAGTAAAATAGATCTGACAATAAGAGGTATGGAATTACATATATTGTGTTGTTAATTCAATTTTTGATTTGTGTTTTCGAGATGACTAGATCAATCGTGATACATTAGTGTTTATGTATCTTGTATAAATTGATATGTATTGTATTCCTATTAATTAGATACATTAAATAAGTAAATTTTGCACATAAATTGATATGTATTGTATTCTTATTATCTTGATGTGTTTGTGAAATATTATACTTTATAGATGATATATTATAAATGTAATTTGTTGTAAAAGCATCAAAATGTTCAAGAATGAGGCTATGTATCAGATTATATTTATATTTTGTATATGATATTAAGTATAAGTTAGTTGTCTGATTGTTTGTGATTGATACATAGAAATAACTGTTTTATGGAATGTATCACTAATTTCTTTAATGTTAACAGGTTGTTGCATCATCTGAGTATCTTTATTCAGTGTTTGATTCTGGAAGAAGATACATTATTTTCCTTGAAAGATAAATATGCAATTGTGGAAGATTTCAAATTGATAAGATACATTTTTATATAATGTATCATTTTGTAGTTGATAATAATGTATTTGATACAATAAGGTTGTGAAAGAAGGGTGTATGTAAGCTGAAATAAAGTGTATCTATAAATGTATCACAATAAATAAGAATTAAGTTATCAATTAGATACATGAATGAATCAGCAACTAACTACAACTAAGTGTCCAATGTATCAGCATGAATGAATCAGCGACTAACTACAACTAAGTTATCAAGTATATATGTGAATGAATCAACAATCAAGTTATCGAGTACATTGCATTGGTTAGGTGTCAAATATGTCAGCTACTAACTAGAACTAATGAGAAATTTTTTTTTTGTATGTATGTGCATGAATGAATCTGATACTTAATTTTATCACATTTTTGTATCAGATTATACAAGACAAATGTATAAGACAATCCATATTATAAATAACAACTAAATATTACTGATACATTATAGAGTTTGATATATGTCAAATGATACATTATACATTACTTACGTATCAAGTACGTTTGAATTGAACATAAAATCTACTAGTCGAATTATCAGCAACATTAGGTTATGTATCGGTATAATAAATATAAATATGATACATTGCATAAAAATCATTAGTTGAATTATCAGCAACATTAGGTCAGTATAATAAATATAAACATGATACATTGCATAAATTCCTCTAGTCGAAGTATCAACAACATTAGGTTATGTATCAGTATAATAACTATAAACATGATAGTTTACAGTGGTTACCAAAAAAACTATAAACATGGTACATTGCATAAAACTCCCTATTTGAAGTATCACCAACATTAGGTTAAATATATGTATAATCAATATAAACATGATACATTGCATAAAACATAGTCATTGTATCAGAAAGTTAAATTATGAAACAAAATAAACTAGATACATTGAGACTATGTACATTTGCTAACGATGGCGTGATAATCCAGATCCAATCTTTCTCTCTCTTTTTTGGAGGTTTTTTCCACAATCGATTTAGAGGTCGAAGATACATCCTTCTTCGACTTTGACTTTTATAATCTCAGATTCTTCATGAATAATAGATTGTTTGATACATTGACAATTTGTGCCTTTAAGAATCATAATGAACAAGATACATTGAAAACTTGCGTCTTTGATAGAGACGGGCGTGATAAGGCTGATCCGATTTCCCCCCTTTTTTGAGCGTTTTTCACAATAGATTTAGAAGTCGAAATCCTTCTTCGACTTTGACTTCTCCAACTCCGGATTCTTCGTGAATAATAGATCGTTTATTTGTTTAGATCTATTTTCAACAAAATCTTCATCATCACAATCAAAGATACAAGATACATTATCTTGAGTAGTTGAAACTAATTGGGTAATCCCAATACTAAAAGATGGAGCATCATCCATATGTATCCGGATTTCGTAGATGAAAAATCAATTTTTTTTTTAAAAAGACAATGATGATGAACTGAAAGAAAAAAATGAATTAAGAAAAACTATCTCTTGATTAACTTGAAATCAATTAACTGGAAAGAGAAAATATTTGAAATTCAAAAAATGGAGTGATTAAAGGTAACTTGTGATATAGTGGAGTGATTATAGACTTGAAAAAAGGAAGAAAATCGTGGAGTTGGAAGATTGGAAGTTATGTATTTGGAAAAGAGAGAATTTGAGAAAAAAAGGGATTTTTGTAATTTTTTGAAAAGGTAGAGACTAATAGAAAATAAGGAAAAAAAAGATGTATAGTTAGGTAATTTTTCCTTCTTTTTTACTTAATCTATAAAATGGCCCATGTCCAAAACCTTAATTAAAAAAAAGCGAGTCACGTGAGGATGTTGACAATTCATTAAAAATTTATTAAAGAATTTATTTTTAGAATGAGAATCAAGGTCATCGTTAGCTTCGTTGGAGACACATGAATTAGAGACTATCCCTCCATAAATATACTATGTGTAAAAGTAAAAAAAATAACCCTTTCAAATACAAGCAAAAAAACAAATTAGTTGAAATATGACATCCTGTGAACGCTAAATCAATTACTACTCCGATAATTATAAGAAAGAGAAAGAAGAAAAAAATCAAAACAAAATCATGGTCATTCATTTCATTTTTTTTCCAAAGTGAGATTCACAATATGTAACATGTCAACAAGTTGTGTTTAATGAACATAATTTAACTTGAATTCACCTATTCTGTAAATACTCCCCCGTCCATCTTTACTTGTTCATTATATTATGTTGAGATATCCAACAATACTTGTCTAGTTTATAAAATCAATAAATAATTTATTATGTTGTGTTTATTTTATCATTCCTATTAAATACTATTTATTTTTTAATGTTTAGATGACTTATATTTAATATGAGTGATTTCGTAAAACTACTCCTATTATTTATTGCTTCTTAATTCATGTGTCAAATCAATATTGAACAACTATTGTTAAACAGATGGAGTATTAGCTTTAGTTGAAAAGTTTAAATGAAATTTAATGGCAAATTTAAGAAGTCGTAAAAATTAAATATATTTATTAAAAGAAAAATTATCTACATCCATTTGTGTGTTTCAAAGCAAATTGACCAAAGCCTTAAAAATTATTTTTGAAAAATTTCCCAAAATATCAAATCCAGAACCCCTCTCTCAATATAGAAAATATACACATACTGTCTTCATATACGAACATACATATGTGTATCGATTCTCCATTCAGCTTTGACGGTCAAGCGAAAAACTACGAATTTGCAATGAATGGATATCTGAACTCTCTCTTGATCCAGGTAGAAATATAAACCCTAGCTTCTAAACTTGGTTAAAGATGAGATTGCTTTAAAATGGAAAGGAAAATCCTTGAATTTGTTAGACGTGTTTGTATCGGACACTGAGTACAAGTTTATTCTTTGTTGGTAATTTTAGGTTTCCATTGTTGAAAAGGAATGTGTTTTAAGGTAGAATATGGTTGGAAGTGTAATCTGATGTAAATGAGCTTGTTTGTTGAATTCAGGTGTTGGAAGAAAGTGGAAATTAACTTGGTTTCAATCAGTGTTAGTGTAGGGGATAGCTGTATATAATTGCAGGTTTAGGGATTACATAACTGCTGGCTGTACTGATGTATAAAATTTGTGGTTTGGTTTGACCAAGTTGTAATTGGATAGTTTGATTTGGTTTTCTCCTGGGGTTAATTTGGAAATCTGTTGTATAAGATGGTTTGAATCCAGTGCATGATTGACGCCGTGTTGTATTAAGTCGATGTGGGTGAAACAGATTTGACAGTGGTGCAAAATATTGGGTGTGTTGGGAGTTGTATTACGCGGTATTGCAGAATGAGCTTGGAGACTGATGGTGGGAGCTCCACAGATTGTGCTTCGGAAACTCAGAAGTAATGCTTAGTTTTCTTTTTCAGTTTCTGACATGATTTACGGCCATGTACTATATTGTCTTAAGACTTTATTTGTTTTGAATCGTTATATGAATGCTAGTTATATAATGATTCAGGCGTTCAAGAAAATCATATTCAAGAGAGGTTCTGTTGTCAATAAGTCAACTGGAGATTTGCAAGAAGTTACCTAGTGGATTTAATGAGTTGTCCCTGAGGTAAGCATGCCAATTTCCTTAAATGTATTGCAGTTGCTTGGAGTTAGAGGAGTAAAGTGATAATTTCCAAAATGTAGTGGGATAGCTCCCATAACATGCTCTAGTGTCTTTTGGATATTGTGGAGCATATTGACAATTTGCATTTTCTCAATTTAAATAGTGAATTTGAAGACAGTTCACATGGTATACAAGACCGCCAAAGAGCACCTGGAAGCTTACCTTTGCAAGGGTTTAGACGCACCGACTATAGTTCATCCCCACCTACTCATGGGGATTCCAGTAGTTATTCGCGAGGCAATTATGGAAGATGGGAAAGCCGTTCGTCTGGATGGAGTGGTCGAGATAACGATGCACAATCTGATCGGGATTCAGGTTCAGCTCAGATTCTTCCATATATATTGCTTTTATGTGTGTGAGAAGCCTTTTCATTATACTTGACTGCTTCAGAACTGCAGCTGTAGTTGTACTGTATGCATTATCTAAAAAGAAAAAAAATGAAGGAAAGAAAGAAAAAAGAGGGAGATCATCATAGGATCTCCCTATAATGATAGAGTAGGTTTAGTGATTTTATGTGTCCAAACATTTGGAGAAGACAACAATTGTATCTAATCAAACAGATGGCAAAAATTAGATTGTCTGATACTGAAGTATGGAGGTTGAATTACTGGTGCTGCTCTTGATGTATTATTTAGGAGCAGCTTGCCTTAAGTTTAGCTGATGGAAGCAACTTCCTTGGAGAATGTTGATTTAAAAAGGGTGAGAAAAAGAGAATGAACTGGGCTCATACTTGAAGCCTGATTGGTTTTGGAAAACCTTGAGCTTAGAATGCCATGCAATATGGTCATATAGTTATGGAACATGTTTCTTTGTCTACAACACATAGAGGACTCCTGCCATTTGTTTTCTACACTGTCCAGTGACAACTGATTTATGGAAGGGTTTTGCCCTTTCGTATTAGTGATGTCTACGGAAGTTGGGACAGTGGAATGTAGGGAAGCCTATTAGAAAGATCTGTCAGACTGTTCTTACCTCCAGTTTTTGGGGCCTTTGGCTTGAAAGAAATTGCAGATGCTTCGAAGGGAACTCCTCCCCTCACCTATATGTTGAGACGTAGATTCCACATTTTTCTTGTTGCAGTAAACTTGACATTGTAAATAATTTAGTTCTTTGTTGACTTTGTTAGTTCCCAAGTAAGCATCTAGAAAATTCACTGTAGTGGAGCTAACTCTTTTTGACATAGCATTCCTTCGCACTTTTTTGGCTCACAAATAGCCGTGATCTATTTTGGCTTTTAGATAAACTGTTGCTTATCATTAATATATCTTTCACATTTTAATTTTTGGAAAAAAAGAACTTACATATTTCAACTCACATTCCTCTCTGTCTAGGGATGATAAATCAGACCATCCCCGAACCTTGCAAATTGGGTTAACTTCCTTCTGATTATGATGCGTACTATTATGTTCATATTTTTTGAATCACATAAATGTGTTCATTCAGGATATCTGTGTGAGATTGGATAACTGTGTAGGGGTCATCACTTAGGAGTATCATTCTTTATATGCTTTATATGTCATACTCAAGATATTCCTGTTGGACGCAATTAGAGTAATTATAATTCTATCAATATTATGCTGACTTTCTTTCTATTGACAATGGAAGGAGTATCAAGGTAAAATTATGCTGACTTTCTTTTACTTCTCATTCTTTAGTTGTTTTCATGGATGCTGGTTAGCTACCTTCCACATGCGTGTTTCTTTGGGTATTATACATTTGGTTCATTTGTGATGATCATAGTTGGAGGAGCTGTTTGCCAAGGCTTTTGAATCACTATCTCCCTTTAAATTCAATCTTCAAAACACAAATTAGAATGCAGGTTCCACTCATGGTTAGGCACATTAGTCATTAGTCTTCTGAGAAAAGCCTCGAGTGCCGTTTGAAGGTTCTTCTCTGCTCTACTTCTTGTGTTTTGCGTTATTTGCTGGCTGAATTGCAGAAATAGTGCCCCCCCTGCATCATAGGCAATATAGTGCATTTTCTGCTGTATAATGCCTTGTTCTTGTCTGCCAGATATGCTCTACATTCTTAGTTGATTCTGTGTGCATGTGTATGTGGCAATAAGATAGTTTTTTTTTTCTTCAGAGAGATTTTGTTGATAACTTTTGAGTTTTGACCCAGATTCTGGTAGGAGATATGGCAATCAAGCCCAGCGCACTTCGCAGAGTTCTGAGCATGATGGGCTTCTTGGAAGTGGTTCATTTCCAAGGCCGTCTGCGTATGGATCTGGAACATCTGCACCTAAGGTCCAAGCAAGCAATAACTATCAATCTAACAAAACCAATGAGCCATATCATCCTCCTCGCCCTTATAAGGTGAACTTCGGTGATCACGGCTTTCCAATATTCTGGTATGCTTCATAATTTGTGCTCTTATTTAGACAACACCTTTACATAAAATGGATTCTTGTAATATATTCAGGCGGGACCTCACCCTCGAAAAGACACTGATGCAATCAATGACGAGACTTTTGGTTCAGTTGAGTGTACCAGTGAGGATAGAGTGGAAGAGGAAAGAAGGAGAAGAGGTATTACTAATTAAAGCCTCATTTGCTTACACTTAATGAAAAAGTTTCAATCTTAATCATTTAGAGCTCAATTATTAAGTCGGTTTGTTTTTTAAATTTGAATCTTAATCATTCAGATTTTGATCATTAAGTAGTTACCATTGTAAAAAAAAGGAGATTTTAATCATTAAGTGCGTATATTTTTTAATGTTAGAACTCTTAATGAGTTTGAATAGATCTGAATCATAAAGATCCGTAACAAAGTCTTAATATCATTAAGATTGCTATTCAATTTTCTTTACAAAGATGGCAGTTCACCAAACCATTCATTCATTGATACAATGATACCTCCATGACCCACTATTATCAACTGCCGCCACTATGCGTATCATTGTCAACTACCACTACCCACCACCCACAACCACCACCTTTGCCAATCACTACGATTAACTATCACCACAACTAGCCACCATTTACAATCATCACCACCCACCCACAACCACCACCAATCTCTACCGATAATCACCACCATCAGTCACCACTATATATCTCCAATCACTGTCATCATTTATGACCAACACTAGCTATCACTATCATCCACCACAACTATTAGCTGCCACCACCACCAACTATTATCATTAACCACTACTGCCAGTCACAATCCCCACTGACTAGCTACTACCCATAACACCACCATTAGCAAACACCAAACACCATCCCCAATCTGCACTACCATCTGTCACCACTAGCCATTACCACCACTAACCGCCATATAATTTCTTAAAAATAATTTGTCGATATTGTATTAGATGACTTCCGTATTTTATTAAATTTTATATATATTGAATTTGAAACAAAATTATGTTGAAAAAATCAACGGTCTTAATTATTTAGCACTGAGATCTTAATTCAACATCTTAATATTCAGATGTGTTTTTAGATTCACACATCTGAATCTTAATGCACATTTTAATATTCAGATTCAAACGTCTTAATCTTAATAAAAACAAATGAGGCCTAAGATCATGCATTTCCTTGTGATGTGATGCTATATCCCATATTAGCATCTGCAATTTTATGAGCTTGTGGAAGATAGAGTTTTGATTGAATTTCTTTCAGCTTCTTTTGAGTTGATGAGGAAAGAACAGCATAAAATTCTTCAAGAGAAGCAGAAGTCAAAACTGGAGAAGCATAAAACTGAGGACATTATAGTACAGCTGGAAGATAATAAGGAGGATAGAACAGTTTTGGACAAAAATAGTGAAGTAGATGGGATGACCACCCAACCTTCAGCAAACAGTGATCTGGGAAAAACTTCTTTTCCTTCACAGAATCCACCAGCTAGACCGCGTGTACCCCCCGGCTTTAAAACCACTGTGTTGGATAAGAACTCAGGCTCAAATTTGAGCCATTCACGCGTGACAGAGGTATTTACTTTTTACTTAATTTTCTCCAATAGAGTACTATGCTTGAGTCCTTTTCTAATTAAAAAAGAAGAAAAAGAAAATGGGGCTTCAAGGAAATAAGCAAAAGGGGAAACAATAAGAGAGGATTTTTCATTTCGTCTTAGTTCTTTGTCAATTAATACCCAGTTTATACGATCATGCTTGACGGGATGTGGAGTTTAAGAAGCTAAGGAAAACTTTTGATAGATAAGCTAAATATATGCAAAGTACCAAAATTGCCATACTACCAACAATTAAATGAGATGGGAAGAATTCCACACGTCTTTCATCTTTCGTTCTCCTAATAAAAGATCTTTAGATCAAGTGGATCTGGACAATCATGTTAGTAAGGGTAAAATGATGATGTTACGATTAAATAGTTTCCAAATACAAAAAATGTCTTTATCTTTTTGGAATAACCTAAAAAAAATGTCACAAAATGAAAAAGAGGAAGTATACACTAAAATCCTCCCTGAGGATCTTTTTTTTGCTTCTATGTTGACTTGATTAACAATGAGGAAATCTTGCAAGTCTTAGCTGGACTGAACTATGAAATATTTATTCATTATAAGTAAACCGGCTCATAATCGTGCAGTGCTGAAAGTGCGTGATGTGGTTTGCTTAACTTTAAGTCCCAATTCGATTTATTTTAGGCTTGATGAGTTTCTTAGAATTAGTAAAAATTGAACAATATGTTCCTTTCGTGATAGAGAGCAGTAGCTGTGTGGTTATATGTAAGTCACCCAGTTGTTTGATGATGGAGTTCTAAGTTTGAGTTGCACCTGTTGAGATATTACATGCGATGGCATCTCTGTCCAACTGTCTATCACTGTGAATCCTCTGGTGTTAACTATTGATTTCCTGGTCATGTCTTCTGGTTAGGTTGGACAATCTGATACTGAAGAAAGCCTATTGGAAGTCAAAGCCTATGCTGCTCCAAATGGTACTGTTCATAGTGTAGAGAGACAGAGCTTGCAAGAAATTAGCTCAAGTTATAAACTTGAACATAGGAGTTCACACCCATCAATTTTGAAGAAGAATGACCAAATTGCTAATCTGTCTGTGAGATCAGATACTTCTGACAGGATACTTGCCATGGAAGATCATTTCAATCAGAGAGCAACTCTTTTAGAGGCCCATGAAGCCTTGGATGAGCCTGGAATTATTGAACACAGTACCCAGCAATCTGGTAGCAAATTTGCTAAGTCTAGCCAAGACCCTTCAGCATCAATCTTGGATAAGATATTTGGAAATGTTATGGCAATTAATGTTGGTGACTCTGAGGCTCCAGTTATGGTAATTGTTTTGCACACTTTATCAGCTTTGCTGCTCTCTTAGCTTTGGTGGGCGTTTGGCCATGAAAACCAAATATTATTTACTTTATTTGGACTTTTTAAAGTTGGAGTTGAAGTTGTGTTTGAACATACTTTTTGCAAAGAATATTTAGAACTTGAATGTACTTTTTCTAAATATGGTTTATATCCCAATTTTTTAAAAACTAGTGAAATCACCTAACTAGAGTACTAGACTGATTTACCTGAAAAATACAATAAAAAATCTTCTCTAAAAGAGTAATATCTCAAAATAGATAGTCACATAATGTCATAGATTAGATCCCATGTACGAACTACTACATACTATAACCAATATTTTTTCACTTTCTTTGAAATTTTTGAAGTTGGAGTTGTGTTTGGTTATAGTTTTTGCAAATATATTTGGTTGTTTGAATGTACTTCTCCTAAAAAACATGAAATATGATTTAATCATGAAGTATAATTTAAATGGGGTCATTTTTATAAAAATAAAAAATTTAGGGTGAGATTAAAATTTGAAAAAGGAAAATATAGTGAAAGTGAAAAAAAAGAGTAAAAACAGGGTTTTGGGCGTGTTTCCAAATTCCAAGTTGTATTTGGAATTTTCATGGACAAACGGTCCTGATTTCATTACTCTTAAACAATCGTATCAACCCCCATTACCCTGCCATTACACAACAATGTTGTCAAAGGCGCGCTTAACGCGCACTTAAGCCCTGAAGCGAGGTTCAAAATGTGTTGAGCACTTCGCCTCGCTTTATGTGCGCTTTAGTGTCGTCATCAAGGTTCCAAGGCATACTTTTTCTTGCCAATGAGCCTTTTTTGAAGAGTTGACACTAAACAATTGATTTTTCATTTTATCATAAAAGATTTTCAATTTCTTTGGTAATATATTTGTCATTCATGTTTATAATTATTACTCTTGGACTAAACATATATATTTGTATTTTTTTCTCCCTTTGCGCCTTTTTTCATTAAAGCCCACGCTTTATTTGCGCTTTGCGCTTAAGGCCCCAACGGACCTTAGAGCTTTTTTGCGCTTTTCGCCTTTGATAACACTGTTACACAATACTCGCCTAAAATTGCTACACCTATTAGGTGGTAAAAAGTTCTTAGGTTGATTTCATCCCTTGTTTTGGGTAAAGCTTATGTATTTTATGGATGAAGGAGTCGTTTGGTAGCTGGTTAGAGTTATGCATGTATTAGTAATACATGGATTAGTTATGAAGAAATTTATGTATTATTTTATACAGGGATTAGTTATACACGGTTTACTTATTAATGTGTTGATTATGATTATTTATATATTACTTATTCCATCTTCTATCCAGCATAAAATTATACAACGATTCCCTCATAACTTATGCATATATTAATTATTTGAAACTTTAAATTGCTAACCAAACACCATATTAATTTTATATATGAATAACTCACCTCCTAACCAACTATCAAACATGGTATTACTCGAAGTTGCTCGGACTCGGGTGTGGGTGTCCGATATGGGTGCGGATCTAGAGGTCGGATCCTCCATGACCTAAATTTTAAGATTCGGGGATACAAATCCATGTTTGGATACGGGTGTGGGGATTTGGCTAAAAATAGAGTTATAAAACCTAAATTATGAGATATTATGTAGAGAACTCGAGGAGAAAATAATGATCAAGAGGAGAATCTTGGAAGGAGATAAAAGGAAAGGGAGTGGCAATAGAAATTTATATATACAAGGTTTTCCATTTTTATCAACTTCAATTTATAAATAAAAGGAAAGTTTTGATTATAGAAATCATTAAATCTGTCCAAAATTTCTCCCTCGAATTTGGTCAAAGTATCCAAAACCGGTTGACCAAATCGTGTATGGATCCCACACCCACACCCACACCCATGTCGTGTCGACAGGGGTGCGACACCGAAAGTGAAGAGTCCGAGCAACTTAGGTATTACTTATGTGGATTCTAATAACTCATTTCCACACCAGCTACCAAGCGACCCCTAAGGTTGTCATCGTGATCCCTGATGGGTGCGGAAATTCTTATCATCTGTTGTTGTGTTTCTTTTTCTTTCCAGTTTTGGATATTCATCAATATTCTTAGTTTCATTTAGCAGTAAATATTCATAACACACTTATGATTTCCCTACTAGTTGTTCATTTTCTTCATTTGACTTTTCCCCCCAGAATCACGATAGTAAACCAAATGACATGTTGGGCTCCAAGGCTATACAGTCTTCGAAGTTCGCTCAGTGGTTTATGGAAGAAGGTATTCATCCATTTATGGTGTTTTGTTTTTTTCATGTTTTAGTTTCTTTCTATTGAGGTTCTAACAATTCTTTTTTAACCTGTATTTTCCCATTTAATATCGTTGTAGATAGGAAGACAACAGAAGACTCCTCGTCAAGTAGGCCAAATGATTTGCTTGCATTAATTGTTGGTGGCGATAAATCCAGATCACAAGCTTTTGATGGAAATGTTTCAAAAAGCTTTCCGTCTGAATTTTTCGATCAGAGTCCTGAGCCTACAAGTAAGGTCACATTGAATATGCCTTCTGCACCACTTGGGGTCCCTGAGCCTATGCATGATTCTAGTAAAAGGGAGGCCACCCCGGCGATCCTTACTTGCGAGGACCTTGAGCATAAAATGTTGTCAGAGTATAGTGAAAAGAAACCTAATCTGCAGCCTACTTCACAAGTTTGTGGTACTAATCGCCTAGACACTGAAGAACAACTGGTAAATGTGGATAACAATGCATCTCAACACCTCCTCTCATTATTACAGAAGGGGCCAGATCTTACAAATATGAAAGGGAAGGGCAGTACTGGCACTGGCACCCGGGATGGACATGATGAGTTTACTGTGCATGACAGATCTAAGGAGGAAGCTACCAGGGATTCTCACGCTTCAGGAAAGGCGGTTACACTTGAAACCCTTTTTGGATCTGCTTTTATGAAGGAGCTGCAATCTGTACAAGCTCCAGTTTCAATTCAGAAGAACTCAGTTGGTCCTGGACTAATTGATGATTCAGAGACACGCAAGTCATCCTTGCCTGGTTTTGATGATGGCCTTTTTTCTTCCATAATTGATGGTATTGGACCAAAAGGAGGTGGTAAGGATAACAGGCTCTTGCCATTGAATTATGGTGATCAAACCAAGCTGGATCAGCCTCAAAACTGGTTGGGATTTGAAAATTCCCAGTATGAAGTTAATTCAAGGCTCCAGAGTGAAATGGTTTCCAAGAGTGAGGTTACGGAATTTCATCTGCCTGCAGAAAACTTATTTAGTGCTCGTGATCATTCGAATCCCCAGGTCTCAATGGTTATGCCTGCAGGAATTTTGAGTAAAGGAGAGTTGACAACTGGTAGTGTGTCTGGAGATGATGAAAGGTCCTTGATGAGTCTAGAAGGTCTGCCTTTACCACGTGTTCCCTATGCTCAGTCTGAAATGTTGCGCCATCGTCTTGCACAACCATCATCTCTGCAGTTTCATTCCTTGCAAATAAGCCAAGGGAGGCCTTTATTTCATCCGATGGATTCTGGTCCTGCTCATTTAAATCCTCAGATTTTCAACAGTCAAGAGAGCATGGCTTTACTTGAAGCTCCTGGTCGTCAGCTTGCTGGAAATATGAATCGACCTCCATTTCACCACCCTAATGGTGGGCTGACAGGGTTTGATCTCCCTGCTCACCATCCTATGCTGCAGCAGATGCAGATGGCTGGAAATAACCCTCATCTGCTACATGACCGTCTAAGGGGCGCACAAGTTCCTTCACATCTCAGTAATCAAGCAGCTAACAATATGCAGGAAGTTAATAGAGTTCAAGCTTTCCCTTTTGTGCCACACCAAGTCAACATTAGTGGCCGTACTGTGCAAATGCCAGGTAAAAGCTCAAGTGTCCCCTCTCTGCAGCTGTCTGTGACAGTGGCGTTGCCACATAGGTGTCAGGGTGTCCAATTGGACACCCTTCGTCGGAAAAAAATATCTTATATACAAGTAAAATAATGAACGAAATGATTAAATAACATATTTTGGACACCCTTAACACAAGAAGTTGTTATAGCCTAGTGGTTTCAAACCCTTAGAATGAGGTAGTGCTCGTGTGTTCGAATCTCACTAACAACAAATGTTTTTTCCACTTTCTATTTCTGGACACCCTTTGTGAAATTCCTAGCTCCGCCACTGGTTTGTGATGATAGTTTAGAGATTAAAACCTCAAAAAGAAGTTGCTCTTTTCTTATCTTCCATATTTAATACACCTATTTAATTTCTTCAGTGTTTTCTACTTCTTCCTCAGTTTTTCCATCATGATAATGAAAGAAAGCACGCGTGCACCTTTCTTTCTAGATTACACCTCAAAATGAGGTTTCTCTTTCTGATCTTGCTAAAACTTAAAGGACAGATTTCAGCTCAACTGTGGCCTCTACTTGTTCCTTAGTTTTTCTATCAAGATAGTGTAAGAAAGCACATGCATCTTTCTTTATACTCTCCCCTGTCCCCTTGAGTATGCAGCGATTCCACAGTTTTAAATTGCTGTGCTGGTTACGGTCACCATGCAGATTATAATGAATTTCACTACATTTTATAATTACAAGGGGCTCGTTGGAATTCATCTTTATATAATAATCTCCTGTTTATTGTTGAGTGACGTCAGGTCGAAATGAGGATTAAACATGACCAAATGTTGAATATTCTGTTATTACCTTTAGCTTTTCCTCAAAATTGTGTAGGTTGGTAAATATATTTTTCTGAAAGCAAGTCGGTGACCTTTTAATTTCCCCTTTGCTTATGAATTTGACCTTTGAGGCTTGGGATAGTGAAGTATGCTCTTCCGCAGCCCTAGTATTCTTCTCGATGGTACATGCCAAGACTTCTGCTGTTAGATAATTAATGGACCCTGGGAAACTGGTAATACTAAAAAAAGACGTGCATATCATTCATTCTAAGTAGGCCATTGCGCTGTTCTTCCTTTTATTGGTGTGATACACTGGTACTGTACTTTTTTCTGGTTGAGGATGCATTTCTGCTGATGTTTGACCAGCTGGGTCAAACTGATTCATTAAATTTTTTATTTGTTCAACTCAGATCAAGATATCAACAGCAGAAACAATCATCCTGAGGCCATGCAAAGGCTTGCTGAGAGGCAACTTGGGGCTCCTAAGCAGATCCGCCCTTTTGCTGGTGGCAATGTTCAGGGGATGTACAGTCACGAGCTTGACATGGGATTGCGATACAGATAGTTGATCAGGGAGCGAGTCAGTAGCAGCATTTGCAACTGGGTACCATGTTTTCTTTTCCCGGTTTGACTGAGAATCCGCTCATACAACTTTACCGTGTTGTACTGCCTTTACCATCAAACCAAAGCCCTGGGGGCAGAATGGAAAACCATGTTGGCCTTCTGCTTTTTTGCATGAGGGGCATGCATACTCATGGGAAGTGGTGTAATTTTAGATTTTATTTTCTTGTACTTGGTAGGGTTTAGGGTCTTATCTTGGCAACCAGCTAAAAGTGAAGGTAAAAGGGGGTCTATATCTACATTTTATGACTATTGTGCATGCATGGTTCAATTATATTTGGCCTTTCATATGCCCCTTCTGATGATGTTCCCTTTGCAGATTCGTATATAGCACCAATTTGACCATTGTATTTCTGATATCATATTATCCCAAAATGAATATGCGTGCCACACGCAAAGTCCTTATGTTTCACATGTACACTGGTACCTGGACTCTTCAAAAATGTCGATGGGTGCTTGTCGGATACTCCAAAAGTAGTGCATTTCGACAACAATATTGGAGAGCCCAAGCAACATAGCTGGTACCTTCCTTCCCAAATGTTGTTTGGTATGCGGGATGAGATAAATGAGGATATCCAATGGGATTATTTTACCCCACCTTATATGGGATAGTAATATCACCATTTTAGTATAAATCATGGGAGAAAATAATTCTAGTTTATTTGACCTATTTCCTAGTTTCCCACACTCTAGCGTGCCACTCCATATGAGGTCCTCCTTCTCTTCTCTTCTGCCATAAAATATGACTAAAATTAGCTAAGACAGGAGCTTGTAAGATGCCCATGTATAAAAGCAGAAGTACTCGTTTTGCCATCAATAACTAGACATCACTTCAGTTAGTCAATTTTGTAAAATGAGCCAATTTTTTGATCTTGTAAGACAAAGCAAAAACAATTGCCTAGCTCAAAAAAAGAATCTCACTATTATTTTGAGTTTGATAATGAAATTTTGATTAAATGAGGTTATGGTGTTGGATTTTGATGATGAAGACATAATCCAAATCTACCTTTAGTTTCAGTGCACATTTTTACTTTTCAATTAGTTATAAATATGTTTTCATATTCTATCTTTTGTTGCTTATATTTGTGTTTTAATTTTTAAATTCGAAAACAATATTGTACCCCCGCAAGGAAAAGACTCCAATACAAAAGTTTCAAAATGTGTACTGCACAAGGGCAACAAGTCGTCATTGCTAGGAGAGATCTTTCTACCCAAAATTTTTGCATTTCGCTTCTAATAATTTGTATTTTCTCAATATAAAAATAATGATAATTTAAAATGTTTTTATTTATATTGTGAAGTTATAAGATGGAATCTACGAAATAGAGTTTTAATTTTAGATCATTTTTATGGTATTTTTCACTATGCTCCTTGCGTCATTCGTAATTAGATAAAATTCAAATTAAGCTTCTTGGTAGAGATGTTCAAAGAAAATCGGCAAACCACACCAAATTGATAAATCAAGAAACAATGACTAGTGGTTTTTCATTGTTTTTTTTTGACATAATTGATTTGATACTGAGTAAAAAAAGTTTAATCGAAACCAAATCGACATTATACTTATATAAATTGTAGAAATATTTTGTTTAAAATATTTTATTATAATGTAACTTGTGAGTATCTCTTACACTTTTTCATAATTCATATTTCTTAACGTATTATTTCAAGTTTGAAATTGCAAATCACTTTGATGCCTCTATTTGGGGTAATCTTCAATTTTTGTCCCTCAAATCGGTGGTCTATAATTTTTGCCCTTCATCATTTTAAGTTACAAAAAAATGACCGAAATACCTTTGACATCAGAAAAAAAAAAATCGCAAGACAAAAGTTTATATTTTCATATTTTTGGATTATGTATAGTTCGTCCTTGAATCTTTTCACTTGAGATTTAACATGCTCATTGCTGCCCAGGATTTCATCGCTTTAAAAACTCCCAGTTCCATTTGTTTGTTTTGTTTTTCAAAAGAGCATAGATTTGGTTTGCGTTGGGATTATTAGTGTAACAAAACTTTTTTATGATGATCATTGTACAATTAGCATGCACCTCAATTATTCTACCGAGCACCTACATCCTCCTCTCAGTACACAACTATAGATACCCAACAAACTCTACTCGTGCCCTTTGGGTTTGAAGGACGAATGCTAAAAGAAACTATTTACATAGTAATAGTAAGTAGTAGCGAGAAGGGCCGAGCATTCACTTTTTGATAATCAAATAACTAGCGTAGGCTCTGATAGACTTGCAATAGCGAGTCTTAGAGCTAATGTTACAACACATCAACCAGCCAACAAATACTCATTTGGTTGCCTCAAACAAAGATGAAAACACCTCTATATCTTTAATATTTGTTTTCTTAATCCTGAACAGAAATTGCTCATACATGTATATAACAAGAACATCACAAGCTAGAGAATCACCTGCTCATTCATTTGCAGTAGCATCCTCAGATGGGGCATTACTTCCATCTACAAGAGGGAAATAAAGACAGTAAGGCTTACAACGCTTCGTGATGGATCATGAAAAATTAACGGTAAGTTGAATTTGACAGTTACACAACCTATTAAACCAAGATTATCTCCGGCCCTTAAAACATTGTTGTAAATCCTCTAATTGTGTCCATACTTCTTGAAAGATTAAGATGATTTCAAGGAACAAATTGAAGGGGGAGAAAAGAAAGAAAAATGAATGTTTTGTGCAGCTTTCATAAAAAACAAGACCTTTATTCTCAAGTAGTAATTTTACTTTACTTAAGCTGTAATAGGTTGTCATAGGAGCAAAACTAAACATATAAACAAAATCATCTTGCATACCTTCACCCTCAGATGGAGCACAAGGAGACTTGCGGTATCGGGTTTGTTGCTGAGTTGGCTAAATTAAGAAAATTAAGAAGAAATGTCAGAATGATAATGCTCACAAAGCAAATGGTAAACACTTGTAGAATCAAACACAGTCTACACGGAGGTCATGGCGCTCCTCATCCATCATGAATTTCAATGAATTACATTTTATACATCCAAAATTCAAAAACAAAATAAATATTGAACAGTTGTTAGAGCCTAAATGACGCCAAATATAACAAGTTAACAACCATCTTGTTCTACATTGTCAAGGCCTCTCTAACATCAGACATAGATATCTTCTATATACATACTAGCTTTATGTAGAAGATACAGTTGTTTCTTATGAAAATCGAAACAAACAACAACATACTCCGTGTAGTCCTACAAGTGGGGTCGGGGGAGGGTGGTGTTTACGCAGCCTTACCCCTACCTTGCGAAGGTAGAGGTTGTTTCTGATAGACATTGGCTCAAGTAAGCATAATAAAATCAAGTAGAAAAAGGGAGATACAACAGTGAAGCAGTCTAGTCTTGCTGAAGATAATGGAGAAGAGAACAATAACAACACATAATACGATAACTAAATTAAAGAAAACAACAAGTAATAATAAAATCGAAGAACAAGATAGTATGTGAGTAATAATAATACATAGTAATACTAATAAGGAAAACTAGACAACGCTTGACTACCTACTAATCTTCTACCCTAATTCTCAATCTCCATATCCTCCTATCTAGGGTCATGTCCCATCTAATTATTTCTGTCCAATATTTCTTCGACCTACCTCTACCACTCCTCATACCCACCATATCCAACCTCTCACACCTCCTTATTGGGGCATGTATGCATCTCCTTTACACATGCCGAACCATCTCAGCTTCTCCTCCCTCATCTTGTCCACCACGGGGGCAACTCCCATCATGTCCCAAATATTTTCGTTCCTAATCCTCTCTCTTAATATACCTACACATTCATCTCAACATCCTCATTTCTGTTACTTTCATCTTTTGGATGTGCGAGCTGAAAGTAAATTCTCATAAAACTTACATTTAAGTCTTGGTAGTACATTCTTATCACACAAGACACCAGATGCAAGCTGCTATTTCATCCACCACGCTCCAATACATAGTGTAGCATCCTCGTCAATCTCTCCACTACCTTGGATCATAGAGTCAAGATACATAAAACTTCCTTTCTTGGAGATGACTTGTGTATCCAGTGGCGGAGCCAAGATTTTCATTAAGAAGTGTCAATTGTAGTAAAAAAAAAATTATGAGGCTAGTAGGACTAGAACACACGACCTCAAGGAATTTTCGTAACGCCTTAACCACTAGACTAAACCTTCAACTTGTGTCGAGAGGTGTCAATACTTGTATATATATTTATTAAACTAAAATTTGACCTCTATTTACAATGTAATTTTCCGGCAAGGGGTGTCGCTTGACACTCCTTGGGTGTGGGTGGCTCCACCCCTGTGTGTATCAATCCCCACTTCCATATCTACCCCGTGAGTTGCATCACTGAACTTACACTCCAAGTACTCTATCTTGGTTTTGCTCAACCTAAACACTATTGGATTCCAGGGTCTGCCTCCAAACCTCAAACTTATTGTTAACTCCGTTATAAGTCTCGTCAATCAATATTATGTCATCAGCAAATAGATGAAAAATTCTAACAATTGTCTTGAAAATGTTCCAGGTAAAATAGTGTTCTGCTAGATTATTTTTTTTGAAACTGGTAAATTTGTATTCCTCAGCATTAAGGATATGTTGGTCACCTCCAAAAAGTTACAAAGATCCTAATAAATCTACAATTTGATCAGTATCCGCTATACACTAGTATCCTCTATACACTGTTGCTTACACCAAAAAACAAAGACACAATACAATTCCATTTTACTTTGTGAATAGAATTGGGTCTCTCTTCAAACATCTACCATTTCTCTCCCTCCACACCGTCCATTAGATGCATGACGGTATTATCCTCTGCCATTTCTTTTGGCTTTTGCTACCTCCCCTCCTAATACAACAACTTAGCGAATTTATTGTGTGCTCAGGCATGGCCAAACTAGTATCAGTGAGGTTAAAAGAAGATTGACCATAACTGTCCAATAAAGCTACAATGTAGAAACAAGTGATTATTTGTTTCCCCTGTTTTATTGCATAGGAAGCATCTGGGCACAAATTGCTTTCCCTTTCTTTTTTAGCGCTTTCTGAGTGAGGCAAACTCTCTTCACTACCAACCAAGTAAAGCATTTCACCTTGGTAGGAGTCTGACCTTTCCAGATATAATCCCATTGATACTGCTGCCTCCCACTAAGATTAATAATTTCTCTTTTGTAAGCACTCTTGACAGAGTGTTTCATCCATCTTTCTCATGCTTCCAAATAATTGTGTCTGAATCTGTTGTAAAGTCACTGAACCCCTCAAGTTTCCCAGTAATGAAGCCACCTTTTCCACTTCCCAATCTTTTAGAAACCTTCTGAAAGGATAGATCCCAGACTTGAGGGGAACAGGATTCACCTACTCTAGCCTCTGGATTGTTGCAAATGTTGAACAAATCTGGAAAAGACTCTATAAGGGGAGAATGGTCTATCCCGCCATCCTTTCAGAATTTAATCTTGTTACCATTTCCACTAATCTTTAGGTTAAGATTTGGCTCCATCATAGGCCACAAGGCCCTAATGGTTTTCCAAACACCTACCCCATAAAGATCAGTGACTGTCTCTGTACACCAAGAACTTGCCTCCCTCAACTTTGCTTTAATTACCTCCTTCCATAAAGCTTGCTCCTCGCCATTATATCTCCAAAGCCACTTCATCAGTAGGCAGTTATCCTGTAATCTTGGGTTTCTGATGCCCAATCCACCCTTCTTCTTGCTAAGTAAAATTGTTTGCCACTTTACCAAGCAGTACCTCTTCCCTTCTTTGCATCTTTGCCACAGAAATTTTCTCCTCAATGAGTCCAATTTCTTAAAAACTTTGGATGGTATATGGAACAGTGACATCACATAAGTAGGAAGAGAATCTAAAACAGAATTTATTAGGTAAGTCTACCCCCAGGCCCCCAAGTGATAAGTATTGTGCTTTCTACCTAGCTAGCTTTTTTTTTGTTTTCTCCACTATCCCATCCCAAATCTCCTCTGCTTTGTGTTTGCTTCCCAATGACATACCAAGATAAGTGGTTGGCATGTTCCCCACTCCTGATTGTCATCACTTATTAGTGCAAATTCTCCTTTCGTCATATCTTTCCCTTTTCCATATATACTCAAGTTTGACCTCCCCAGTACAACAACGTTAGCCCTTTTTGTTTCTGCTGCAATATTGGCACCTCGAGAAGGACTATCATCTACCTCTTTTCTCCTGTAGGTCACCGGCACTTCAACCCATACAGAAAGTTTGTATATCAGACCGTGTCAGAAACTTCGATCGATGAAGGGATCTTTTCTTTGGGACCTCTAACTCTAATACGAGCCCATCTCAGATGACTTTTCAATTCTGTTTCTTCTTCATTCTCCAACCAACCCCCACATACTTTCCCTATCATCTTCATAACCTCTTTGCTCCAAAGCTGAAGTGGAAGACCTAGAACTCTAACCCAAAACCAAATAAAACCTTGTGTCTTCTGGGAGGGCTCCTTTGGTCGGCGACCACCAGTCTAGCTTCAGTTTTACTCCCTGCCTCCGCCATTCTCCCATAATAACATGTTCCGCCGAATTTCTTGACTGGAACTCGAATAGGAATTGGAACCCATTCATGTCGTATACTTGAGTGTTTGGTGCACCCTTCCAAGTTTGCTGAGCCCACCTCCTAACATCATCGAGTGGGTACTTCATCACCACCGTAGAATCTGCCAACCAGACACCTACTCACCTACTCGGAAGGCCATTGTCATCACTGATGGATTCTGTTGACAGTAGCTGTCCTTCCTTTGCTAGCTCAACCTCTTGCTGACTCCATTTACTTCTGTTAATGGCTTTTTTGTAATTTCCCCCACCAATAAATGTATTGTTGTCTTCCTTCCCTTTTGTAATAAATGTCCCCAAAGTATTTGCCTTTCTGTTAATAAATTCTTCCACCTTTAATGCAAGGTTCTCCCATCCCTCATAGACTTTGTTCTCCGATAGAATAATGAATGTTCTATTCTGTCCCTTAACTGAAATGATAGAGAGAAAACAACTATTTTATTGCACTTTTGAGAGCAGTAAACCTTGGTAGAGAAGTCTCTACATCTCCACAATTTGAATATCTTTCCTCTATTAGCAGATGCTTCATCAAACTCCTACAGAGCCATGGCAGTGCCCCTTTGCTGAGAACCATCCTTCTAACCAAAAGCTTGGCACTCTCCACCCAATCAAACCATGTTCCTGAGGCTGAAGTAGTCTCAGTAATGTCATAAGACTTACCTCCAGACCTAAATACAATCTATTCTCCATGAAGGTAAAGACACAGAAAAAAGTAGAGCAAGAATGACAAAAGAGAAACAAGGAGAGCTCCGGTGGCACAGTACCGCCGGAGAAGAGAGTCTAGAGGCTCAGAAGGGTCTTCTAGGGTTGTATCTTGGGAAATGTGCCTGGGAGAAATCTGATATTTTTTTGTTTGACAAAATATATCTGGTGTTCTGCTAGAGATACCGTACAATACAATCCAGTCTATATATATTTTCTATATTTCTACTGAATATTTCAATCAAGTACAATAGAAGAGTGTGGGGTCATGACACTGAGAAAATTAAAGATAGTGTTCTATAGATAGTAAATCCTACGCGGTATTTCCTCTTTCCTTTATGTTCTTTTTGAAAATGACCTCTTTCCTTTATGTCATCCCTTTAAACCTAACTCTTAGCACTTGCTTCTTTAACCTCAACCCTGGACATAACTGGAATCAAACACCCTTCAATTTTAACAAGTAAATCTACGACTGGATTTTTCCTAGGACTTTACAGGTTAATCCATTGGAGTTATTAAGAAGTTGAAAAGCTAACCATATACCTGTCCTGTTACTGGAATATGAACCGTAACCGGAGAATGAGAATGGAGTGGCCAAGGGAACTAATCTGGAAGATCAAAATCCCACAAAAGGTGTCATGTTTCTCTTGGCTGGTGATCAGAAAGGCATGTTTAACTCACGAAAGGTTACAAAGAAGAGGTATGCAGATTTGCTCAAGGTGTTATATGTGTGATAAAGAGGCAGAGATTAACAGCCACTTATTCCTACATTGCAAAACAGCTGTAAATCTGTGGCACATGTTCTTATGTATACTTGGAGTTAGCTGGGTAATGCCAAAAACTTCTTTAGATATGGTGAAACACTGGGAAGGAATGAGCAGAAGAAGAAGATCAAAAGAGGACTGGTGGAAATATATTCCAGCTTGCATCTGGTGGACACTTTGGAAGGAAAGGAATGAAAGATCCCATGATGGGCAAGCTAGCAGCATTCAGAAGATCAAGATGAAGAGTCTGCTGTATTTTTGGTGTATACAGGATATGGTGGGGGAGGTAGTAAGTCTAGTAGACTTCATAGGACAATTGTAAGGATTTTTTGGGTTTTTGGTTATCATGATGCCCTCTGGGGGTTGTAAATCCCACCTCATCAGTTTTTACCTGATGAGTTTTTTGGTGTGAATACAAAGTTAACTTATCAAAAAAAAAATGACAAAGAAGCATAAATTCGGAAACAAAAACAACTTGTAATTTTACTGAAACTTAAGACTTACATAGTTAATGTTTTTGCTTTTAGTTACTGCAGTAGTTTTTAGCAAAATAAGCTGTTTAGTTTAAGATAAATTTGAAATTTGAATTTTAGTTAGGTTGTTGTAGTTGTTGAGATATTTTAGGATTTTTGAATTTTAAATTATGCAGATTATGTATTTTATGTTTTTTATATTTAAAGCCCATCAATGCTTAATAAAATTATTGAAATGGCCCATTTCAATCCAACGAGACATTTTCAACCCTTTTCCGCTGCCCCTCTTTTAAAAAAACCAACAGTTAAACACAGAGAGGTTTCCTGAAAGGGAAACCCTAACAGTCCTTACAAAATTTTCACACTCTGACAAAAGACACAAGACTGTAACACAATCAATTTATAGACAAAGACTGTGATTACGGAAAGAGATAGGGAAAACATAGGAATGATAAGGAAAGGATTTGCTGGTGAGTGAATTGTGTTCAAGATTTTCATGTATCTGACTATCAAAGTTGCTTGGCTATTTATAGATGTCCCTGGACTTCAAACAAACTCGGATTTAAACTACTTTCAAGAACCTTTCTTTTCAGCTTGCCGGGTACACACATGGCTTTAAAGAACGGATTCTTTTCTTTGTTATTTGCAATACCTTGTCATCTAACAGTCCTTTTTTTTTATGTCTTGTCCTCCTTACTATCCTTCTCTTTCATTTCCCTTCTTTACTTTATTCACGTGTCTAAGTTGCGCAAGGCCACAGAATCAAGCTCATTTCAGAATTCCTCATCTTCATTTTATGATCGCCCATATCTGAATCAGTCTGCATTATATTCTTCTGAGTTTTGTGGGGTTGCTCTTTCTTTCTGCCATTCTACTTGCACCACGTGTTTATCCATTGTCAAAAAGAAATTTCAAAGTCTGTTTAGTTACATTTTTTATTTTCACTTCTCACTTTCTCGAAATTATGTGTCTTCCTCTCAATGGCTCTCCTTGAGTTGGTCTTTGGCTTCAGGAGTCTGATCGATAGTTTTTGGCAATGCGTCAGCCATTAACAAATTTGCTGTTTTTTATCGGCTGCTGTTTGAACCAGACTAACTGCATCTAAACCTGATATAGTAAGACTCTTTGTATTCACGAGGGAAAACAGACCCGCCTCATCCATTTTTTAAGGATATGCAGAACTCGGAGTCTGTACTAGTTACAAACTTTAGTACCTGAATTATGTATTCCAATGTCTTGATTCTGGGACTATACAAGGCATGAAGATATTTGGACCTAAAATCTAGCATAATCTATTGCTTCTACAAACATATTAAAATCCTTTAAAAGAGGTTTTTCCTATGTCTTTTTTTTAAAATCAAGGTTTTCATTGATAATAACAAGGTCACAATTCCTCTAGCATAATCTATTGCTTCTACAAACGTATTAAAATCCTTTAAAAGTGGTTTTTCCTGTGTCTTTTTTTTTAATCAAGGTTTTCATTGATAATAACAAGGTCACTTGGCTGTATACAAGAGATATACCAAAAAAGAGAGACCTACAGAATATGATTCTCTCCAAAAGACATTCAATCCTCTATACGCACCAAAAGAAAATAAGGGATCGGAGACTACTCCTCAATTGAGCAAAGTTCATCTCCACTCCTTCAAAAGCTCTCCTATTTCTCTCTTTCCAAATGACCCACATTAGAGCTAGAGTATTAACATTCCATGCCTTGTGCCTTCTCCTAACTCCAATCTTCCAACTGAACCTCAACTCCTTCACAGATTTAGGAATTACCCAAGTGACACCAGACCATGTAAACATATCCTCCCATAACCTCATGACTAATTTGCAAAGTAACAAAATATGTTACATATCCTCACCAGTCTCCTTACATAGGAAACACAACCTTTCGCTTCCTAAGGTTATCTGCCGTCAAAATCACCCCTCTAGTAGCTAACCACGTGAAGAAGCACATCTTCCTCGGCACCTTTGGTATCCATACAGCACAATATGGAAAAATATCCTCCACGTTCACCAGAATCTTCTCATAGAAGGACTTGACAAAAAACACTTAGGGGTCGTTTGGTTGGGAACAAGTTATCCCAAGATTAATTATCCTCAGCTATCCTGGGATAAGTTATCCCACCATGTATATGGGATAACTTATCCCATCACTATGGTATAAATGGTGGGATAAGTTATCCCAAACTTGGCAACCAAACAAGACACCAAAATTTTATCCCACGACTATTTATTTTTGTCCCTCACACCAAACGACCCCTTAGTTATTCCCCAACTCCCAACTCAAAGCATAAGGTCTGTCAACTGACTCACATTGCTTTTGGAGTAAATTTAGCAATCTCTGAAGCTCGGTCACCTCCCAGTCCTAGAAATTCCTCCTAAACCTCAAATCCCAAAAAGTTTCATCCGCTTGTGTCCCCCTAACTTGATGAACAGATAATTCCCTTTGGCATGAAACCCTATACAATACTGGGAATTCATCCTTAAGCCCCAAGCTTCTGCACCACTTTTGCCCCCCAAATTTGTTCTGTCTTTAATATATTCTACTACTTCTATCCATGTTCTTAAAGTTAACATTTGTTTTGCCATGCGTAACTACCTAAAACTAAAAGTTCTTCTCTTTACTTTTTGCATTAAAATACTCATATAATGCGTTTATGCATGCTATAGCATATTTTTTTATCTTAACGATTTTTACAATAGGAAATTCTAAGATTGTCTCTCTCTTGTGGCTGCAATTGGGCACTATGAATCTTGGACAAGAAGCATATCATAATGTGAGGATACAGGGAGTAAATGGAGACAACACCTTATTTTGTCTAGACAAATGGAATGGCAGCAGGACTTTAGAAGAAGAGTTCCAAATGATATTTGAATTTGCTACTAGTATTTAATCCAAATGCCTCAGTAAATCAGGTAAGGGAAAACAATTGCTGGAACATTAACTTCAGGAGACAATGCCATTACTTCATCGCTTTAACCGACAAAGCGATGTTGTGTGCTAACATTGACCAACCCAAAAGAAAAAACAACCTACCAAACAAAGTACTTTAAGGGCTCAAATTTGCAGCAGAAATGACTAAAGAATGGTTAACAAAAGCAACTTTAGGCAAAAAGAGGTGGAATGGAATTGACGTAATACCTGCAACTCTGGCCGAAGTGGCTCAAGTGGACCTTTAGGCTTCTCTACGCCTTGCTGTGATCATGAACCATATTAAGGGTAAGGTGATAACCATAATATAAGCATCAACTGTAACAAAATTGTGAGACTATAAAGTGGACCAGTACCTTTCCAAGAGCCCCAATCAGCAGAATCAAAATAAGCACGCTCATGATGCTGACAGCAAATACGAGTTAAATAAAACAGAGAGAACTTGACCACAATGCTGCGGACATTCAAAGCACAAGCAATGTAGCACATGGTAATGCCACTTGGTCCACTACCTTAGAGATTAGAGGTGGTTTCTTTGGCATGATTCCTCCATATTTCTTTTTAACAACTTACTCCTGTAATAACCAAATGGTAAATATATATTCAAAAAGCTCTGCACTACAATTAAACATAAAACGATAAGCAAAAAATCTTAATGTGAACGTAACTTCCTGTTTGGAAGAATGCATTGAATTTTCTGCTCCATCTATTTGGTCTTTGATATCCCCCATCTCTGACAAACTCCTAATAACCTAGTTTTGCAGCTGCAATTGCCAGGTAAACAACAACATACCCAGTGAAATCCCACAAAGTAGGGTCTAGAGAGGGTAGAGTGTACGCACACCTTACCCCTACCTCATGGAGGTAGAGAGGTTGTTTCAGAAAGACCCTCGGCTCAAGTGAAGCAAAACAAAGTAGTAATGAAAAGGAAAAACGACAGTGAAGAAAACAAGGCAATTAATGAAACCCATATAGTGAAAATGTAAAATGAAAGGCATTAACAATAAGCTAGAGACAGTTGAATGAATAATTCCAATTCCTCTCTATTTGCTGAAAACAGCCCTTGAAGTAGCCGAGAATTCAAAAATAGAGTAAAGTTGCAAGATACCAGCAGCCACACAACAGAAAAAGAACAAGAAAAACCTTAACATTGTTTTAGAATTGTAACTAATTAAGCTAATCAACAAGGGTATCATCATCTGCATCGGGAGATTGAGAGGAGCATTCTTTTGCTTCATTTATCTTGTTTTCCCCCCGTATTGTTACCAAACTGATGGTCACGGTTGTCAAACAGATTATTGAACCTTTTCAAAACTTTGGCAGCTTCAGCCTTAGCTTCCAGAGCTTCCTTGACCCTAATCTCTGCATTATACCTGGCCATAACAGCGGCATTGTGGATCAACTCAGAAGCAATGGTAGCAGCGGCAACCAACTGTTTAGCCAAATGGGGGTTAATTTCAATGGTTTTATTAGCATGATTTGGAGCAACACAGAAGAAAGTGAAATTAGGGTTAGAACAAGGAGGGCACAAGTAATCAGCGGAGGAGGAGGCAACATCAGGGATGCAAGAGAGGTGTGAGATAGAGGGGCATTTTTTGCATCGAAGACGGAGGTGAGGAGGAGGAGGGTTGTGGAGGAAGACATCGAAGCAGGTGGGACAGAAAGAACCGGGGTGGGCGTCCAGTACACAGGCGGTGCAAAGATGGTGGTAGAGACCTCTGTAGGGGAGAAGGTGGAGGATGGAGGGGCGAGTGGTGAAACATACTGCGCATCGGCAGCCAGAAACACCGTCAGATGGCTGCTCCTCCACCGACTTCGACATCAGAACAAACAATTTTCTCTATCCCTATGGCCTGTCGTTATCTCACATTTATTTATACAGACTGATATAGGAAACTTGTTGAGATTTTAAGTATCCAACCCCCTCTTTTGCTCTCTTATGTTCTCTGCATGCATTTATGACTGTTTGAAATAGATACATATTTCCTTTTTTACTTGGCAATTCTGAAATATCACTCAAATTTGTTACTGTTATCTCACCGGACACTTCTCTTCTCTCTCTCTATCTTGTCCCCTATTGTAGATTCTATCAATAAAAGTATATTCACTAAGAGGTCGTTTGGTAGAGTGCATCAGAAAAAATAATGCATGCATTAGCTTTGTGTATTACTAGTACCTAGTTGGGTACACTTTTTCAACCTATGTATAACTAATGCAAACATTAATTATACACTCTATTCAATATTAAGGTATGTATAAGTATAACTAATACATGAAATCCATGGTATTAGTAATGTAAAGGGTTTTAATGCCTACATTAGCATAATTAAAGACACAATTGTACCTCAAAACATTTTCCACATCCTCTTCACCATACTTGTGAAGGGTATTTTTGTAAACAAATATTTTTTTTCAAAAATTATGCAACATCTTATTTTTAATACACCAAACAAACACTGCATGAGAAATAATCTCATCATAACTAATGCAAGCATAACTAAATACAAGCATTACTAATACACCATATTCAACACTATTCTTATACACCCTATCAAACGACCCCTAAGGAAATAGATTGTTTATTACCCGTTGTTCCCTTTTATGTGACACTCTCCTTTTCACATCCCCTTTTTAGCATGTTCCCAAAATAATGACACTTTTTTTTTATATTTAGAAACAACTTAACTTTGAACTTCTTGAAAGGAAATAGATAGAGTAAGACGCCTCTTAAAAATCTCATTAATTTTCCAGTAAAGGTTACCCCTGAAATGATTCATGAATTCAATACTATGAAAATCCAAGTGTGCTTTTTTTTTTCTTTTGATATGTGAAAATCCCAGATGTTTGTTTTTTCTGGAAAATTGTTCTGTTCACGTGATATTAGAAGTTGAGCAAATACGGAAAGACGCTTCCACAATGCATTGCTCAAAATACAAAACAACCCAAGATCTTAATTCATAACCACAGAAAAGTAAATAACTCAACTGCTCATGCTTCAACTTACAATATTCCCAGCAGAATCAGTGGAAGGTTAAAGTATGTAATTGAAGATTTTCATCTTTGTATTTGTAACAAGATTCAGTTACCATGTTGCACTAATGTAGTGTGACCACATTACTTCTGTAAGTTAGGAATTTTGTGGATACAATATTTATCTGATAAATCACTTACTAAGAACTGGGTTATTACATACGCAACAGAAGCAAGGCTGATAAATCCTTCAAGGGTAGCAAAATCTTCACTGGTTTCTTCGTAAGCCTAACCTTTATTCTGTATTTCAGGCCTAAGACATCTGTGGATATAATAAAACAGAAATGCATCCAATGGAGCAATGCTAGTCAACCAAAACTCTGCATCTCTCGCCCCTCCCCATTTTACTTCATCTACCAAAAATTACAACTTTGGTCCAAAATCCAAATAGAGCAGAATGGATATAAAGGATTCCTATAGCTGTCCCCAGCTATTTGGAATTAAGACCTAGTTGATTGATTTATTGATATCAAAAGGTAAAATGCATAGAGTAAAAATATATGCAAACTCAAGGAGCATCAGATCCCCATGGAACCAAAAAAATAAAGCACAAAATTAGTCACAAAAGAGCAAAAAAAAGTCATCACAAAATACAACAAGGGCATCAATTTGGGAGTTCTCAGCATTGGTTTAGCTCAAAGCTGCAGTGTCAGTCAGAGTAAAAAAATATGGCACTTCCTTGATGAATGTCCACATGCATAAACATAGAACTTGGCCAAATATGCATGTAAGTGTTTGTCAGTTTATTTACCCAGTTTATCTAATGAGCACTCTAAACAACCTCCCTCTCTCTACGAGGTAGGGGTAAGGTCTGCCTACACTCTACCCTCCCCAGACCCCACTTGTGGGATTACACTGGGTATTATGTTGTTGTATCTAATGGTTAGATTTCCAATTAATTTGTCCCCATGGTTTTGGCACAAATTTTATTGCATTTTAAATAGATGTTAGTTTAAAGTCTAAATAAAGTTAATACTTTGACGAAATCTGAAGTTTTTCTTTGATATATTAGTGGGTTTCATGATATACTTTTGACAATACAGAACTCAAAAGAAATTGAAAAAAGTGGGTGAGAAGTTACCCTTCTAGAAAGTGGACATAATGAGAGGACCAAAATAGGAAGTGGCATAAGTTAATTTAGGTTATAGGAAGTAATAATCTCAGAGAACAAAACATTACTCCATATTAGTTATTATAAGTATCATTAATCAATTTCTGCTACATCCTAGTATTGCTGGACTGGCCTGGATTCAATTGACTTCAACTGGTTAGATTCGAAATAGTAAGAGCACTTCGATAACATCGTCAAATTGGAAGCTAACATGAAATTTACAACTTAACAGTAGTTGTAAATAGCCTCAGGGTTATGGAACAAAGGATTATCTCGGACCTAGACCGAGTTATTGATGGTGATTTTCTAAAAGCTTACCATATGGTATTAAAACTTTTGTGCCCTATCTAAGCACGGAGTTGGGCCACATGGTCCAAACGAAAGTATGGGCTGCTTGGTCTTTAAAACAGGGCAGACTGCATAAGGCTGGTTTCACAAAACAACGAATAGCTTCCACTCTGTGGAGTGGAAGGATAACGGACTGGCTAATTAATCCACCATTGTGCACTTGTGGGATTACTCTGGATATGTTGTTGTTGTTTTAGCCTACGCTTACCACATGGTGTTTAAACTTCTGTGGCCTCATTTCCTGTTTCTAAATTTTCTTTAGGTAATTTTGATAACCAATCAGTACAAAAATCACCAGAACTCGCAAGACATTATCACATGGAAAGCAGATACAATTACCAATCAACTTGTTTGGGGAAACAAATAGAAGCAAAAGAACTATAATATTAAGAAGTTGAGTTTTTTTCTAGAAAATGAGCAGTTACAACATACTGCACACCCAATTCACAATTCACATTCTATCATATGAAAATCATTGGGAAACAGGATTTTAGGGTTTTCTTCTGGAAATCTGGAGAGGGTAACATCCGGATGGGATTTTTCTGTAAATACTAAAAGGCAGTCAGTCCGGTGCACTAAGGTCTGCTATGTGCAAGGTTCGAGAAGGACTGTACTACAAGGCTCTATTATACACAAACTTACCCACATTTCTGGGAGAGACTGTTTTCAGAACTGGTGTCTCATGGACCATGGTCACGTGCCACAACTTTATCAATTACGTCAGAGACAAATAAAATGGTGAGATAGAAGGGAGTGAGCGACTTACCCAAACAAAGGAAGCAGAAGCATCGCCAGAAGTTGCTTCAATGGAGAAGAAGTTCACAAAAAATGGAATGTTTGAATGAGATGGAACAAATAAACAAAATATATTTCAAGATAAAATCATATTTCAACTGTTTTTGGATGGGACTCTAATCTTTATGAGTCCGATTCATATTATCTAAATACCAAAAAAAAAATTAATACAAATATAAAATTTGGATTAAATTATTACATTTTTTTCGAACTTAGTAAGTACAAGTGGAGGAGTCTACCTTAAGGTGATGGTTTTACAATGGTAATTGGTGGCCATTGTGCAATTTGGTTGATAGTAATATGATTACCATAGTCCATAAAATGATGGTAAACGATGTCTTAACAAGAAACTTTCAATAAAATAGTATCTTAATAATTTAATGACAGATATCGTTGATGCTTTAATTTTCTCAAGAAAAGGTACATATTCCTTTGGGTTGCAGACTCACTAATTAGTAATTATCTATGCAGAATAATGAACTATAACTTGCCTTTTTGTTTTTCGAACATCTTAATTTGAAGAAAAAATAACAAGTTTATTCAACCATTTAAAATTAATTCAACCAATGAAGGATTTAACAAAAACAAAAGTATATTTTATTAAAAAAAACCATAGGAGTATTGCATGCTCACAGGATACGAAGAGGGAGAAAACAACCTAGTAAAAATACAATCAAGCATTAAATCATCATTATGTAACCATAAAAAACTCAATTTGTGTAACGCCATATGTGATGTGATGAAACCATTAACTTATTTTCTCATTTTACCTTTGCTTGTCATTTACCACACTATCCTATTTTTTTAATAATATTATAAATTGTTCTTCAAATTGCTGATAGATCACAATATGTAATGACAAAAAACGATACAACCCAATAAACAATGTATTCATCAAAATAATACAAACAATACAACACAATACATATGTACAACAATATGCTACAACTCTCCAAACAAGCTGTTATTGTAACAATTTGCTGAGTACTTCTACAAACTAAATTTGTCACGCCGAACCACCTATTGCAACTACCAAAATTGTATGACGAATGTCAACTCTCTAAAGCTTTAATCTTAATAATAAACTTCAGCACACACCAACAACAGAGCTGAAGCATTAAACCAACCTAGATAAAAAGAAAGAAAAAAAGGACATGTATATGAAATATTCAGTTCTACATACAGCATATGAACATATTAACCCAGCTTTTCAGCCGGGGCTTTTGTATACAGTTAACACAGATGATCCTTGGATGAAGGTCTTCTGCAGCTTCTGTACAAGGATATGAATTGCCTTACAGCCTCCCGCCACCTAATAATTATGTAACCACTCTTCAGCTGCAGCACTAGGTGCCTCCCTTTGCCTGCTGCCACTAAGATGAGACGCTACGTTAATGACCATAAAGGTCCTTCTTCCAATAGTTAGAAATCCAGTCAAGAAGTCCATTTCACTATGACTGAAATGTAGAAGCCTAGAAAAACCTCCTCCGCAGATTCCTAGTGGTTGCCTGATATGAACGCATAAGTAGTCCCACCCCGATTCCAACACCAACGCACATCCCGAGGCCTATCCCGACACCAACCCTCACTCCTGCGTTGAACCAGGTGAGCTGACCATCTTCACCAGGGTACATGTCGTCTGAATAGAATCCATATCCAGCTTTCTGCTCCACCTCATAATCATCCATATCCTCTGTGATCTGCTAAAACATGCAGTAACTGTAAGCAAACTAACTGTCATTTCTTAAAACAGGTAAACTAAACTGTCATTTGATCAGCACTCAAAAACTACTTTTTCGTGAGGACAAAGCTATCGATCATTAACCTATGTTGACATCAATTAGTCAATAAGAAATTAAGAGTATTAATCGTGAAGGAAGTGACAGCCATAAGAAAAAATAACATCAGATGGAATGAGAAGAAAGAGAAACACAGAAGCTCAATTAGAGACTCAGGGAGAGATTAGAATGGAAAAGAAATAGAGCGCGCAAGAGAGAGACAGAAATGAAAAGATCTCTCTCAAATCTAAAGCAGGGTAAAAATTTTAAGTTATAATGTGTTCAGCTTTTAGGATGAGGGGACAGATTACTGTCTGCACATCAAAGGCCCCACTGACAACATTTTAGAAGAACATAAGAGGGTCTTGAACAAAACCATACCCACGTCACAAAATGCTTTTGTGGAGGGAAGACAAACACTAAATGCAGTATTGATGGCTAATGAAGTATTTGATTCTAGAGAAGAGTAAGGAGTTATGGCATTTTGTGGAGGGAAGACAAACACTAAATGCAGTATCGATCAAACATTGTTTTTCTACTGATAGGTACTTAGTCCTTGTGAAGGGCAACTTGTGCAGTTTTTTCGGAAGTTCAAGAGGGCATAAGCAAGGAGATCCCTCATCTCCCATTCTGTTCATTCTAGTTATGAAGGTATTGAGCATGTAGTTACTTGCCGGGTTTCTCTGGTGCGGTGGTGGAAATAGTGTGATCAAGGTTTCACATCTATTGTTTGCGGATGACACATTGGCTTTTTAAGATGCTGACAGGATCCAATTGGAACACCTGCAATATGTGCTAACATGGTTTTATGTAGTATCAAGCTTAAAGATCAACCTTAGAAAATATGGGATCATACCAATTGGAGAGGTGGAGGATATAAAGGTTTAGCACTGTGTCAATTGTAAAATTAGATCAAATTTGGAGCTCTTCCCACCACTTAGCTTGGCTTGCCACTAGGTACTTCAAACAAAGATTGAACAACTTGGAATACGATACTACAAAGGGTTGAGAAGAAGCTTGCAGGATGTCAAAAAAGATACTTGTCCAAAGTGGGGAAAAAGTTTGTATTAAGAGCATGGTATCGAGTATCCCTACATGAAAAGACTTCAAAGTGACTTCCAATGGGTTCGTCAGACGAGACAAAGAAGTTTCACTTGGTAAGGTGGTAGATCGTCATGACTCGTACTGTTAGGGTGGACATGAGGTTTAAGATCTACGGGCATTCAACGAAGCTTTATTGGGTAAATGGTTAGGGAGATTTGGATGCGAGGAACAAGCCTTTTGGAAGGAGCGGATAGTGGATAAATCCAGAATCGCGAAAGGGGGATGAAGAACAAAAGTATCACTTTGCCTTATGATGCGGTTTGTGGAGCAGTATGTACCTGATGGAAAGAATATAGTGCAAATATGTCTTTCAAGGTTTGGGATGGGATGGGAGGAGGATTAGTTTTGGGAGACACAAGTGGTGTAGGGATAACATTATGAGCATTACTTTCCCAAACATATTCAGAATGTCATCCCTGAAGGAGAGGACAATCCAACACATTAAAACTTTACAAATTGGAGAAGTTTTTAGGGATTTGAGATTCACGAAGAACTTTTAGGGTTGGGAGGTGGTAGAACTCCAAAGTCCAATTAAGTTACTGTATAAACAATTTATAACTCAGGATAATCACGTCCTACGAGGTGGGGATGAGGAATAATGGGGTGTTCTGTGTTAATCTTACTATAAGAAATTTGTTTTATTTACCAAAGAATAGCTGATTTCTCTCTTTGCCAGTTCAGAAAACTTGATCTTGGCAGAGTGAAGAGACATGTACTTCTCAAACAATTATTGTTTGACAATCTCAAATTCTTGAATAGTGCTTCACTATTCCATCATTTGTTGTGACTCACCACCAAGACATTAAATCCATGTAAAAGTGTCTATATCACTCAAACGAGTCATCCACGGCATATACCAAACTAGCCACTGGTCCATGTATCTCTGTTCACACAAAAATACAAGTAACATAAGAAAGATCTTTTAATGCTTTGTAAGCAGTCCTCATGATTGTATCTTCTCACTTAATGTTCCATTTTAAGTGCTTATGCAATTAGAATTTCTTAAGGTATTTGAACCCTTACTGCATCACTTTTTGGTCTTAGAGCAGGTGAAACTGAGAGATGTGAGACTGGTGACTTGTACAAAAAAATGTTATCTGATGCTTAACAACAGACTTGCTCAAACTCGTGGAGGATGTAGCAGTCAGTGGTGTTGTTTGAAGAAACATAAAGTTAATGCAACAGCTTCTTTCTTTTTTGTCTATGTCAAAAGCGTTGTTCCAAATTAAGTTTGACATTATGGGTGTAAAGCACAAGGGATCCATCTTTTTTGCACATTGAGCACACAAGGTCAAGCCAAGCCAAGCCCTGACAATTCATCTGTACCTTAAGCTGTTGTTTCCTACTAAAGGTTTTGTAAAGCTCTACTTTATCTTCATATCGGAAGTGCTACATTACTAAATTTTAGTTTCCTTGATAAGTGCTGCATCACTAAATTTTAGTCACCTGGGTGAAACACAACAACAATTTAAGAACCTAACCAACACCATTACCAAACGAACTTATTCCACATAAGTCAAATTACTTCCTACTCCATCTAATGGTGAACCTTCCCACAGCAATAGCATTACTAACTTCATCTAAATAGAGCTATGTTATCCCTCTTTTCTTTCTGATCAAGGAAAAGGTGGATAAAAAGGTATAATTGCATTACCAATGGTTCTATTTGTCGTCCGAATCCATTCGAGCTCCTCTGCTCCTTCGCAACCTCCTCATCCTCCGGAATTGCATCCAACATGCCCTGCCTAGGTAATTTCCTTCTCGGGCTGACCTGAATTGTCTTTGATAGAATCACAGGGACACCCGAACAACAACCCGCTATGTATACCTCAATCGATGGCGAGGAAACCCCAAATTTAGGCTGAAAAAAAGCTGATCCACCATTCCCAAATGATGCTGCTGTGTAACAATCCATGCTCCATCCACTCCTCGAATCAATCTCTAAAACATTGCCATTAGCCCACGTTGTCTCTACTCTCTCCAATGATCCACAAAGTATTAATTCCTTTTCATTCTCATGTACCTCAAATTCCACCGGCCCTGAAACCCTAACGCTATCCGTGCTCACATACGTTACCTCCGACGATTCCTTATCAACCCGATCACGACGGAGGGTTATGAAGGCTGTATCGGTGGCCGGAATTCGAGAACTGTTGATCTCTAATGATACCCCCATCTCACGGCGGAGGTGGCGGAGTGCGAGGTGATCCGGTACGGTATCAACCGCGCATGGCGTGATACGCACGTAAAACAATCGGATTTCCAAGCACCCTCCGGTGAAATTCGAACTTTTGTAGATTGCCATTGACATATCCTGACCTTGATTACCCATTAATCACAAATTTTTCTTCAATCTACAAAAAATGAAGGAAATTGATCATTGATTAACAAGGAGAATTGAATAAAATTTAAGGTTAGGGATCAATAAAAATCACGAATGGATCATAATTAGGGTTTGTGAATTTAGAGGTGAGAAATAGTGTGGATGTTTTGTTATGTGTGAACATGGCAAAAGAAAGGATCAAAAGCTACCATTAATTTAGGAGGGGTCAACGGAAAAGCTTAAGAGCTAAGGAGTTATACAAGTATTAGGGTTCAATTCGGAGTTGCCTTTGTTAGAGTGGATTTTTAGACACGAATTTGAATTTAATCGGATTTTAATGTGAGTATCAGACACCAAATGGGAAACTCAAAAAAAAAAAGTATACGAAGGGAAAATCCCTTTAGTATTCTATATTTAGAAAATATTTACTATCTATAGCAACATAATTTTTTAACCATATATAACAATTTTTTGAATTAAAATCACACTTAAATACAGTCCACAAAAATCAGATCTTTTCTCCAACTAATTTACCCAGAATTCTCTCCCAACGATTCTCAACAAAAAAATTTTGAAATTGGCTCAATAGTTTCCTTCCAAGCTTTTCACCAGTGATTTTCATCCAAATAATTATTTTAAATATTCATTTCTGTTGTAAAATATAAGCAATATACTACAAGAAATA
Source organism: Solanum appendiculatum (assembly GCA_018342035.1). Taxonomy (NCBI): domain Eukaryota; kingdom Viridiplantae; phylum Streptophyta; class Magnoliopsida; order Solanales; family Solanaceae; genus Solanum; species Solanum appendiculatum. Next base: position 231,585 of record JAGDQO010000782.1, read on the forward strand.
TAGACAAAAGATATAGAGAGTAGAAAGTAGAGATCATTTTATTGAAATGTCTTCAAGTCTCTCATTTCATGTCTTACAATGGTGAATGAGCAACACTATTTATAGGTTGAGAAATCACCTCAAAATTCACCATATTAAGTGTCATAATAAATAGATCCATTCTTATCCAAAATTGTTCATAGAACCTAGGGAAAATACATACATGAATATAAGTGAGTCCATGTATTAAGAATATGGACAATCCACAAATTCAATGAATTTATAGCACTCCTCCTTGGATGTCCATATATAATGTGTCTCGTTAAAACCTTACTAGGAAAAATCAGTAGGAAAAAGCCTAGTGAAGAAAAAAGAGTACACACATCTCAAAATACGCCTTGGGTGTTGCCTCATTAAAAACCTTACCAGGAAAACCCAATTGAGACAAAACCATGGTTAAGGAAACGAGCACAACGCGTATTTCACTTCCCCTGATGAAAACTTTACTTGATATCACGGAGACGATGCATTTCAATCTCATATCTCAACTTCTCAAATGTTGATATTGGCAACGCCTTAATAAATAAGTTGTGTCCAGTCTCCTTTGATGTATCATCCCTTCAATCGAGCTATACATGCAACATTATCTTCACACATAGTGGCTGGAATATCCCAAATCATACAATTCCCAGCATCTGCATAATCAATAATTTGTATGTGCACCAATTACACTAATACATGATATTTTTCAATCATTTTCATGAGATCGGAATTGATCTTTCTCTATGTTAAGCAATTTTATAACCATTGGGGTACTAAATGGAATTGCTTTAAGACCTATTTAAATCCTTCAATGATTTTCATATAACCTTCATCGTCCAGCTAGACATGACAATCATTCATTGCACACATTCAAGTATTTCATCTATTGCCAGATTGAAACAAGTCTCATTGCATCCACCATAGGAGAATATATCTCCATTTAATAATGTCAGGACTTTTGCGAAAAAATCCTTTATGCCCCAAGGTACAAATTGTACTTTATATATTACGGTTATACTTTCACATAATGATTCATTTGTACCCCACTAGCATTATATCTTGATCCATGGACTATAAGTCCAAAAATATCACTTTTCTAAGTGAATCATAATATACTTGAATTGTGCATTTCATTTGACCGATCATTTATCTGTCCATACAATATGACAGATTTAAATTCAAGATCCTCGTCATCATCTGTAGCATTGAGCGCTACTTCATATCAAAGATACCATTGACGGTCATTTGACTTGATTCTAATACGACATAACTTATTGAGATCTCTTCATATTCCATCAATTCAGGTACCTGAACCTTTGCCAAGGTTTTATGAAATGTTATGTCATCGTGCTTCTTTAAAGCACTTGCCTCGTTATCATGACCATCTTGATCATTTGCTCCTCTACTTCCTTAAGGATTTTTTCATTTAGAATCGATTAGTCTATCACACTTCAGGCGTACCATAGACTCTGTTCTTCAAGGATTTCTTATTAGAGCATTTGTAGCTGAATTATAGCATAGGATCAACAAATTCATCGGGCAATTAATTTGCAACATTATGCAAATGAATTATCTCTTGAACTTCAAGTTCACTTTTTTTAACGAGGATCTAGATAATTCATCTCATAATTTTCAGCTGTCAATCATTTCTCCCCCTAATGTTAGAAAATCTAACATTCACCTCAACCTCATTTGAGGATCCATCTTTGTGTGTGGTGGAGCAATTAAATCAGATATCGCAAATTCAAATTTTAGATGGCAATTATTTGGTTCCTGACCCTGAACCAATTATGATGGGGAAACCTTATTGGCTTGATGCATAGATGTGTTGCTACACGCTAAATAAACTCACACCAAATCTTATTTAGGAGTTTTGTTCTCATACCCATGGTTTAGCTATAATTGGAGGCATACAATTTCTGCTAAACCAACCAGCATTATCAACATAATTTCATAGTTTGGAACTGTGCTCTTAATTTAACAATTCGAGCAAACAACCTTACAAAAATCAATTTGTAAGTTGATAATAAAGCACATGTGACCATCTCATAGATGCAACTCTCATATAGTTGTAGACGGTCCACATGGCAGGTGAACGAGCCCATATTCACCTTTTTTATTTGTTCCAAAACTTCAGGAAATACAATCTCAACCTTAGCTAGTACAATGATACAACGATCATTTTATCATGAGAACAAACAACACAATAGAATTCTTGAAAAATATTTTATTTCTTCATCATATAACCAGCGTGAATTCTCAATTACTTTTGCATCACATTGGAACCGGAATGGCCAACCATTCATGCTAACTGATCTTTATTTTTCTCAAACCTCCCGTAGAGGTGAGTTGTGGCATATATCAAACTCACAATGATTTTATCACATCTTGACCCATTCTCTTTCAGAATGGTCGAGCATTCACGATATTTATCACAAGTCACATTCTCTTCAAGAAATGGACTAATCATTTATATGTGCTTCATAAATTTGCATTGTAAGAACATTAGCATGCCTTTGCATGACCCACCTCAACATCACTTTGAAAGGTCAAGTGTACCATCACTTTATCTTCCTTTCTTTTAATGGAGGATTTTTATAAATTTGTCAAATTATAAGATCGCACAACGACCACATGTCAAATGACCTTTCATACCATTATGATAATAAAAAATACCTTCACAATTTGAAGGACTATTTGGAAAACCCACAATGTTCTTCCTTTTATAATTACCACAATGATGACTATTGTAATTCTGTCCCTCAACGGCCTTATTCATACATTCAATTACTTGTCATCTTTCAAACTTATTATTCACTGCTACCACATTCATATGATAGAATGAAGCAATTGAACGGATTTCAAACTTATCATGTACTGCTACCACATTCGCTTCAGTGAATGGAGCAAATTCAATGAGACGAATTTCATGACTTTTCATCAAAGCCTTAGTCATCATTATATCATCACTATGGTGCATTGAGACTCAAACTCAATGTCTTACCCATATAAGGCGTGTTAGGCCATAATTCTATGGAACTTGAACCCTATCTTTATTATCATGGTGCATCAAAATTCAAATTGATGTCTTACCCTCTTGGTGCGATAGAATATGAATCTACCGTCTTACCCTCAAACATTTTTCATATGGTGCATCCGGACTTTAACCTGATGTCTTACCCTTTTGGTGCGATGGGACTTGAATCCAACGTCTTACCCTCAACCAACAGTATAATAGACCGAAGTACAACATGATTCACCCTTTGAGTCTTTCAAAACATTGAAATAAAATTCATAAAATATAATACTCAAACTCGTGCTACCAAAACTTTATACCTTCTTCCATTTATGGAACTTTGTGGAGCAAAGAATATTCAATCAATAGTAGTATATGCCTTTGGCTCCTGGTCAATGTTAGTGACTGAACACTATTGTATTCTAAATCATAAAAAGATTCTAGAAAATACATACCTGATTTTATGCATCTAATACCTTTATTGCAGTAGTTATCATTTTTCATTCTTGATTCTCATAACGAGATCAATCAGAATGTGAGTTAAAGAAAAACTAAAACTCAATCTCAATTGGCTAGAGTCTCGAGTTGATAACGTGTTGTAAAATATAAGCAATATACTACAAGAAATATAGACAAAAGATATAGAGAGTAGAATATAGAGATCATCTTATTGAAAAGTCTTCAAGTCTCTCATTTCATGTCTTACAATGGTGAATGAACAACACTATTTATAGGTGGAGAAATCACCCCAAAAGTCACCATATTAAGTGTCATAATAAATAGATACATTCTTATCCAAAATGGTTCATAGAACCTAGGGAATATACATACATAAATATAAGTAAGTTCATATATTAAGAATATGGACAATCCACTTATTCAATGAATTTATAACAATTTCTTCATTTTCACCCAAAAATCAATGAATAGAAGAATATAAAGACTCAAAATGTATATAAAATCATGTGTGCAAGCAGAAATTTCATATCACTAAAACTATAATAGCAAAGGTTCACCATTGATGGTCATTCAAAATCTTTAAGCTTTGATTTCATTATTTGAATTTTACGAATCCATGACTAGTTTGGATTGGTTGTTCTAAAAAATAATCGGAAATAACGTTTGGAGTTTTAATCTCAATTTTAAGGGGGATTGGTTAAGTTTAACATTGATTTTAGATGAAATATTCGCTAAAGCTTAAAGAAGATGAAGTTTTCAGAATTGTATCGCAATTGTATTAAAATTGAATTGGATTTGTTTCATAATTGTATTAAAATTGTATTAAAATCATGAATAATACATTTATAATACATATTGCATACATATCCCTTCTTAGTGATACCAACTAGAATAATTTAGATAACTCGCTTATAATACATTTATAATACATGTGCAATACATTTTTAATACATATTGTAGACATCACTCCTTTTCTTAGTAATACAAATCAAAATAATTTAAAAGACATATATAATACATATTTTATTAATGAACAATATATATATATATATATATAATCATATTGCAGACTTCACTCCTTCTTAGTGATAATTGTATTGCAATAGTATTAAAATTGAATTAGATTTGTTTTATAATTGTATTAAAATTATGAATAATACATTTATAATGTATATTGCAGAAATATCCCTTCTTAGTGATACCAATCAAAATAATTTAGGTAACTCACTTCTAATATATGCATAGTACATTTTAAATGCATATTACAAACATCATTCATTTTCTTAGTGATACAAACCAAAACAATTTATAAGACACATATAATACATGTTTTATTCATTAACAATATATTTATAATACACATTGCACACGCCACTCCCTTTTTAGTGATGTCTACCATAATAATTTATAATACACTTATAATACAATACAATACATGCACAATACATTTTTAATACATATTGCAGACATCATTTCAATTTTAATACATTCTTCACATCTTCAAATCATCATATCTTCAAACATTCAAACATTCATATCTTCAAATCCTCATATCCTCAAATCTTCATATTCATATCTTCAAATCCTCATATTTTCAAATATTCATATCTTCAAATATTTTATAGGGTATGAACATAATTATTAATATAATTTTTATTAGAATGAAAATCATCGCCAATACCAAAGCAAAAAATAAGAAGCCAACCTACTCTCTAACAAACTGAGCATTCCTAGTTCTTCGGCCTATAAAAATAGCCCTAACTTCTTCATGAATCTTCAACCTTTAATGAAAGCTCAGATTTCTGATTTGTAATTTTAGTTAATTGGGATTGTTTTGTGGGTTGGGCTATGCCAAGAAGGTGTATGGTGGTGTTTTGACTAATAAAAATCTTCTAATTGACTAAAAAAAGAAAAAGAAAGCTTAATTTTCCACAATGTTAAAAGATAGAGAAAAAGAATAAAGAGAGTGCAAAGAGAGAGAGAAAAAGGGAGAAAAGGAGAGAAAAAGGGAGAAAAGGAGAAAAAAAGGGAGAAAAAGTGAGAGACAGAAAGAATGGGAGAAAGAGGTCAGAGAAAACAAAGAAAGAAAGAGCGAGAGAGATCTAATTAAATATATAGTATTGCTATATATTGTTATGTAGATGGTAATAAATGAAAAGTATATTTTAAAATAGTAATTATTTATTAAAAAAGACTCACTCAAGTAATTAATCTGTATATGAATTAGTTATACGAGAACTAGGTTCGTTGGGTCGACCTTGCACCGTTTGTAATTTGATAGAATTGGACTAAAAAATCCAATTTAAGAACCCCAGCTGGTCCGATGGAATTTGAGCAATATGGATTAAGCTGGTCCGTAGGTCAAATAAAAAAATATTAAAAAATTAAAAATAAAACAGAATATTAAAAATAAATCGTAAATAATAAGAGAAGTCAAAGTCATCTTATTCCATATAATATATAGAAATTATAAGTTGACATTTTTATTTGGTTTGTTATATTAAACTCATTAACTATTTAATTTTTTTTATCAAGATCTCTACTTTGTTCGAATGGTATCATGTTAAAAGTTATTTTGTTTCATATAAACTTTATGTTCATGAGAATCACTTTCGTGTACGGCTGTCCACAAGATATTTGCATAGCAACGCTATATAATATTGTCTTGTAGATATTTGTGTTAACATTTTTTTTATAAACTGTGAAAACTTACCTAACTAAGAAAGCAACATTACATACTAAAGAGCACCTAACAACCAATGCCACCTACTCTAGGAAGGGCCAAAGCATAGAAGGACCTCAACAAAATCAAGTAAAATAATTACAATTTAATTTCTATATAAATTCTTGACGCCTAAGAGCTTTTCTACACAACTTAAGAAGGTCTAATGTATAATATCTCTACAATTTTTTTCTTGATCTAGACCATCACTAGGATTGTCAGTACATTTGTATGCTTTTAAAAAATATATATTTCTAACTCTTCAAGTGTGATATGTAATAGCTCTTCATATATCAATCATTATCTCTTTCTTGAATTTCTTCTAATGTTTAACTTTGCTTTTTTTAAACACTCGCTTGACCTCATCTGATGGTATCTGCACATCAATCCATGTCAATAGTTTTGAGTTTACTTGCTTGAACCAGTCAGCAAATAGATATATCGTAGTTTTCATTAGTTGTCCATCACATAAAAAGTAGGTATCATTATCAACTGGAATATGCATATTAACTAACCTTTCCCTTGTAAATAATCTTCTTTATACAACTAACCACAAGATAAATTCGTGTTTAGACTAAGTAATAGCAGTCTATATCAGCTCAACTATCCTCCATCTTCTATATTGACCTAGTAACTTATTATAGCTCTCAATAATAGAGCATTTGCCATCAAAAATTAGATTGTATTTGCTACGAGTGTATCAATTTAACATATTTCAGCTATTGTCAACTGAAGTCATATGTGCCTAGATATTTCCATTAACCTTTATATAAATATCATGAACTGATTTCACTCACAAATTGTCTTTCTTTTCAAATAATTGTCATAACAACTTTCCAACAGAAGTTTTATTTCAGTTAATGTATGCTTTTATATTTAAATTATCAATTTTTTTGTACAATAGATCTTATCCCATTCACAAGTGATATTTTCTTTCTGTCATTAGTTGTTCCTCCAAGACATTCTCTATAAAATTTACGAAACACTTTCAAAACATTTTATAATTAGAATTTAAATTTATAAATTATATATAAAAAAAAAAAGAATTGATTTGACATGGTCTGTAACCCACATAATGACGGATTAGGCTTAGCTCGCTAAATTTCAAAATTCGTATCGGATAGTCTAGATGAGCTGGACAGACCTATATTGACAGCTCTAATTAGTTATGAGAAAAATTATATATGTTATACATAATTAGTTAGACAGTATTTACTTATTCACGTATTAGTTATTTATGTATTAATTATTCTATTTTATTATTATTTAAATTTGTCCTTCTTTACTATGTGAATAAAAAATACCTTTATCGTCATAAAACTTAATAACTTTATCCTCCAATTGGATGAACTCCTGCAAATTGAGTCTTAAATATGTTGTTATCCTTTTTAAACTTGATTTATATCCACTTAATTAATTTAATTCATAAATATATACTCATTCCAACTCATGCTTTCTTCTTTTCTCTTTCAATCCTAAATACAACTCAGCTAACCCAACGGTCTCTAGCAACTCTCTACGGGTGGTCAGAAACTCATATGTGTCCTCGCTTTTTCCACCCTGAAAGTGAGGTGAATCCATCTTTCTAAACCTCTCGTATCTACGTTGCTCATCCTCGGTCAACATAACTAAATGTGCACCATGAACCACAATTGCTGGTGTAGGATCACCCTCAACCATAGGACCCATTGGTGACTGCCCCATCAGATCCTGAACCACTAGAACCTATCGTTGCTTTGGGGTCTGAGCCTTCACTCTGGTCTGAGAGCCCTTCGGTGTGCTTGTCGCACCACTACCCTGAGTGAAACTCTCAACTACACCTAATACCCTTAATAAAGTATCATGAAGCAATGGTGCGATTGCGTACTCGATCTGGAGGAACCTAGTCCTTTCTAGCATCAATCTCTAGCTCGGGAGAGACATCTCTGTCACAGCCTCTCACTAGTGCCACTCCACGGGTATGACCTCTACCCCTAGCTCAGACTCTACCTCTAACCCTAGCTGGTGTCTCAATAACTGACTCGAGAACTACCTCCCCTCCTTTACCTCCAATAGAATATTCAGTCCTCGCCATCTGTCAAAAGAACACGCGACGAAGGTAACCACGCACAATAAGAATGAATGGACAAAAAGGAAGTTTCCTAATAGTCTTCATAGCCTCTCAAAAATAAGCACAGATGTCTCTGTACTGATCTTCTCGACTCTACTAAACTTAGCTTGTACACACGTGAGACCTATGAATTTGGGGCTCTAATACCATTTGTCACGATCCAAAAATGGACGTGATGACACTTGTCTTATCCCACCAAGACAAGTCAGTTTAAAACTCAACATAAAAGATGAATGCAAAAGTAAAACAGAATGAAAGACTATCATAATCTCAATAACGCTAATAACATAACTCAATTATAACTCCCAAAATCTAATTGCCACGTGTACAATCCTTTAAGTATTACAATATATTCAAGAAGTATAAGTATGAATGTTTTGTTTCTAGAATAGAACAAGAACATAATAAAAGAGTAAGAAGAGTGTCACGACCCAAGCCTAGGGCCTAGATGTGACCAGCGAATGGGGAACCCGAAGGAACCCCAAACAAGCCTCATAGCGTATCATTACACATCCTTGGTCGCGGAAGCAATTAAATGACCATAAACGATAAGCATAATCAAGGGGGAAATCGGGACTAAGGGAGCAAAAAAAAAGAAATGATACATTAATACCATAGATGAGTCAAGCTCAAGCATAATACACAACTTGTCCAACACCACCTCTAAACATGAGTACTTAGCGGGGGCCAAGACAAACTACCGGGCTCACCCTCATAGTCAAAACATAACTAGAAAGGAAAAGTTTTATACATAGCAAAAGATCATGAGCAACGTCCCCGAAATGGAGGACTCACCAATAACCACTATAGAAAATCGTACAAGCCACGCGGAGGAGGATGGTCAAGCGGTGCTCCGGTCCCTACATGGTGACATCATGTAGGCATAGAGTATGCGTTAGTACATTTGAATGTACTAAGTATATGGGATGCAATGCAATGCTACATTAGATGGACATCATAGGAAAAAATGCGTAATCATATATACCCAACAGATAGCATATTAATGAAATGATATGTATAATGATGCTTACATAAAAATCATATTTAGTGGGACGTAGTACATGTGTGGCGAGTGACCATCAATATAGTATTTCCAAGGCCTACCACCCCCTTGGAAAGGCGAAAGAGGTACAAACCCCTCAATATGGTTACACGGGCCTACCACCCCCCGTGCTAGGGACCAAGGTACAACCCCCTCGATATGGTTACACGGGCCTACACCCCCCGTACTAGGCAACCAAGGTACAAACCCCTCGATACGGTTATACGGCCTTACTACCCCCCTACTAGGCAACCAAGGTACCAACCCCTGATACGGTTATCCCGGCCTACTACCCCCCGTACTAGGCAACCAAGGTACCAACCCCTCGATACGGTTATACGGGCTTACTACCCCCCGTACTAGGCTTGGTCGACTCACAACACTTATATAGAGAAAATCATATACATGTGTCCATTTCATCATCATTTCAGTAATTACATAACCATCCGACTCATAGGACGTACCTTGGACTTTCCCTTTCCTAAGAATTCTATAAATGGGCATTTTATCAAACACAAGGTGGGCAATTGTTCATGTAAATGAAATCATGTATTTCAAGGAATACTAAGTCCAACCAATTCCAAAATCCATATAAATCAGCCCACCAACAACATACATATATATATCAACCTTCATAATTTGATCATGGAAGCATGTAAACCATAACATCACATAATAATTCCATTTCATGATAATATGCAAAATGGACCATAATAGGGTGTGTAGTAGTAATTCCATAATTCAAGAGTTCATAAATAATCATAAGGACCCATAAACTTGAAGTAGAAATAGAGGATAAATGGTGGGACTTGTGGAAAGGAAGGTTTCCACAATCAAACCCACATACCTCAACTTTGGAGAATCCTTGATGAAGATTGGAATGGAGAATCGAAGCTTGAGATTGAGTCTTGAATCCGGAATTAGAGCTTGAGATGTTTGAATTTGGTTGAAGATCTTGGGAATTTTTGGAGAGGGCTTAGAGAGTGTTTTTGGAGTTAAGAAAAAATGACTAAGTATGGAACATATCCCCTTTTTATAAAAAACGTCTCCAACCCGCATCAAAAAAAAGCTCACTGGAAATTGCAAATCTGAACAGACAGGTTTTACGAAAATGGTCATAACTCCCTCATCCTAACTCGGACTAAGGTGAAACCAAGTGCGTTGGAAAGCTAACTCAAAGAGCTTTAATTTGATAGGTTGCAGCCCTTCCAGTTCCTTGTGTGCTAAGAGATATTCCCCTTTAAAGTTGACCCTCCAAATCGCAATTTTTGCGATTTTCAAATTTTGATACGGTTGCTCTAAAATTCGGGTTAGACCCATTCCCCACTCAATTTGACCCCACAAATAAGAATATGAAGTCGAATTTCCGAAATCATGCACGGATTTTGAGATATATGGAAATTACAATTATAGGTGTTTCCGAAGCACATTTTCGGGCATTTTTGGGGTCGTTTCAAAGAGTCTGCCGAGATGACAAACAGCTACCTCGCAACTCTCCACAATAAGCCTCAGACGTAGAAGAGAAGAAGGAGTAATCACGATGATCCAGGCTTGTAACCTACACAAGTGTAAAATCAAGGGAGTGGGTATCAAACAACACGGTACTCAACAAGTAAACGATTAACTAAGGTAAGCATTATATAATACAAGTATTACCAACACTCCAACCAAACCTCCACAATTATAACTTGCACAGAATCAACCCAACCTAGCAATTCACATTTATATAGCACATGACACGTATAGCAACAACATATACAGATCATTGATACAAAAGTTCATATTCATCAACCACAAGTTCTATAACAAGCACTCACAAGGTTCACAAATAGTAATTATGTGCAATGCAATAAAATGAAATGTCAAATATAGTGATGCAAGTCTGTCGTAACTATACACATCCGCTGAGACTCAGATAGGAACCCATGAGGGATGCACAAGTTCCACGTATCCGTTCGAATTATTTCCCATCGCCATTGCCAAAACAATCTCCCATCGGCATCACCGGAACCATTTTCCATCGACATAATCATCACGATAGATCTCATCACAGTGTTATAGAACCAATGCAAATATGCATGTTCACACAAATAATGAGAAGATGATAATTTCCATATCACGTAATCTATATCAACACAATCATGAAACATCATCAATAGTGAATCAATACAACCATTCAAGTCGTCCATAACACATCACACATCAATATATCATCAAGTTGCCTTTTTATTCCCCCTTTTCATCATTAGAATCATTCAATATGAATATGTGACCACAAATATCAAACCCTTCACCAATTTTCATTACTCTCCAACGCATATAATAAGGAATACATGATTCTATATACTTAACAAAAGGTCAAGAAATCCACTTGCCTCAAACACACAATCAATCAACCCGGTACTTGAGCTTTTCCTTTCCGCTGGGCCTCCAAATTAACACAATCTAATCAAATAGGGAATCACAATAAAAATTTGAAACAAACAACACTCGTGTCAATGATTTTGGAAATTGGGCCAAATTGACCCAATAATTCATTTCCAAAAACTAGGATTAAATAAGAAAATTTGTATAAAATCATGTTACCCAAAGAATTTGGAAGTCACCGGTGAAAACCAATTAAAAATGGAGTTAAAATCATTCCTCAATCATCATTTATTTCAAAACCTTGAGTTCTTGAAAAATCCCCAAACTTTGAAGTTCAAAATCAGTAATTAGATGTTTAAAATCATAAATGATAATTAGGAATTAACTATTTAGGATCACAAATACTTATTCAAAAGATTTATACGAAAATTCCCTCCCAAGAGTTATCAAAGCTCAAAAATGGTGAAATTGGGTTTAAACCTCGATTTAAAAAAAACATTCTGCCCAGGTCACAATTGCTCATCGCAATCGCGACCTCAAGCCACACGATCACGACGAGTAAACTGGTCAACCCACTTAAATTGACCATTGGGATCGCGATTGGGCCTATCGCGATCGTGATGACCAAAAAGCTAACCCTATGCGATCGCGACAGGCCTCACGCGATAGCACACAAAAATAACCCCGCACGATCGAAGAACAAATTACACTGCACCCGAACTCAACAATCAGCAATTCACATATGACAAAAAAATCACCAAATGGACCCTCAGGATTCGTTTGGAACCCCGAGTATAGAAATGAGATATGCTACCCAACTAAACTTGACGTTTTGAATTCAATGAAACCATCGAAACACAGATCCAACGTCTCCTTGACCCGAAATCCGTGAAACTCGCAATAAACTAACTTAACACTCAAAAGTGTCAAACTGCCCTCGGAACCTCTGAAAATTCAACCAAGACCTCACCTAGGTCTAAAATCATCCCCCGAATCCAATAGAATCGTCAAAAATCCGATCCAAGCATCCGAACTCTGAATGTTAACCAAAGTCAACTCATAATCTAAATTCACTTAACTTCCAACTCAAAGGCTTAAATCCACAAAATAACTCAGAAACAGAAAATGACAACATTTCTTGACCAAATTCCACATTTCGAAGCTGATGGATCAGATGGAATTCCATTTCGAGACTCGAAACTCCGATTATTACCAAAAATCACTTTTAACAACTTTGAACTTTCCAAAAATCAAAACTTCCAAAAACCACAACTTTTCAATCAAATAACAAAACCAACTTCAAAAACTGATCAAACATGACTCAATGCAACTATCGAGAGGAGTAAAAGGATAATTCTTTGAAAATTTCTAAGAATGACCTTTAGGGTAATTAAAATGAGAAATACGTATTTACATAGGTATATGAATTTACAGACACTCATATTGCTATATAAAATCACCGATCAAAAAGTCACAAGCCGCTACATTAGCGGCGCATAAACTATGTTTGTCAATCAAGCTTGTTCAGTGGTCGTAAGCTTATTAATCTGATCCAAATTGGTACACTCCGATTTCATTTCACTGGACCAAAAGAGTCATCAATCACTATGATCTAAAAAAGAAGTTGCGTAAATTCTGTCTTTTTTATCCCATGCTTTTCATTGGTCAACAACTAAAAATCAACCCGATTCCTCGAGGTTAATAAAAAAGTTTTATCATGAAATCAGGTTACCCAAGTCCATAAGTCCCAAATCTAAAAAAATATTTAATTCCATCTACGAATTGACACTCAAACTCACATTTTTCATTCTCATAACTTCTGAGTGTAGAATTCTCACGTTAGGAATTAGCATAATCAAGGTTTTTATTGATGAATAAATTGTTGAGTTACATTCTCATTATATAGGAGAAGAGTCCTATACAAGTTATACTAGGAATCCTACTACAATATAAATATATTATTTACATACTAAAATACATTATTCTAGTCGACTTTAGCCCTATACAAGCCATATTAGCTTAGTCGTACATAATTTAGGATTTAGTAGTCTAGTCTTAGTATGACTCTAAGTCTAACTCGTCAGTCAACTTCATTGGACCTGTTCCTTTGACATGTTCCAATAATCAACTTCCTTCATCTTCAACACTTTCCCTCAAGCTAGTGAGTGGAGGAACTGTAACTCCTAGCTTGCTGCGAAATCCAGCAAAGACTTGTTTTGTCAATGCTTTGGTATGTATGTCAGCTAGTTGATCCTTAGACCTCACAAACTGAGTAGCAAGTTTTCCTCTGGCCACCTTCTCACGAACAAAATGATATTCCATTTCAACATATTTGGTTCTAGCATGCATAACTTGATTAACTGTCATGTACAAGGCACTCAAGTTATCATAATATAATGTAGGAACAGATTGAAGGAACACCCCAAGATCATGAAGTAGGTACATGATCCAAGTCATCTCTGCTGCAGTAGAGGCTAGTGCCCTATACTCAGCCTCAGCACTCGATCGAGATATTGTAGTCTGTTTCTTGGAAACCCAAGAAATACAATTTGCACCTAGATAGATGCTATAGCCTATAGTTGATCTCCTAGTGGTGGTACAACCTCCCCAATCATCATCTAAGTATCCATACAACCTGCATGGTGATTGTGAAATAAGTCTGAGTCCAAAGTGTAGAGTACATGTGATGTACCCGAGAATCCTTTTTACCCTTTGAAGGTGTTCAATGTTTGGACTTTGCATAAACTGGCTTGCTAAATTCACAGCATGAGTGATATTAGGTCTAGTGAGAGTCAAGTACTGAAGACTCCCAACTATCATTCTGTATAAGGAGGCATCTACAAGGCTTCCCACAGCTTCATGAAAACCATGTTTTTGAGCCAAAGGAGTGGCAACAGCCTTTGCCAAAGTCATGTCTGTCTTGTCCAGCAGCTCAGCAGCATACTTACTCTGACTTAAGTAAATTCTCCCTTCAAAATACTTAACCTCTATTCCGAGAAAGAAGTGTAAAGGACCAAGATCCTTCATAGTAAATTATTTCCCAAGTTGTAGAACTAACTCTGAGACATAAGAGAGATTACTTCCTGTGACAACAATATCATCCACATATAACAGGAGAAATATGGTGCCTTTGTGAGTATGCAAAGTAAATAAAGAAGGATCAGTTTTACTACAAATGAAACCAAGGTGTAAGAGATGCATGCTAAACCTATCAAACCATGCTCTTGGTGCTTGTTTAAGACCATACAGAGCCTTTTTAAGTAGACACACATGCTGAGGATACCTGGGAACAATAAATCCAGGAGGTTGACTCATGTATACCTCCTCTTGTAGAAAACCATGGAGAAAGGCATTTTTGACATCTAGTTGTCTAACTTCCCACTTTGAGTTGATAGCAATGAATGGAACCACCCTAATAGTTGTGGCTTTAACCACATGGCTAAATGTTTTTTCAAAATCTATCCCTTCAAGCTGAGAGAATCCCCTGGCCACAAGTTTGGCCTTGTATCTATCTACTGTTCCATCAGCCTTTAATTTTGTCTTGAAAACCCATTTTGATCCGACCAGATTTATATCAGGAGATTTGGGCACCAATATCCATGTCTTGTTAGCATGTAAATCATTGATTTCCTCTTGCATTGTTGCAAGCTAATGAGGTGACCTTAGTGCTTCCTTGATAGTATTTGGTTCCCTCAAGATTTCTTTGCTGCTGCGAGCAACAAGGGATAAGTGATGTTCCTTCACCTTGCGTCTGGTGAGCATATGATGCCCTTGTGGGGCAGAAAGTACCTCAACTGGTACATCAACTAAAGTAGTTGATTGGAGTGTAATGTCGTCAGGTGGATGATCAACTGGTACATCAACTAAAATAGTTGATTGAAGTGTAGCATCCGCAGGTGGATTTTCAGTAACTTGACCTGTAAGTGCAACCTGTTCCTTACTGCTACTTGCAGATCAGAAATCTGCAGGTGGAGTCTCAATATAACTGCATGGATCATCACTATCAACATGTTCCTCATGCTCATCATGTGATACTACACCTGATGGGTAAATAGTGTATGTATCAACACTTTCAACCTGTTCCTCATCATGAAGGAGTATAGGAGTTGTTGCAGTAGCATTGTCACCAAGACCTTACGTAATAGCAGCCTGTTCTTCCCCTGAATTGTAATTATCATGAGCTTGTGGTTTAGAGAAAAATTCAACAAAAGTAGCAGGATGAGGTGAGTTATCAATGTTAGTCTGAGATTGACTTGGAGACACATAGGGTAATGTGTTTTCATCAAACACAACATCTCTGGATATGCATACTCTCCTTGTAGGGGGATGATAGCATCTATATCCTTTATGTAAGCTGTTGTACCCTATGAGCACACAAGGGTAAGACTTTGGACTGAACTTGTTGCTACCCTAGATGTGTGGAAAACATCTACACCCAAACACCTTTAGGCTGTTGTAATCAGGTTGCTCTCCATACAATTTAACAAATGGAGTCACCATCATTAGGACTGAGGAGGGCAGTCTATTAATTAGAAACACTGCAGTGAGGAAAGCCTCAACCCATAGAAATAAAGGTAGGTTAGCATAAAGTAGTAAAGTTAAACCAGTTTCCACAATATGCCTATGTTTTCTTTCTGAAACCCCATTTTGTTCAGGTGTATTAGGACATGAAACATGTCTCACAATACCACAATCTTCCAAATGCTTGATGAAGTCTGCTTTGATAAACTCACCCCCTCCATCACACTGAAATATCTTAATTTCTTTAGAAAATTGTTTTCCACCATTTTCTGGAATTTTACAAAGACCTCAAAAAATTCAGATTTCTTTTTCAGTGGATAAATCCAAGTATATCCCGTGTGATCATCTACAAAAACAACATAATATTTCATATGTTGAGAAGATTCAACGGGAGCAGGTCCTCACAAGTCACAATGAATTTTCAATAAAGCTTCCTTCTCAATTTTATTTCTCAAACCAAATGAAAGTTTACAACTTTTGCCTAACTGGCAACTAGAACAAACAGTAGGCATTTTATTCCAACTACTAACATTGATGCAACTATTACTACTCAAAAATTTTAAAGACTTCAAACTAGGGTGTCCTAATCTAGCATGCCACATGTTGTCTAATGTGTTCCAGTCGTGTGCAGTAGTTAAAGCATAAAAATTGTTATCTTCCAAAGCATAGACTCCATTCCTTTTAGATCCCTTGGCCAGCAGTGTCCTTGTCTTCTTGTCCTTTACAACAAAGCTAGTTTCATCAAATTCAAGAGTGCAACAATTATCCTTTGCAAGTTTACTAACTGAAAGTAGATTTTTATTCATCTTAGGCACTACAAGAACTTCTCTTAACTTTAGGCCTGATCCTGATATGTTCCCAATATGTGTTATATCTAACTCTGATCCATTTGCAATAATAATTTTATCTGGTCCATTGTAATGTTTAAGATCAGTTAGAATACCTGAGTTAGGTATCATATGAATACTTGCTCCTGAGTCCACATACAAGGTGTCATCAGTAGTGTTTTGTAGATTAGTAGCAGCCAATGCTTGTGATAGCTCATCTGCAGCTTGGTAAGAGTAGTTCCACATGTAGAAACACTTAAGAGCAGTATGATTATTCCTACCAATAATTTAACACGCATCAGTGTTGTTACTCTGCTGACTTTCACTTGAAGGACTGTTCTGAGGACCAGGTCCATACGAACCTGTTCCTTGATCAGCTGGCTTGAAGCCTCTTCCTATGAAATTGAAGTTATTGTTTCCTCTTCTTTGAGAGTGATTTCCTCTTCCCCTGCCCCTCTGGGCAGAGAACGCCATGCTATGGTTTTGTTATGGCACTTCTTCTTCATCCTCCCTCATATCAAAACCCCCGAGAGCATTAATAAATTGATTAAGAGTGGGATATGGTGTCTTACGTAGCATGACCGTCCTGAAGGTCTTGTACTTGAGACCTAGACCTCTAGCAAAATTAATTACTTTGCTATCTTCATCCACAGGTTTGTGTATGGCTGCAAGGCCATCACATATGCCTTTGAATTCCTTAATATATTCATTAATCTTTTTGGTTCCTAGCCTAACACTTTATAGTTGTTGTTTTAGCTAGAAATCTTTATCTTTCATTGCTTGAAGATAAGCTTATTCCAAGCATTCTCACATCTCCTTGGTAGTTGATCAGCCTACGATCAAGTACATACTTTCTTCTGCCAAGGTGCCTGAGATCCAACTCCTTAGCAGCACATCCTTCTCCTCTCAATCATCAATACTGCTGCTATTTTTTGCATCCTTCTCAGCCGCTGCAGTTTTCTCAGCAGTCTATCCAGAGGAACATATACTTTTAGTTGGTTCATTCTCTGTGATGAGGTAGGTTAATCTCATCACTTGAATCAACTGAGACATTTGTGTCCTCCATATAAGATAGTTTGTTGGCTTGAGTTTAATGGAACAGGACGCAATAAGATGGTGAAGAGAGGAGGTTGATAGAGTGTTGGTAGAAGCGGCCATTACAATTTGATGTTGTGATTATTCTGATTTTTGGATCTAATACGTTAAAAGAGCGAAAAAAACTTCAATGCTCTGATATCATGTAGAATTCTCACGTTAGGAATTAGGAGAATCAAGATTTGTATTGATGAATAAATTGTTGAGTTACATGCTCTTTATATAGGAGAAGAGTCCTATACTAGTTATACTAGGAATCCTACTACAATACAAATATATTATTTACATACAAAAATACCTTAGCCTAGTTGACTTTAGCCCTATACACGTCATATTAGCTTAGTCGAACATAATTTAGAATTTAGTAGTCTAGTCCTAGTATGACTCTAACTCTAACTCGTCAGTCAGCTTCATTGGACCTGTTCCTTTGACATGTTCCAATCATCAACTTCCTTCGTCTTCAACACTCAGGTTAAACCGCCCCTTTTTGAGATAATATTTCAAATGGTAACTCAACTTTGAATTGTTCTCTTAGAAAGTCACTCAACTCACCGTAGTTTACTTAGAAAGTCACTCAACTTTATTTCATAACTCAAATGTCACTCAACTATTGATATTTCACTTAGAAAGTCACTTAACTATTGATATTTTACTTAGAAAGTCACCTAGTTAATTTAAATGATTTTTTAATTAAATTTTGTTGAATCTAATTTTTATTTTAAACTATTTTTTAAGATATAATAATATATCCATTTTAATTATCAACCTGCTCCAATTATCTAATTATAATGTATTTAAAAACATACCGTAGCAATTGATGGAAAAAAAATTCTGCCAATTGTGTTACTGGAATTAATGTTGCTAAAAATGATCCAAGAAAAAAAGAATGTTGGAATCGAAAAGTAATTACTAATTAAAGAGTAATCCACACAAACACACAGTCAATCTTATCATTTATTAAAAAATTGGTTTAAAATAAAAACTGTATTTCACTAAATTTAATAAAACAATTAAAATGAGCATATTATATTTTTATATAAAAATTAGTTTAAAAAAAAATTTGTATTTTAACAAAATTTAATGAAAAATCATTCAAGTTAATTGGGTGACTTTTTAAGTAAAATATTAATAGTTGAGTGACTTTCTAAGTGAAATACCAATAGTTGAATGACTTTTGAGTTATAAAATTAAGTTGAATGACTTTCTAAGTAAACTACTCTAAGTTAAGTGATCAATTCAAAGTTCTAATTTGCATTAAAAAATTATAACTTTTTCATATGACTATAGAATTCAACGATTTTTGTTGTTATGGTTCTGAAATTACGATACATACCTATTAATTCAATCAAAACACATTTTAGAGGTCATTCTTATTTTGATACTCTATTTATGCTCAAAACATTATCAAAGTATCAAAAATACGAGTGCAACACAAACAAAATTTATTCGAAACTCATCATGATCGAAACATGAACACAAATTTATTTAGTCAAAATGTTAACCATGGTCAACTCTCATTTTTTCAATTCAACTAGAAATCAACTTCAACATCCGAAACAATCCTGAGTCCCTCAAAGCTCATATAAATTATTCGGATTAGGTCATAAATTACTCTTCGGTTCTAATGGGATCGTCAAAATTTTTTGGTGTAATATACCACAAATACAATAAATTACAGTTGAAAAAAAAATGAAAAAAAAATAATAAATTATCATTCAGGCTGAGGTGCGGATATCTCGCTCTCTTTAAGGAGATTCAAGCCCGCTGCGGCACTATCTACACCAATCCAGCAGTATATCTCTTGACTTGTCCCCTCCAGGATACAGCAACCCAACAACGTCGTACAACTCAAACAACTCTGGATTAGTTGAAGAGTCCAAAGGTCCACAAAAAGAACACCTTCCTTCAACATAAAGTTACTCTCTTTTGTATAGTGAATATAGTTGAAGACTTAGAATATTTTTTCATGTCTCAACTCTCTCTTTCACTACACTAATCTCAATATAATACTACTTATCTTTTTTACTCTATATTTTCTTGTACATCTCTTGTTATACTCAACTCAAAGGAAGACCACACTATTTATAGATGAAGAAATTCTTCCTTGCAATGAATAGGAAGATAATGGGTAGTAAATTCGATAAGTGAATGGCCTATAGGTTACATAGGTTACAAGAATAAAGAGGTAGAATAATGGGTAAAATAAAGAGTTGATGGTTACATAAGTTACTAACAACTAATGACCACTTTCTTCCACAATTGATGAGACTAAAGAGGCACAAATGTAATGTCCACCAATAGACATAACATGATACATAATGTTACATATGAAATATTTTCATTAATATTAAAATGTCACACTAACAATCCCCCACTCATTTTAATATTAAGACAAGAGAGTGCTTCACAAGTTAGTTGAAGGTAGACTATCATGCATAATGAAGGTGTGCTCTGCATTGAACCTTCACTTAGTAAAACAATAACCTTTACTCTAGAGTCAGTAGTGGTCTCAGACTTGAACTATGACTGCTTAAGGGAAATAAAGTATCAGTGTTTACACACAATAGTCAAGGAGTTGACATAAGCTTTAATAGCCAGCACATTACGGCCTTGTGCTATGCCGGTTTCATGAGTGGTTTTGAGAACAAGCTCATTCTGATCATAGAAAGCGGCCTACTTTCACACTCACATAGGTGAAATCTGTCAAAGGTGTTCCTATAATTTGACACCCACTCATACGAGATACAGACTTTCATTAAGAGTTTAAAGACTCAACCTCCACAATTCATTATAACATAAATGCACTTATATCATAGGGCATAAATTAAAATTAATAATAGTGCATTTCACAACAAGTCATCATATGATTCGTTCTTCCCATTGAACCTGGTTATGGGATCTCTAGTCCCTAGGTTGAGTTTCCTCATATATGACTCAGTAATTTCATGAGCTTTAGTTTCATCCCCCTCGATGTGCTTCAAATCCTTTATCTTGCTAAGGCCTTAGCTTATGAATTTGCAAGATTATCACAAATTTTAACACAATTAATATTGATGGTATACCGGTGATCAATATGATCTCACAATATTGTGTTTTCTCCTCATGAGTCTGAATTTACCCTTATAATAACGATTTTTTACTCTAAAAATAATATTGGTGCTATCACAATTTATCAAAATTAAAAAAATTAATTTCTCAAAATAAAGTGTTTGATATAGTAAAATCAATTCACTTTTTTCACTAGTTGAAGCTTAAAATATATTTTTTACTTCAACTTCTATAGTAGAGTACTTTGCAAATAATATAGCTTACTTTTCTCATTCCCAACAAATTGCACCAAGTTTTTCATATCTTGTTTGCTTGTACCTGCTAAGTACTTTTCTGCAAATGCAAGATCAAGTCTAGTTGTCAGTCACATATCTCATGTGTTATTTTATTAGGTTAGCAACCTCTTCTTTTTTTCTTTGTCACATCATACTCACACAATTGAACCAAAATGAGTTGCAAGACTCATACAACCAATAAGATTGTATTTCACAATTTTTTCAACATTATGTGACTTGACAAGGAAAATTCATCACATGTTTTATGGTATTTTTTCCATTCCAAGAATGAAACTTATCTCTCCCAAAACATTCATGTTAAATGGCTACTCAACATGTTTTTCATAATTTATCTATAACTCTCATGTTAGAGCCAAAAATCATCTCATTATAGCCAAACAACACCATGTTATTTATTTCACAATAAATATATGCATATGTAATACTCTTTTTTTAGAGCATTTCTCAAAGATGCACAAAACACAATTTCACACATATTTTTTCATCATTTCATGAACCCCCATTATTATAAAATTTTAAATATCATTTTTTTCATGAAAAGTAGTATCACTTTATTCATGAAAAATATTTGGTAAAAAGTTTTTTTTCCTTTACCTTTCCTCTTCTTGAATTGAGCAAGTAAAATACTTTTCCCGTACATCTCTTTTCTTCCATCTCTTGAAGAGAGCGACATTGAGTGGATTTATATTGAGATCCCTATCTTAATATCCACATTTTTTCAAACTGTAACAAAAACATGAATCTTCTTAAAATTATTGGTGTAATATACCACAAATACAATAAATTACAGTTGAAAATAAAATGAACAAAAAAATAATAAATTATCATTCAGGCTGAGGCGCGAATATCTCGCTCTCTTTATGGAGATTCAAGCCCACTGCAGCACAATCTACACCTATCCAATAGTATATCGCTTGACTTGTCCCCTTCAGGATACAGTAGCCCAACAACGTCGTACAACTCAACCAACACCAGATTAGTTTAAAGTTCAAAGGTCCACAAAAAGAACACCTTCCTTCAACATAAATTACTCTCATATGTATAGTAAATATAGTCGAAGACTTAGAATATTTTTTCATGTCTCAACTCTCTCTTTCACTACACGAATCTCAATATAATACTACTCATCTTTTTTACTCTATATTTTCTTGTACATCTCTTATTATACTCAACCCAAAGGAAGACCACACTATTTAAAGGTGAGGAATTCTTCTTTGCAATTTATAGGAAGATAATGGGTAGTAAATTCGATAAGTGAATGGTCTGTTGGTTACATAGGGTACAAGAATAAAGAGGTAGAATAATTGGTAAAATGAAGAGTTGGTGGTTACATAAGGTACTGACAACTAATGACCACGTTCTTCCATAATTGATGAGAATAAAGAGGCTCAAATGTAATGTCCACCAATAGATATAACATGATACATAATGTGACATATGATATACTTTTATTAATATTAAAATGTCACACTAACAATCCCCCACTCATTTTAATATTAAGACAAGAGAGTATTTCACAATCTAGTTGAAGGTAGACTATCAAGCATAATGAAGGTGTGCTTTGCATTGAACCTTCACTTAGTAAAATAATAACCTTTACTCCAGAGTCAGTAGCGGTTTCAGACTTGAACTATGACTGCTTAAGGGAATAAAGTATCAGTGTTTACACATAATAGTCAAGGTGTTGACGTAAGCATTAATAGCCAGCACATTACGGCCTTGTGCTATCTCAGTTTCATGAGTGTTTTTGAGAACAAGCTCATTCTCATAGAAAGCGGCCTACTTTCACACTCACATAGGTGGAATCTGTCAAGGGTGTTCCTATAATTTGACACCCCACGAGATACATACTTTCATTAAGAGTTTAAAGACTCAACCTCCACAATTCATTATAGGATAAATGAACTTACATCACAGGAATTAAATTAAAATTAATAATAGTGCATTTCATAACAAGTCATCATATGATTTGTTCTTCCGATTGAACCTGATTATAGGATCTCTAATCCTAGGTCGGGTTTCTTCATATATGACTCAGAAATTTCATGAGCTTTAGTTTCATCCCCCTCGATGTGCTTCAGACCCTTTATCTTGTTAAGGCCTTAGTTTATAAATTTGCAAGATTATCACAAATTTTAACACAATTAATATTGATGGTATACCAGTGATCAATATGATCTCATAATATTGTGTTTTCTCCCCATGAGTCTGAATTTACCCTTATAATAACGATTTTTTACTCTACCAATAATATTGGTGCTATCACAATTTATCAAATTTAGAAAAATTCATTTCTCAAAATAAAGTGTTTGATATAATAAATTCAATTCACTTTTTTCACTAGTTGAAGCTTAAAATATATTTTTTACTTCAACTTCTATACTAGAGTACTTTGCAAATAATATAGTTTACTTTTCTCATTCCCAACAAATTGCATCAAGTTTTTTTTATCTTGTTTGCTTGTACCTGCTGAATATTTTTCTGCGAACGCAATATCAAGTCTAGTTGTCAGTCACATATCTCATATGTTATTTTATTAGGTTAGCAACCTCTTCCTTTTTTCTTTGTGACATCATATTCACACAATTTAACCAAAATGAGTCTCAAGACTCATACAACCAATAAGATTGTATTTCATAATTTTTTCCACATAATGTGACTTGACAAGAAAAATTCATCACATGTTTTACAGTATTTTTTTCTTTCCAAGAATGAAACTTATCTCACCCAAAACATTTCATGTTAAATGGCTACTCAACATGTTTTCATATTTTATATGTAACTCTCATGTTAGAGCCAAAGATCATCTAATTATAGCCAAACAACACCATGTGATTTATTTCACAATAAATATATGCATATGTAATACTCTCTTTTTTAGAGCATTTCTCAAGATGCACAAAACACAATTTCACACATATTTTTTCATCATTTCATGAACCCCCACTTTTATAAGAATTTAAATATCATTTTTTTTCATGAAAAGTAGTATCACTTTATTCATGAAAAATATTTGGTAAAATAATTTTTTTCCTTTATCTTTCCTTTGCTTGGATTGAGCAAGTAAAATACTTTACCCGTACATCTCTTTTCTTCCATCTCTTGAAGAGAGCGACGTTGAGTGGAATTATATTGAGATCCCTATCTTGATATCCGCACTTTTTCAAACTATAACAAAAACATGAATCTCCTTAAAATTATTGGTGTAATATACCACAAATACAATAAATTACAGTTGAAAATAAAATGAATAAATTATCATTCAGGCTGAGACGCGGATATCTCACTCTCTTTAAGGAGATTCAAGTCCACTGCGGCACAATCTACACCGATCCAGCAGTATATCTCTTGACTTGTTCCCTCCAGGATACAGCAGCCCAACAACATCGTACAACTCAAGCAACTCCGGATTAGTTGAAGAGTCCAAAGGTCCATAAAAAGAGCACCTTCCTTCAACATAAAGTTACTCTCTTTTGTATAGTGAATATAGTTGAAGACTTAGAATATTTTTTCATGTCTCAACTCTCTCTTTCACTACACGAATCTCAATATAATACTACTTATCTTTTTTACTCTATATTTTCTTGTACATCTCTTGTTATACTCAACCCAAAGGAAGACCACACTATTTATAAGTGGGGAATTCTTCTTTGCAATGAATAGAAAGATAATGGGTAGTAAATTGGATAAGTGAATGGTCTGTAGGTTACATAGGTTTCAAGAATAAAGAGGTAGAATAATGGGTAAAATGAAGAGTTGGTGGTTACATAAGTTACTGACAACTAATGACCACTTTCTTCCACAATTGATGATAATAAAGAGGCACAAATGTAATGTCTACCAATAGACATAACATGATACATAATGTGACATATGATATATTTTTATTAATATCCAAATGTCACACTAACAAAACTTAATTCGA
Organism: Solanum appendiculatum; assembly: GCA_018342035.1. NCBI lineage: Eukaryota > Viridiplantae > Streptophyta > Magnoliopsida > Solanales > Solanaceae > Solanum > Solanum appendiculatum. The sequence continues at coordinate 257,034 of JAGDQO010000782.1, forward strand.
GTTTGTTTGTTAATTTATTGACTTTGATCAAATTTCAAATTCTTATATTTCCAATTTTAGAAATTCTCCTCCAAAACGCATCCGATTGCATTGAAAATTATACGTTATCTCTACAAATCATAAATTACATTTTAAGTAATTTACATATAATTTCTTTTTTTCTTAACATAGCAAAAATAATTTTGTGATTTCAATAGACATGTTGGCCTTTTCCCACCTCCCTTTTAAAAAAAGCAGAATTTCTTTATATATACACACTTTGCCACTGGCTCTAGTTTAAGATCTCCATGTTGTCACCTTTCTTTTCAGGTGTATGTATGTAGGCACAAATCCCCATAACCTCATGTATATCCCCCTTCACCCCACACCCAACCTCCACCCCACACTAGGGGCGGAGCTTTGGACTGAACTCAATAACTTTAATTCAAATCTTGTATTTATTAATAAGGCTTGTGACTTGTGATGGAGTGGTAAATATTTGTTCATCCTAAATCAGTAGTCTCGAATTCGAGTCTCTTTGGATATAGAGTCACCTTTGTTAGGAAACGCTTTATTCGAATGTGAATTTTTTCAACGCGAATCTAATTTAATCGAACTCTAATCTGGATACTGAATCCAGAGTAAAAAACCAAAAGAAAATAATCTTGTATTTATTTTAGAAAATTCATTACATATAAATTATTTAATTTAAAATCCAATAACTTAAAAAAATAAAAATTTAAAATCACAAACTTTAAATTATGATTCTGTCTCTCCCACTACCCCCCCCCCCCCCATACACAAGCTTCCAAGTTGTTGCAACGTTTTTCTTACACTCTCATTCTGCATATTTTGTTTTGATTCGGAATATTTTTCCGATAGTTCCCTCCCTTCAAAAACCACTTTTATGAGTGCATATATTCAGTGTCTTTTTCTCATCATAACTGACACACCATATTTCTTTCAATTCTTTTAATTATTTCCTCTTTGTAATTATTTTCTTTCATATTCTCATCTTCAGAGAAATTGCTCTTTAATTTTATCCATGAAGGTTTGATTCTTTATTCCTCTTTAATCATGTTCCATTTTATTTATTTTTCGAAAAATTACATAGATTGAATTCAATAGTTGTTCGAAAAGTTATTTATTATATTAATCGAGTGATCTGATACTCTTATTCATATCGGAGCTTGATTAAGATTTCGGGCTGATTCATCAAAATTATGGGCGATAGAATATTAAGGTATTAGATCGCCAGATTAATTAAGTGTGTAAATGATTTTTTCCGAATAATAGAAGGTACTGTAAATGTAGTTTCTCTTTTTTTTTATTTTCATACATTAACAAGTTATATCAACTTTCTTTTTTCTCTTTCATTTTTGGAATATAATTTCTAAGGGTATGTTAATTTTTTTTTCCGGATTGATTTCTTATATAGTTACTTGGTTAATACTAGTAAAGTCATTTTCTTAAGTGAAAAAAAAGTCATTTTCTGAGCTAATAATTATTAGTTGTAATTATATGCAGAAATTAAGGCATATCTTTTGCTTAGTTAAAGAAATTTATTCAGGTAAATTAGTGAGACTGAATTTTCATTTTTACTTTTTTCTAATTATTTTTTTCTTATTTGTTGTTTTATTTATATAGAAACTTATCTTGATCAAACTGGATTTACAAGATGCCAGGGAAAAACGAAAGGCCTTGAAGACTGTCTCCGCCCTATCAGGTATTGTCTATACTTGCTCGAATTCTTTAAAAATGATGATATGCGCGTTTGATTCTGTATTTTTGAAGAATCCGACATGAGTATAATAACATTTTTGGAAAATCCAAATAACATTAAAAAAATTACTACTACTGCTTTCCTCTGTATCTTCTATTATTATATGTGTACTTTTTTTTTCTATAGCTTTTAAATATATCTATTTATACTAAATTTTAAAAAAATTAAACTTCTCAAATTTACCTCCAAAATTAGACAAGTTAAATTTAGTATTTGAAACCATTTAGAAATGATGCAGCTACTCCAACTGTGTACTATCCTTAACCCAAATATAAAATACTTACTGATTTTAGTGTGTTTTAATAATTAATATTTCGTTCCTTTTAATTTATATGAATTTTGTTTTGTCTGTTTAAAAAATAGGTAATTCTTTTCTTAAATTTGAAAATAACTTAGTTGAAACCTTTATTTTATCCTTAAAATTCTTATAATCACTAAAATGTCAGATTAATTTAAAGAATTTATAATTATACAATATTTATAAACATATAAAGGTCATAATATTAAAAAAACTTTTCTTTTTTTAGAAATTCGTTTCCTAAATAAATAGGCTTACATCAATTGAACGGTTGGAGTATAATGAAAATTATATATTTTTCTCCCAATTTATATTACACTCTTTTCTTTTAGTAAGTAAAAACTTAATAATATTTTTTTTATATTTAATAATAATTTAATTTTTGTATTAAGAAAATGATTATATATGTGATTTGATTTAATATCACAACAACAGTAATAATATATCCAATGAGATTTTACAAGTAGAATCTGACAAGTGAAGTGTACGCAGATTTTACTCTTATTTCATTTGAATAGAGAGACTGTTTCTAATATATGCTTAGTTAATTTTTTTTTTAAAAAAAAACCCAAAACTTCATGCTTAATCAAATATATTCTCATAAATTGTGAGGGAATAGTATTATTAGGTGAATGGAGATGAGGTTTCTTGTACTAGTGGTAATTTGGTTTCCCGTTTTGGATTGACTTAAAATAAATAACTTTTAAAAAGTTACTTTAAAGTCATTTTAAAAATAAGTAGTTATGTGTTTATTAATGTGTTTGGCAAAAAAGAGTTGAAAGTCACTTTGTTTATGAAAATGTCTGAAATACTCTTAAAGTTATTAACATTAAAAAAGAATTAAGGGTAAAAAAGTAATATATTTGGTCAAAGTAAAATGATTTATAAGTTTAAAAAAATGAGTAGGGGGCACCCTACTTTTAACTTTTAACTTATTTTTAGTTACTTTTAACTTATTTTAAGTTATTCTTATAATTGTCAAACACTCTAATAAATCAAAAATTGATTTAAAAGTTAATTTGATCAACTTAAAATCTCATCCAAACGGGCTCTAAGTTTGCATTAATTTGGAGAAAGAAAAAAGAACAATAAACATTTTTGTAAGTTGATTCCAGCATAGCGCCACGTCAAGTGGGCCCACCGTCATATGAACTTGTTCCCCACTAACACATTTTAGGTAGTAGGTACTAGCTACTATCACTTTGCCTAATTACATAGTAAAAGAGATCTATTTTTACTCTCTCCGTTTTATTTTATGTAACACTGTTTGATTTGGCACGGTGTTTTAAAAAAATGAAGATTTTTGAAATTTATGGTCTAAAACAATTCTTAGATATTTGTCAGATTGAGAAGTATTTCATTAAGGGTTAAAGGGGTATTTTAAAATTAAATTATTTCTAATTATGATAAGGTGACATTTTTTTTGGGATGAAGTAAACAAGAAAGGTGCCACATAAAATGGGACAGATGGAATAAATCATTTAGAGTCGTTTATTAGAGTGTATAAAAATAGTGTTAAATATGATGTATTTGTAAAGATTCTATCAAACAATTCCTGATCAATATCTTGAACAATAGTAATCTAATTCATATGGATTTTCCATTAGATGGACTTAATAAAGAGTAAAATCGCTTTGAGACATGTAAAGGATTTTAATTATACCTCTTGGTAGTGGAATGAATATTTTGAACAATTGAGTTAGAGTAATATTAAAATTTGTAATCATCTCATCTGCAAGTTTAAAATGTCAGACGCACATTATTAATTATATTATATAGTAATACGTTCCATCATGTGTGAATTTACTTATTCATGAATCGAACATGTAACTATACTTTTCTTTTGGATGACAATGAGATTAGAGTCATGACATTTTGCTTTTTCAATATCATATTGAATTATGTGATTTTCTTATCTAAAAACACTTGTATGATAGAGAAAAAATAAATACTTATGTTTACATTGTTTACTAGTACTATATAGTATATTTGGTTTTGGGATGTTAATTAGGTGCATGGATTGAAGCAAATTTCTTGCTACGAATGTATATCCACGGGCTTTTGCTAGGATTAATGGTCTAAGAAGCCTCAAAAGCACACTTATAGCTAAAAATTGTTCTTCCATCTTCCATAAGATTAACCAAATGCATTGTATGGTGAAATTTTATAGGAATCGATGAGATTTCGATGGATATGAAAGGTAAGAAGTTAACCGTCATTGGTACGGTTGATCCAGTGAGCGTAGCGAGCAGGCTACGTAAGTTTTGGTGGACAGAGATACTCATAGTAGGACCAACTAAAGCGCCCGAGCAAAAGAAGAAAGAAGAACCTAAGAAGGAAGAAACCAAGAAAGAGGAGCCACCTAAGGAAGAACCAAAGAAAGAAGAGCCACCCAAAGAAGAAACAAAGAAAGAGGAACCACCTAAGGAGGGAGCAAAGAAAGAGGAACCACCCAAGAAGGAAACTAAAAAAGAAGACTCTAAAAAGGAAGAAGAAGAAGACGATGACGATGACTATGATTATGATGAAGAAGAAGAAATAGAAGGACCAACAAAGGAAGAAGTGAAGAAAGCACAACCACAACTACGTTATCCTCACCCACAACTACAACCACAACCTTATCCAGCGGCGGCTTATAGGCCATATCATCCTCCTCCGATGAACACATATTACCAAGTTCATCACAGCATAGAAGAGAACCCTAATGCTTGCACTATAGGTTAAACTAGCTTGGGGAGGTGATCTGAATCGCTAACGGGCTAATTAATTAGGAGGGAAGAGAAAGAAAAAACAAAAAGTCACATATATATAATTGAGTGTTGTTCTAGCCTTTAGGGTCTCTCTTGAACATCGATCGATTAGTTCTTTCCCGTTGATGTTGAGACTGATGCTTTGACTGTCTCATTTTTGTAATGAAAGTTTAATTTTGTGAATAGAAGACAATTAATGATGCCATATTTTAATTTTCTGAATCAAATTTTGTACATAATTTTGAATAAGAATTTCCTCTGCCTCTTTGTTCCTTTGGATCTACAATTGATACTTGATACTGTAGGTTTATGTGCTGTAACATATTATTGATAAATTATTGGCAGGTTATCCAATTAAACCATGTTATACACTTATATGTAAACGAACTTTTAACACTTTTAGGTCATATAAACGATAATTATATATAGTGGTTCATAGTAAAATGAAATTAGTAATTCGGAAAATAAGTAGGCTACCTAGCTAATACAATTATGTGAATGATAAGTTGATGGTTTTTTACTCCGTTCCAATTTATGAGATCGTATAATGACTTCTTTCTAATTTTAAAAATAATTATTAATTTTGTTTGTTTAACCTTAAGGATAAGCTTTATAGTCGCAACAATGGTATGATAGGTTTAAAATTGCAAGTTTTAAAAGTATTATAGTCAAATAAATATTATGACATATTTAAAAACATACATTGCAAAGTCTCACTTCCCCCTCTAAGTTTTTGTCTGTCTATTGAATAGAATTGGATGATCGGGTCAAATACTGTCATCTTTTCTCGTCATTCTCTTTTTCCTAATATGAATTTTGAGTCACTAAATTTTTTCATAACCCATCAAATATAGTCATATAAAATGAAACGTAAAGACCTTTCTTTTTTGTGGACTTACAATTCTATACTCTTCATTAAGACTATTGTTTTTGAAATTCCTAAGTTAGAGTCTCTATCAAGATAAGAACCTTATCAACTTTATGAAGAAGAATATATAATAATTCTGACTGCAATTTTATTTTTTTTCATATTTCTGTTCTTATCTTTTTACGTAAGGTGATGATTTTAATATATAATTATGCCTTCTCTATTTAGATTGGGATTGGACTCTATAATTTCAATTTAAATATATAACTAATCAAAAGCTATGTCAATATTTAAATAAAAATTTAAGCTAATTAGGCTTCACTATACATTTTGTCTATCATCCCCCCCTCAAGTTGGGTGTTGGCAATGATACAGTTCCAAGACCATTAACAAAATTTATAGTTTTGCTATCTTCGTCCAACGGTTTGTGTATTATATTCAGTGAGACTATCACAAATTTCTATAAATTCTTTTATGTATTCATCTACAGACTTTGATCTCATCTTGATACTCTGAATTTATTGTTTCAATTGAAATTTCATATCCTTGATCGCTTGTAGGTAATTATCCTCAAAACTCTCCCAAATATATTTGGTCGAAGTGTAACCACTAATAAGAAACATTGACTCTTCTATCATAGTTCTCAGTTAGTCAACTCCTCACCAAGACAATCTTTTTCTGTACTATCTATAAATTTAAGGGTTGACGTTTTCTTCATCCTTTTCATATATCGCAATTTTAGATGTCGGGTCCTTCGCAATAATATCACCGATCTTCAAGATTTGCATCAACTAGCTTATTTGGATCCTCCAAACAAGATAGTTTAATTTGAGGATTTCAATATGAGCATATAGCTATAAATTAATGGAGAGATCCTGGTGAAAGGAAGAAAATAGAGAAAGATCATAAACTAATTAAGCCATTAAAGAACGTGAAACACGATTCTTGAGAAGAATAACTCTTAAGACAGAATAACTTAGGTTCGAAGCAAAATTGATACTATTAAAAAGATTATAAAATAATATTGAGAATAAAAATATAACTCTTTATATTCTCTTTTTATCTCTCTATGTGAAGCAATACCTTTATTATATAGCTATGTCTTCTTTATTTTGATTGAGATTGGACTCTACAATCTCATCTTAATAATATAACCAATCCTAAACTATGTCAATGTTTAAAGACTAATCCAAAGCTAATTAGGCTCTACACTGTAGGTTCATACCCATTATGGATATACATAAGAGTTGAATTGCAGGAACTATTGAAAAAGTTGTGCTTAAAGTCATCAATTGCTACAACAAACCAAAGCTCACCATTTCCTTTCAACTAAAATCTTACCAAGAAATCTACTTAGTTGCAAATGTTGAAATTTTGGTATTTTTTATGTTGTCACTGGTGACTTCATTAGGAGCAGGTTTCTCCAATAAATAGAGAGCCCTTGGTCATTTCAAAAACACATCAATTCACAGAGAAAGAAAAAATATAGAGAGCTGTGAGGTTTTCCATAGACTATACAAGAAAATAGTCTGTGAAGAAAAATGGAGTGTGAGTGATATTTTTAGTAAGGTGGTAAATCAAAAGAGTGTTATTCCTTTTGAGTGTGTAGTAGTCACTTTGAGTGTTGTACTCGTGACTACACTTTGTAAAAATTCCTTGCTATAGTAATATCAGTTACTCCTCTTGACCCGTGATTTTTCCCTTATTTAGAAGGGTTTTCACGTAAAATTCTTGGTGTCATTATTTTTCCATTTTATTTCCACTATTTTGACCATATATATTTTGTGTCAGTCCGCATTTTCCCAACAAACTGGTATCAGAGCCAAAATTTTATCTGAGTATGCTCTGTGATTGCAGCACAGTCTGAACTTCCACATCAGAAAAGATTTACTTTGATTTGCAATACCTATATTTCTAGTGAAAACGATGGAAGCCAACACAAGTAGAATGGTTACTTTGAATGGTGTTCATTATGCCATTTGGAAGGAAAAAATGGAAGATCTGCTCTATGTTAAGAATTTTTATCAATCAGTCTTTACCACTATAAAGCCTGAAAAGAAAACAGATGAAGAGTGGAATTTGTTGCACAGACAGGTTTGTGGATTCATTAGGCAATGGGTTGATGATAATGTGTTGAACCATATTTCTGGGGAGACACATGCTCGAACCCTATGGGAGCATCTTGAAGGTTTGTATGCTCGGAAGACTGGAAACAACAAAATGTTCTTAATAAAGCAGATGTTGAGTTTAAAGTATCATGATGGTTTTCTGATGACAGATCATCTGAATAATTTTCAGGGGATCATGAACCAGTTATCTCCTATGGGCATCAGATTTGATGAAGAAATTCAAGGCTTACTTCTACTTGGTTCCCTACCAGACTCTTGGGAAACATTTAGAACTTCATTGTCAAATTCTACTCCGGATGGTGTGATCTCTATGGATTCCGCCAAGAGTAGTGTCTTGAACGAAGAGATGAGAAGAAAATCGCAAAGTTCTTCTTCGTCAGATGTTCTAATAACTGGCTCCAGGGGGAGAAACAAAACTCGTGGTTCTCAAAATAGAGAACATAACAGAAGCAAGTCCAGAGGCAGACTTAAGGATATTGAGTGTTATTATTGTGGCATGTAAGGGCACACAAAAAAGTTTTACTGGAAGTTGAAGAGGGAGAACAAATGCAAAGAGGAAAATACAGAAGATGGCAATGAAAATTGCCTAACCACCATCACCACCGAAGATCTTGTTACCGTCATTGATGCGGATTTGATAAATATTGCTTGTGATGAGTCAAGCTGGGTTGTGGACACTGGTGTCGCATCTCTTCCTGTACTCCTGGTGATTTTGGAACCTTGAGTATGAGTAATGAGGCTGTATCAAGGGTGGTTGGTATTGGTACAATTTGTTTGGAAACTAGTGTTAGAACTAAACTAGCTTTGAACAATGTAAAACATGCACCTGATGTTCGTCTGTACCTAATTTCTGTTGGTGTTTTAGATGATGAAGGATATGTTAGTACCAACGGTGATACAAAGTGGAAACTCATTAAGGGTTCCTTGGTTGTGGCTCGTGGTAACAAACGTCGTGGTCTATACTGGACTACGGCTTCTACTTGTGTTGATAAGGTGAATGCAGTTGAGAGCGATAACTCTTCAACGTTATGGCATAAGAGGCTTAGTCACATCAACGAGAAATGACTTATTGTTCTAGCTAAGAAGAAATTATTGTCAGATTTCCAAAGTGCTAAATTAGAAAAGTGTGAGCACTGCTTGGATGGAAAACAAAATAGAGTTTCCTTTTAGTCTAACCCTCCTTCAAGGAAGACAGAGTTGCTTGAGTTGGTGCACTCTGATTTATGTGGTCCAATGAAGACAAGGACATTGGGTGTTGCACTCTACTTTGTCACCTTTATTGATGATTGCTCGAGAAAACTCTGGGTCTATGTCTTGAAGACTAAAGACCAAGTGTTAGGTGTCTTCAAGCAGTTTTAGGCTTCAGTTGAAAGAGAAACTGAAATGTATTCGTACTGACAACGGTGGTGAATATTGTGGACCGTTTGACAAATACTGCAAACATCAAGGTATTAGACACCAGAAGACTCATCCTAAGACTTCTTAGCTTAATAGTTTGGCTGAGAGAATGAACAGGACCTTGATGGAAAGAGTTAGATGTTTGTTTTCTGAAGCAAAGTTGCCGAACTCATTTTGGGGTGAGGCTTTATTGACCGCTGCACATGTTATTAATCTGTCTCCTACTGTTGCTTTGCAAAGTGATGTTCCAAATAGAGTTTGGTACGGAAAGGATGTTTCATATGACCATTTGAGAGTATTTGGTTATAAAGCTTTTGTACATGTGCCGAAAGATGAGAGGTCAAAGTTAGATGCCAAGACAAGGAAGTGCATTTTCATTGGATATGGCCTTGATGAATTCGGTTACAGGCTATATAATCCAATTGAGAAGAAACTTGTGAGAAGCCGTGATATTGTTTTCATGGAGAATCAAATCATTAAAGATATTGACAAAGTGGAGAAGCTAGAATATTCAAGTTTTGATGGCATAGTTCATCTTGATGAAGTTCCTTACACAAGTGTGCATGATGTTATTGGGCTTGATGACCAGGGTGACGCCCAGAATCATGTCTCGGGTCAACACCTTTGTGTTGATAATAACAATGATGTTGTTGTTGATGATCCTTCTACTCATGAAGTTGTGGACGAATCAAATATTTCGCTTAGGAGGTCCACAAGACAGCGGGTTCCTTCCTCTCGTTATTCACCCAATGAGTATGTGTTACTCACTGACGGGGGAGAACCTGAATGTTATGAGGAGGCTATGGAAGATGAGCACAAGGATCAATGGATTGAAGCCATGTAAGATGAGATGAAGTCGTTGCATGAGAACCACACTTATGAGTTGGTGAAATTGCCTAAAGGCATGAGAGCTTTGAAGAACAAGTGGGTGTTCAAAGTTAAAGTTGAAGAACACAACTTGAAGCCCAGATACAAAGCTAGATTGGTTGTTAAGGGATTTGGTCAAAGGAAGGGTATTGACATTGACAAAATATTTTCTCCTGTCTTGAAAATGTCCTCCATACGTACAATTATAGGTTTGGCTGCTAGTCTTAATTTAGAGATTGAGCAGATGGATGTGAAGACGGCTTTCCTTCACGGTGACCTAGAAGAAGAGATTTATATGGAACAACCTGAGGGCTTCAAAGTAAATGGTAAAGAAAATTTTGTGTGCAAACTCAGGAAGAGTCTTTATGGCCTAAGCAAGCTCCTAGACAGTGGTACAAGAAGTTTGAATCTGTTATGGGGGAGCAAGGATATAAGAAGACTTCATCAGATCATTGTGTATTTGTACAAAAAATTTCTCACGATGATTTTATCATCTTGTTGCTGTATGTGGATGATATGTTGATTGTGGGCAAGAATACTTCCAAGATTGACGAGTTAAAGAAAGAGTTTGTGTAAGTCTTTTGCTATGAAAGACTTGGTCCATGCCAAGCAAGTTTTAGGCATGAGAATTACTCGTCTTAGAGAAGAAAGAAAGATTCACTTGTCACAGAAGAAGTACATTGAACGTGTACTGGAGCTCTTCAATATGAAGAGTGCTAAGCCTGTTAGCACACCTCTTGCTGGTCATATGAAGTTGAGCAAGAAGATGTGTCCTACACCTAGGGAGGAAAAAGAGAGCATGGCCAAAGTTCCATATTCCTCCGTGGTCGGAAATCTAATGTATGCAATGGTATACATCAGACCTGATATTGCTCACGCAGTTAGTGTTGTCAGCAGGTTTCTCGACAATCCCAGAAAAGAGCATTGGGAAGCTGTGAAGTGGATACTCAGGTATCTTAGAGAAAGCTCAGATGAATGCTTGTGTTTTGGAGCATCAAATCCAATCTTGAAGGGCTATACAGATGCTGATATGGCAGGTGACCTTGATAACAGAAAATCCACTACTGGATATTTGTTTACTTTTTCAAGGGGAGCTATATCATGGCAGTCGAAGTTACAGAAGTGTGTTGCACTCTCTACAACTGAAGCTAAGTATATTGCGGCTACTGAAGCCGGCAAAGAGATGATATGGCTCAAGCGATTTCTTCAAGAACTTGGATTGCAACAGATGGAGTATGTTGTCTATTGTGACAGTCAGAGTGCAATAGACTTGAGCAAGAACTCTATGTGCCATGCAAGGACAAAACACATCGATATCATATATCATTGGATTCGTGAGAAAGTGGAGAGTGAATCATTTCACATCAAAAAGATCCACACAAGTGAAAATCCTGCAGATATGCTGACTAAGACGATACCGAAAGACAAGTTCAAGTTATGCAAAGAACTTGTCGGTATGAGCTCTCTCTAAAGAAGATGGAGATACCTCATTCCGGTGAATGGGTCTGGAGGGGGAGATTTGTAGGGTCCATACCCATTATGGATATACATAAGAGTTGAATTGCAGGAACTATTGAAAAAGTTGCTGCTTAAAGTCAGCAATTGCTACAACAAACCAAAGCTCACCATTTCCTTTCAACTAAAATCTTACCAAGAAATCTACTTAGTTGCAAATGTTGGAACTTTGGTATTTTTTATGTTGTCACTGGTGACTTCATTAGGAGCAGATTTCTCCAATAAATTGAGAGCCTTTGCTCATTTCAAAAACACATCAATTCACAGAGAAAGAAAAAATATAGAGAGCTGTGAGGTTTTCCATAGACTATACAAGAAAATAGTCTGTGAAGAAAAATAGAATGTGAGCGATATTTTTAGTAAGGTGGTAAATTAAAAGAGTGTTATTCCTTTTGAGTGTGTAGTAGTCACTTTGAGTGTTGTACTTGTGACTACACTTTCTAAAAATTCCTTGCTATAGTAATATCAGTTGCTCCTCTTGACCCGTGGCTTTTCCCTTATTTAAAAGGGTTTTCACTTAAAAAATTTTATGTCATTATTTTCCCATTTTATTTCCACTATTTTGACCATATATATTTTTATGTCAGTTTACGTTTTCCCAACATACACTACACATTTTGTCTCTCCCTTTACTTATTAATCATATTAGCAGATTCTCCTTTTTCCAATTTCATATGTAATAAGAGTCTTCCTCCTACCATAGGTGTATATATGGTAGATTGGATGGATTTAATTAAAGAAGTAGAAATATAAGTTTTTAAATTGATTTGATAGTGCATAACTTTTTTACTCTATTATTAATGCATATATGCTAAAGTCTAAACTCTTTTCCTTTTCTTACCTAGAATTCACAAGATCTCATGTGCTTTATGGGGGTAAAAACTTAATTATTCGCAGTAGGTGTCCACGTGAAATCAATTTAAATTATTATGGTTAGGTAAATTAATAAAATAAAAATGTATATTAACTAATAATGATTAAGTGATAGTTATGTATGTTTAAATACATGTATTCATTAATTTGATATAAATCTGTAGCATTAATAAGTAAATATTTGATTATTAGTTTGGTGTACTAAAGCTTTCACTATGTGTAGAGTTCAAGGAAATGTCTGACCATAAGGGCTTATTGTACGTAGCCTTATTTTATATTTTTGCCAAAGTCTGTTTTCAAAACTTGAACGCGTCACCACTTGAACGCGTCACCTCCTAGTAATATTATTGGTAAGAAGGCACTCAGTAATAAGACAAGCTTTGCATAAGTAATTCATGTATCTTGCTTGATTGATTGGACAAAAAATGTGCTAGACGTGTTTTTTTTTTTTTTTTTTGGTTTCCCACCCCGTGTTCGGAATCCACATTGGAGCTTCGACTAAATTCGGATTGCGTACTGCAGGGCCCATTTGGGGGTGACATTCCCAACATGATTTTCTCCATACTCAGGGCTCAAACACGAGACTTCTGGTTAAGGGTGAAACACTCCCACCAATGCACCACAACTATGTTGGTAGAGGTGCTTTATTTCACGTGAGACTCCATTTATGTCTTGTTTTATTAGACTTTAATCTATAAACATGCTTAAGATAAAATTGCCTCATCAATTTGGAAATATTGGCACACTAGGTCCACTCTTTCTTGTCGGAAGTTTTTAGGTTAAAATTCATTTCATTTTCTTATCAATTTATATGACATTTTTGCTTATCCTTAGGTAATTTAACTAATTTTACAAATAAAATAAAATTAGATTAACTTAATATTTTAAATTTAAATAATTTAAAAATTAAAATTAAAATATTTATAAATTGCAATTCTTCTCGTGTCAATATGATGAAAAAAAATATTTTAAATTATTAATTAAAATTCACATAATTTGATGTTAAAGAGCGAAAATATGTCATATAAATTTAACAAAAGTAGTACTACTCTCTCCATTCAATTTATGTGGTACTTTTGAGTTTTGAAATTTAAACAAATCTTTTTTAATCGTAATTTTTTTTTAGTATTTTTTAAAAATCTTGAATTATCAATGGTATAAATTGATACGGAAAAAAATAGTATTTATATTGCAAATGCCACAACAACACATTCCTTCACGTCGTTGTAAAACAAATTATGAGAAAAGAGCAAAGAGATCGATGTCTGGCATCACAAATTTATATTTGCTTTATTCCTTTCGTTCAATTTTTTTTTTATGTGTTCGGTATTTCAAAAATAAATTTTCACTTTTATTTATCATTTTTAATATATCAAAAAAAAATTTATTTTTTTTCAATTTTATCCTGAACATTAATTACTTAATATCCAAATTATTTCTCAAATTCTAACACTATACATCAATTAATATGTATATTGTGATAAAATGTTCATATTAGTAATTATTTTTTAAAAAAATTATAAAATTTAAAATAGACAAATAAAAATGAGCGGTGAAATATATTTAGGGTATATACTATTAATCATGTGTTTAGAAATAGTATTCTAACAATTTTCAAGATTAAATATCTTAGTGGGAGATTGTTAGGGTATATACTATTAACCATGCATTTAGATAAAGTACATTATAACAATCGTGATGGTTAAAAGTCTAAGTGGGAGATTGTTGGGATATATACTATTAACCATATGTTTAGATATAGTATTATTATAGAATAATTATTTATTCAGTTTTAATAGATCATATCATCGTTGATATGGTGTCTGTTTACTTATATAGTAGATGATTTAGTATATAGAGTTTAGCTTATACACAGAGGATTAAATCATCGGTTCTTATAAGTATAAAGTTTTTTGTTCACAATCTAAGATGGAAATTGAACATGCCATCGATACGATTGTAGCACAAGATTATATGTAGTCTATCTTGATTATGAGAATGGTATATAGTTCCAACATCTTGTGCTAATACATTTTGTATGTATTGAACAGGACCGAGTAGAGACAATTGCTTTAGACTGACTGACAAAAGCATATTCTCTAAACTATTAAAAGTACTTATATTCTTAATCCTGATATAACTATTATGATCTGTATATGTTAATTATCGTTTTGATTTATTAAAATGTGAGATTCTGAGATGGGTCAATACGTCAGGTAGATTGGATGATAATAATATATATTGGTGAAATAATAAGTTAGTTGACGAAATCCATGTCTCGATATAGAGATTGATGATATGCCTTTTTGAGAAGCTTATAAGTTTTCATCGTTTCAAACCGTGCAAATGGATTTATGAATCCGACACATGAAATAAGTTCAACATTGCTCTAAAGGAAATTAATCTTTGAATTAAATTCATCAGTAATTTAATTTATTGATTAGTATCTGTAATCTTAACACGGAAAATTACATTAGTGTTTAATAGGGAATTTCAAAATATAAATAGAGGAGTACAATTACGAATTTCTGGTGGAATGATTTATAATTTATTATGGTAAGAATAATGCATATTAATTATTTGAAATTATTTTCATAATAGGAAGCCTCAGTAATTAATTTTGTGGTCCCTACCATGCCCATATTTAACTAGAACTTAGAATTCTAATCTAAGGGGAAAAGGGAGAAGTAGCGCGTCTTTCTCTATTCTAAGGAAAGTGAGAAGTACACGTCTTTTTCTATTCTAAGGAAACGGAGAAGTATATGTCTTTCTCTATTCTAAGGACTATTCTAAGGAAAGGGAGAAGTACATATCTTTTTCTATTCTAAGGAAAGGGAGAAGTATGTGTCTTTTTCTATTCTAAGGAAAGGGAAAAGTACATGTTTTTTTCTAGTCTAAGAAAAGACCGTGTGTTTCCTCTCCTCTTTGGACTAGGAAGAAATCTCTATAAGTAGGGATTCTTCTAACCCTTGAAAATGAATAAGTTTTCTATACGATACTTGCCCACCCAAGTATTAAGAAAGTTCAGAAGTGAACTTGGGATCACTATAGAAGACCACATAACTGCCGTCTAATTTGTGGACGCTTGTGGATTCGCTTGAAGGTTCTAGCTTGTGGACTAGCTTGTGGATTCGCTTGAAGGTTCTAGCTTGTGAACTAGCTTGTGGATTCACTTGAAGGTATCTGCTCAAGCTTCAAGAGGTAATTCTTGAATTAAATTTCAGAAAGTTTATGTGCTCTAGCATGATTGTATGTGTTCTAGCATAAACATATGTGTTGTCTATTATTCACGTAAGTAGTATGATTCTGGTATGCTTCCGCTGTGCATATAATTTTTCAACAATTGGTATCAAGAGCCATACTTACATCTTTATAGATAATCTAAAATATATGTATGTGCAATTGTATGTATGATTCGTGGTTGATAAAAAAAAATTATCGCGAAAAGAACGAATCAGATGAAACTTGAAGTGTTTTGATTCATTCGCTAAAGTGCATACAATCATAATTGTGAGATGATCAAGAGGATAAAACGTGTTGGCGACAGCTTTTCACTTTCACGTGAGAATGGACAGCAACAGTAAACACTTGTCCTAATGATTATTCGAAGTCCTTTATTTTTAAATTAATGGAACCCAAATTGAAAATTTTTCATTAGTTAAAAGAAAAGTTAAAGTTCCTGTTGACACCCAATTTTGACCATCCACGATATGGATTAGTTTTCAAGCTAGTTACAAAAGTGTTGTTACTTATGTTTCTAATTTTAAGCTAACTCCACTGTTAGTATATATATATATATATGTATTTCTGAAGCTTGGTTTCCATCCCTTTAATTTTATAAGTTGTATGTCTTAGTTGAATTCATTTGAGTGTTTTTGGATTTTGTGATATAAATTATTGTGGACTGCCATATGATCTGCTAAGTTTTCTCTGTTATTTAGAGTTCTTGTTCTTAAAACTATCTTATACTCTTTGGTTTATAATAGTCTTTGGTTTATAATGTGGAATCAATCATGGTTCTATGCGTCCATCGCTTGTTTGCTTCAATTACTTGTTAATTCGCTGATAAAAAATGGGAAGTTAGTTGGAAATAGTAGCTTGAGTATGAAGAATGTGATCACTGTAGCATGCTTTTAATTTTCTTCCCATTTGTTTGCATTTATTGAATCCATACTTGTTGTCAGTCACCTTTTGTTTTTTTTTTTTAGCTTGTGCGGTGTTAAGATATATTGCTTTTCTTAAATATTGATTCTCACTACCCGTTGAAAAGTTGTTGTCTGATGCATTTTTTTTTAGTTTCTAAGTCTTGCTTCAACCTCTTTTGCCTCATGTGAACTTGCCTCGAGTCTCCCATGGACTCCTCTTCCTCGTTGCATCGTCTATTGGGCCATGAAGGCCCAAACCCATCCTTTATCGAGTTGGCCGATACATAAAACCGAAGAACAGGTCCAAAGTAGCTGAAATACAGGTTTTGGAGGCAGAATCGCGAATTTGAAGGGCTGTATACATGTTGTATACAGAAGAAAATACGCTGATATAAAATTTTACAAAACTAGTATAAATGTATTCCATTGTAACATTTTAGGGAATATTTTATTTTTTAAAAATTCAGTTGTGTGCTGACGGCATTAAGTTGAGAAACGTTACTGTGAGTAGCATTTTAAGCTAAAAACGTTACTATGAGTGTCTTTTTGTATGTTGGAGTGTCTTTTCGTTTAGTTTGGTGCTTGAGGTTGTTGTGGCTTTGGGTATCAGGAATATTCATGATACCCAGTTTTAAGTCAATTGGGATAATCAGTTGTATTTAAAACTAATCAGCTTTAAAGTATGATCATTAGCTTCCTTGTTAATTAATGTTTTTTTTCTTTTTCAGACATCAGATATAGAAGGTGGTGCGCATCAGTCATCAATTGGACCAAGCATCGATTAGAAATCTTAGACGGAAGTAACAATGATAATGGACTAAGCATTGATTAGAAATCATTTTTGGGATTTTTTGTTGGATATTCTTGTTGAATGGCACTTTGAAATTAGTAATTTTGATTATGTAATTTTGGAATTTTGAATAACAATTCAAAACATTAGTATTTTGATGATGTAATTTTGGAGTACTTTTGTTTTTATATAATGAATATTTTGCTCATTTGATCATTTATGCTGTGTTAAAATTACTTATTATAGAAATTTAAATATATAAGATGCAATAAATAGGATGTAAATATCGATTGAAAATATTGAAAAATATAATTATTTTCGGCGTCATGAATTGAACATTACGGCATTTTTAAACCGCCGTAATACATAACAATGATTTCCATTTTTTTACAATTACGATTGTTGTAAACCGCCGTAATACATAAAAATGATTTCCATTTTTTTACGATTACGACTGTTGTAAACCGCCACTCTATACAAAACAAAATGTCGCAATAACAAGTTGATATTACGACGGTTGTTGAAAAACCATCGTAATATATTTGTGACAGACGGAATAGCGACGTATTTACAAAACGCCGTTATATTGCATTGTGACGGTTTTGAACCGTCGTATTACTTATGAAAAATCATCGCAATACCCCCTGCTTTTTTGTAGTGGTAGTATATATGTGTAGATAGTGTTGGAAAAATGATTTTAGTATCTCTATAAGCCATTATGGCTTTGTTACAAGTTGACTTTTGGACATTCTAAATTGTTAGGCTTCACTGCCTATATGTATCATTCTTCAACTTCTCTTTGAGATGCAGAAATGAAACAAACTCTTTAACTTCTATTCTCTTAGGCTGGGTTTTTGTTCTATTTAATCTTTGTTAGATTCTGGTTCTTAGTTTTGTACTAAAAGAACTTGTTAAATCTTGGAGGATACACCTATGACCTATACCATGTGAAATATTCTTAAGGACAGTGTCTTTGACATGCCTCAAGCTTTGAGAATTCCTTACAAGTGTTTGTGATGAAGTATTTTCCGTACGATTTCCAACAGTATAGTTTGTTATCTTTCGCGCTTTAGGCATGCCAACGATTGAAATGATATCAACGTTTGAAGGATGGATAGTCTACATTCTTAGTTCGTCCATTACATCCTTAAGGGCCACCATTTCTTCGTTCAAGCCACGATTCCTAGCAAATTGTGAAGAAGTATGTGCGTAACTAGTAGAGGTGTCAAAATTAACCCATAAAGATTTAACGGATTGGGTCGATGCTATTTCTTGAACTAAGAAAGTTAATGCAGTACAAATAAAAAATGACAAAAAATGGTTAATGGGTTCGCTCCTCTATACTACATAAATATCAAGTTTTTATTTAGAGCAAGGACTTGCGCCTAACCTACACATCGCGTGTTGCGCTCTTACCATTAGACGAAAACCATGTGGGGGCATCCATTTTAAGTGGAGTAGTATTGTTTTACTTAGTGCTTCCTCAAATTTTCCCACTTTGAAATTTTTTGGTGATTAATCCAAAATTCCTAATAATGTTGTTGTGGTTGGATTGTGATTAGGACAACAATTAGCTCACATGAAATACATTAGGAGTTGAATATGTCTACAAATACCGAAACATCGTTAAACATTTACAATATTTGCTCTGAATAATATTACCTAATTAATTGTATTTCTCTCCAAGGCAATATTTAAAGAATATGTTAAAAGATTAGAGATCACCATACTGAATTTTCAGAATTACCGATATCGTACATATTTCAAAGAATAATCAACACTGGTTGCTTATTCTCTCTCTCTCTGGATCACAAGATACATCCATATGTCCCATAATAGAAGATTTTATTTGAACTTTTATATATATATATATATATGATATGGTATTTGAATCAGCTTGTATGTATCTCGATTAATTTTATGAGATACATGTCACCTTCCATTAATAATAGATAACAAATAACTCTACTCATTAAAGTTAGGACGAATGAGAAGAAACGACCTCGTGTGTTTGTCTTTACAAGAAATTGAAGCCGAAATCTCATGATTCTCAACTTAATTCATTGACCACTGAATCATGCCCTTCAAAGAGTTTATTATTTGGAGTAGAATATACGCTAGAACTAAAATAAAAGGATAAGGTAAAGAATAATTTTTTTTAATTAAATGATAAATAAAATCAAATGAGAACAAACTATTAAGGTAACACGAGATCGGTTGTTACCTAACGATGAATTTGAACAATAATACGATACAATACAATAAAATTTAAATAATAATCAAAACAAATATGATATTTAAACCAACAATACAATACATAACAACCATCTATGAGTGTCAAATGGGTTGGTTGAGTTGAAATTGGATATATTAAAATGAGTCAAAATAAAAATTGAGTTGGGTCATGATCCATTCAAATTTATTTTGAGTTCAGATGGGTTACGGGCTAAAAATTGGGTTGGTCATGACCTGCCCAATTTGACCCGTTTAATCCCAATAATTTTAATGTATTATTACTTTTTATAACCACAATTTAAATTTTAACTCAAGAAAATTAAAAAATAAGTTATAAATGAATAGATAAATCCTAAAAGAAGTAAAATAAATGATAATTCATATGTTCAATATGAGAACATACATTTCATCAATGTAAATAAAAAGTTTTAAAATTGATTGAAATTGAAGATGAAATTGTGCTCAATTGAAGATTCTTCTAAAATTAGTTAAGATTTGAATAGATTGAGATTGATACAATTCAGATTATGTTGAACCCTCACTAATAAAATTCTGAACAAATTGAACGAATTATCTATATTTGGCCTCACTTTGACACTCCTGTAACAATGTGTTAGTGACTCATATAATAAAGACAAATTTGAGTAACCACCTCCAAAAAGTTAACACAGTTTCTCTCTCTCACTTCATTAACTGCATGCACAGTTGATGCAGTCGCAGAGCACTATCTCAAGGCGGAAAGGAGAGTAGGCAGCACTGTGCAGGTGGCAGAAAAGCGTACGGAGGAGGAGAAAAGCTGGCTATGGCTACCGCCAATGTTTTCGCCATTGAAGATAAATGACAAAATAAAGCTAAAACAAACAAACAATAGAGACTATAAACTGCTGAGTTACTTAAGAACAATGGAGAAAAACCAGGAAGGTAATTTGAAGAAGAGAATGACTGGGCGCAGCTATAAACAATGGCTAAAACAACGAGCACTACAAAGATCGAAACCCTCTGGTGATTTTTTATTTTTTTTTGGAAAAAGCACTGTACTCGTTTTTTTTAATAAAGAAATATATGTATGAAACAGTAGATTTTTTCACTTTTTAAAAAGGTCTAATGAGTAGAGTAGTGTATTTTATTAATTAAATCTGTTTTTTTTAAAAACCCTGTTCAGACGATGCTGCTAAAAAGGAGGATCAGTCGGCTCAAGAGCAACACCATAAGGTGGAAGAAGTAATGGTACAAGATGCAAACAGGTAGGTGCTTAGAGGTGGAGTTAAAATTTTTAGTTTATGAATTTTGGATGAATAATGAATTGAGAATTTTATATAAATTATTTATGCATATCAAATGGAGTATATATATATATTTTTTTAGAACAAAAGTATATAATTTAAGACAAAAGTAGTGGTGGATTTTTCATTTTTAAAATAGTGGCTCCACCCTTTTATTTTGTTTTTTGGTTTGGAGTAGTAGGGGTTATGTGCCAAAAAAAAAAATAAATTATTTGTACTTGCCTTTATTTCCAACCAAAATGAAGCTCCAGAACAGTTGGTTGTGGGAGATTTTGATTTTGCAGTTTTATCTATTTTTTTCATGTTTTGTAATTCTCTAGGTTATATTGCACACTATTATCCGAAAATTTTCATGCATAATCAGTCATAAATGAGCTTAAATGAAGAAATTGGTATTCATCTCGTCTCAGAGCCAGGTAGGACTGAAGAGTTCATCTCACTCCTTTCGCGAAAAATTACACTATTTATACGTGATTAAAATTAATTTTTAAGACATAGTAGATATTGAATCCCTTTGACTTTTTGAACCCTTAGTAAAAACACTGTTCAATTGTTGTTGTTGTTATGGAGAGTTTCTTTGTTTGTCTTTTTTCTCCCCATATTCATTGTTGTGATACCATTCTGTTGTGTTTTCTCACTCTTTTTCAGGGTGGATGATCGAAGAGAGAAACAAATTTGTTCATCAGAGGAAAATGTCAGTAAATGACTAAAATTGCTCTTATTCTCTTTTAATCAGTTTTAATGGATATAAAGGTTTTGTTTGGCGTGCTTACAGTTGCAATGTCTAAAAATCATGTTAATTTACTATCAAATTTACATGATAGACAATGAATGAGGTACTTCCTAGTTAGTTTCCATAGCATTTGATTTAAGTGCCTTCAACTAATTTTTTTTTGATAGGTTAAGTGCCTTCAACTATGGTAGGTGACAGAAGTGTTATCTTCGAACTGTACAGAATTTAATTTCTTTAGAAAGTCAGGTATGCAAGGGTGTTGCCTAGTGGTTGATGAAACTTGGAAAAGATCATGGTAAATTAATGGGCATATCTTTGCAGAGGCAAAACCATTTGGTGATATCTTCCTATTTACCTAAACTTGGTGTGCAAAGTTAACTGTTATTTGTATTGGTGGAAGGATGCGTATATTCGGTAGGATAGTCGAGGAGTGCGCAAATTGACTTGAACACTATTGTTATCACAATTATTTTTAAAAAAAAAAAACATAAACAACACTTACCTAGTAAGAGACTATGATGAAGCAAACATAACAATGAAACAGAATGATGAAACTTGGCAGACAGAAACTTTAAAATGTCAAAATGGTTGGTTAATTTGGTAGTTTGAAATTTGGGTGCAACTCCATTGTGTTTATGGACATAGTTACATGCCATGTACTAGGGAGATATTCTTACAGTCTTTCCCGAGTTGCATAAGATAACTCCTTGTCTCCAATTAGGAAATGGGATTTATCAATTATCTTTGATCTCATGATTGCAGTTTTTACACTTTAAATCTTCTATTTTAAAGTGGTTTAAGCATCCTTATTATTCGGTATTCTGTTGCAGTGCATACAACTGGGCTTCTGATAATATTTTACTCTTGTTTGCAGTCTTTCAAATCCTTGTTTTAGTTTTCCTTTCTAGCCTACAAGTGAAATGCTTGATGCAGTTGTTTCTTTTGGTTTTTTGTTTGATTGCTTGCTCTTCCAAAAATATATTTCCCTTCAAGTTTTATGTTTTTCATATAGCAAATATTGGTAGTGTCACATTTTATAGTCTGAGAGAAGTTTTTAAAATCCTTGTAGCTTTACTTTAACCACTCAATTCTCTTACATCTTCAGATATCTCCTTCTATTACGTTATACTAATAAAGAGTTTTTGGGGCTCAAAGAGGTCTGATATATTAAGGTCTTTCAGACATAAGGAGAATACAACACTCTTGTAAAAGAGCACACAAATATTCCTCTTATCAGGTTTGATGGAAGGCACCACGTGAAGTTGGTATGTAAATTTTAGGATTCTAAGTGAGATTTATAAGAACCTGTACAACAGACCTTTTGAAAAGTTTTGTTGCTACTGCTATATTGGTCTTTTAATCTTTGGCCTAATCTTTCCTTCTGGAAGTGATGCAAAGTGTTTCTTTTGGGAGGCTGATTGTCATTGTTTTTTATCTTGGACAATTTGAACTAACTGATAATTTGTCTTCTATATTTTGTAGGACAAAAAGGTCACTGAGCCTTTTAAAGCTGAGCTTAAAGTTGACAGGACTCATGATGCGAATTGCGTGGGCTCCAAACAGGATGATAAGAGTGAAGGTGAATCTAAGGACTGTTCAATATGCAAGCAGGAAGGAAATCTATTGTGAGTTGATCAAATACCATTAGTTACTTCATTGTAAATTCAGGTACATCATGGTTCTAAAAGTTTGAGAAAAAAAGAACTACGAGACATAGCCCACTGTAAGCTTTGCTCTATTTCTCTCACTCTTCTAGGGTGTCAATGGTTTTAGTTAGGCCAATTATATCAAGAAATTTATATCATACCCTTTTTTAAGTATCTTAATGTGCATAACCAAAATTAAACTTTTTCGAACCACTCCCTCCAATCATCTCGATTTCTCTTCGGTTTCAATTCGGCTTGGATAATTTTTGGTCCTTTAAATTTAAGTTGAATAAGAATATTAATGTTACTTAGGATTGCTATTTGTTACAAAAAAACATATCAACTTCAATATAACATACAAAAAATTCCAATGCTCTTTTTAAGAAAAATAGATGAAATGAGCAACATTAACTTTTAAAACAGACCTACTTTCAAAAGTTTCTTTATGATTTTTGGAAGGTGCATCATGCTTTACAACTATCAAGGTTACGTCATTTGAAAGTATTGCTTCTTGTTGATATTATTCGGTTGAACATATATTAAGAAAAGCCAAATGAAATTAGTTGAATGAACAAAAGAAGGATTAAAAAAACTGATAGTGTAATGGATTTTGATGAAATTAATTATTTTCATTCATCTTTGTCTCATTTAAGACAATCAGAGAATGTATTGAAAAAAATTCGACTCCCATTTTTCTGTTTAATGGTTCAAGTTAGTTGAATTATTTCTTGATTTCATCCGTTTATTCCTTCAATTCACAGTCACAAGGGGCAAATTCAAAATTGTATATCATAGAGATCAAGTAAAATAAAAAAAGGTAATGTGAAGTATTTTTGGTACCGTCTTGGTATTCACTTGAATAAAATTAACATTACCTTATAAGAAAAGGTAATGCGCAGTTGTACTTTTTCATTTGGAATCTATCTCTACTACTTTAATGGTTGTACTTTCCAAATGGTGAAACTATACCACTCTATTTCTTCAACAACAATAAGAAAAATAATAGGAAAGAAGAGCAAACTATGGGAATCACTCAATAGTTGACTTAAATTGGTATATAGGCATGTAAAAGTTTTGATAACTGCTAAGGCTCAAAATACTAATGTTTTTTATGCAATTAAAAATGAACCTAATGATTTAGTTTTCTAAAACAAAAACGAACCTAATGATTCAGTATGGTTATAAGCTCACAAGGAAAACCAATTTATGAAAACAAATATGGTTTAGTTAGGTTTGTTTCAATTGGCGTGGTTGGTTTAAAATTTTTTTGACACCCCTTGTCCCTCCCAACCTTCACTCAGTAGAAAGAAAAAGAAAAATACACATAACATAGAGATATCAAAAGTAAAACAGAGGAAATATCATGTAACTCAACATCTTTATAAAGTCATCTCATATTTTCTTATTTTAATCTTTTCAAAATTTAAATCTACACAATGCATCTAAATGCTGTAGCTGAAGTAGGAAAGTAGTCAATGTTTCCAGGGTCTTGGTCTAACGGGAAAAGTATTACAAAGCAAGATGTGTTAAAAGTCACCAGTTTGAATTCTGCCTTCTGAACCAAGTCCGGTGGTTAAGTGGACTTGGAGAAAGGTAGGGGAGTGGATCGATTACCACACCATTTTTCGAAGCTGAGAACAACAGATGTCTTGGCTCTAAATGAAAAAGGAGAATAATCAGAAACACTTTTAGACCATTTTATTTTAGCTGCCTTCGTTTTGAAAAACTTGGAATGTTTGCTGAAGGAGATTTTAAGTAATTCTGGCATTATTTGTCATTATGATTGTGAAAGAACTTGAGCATCCAGTCCAAACCTTGAAGAACTTGAGCATCCACACTTTTAACAATGACTTGTCGGCGACAATGTTCAATTAGGTTCTTTGAAATTGGATGTCCCTTAATGAATTGGATCTCTCGGCATGAACCTTGTAATGCTAAAGGATTTCCTACAATGAAGAAGGTACAACTGCTTGGGAAAGTTCTGTCTGTTTCTGGAAGGATGAGAGAAGTTAAACCTAATATAATAGCCTCCAGCTACTACTTGGTTGTACCTTAGAGAATCACAGCTCCGTTTTTTTTTTTCCTTTTTAAGATGCTGTGCTGGAAGAGGATGCAAAAGGAACTTCCATCTTTCTTGTCTTGTCCCCCCTGTGAGCCATTTTCCACCTGGAGCATGGCACTGTTATTGGTGTGTCAGAAGGAAGATGAAGTTAGGTGTTCATGCAATGTCTGAAGGAATAGAGTCCCTTTTGGATGCCAGGGAGATTAGTGTGGGTAATGAAGGTACAGGCTATCTACAATTTTTCTTATATCTTGTTTTGATTATGTTCTACAGTGTGATATCCACTGGTCTATTTGTACTTTTCTAATATGGAACCAGTGGTGCAAAAGCGGGAGTATTTAGGGAAGTACAAAGGTCTTGCTCATGTTCATAACCTCTGGATTACAGAGGAGCAGCTGCGTCTTGAGGCTCCAGCAGCCCTTGCAAGATTTAAGAAATATCACAAGGTACTATGATTATCATAATCTTTTTGTTCTTGCCTTCTTACTTCAGCAAGTCACCTTTGAAAGATCTATGATGATTTCTCCAGAGTGTAAGTTGGAAAACTGAGTGGAGTCTTCCTCATCGTTTGCTAGACAAGAGGAAGTTAGCAGTTATGGATCACAACAACACTGATGTGCATGGGATTGATGAGAATGATGCAGATTGCCATTATGAGTGGCTTGTGAAATGGACAGGTCTTGACTACAGTCATGCCACATGGGAATTGGAGAATGCTTCATTTCTAATGTCGCTTGAGGCAGTCAAACTCATGACTGATTATGAAATCCGTCATCAGCAGGCTAAGAAAGAATTGCATCCTTTGACAGAAGATGAGGTAATTCTTTCTTTTTTATCAAGTAAAAGTATTTTTCCTTCATAAACATGGCATAAATAGTCGTATACAAGGGGTATACCAAAAGGTACATAATCTACAAAACAATATGATTCTTTACAAACTCCACCCGATCATCTATGTGAAGCTAAGCTTGAGATTCAGGAGGATCCTTTCTCTTCAATGGTTCAACCTGCCTTGGGTGTACACCAAATTCATGTGGTACTAGGAGCAGTATGACACTTAAACATTCTTTTGACTGAAACCTGCCAAGAAATTTTAAAAAAAAAGAATCGACTGTTTCAGTTTCAAATATGAGACTGTTGATTTCACATCCATTTTCCTTTTACTTACAAAATATAGTTACTCAGTTTCAATGGATAGAGCAAAAGTTCACAAATTTTGTCTTTTCTCCTTAGCCTGTTTCACAAAAAAAAATTCTGTCAGTACCTGCTGACAGAAGGCTTTTGTAAATTTAACTTTATGCTTCTACTGAAATTGCTTTTGATGCTGTTATTATTTTGATGTTTCTTTAGTTAATATGCAACTATCATTTACATGTTTGCCTTGTCAAGATACACATCTTTGGATGAAGTTCTGCAGTTGGTCAGAACTATCAACTATTGTTCTCTAGTTTTATGTTAGAATTTCAATGTGTTCACCTTCATCTTTAAAAAGACTTGGACACTTCTCAGTTCATTTACATTGATTTATGAGCAAATCCGGACTTGACTTCCCCATAACGAAATTTATGCAATCTCGCCAGTTTTCATGCTAATCTTAGTCTCAGTTGTTGCATGTATTGCTATGGAATTCGTCAAGTGTTGAGCTGATGCTATCTGTTGCTCTAGGGCCTAAATTTTTGTTGCTAGAACAATTTTAGAAATCCCATGGAATCACTTACATTTGATAAAGGATACACCTATTCACCGGAAGAGTTTTGCATGCCCTCAAAATTCTAAAAGTTGCATTGACCTTGATCCATTCTGCATGTTTCTTTAGCAGTTAAACTGAACCTAGTGTGTGTGCGGGAGAGAGAAACTAGTGTATATGTCCTCATTATTCTAGGAATTGCATCGACCTTTGATCCATTCTGAGCCAGTTTGGCCATGAAAATTGTGAAATTTTTGAAAAAAGTAGTTTTTTTTTCCAAAGTGAACAATGATATTTGGAAATTGGAGTTGTGTTTAGCTATGAATACAAATTGGAGTTGTTTTTTTATTTTTGTGAGTGATTTAGAGTGAAAAAAGTGAAAACAACTTTAAGTGTTTTGAATTTCGGAATTTTATGGCCAAACATGATTTCTGAAATTTAACTCCGGAAAAAAGTAAAAAATATTCATGGCCAAATGGCCAAAAAATATATTTTGAGACGGTAACTTTTACATACAACTTTCCTGCTCACTAGTTCTGTAGACTAGCTTGGCCCTTGGAACTTTATTGAGTGTGTAACTTGAACCTCAGATCACTCATGGAGTTTATTATGGAGGGTCAATCTTCCTGCCTTCAGCTTCTCAGAAACGCAGTTGAAGTTGACACTCAGTTTGAGATCAAACTAGTATCTAATATTTTGTTCTTATTTAAAAGTATTTTCAAATTTCTTGTTGTCAAAAGTATTTTGCTTCTGAAGTTTCTTCCTTATTAAGGCAACCAATGAAGGGGAAAAATGTTAACTGTCCGACGTGTTTTTATTGTGTTTGTAATTCTGTAGCCTAAATGAGATCATGTTTTTCTAATATTCCCGCAGAAAAGGAAAGCCAACTTTCCAGAACTACCGACACCTTTATTTGGAAGTGCACCTCAAGTCTATAGCAATCATCTTTCTTTTATCAACAGTCTTCGTAAATATTGGCAAAAGGGTCAGAGTGCTGTCATCATTGATGACCAGGTGGGTGGATGCTTTTCCGATTCTCCTTCTAATGCACACATCCTCTTTGCAACTACAACTATGCAGCCAAATTCTATCTAAAGTTCCAATGAACACAGTAGCAGGCTTGTGGCCCCTGCTGTCTTAATTTCGTTCCTTTGCTCTACAGAGGTTTCAGCCTTTGGAATTTTGCTGAACCTCCATTTCTTTCCAAGTCATTCATACATTCTGATACATTGAGTTTCAAGCTTGCTGATGATTCTCCAATTTCACTTTTGTTGTAATCTGATCCTCCAAGATTTTTACCTATTAAAATGCCTGCTGCTCCTTCTTTTGAGTCTAAAATATTAACTGGAGCTGAACTGTTCAATGTCTATAATTCACAGGAGCGGATTTTGAAGGTGGTCTTATTTCTATTGTCCTTGCCCAAGGATGTTGGTCTTCCTTTTCTCATAATCACAACTTCTGCTGCTCTTCCTCTGTGGGAAGCTGAGTTCTCACGTTGGGGTTATGCTAACATTGTTGTGTACAAAGGTAATAGAGATATACGGGCCATTATTAGGACACTCGAGTTTTACAACAAACAAGGTGCCCTTATGTTTCAGGTTCTGCTGTCATGTTATGATGCTATTGTTGAGGTAAACTTTTTTATTTTCGTTTTCATTTGTTTGCCATATGACATACAATGAGAGATGAAGTATTCATGTCTTATTTCTCAAGGTGAATTTCTTCAAAAGTTGTGCTCCACCTTAACTGATTACCACACATTGTATTCAGTCACATTGCAATATGGTATTATAGTTTTTCTGATCTATATATAGCATTCATCCTTATGTAGGATCTTGAAATGCTCAATCCCGTAACTGGGAAGCAGATACAGGGTGATAATATAGCTCTATCCTTATTGTTAGATTGTCCCACATTAGTTGATCGAATGAGTTGTTGTCTCCTTGTATAGTTTTAGGCAGTCCTCATCTGAGCTAACTTTTGGGTTGAGTTGGGTTCTTGATTCATTTTTTTACATGGTATCGGCGTTAGACCCATTTCTATCTTTCGTTTACTTAATGTTGGGTTCCCGTGTTATATTATCCATCCTCCCGATGTCTAGCACTTGGCGTGCCTGGGATGTTAGATTGTCTCACATTCGTTGATGGAGTGAGTTGTGATCTCCTTATATGGTTTTGGACAATCCTCACCTCATGGGCTAGCATTTGGGGTTGTGATAAGGCCTAGTTTCTTAACTTATATGCAGAATCTTGAAATGCTTAAACCCATAAGTCGGGGGTGCAGATACAATGTAATATTTTCTAATCTATATTTAACATTTATCCTCATGCAGGATCTTGAAATGCTTAGACCAATAGGTTGGGGAGCAATAATTATAGATCAGTGTCAGGGTTCTTCCATGTCAATGCATCACTCACAAATTAAAGTGCTCATTGCTGATATGAGATTGCTTATTTTTCGTCAACTAGAGGTTTGCATTCTTCTATTCTGAATAGATTCCCAAGTATCTACAGTAACTTATGTCTCTTAGATGTATCAGGATAGATGTGATAGAAGGTTCAGTCGCTGCGACATTCTCTCTTTTCTTGATCCGAAACATGACAAGGCCAACAATAAGCTGTTAGACACTGATTCTGACATAGATCTAACTGAATTCAAGGAAAGGCTTAAACACTTTGTTGCATATGAGTGCAAGTCCTCCGCTTCCAAGTTCATTGAATACTGGGTTCCTGTCAAACTCTCCAATGAACAAATTGAGCAATATTGCGCTTGCCTCTTTTCAAATTCAGCATGGCTTTGCTCATGTCTGAAGAATGACTCACCAAGCTCCCTCCGTGATATTCTTGTATCTACCAGGAAGGTTCGGCCTGGTTTGACTTTTTTAGCTTCCAGTAATTCAGTCTTAAATAGTAATACCTTTAGTTTTTGTGTGTGACATATCACCATATCTCTGACGTGGACTTTCACTTTGTTTTCAGTGTTGTGATCACCCTTACCTCGAAGATCGATCTCTGCAAGACGTAGTTATGGATGGCATTCCTGTAGATCAGCACTTTGATGTTGAAATTAAACTAAGTGGCAAATTGGAACTCCTCAATAAAATTCTTCAGGAGATCAAACAGCAAGGACAAAGAGTCCTCGTTCTTTTCCGGGTATCTGCTTTTACTTCAAGTTTTTCTTTCATTCTAGTTCTTTTCCGATATCCGTATGCTACTTTGATATCCCCAAGTGAATGGATGCGACCATATAAATGATGATTAGTGCCCCTTGGAGCTCTCTTGTGTGTTCTTTCTTATTTTTATTTGTGGAGATGTATATATCCGTCAGGAAATGGTCTATGGAAAAGATTGAATTGATTGTTTTTTGTTGGATTTGCTCTAATACGCATGTGATCTTGTTTTATTTGTCTCCTAATAATTTGCGTAAGGGCTAGTGCCAATGTTTGTAAACTGATGCTATGTTGATTATGTTACAGTCTCTTGGTGGCTCTGGTGTTATTTCCATTGGGGATATCTTGGATGATTTTATTTATCGGAAGTTTGGTGGGGATTCTTATACGAGCATTAGTGGGAATGTTACTCGTAAAATGAAGGAAGCTACCTTAAACAAGTTCAACAATAAGGGAAGTGGGAAATTTGCTGTTTTGTTGGAAACTCGTGCTTGTGTTCCCAGTGTCAAGTTTTCGGGAATAGATATAATTATTTTGTTTAACAGTGACTGGGATCCAAATAATGATTTAAGATCCCTGCAGAAGATTACAGTTTATTCACAGTCGGAACATATAAAGGTACTCCGTCTATATTCATGTTTTACTGTTGAAGAGAAAGCACTAATTCTTGCAAAGCAAGGCCTGACAATTGACAGTAATATAGAGAATATGAAACAAGCAGCTCGCCATGAGCTGCTAACTTGGGGGGCCTCTTATCTTTTCAATATGGTTGATTGTTTCCATGAACAATCTTCAATCTCAAAGGGATCATCTGAAGTTGCTGCTTTAGATGATGTCTTTGCTGAATGTTTAGGCTTAATGTCCAGTAACATTGATTATAACAGCTGTTCAAAGATAGTGAAAGTACAGCAGAATGGAGGGACTTATCCAAGTAAAATATCTCTACTTGGTGAACTGGAAATGCAACAAATGGATGATTCTTCTTTTGTGAGAGGATTGCTGGAGAATGAATCTCCCCATGTTTTCTGGACAAATCTGCTGCATGGAAGGGTTCCTAGGTGGAAACACTCGCCTAGTCCATCACGAGGGATTAGAAGGAAAGTTAGACTCCAGGGTGATTTGAATCAGCCATCTAAAGGGGAACAAGTTTCTGAAAAAGAGGGCAATAAAGTTCATCTTACTCCAGAGCCCAAGTTAAGGAAGAAAAGGAAATTGCATGTCCAGGGAAAACTTGGTATGTAGTGCCTAATTTATGTCTTTGTTTCCAGTAATTCTCTTTTATCATCAGGCACTGACGTATTTGGTTTTTGATGTCAATACCATTTTCTAGGAACATCTCATCTTTCTGCTGGTGATAAGCATAAATGCAGGCGTCTTTCAACTAATTGTAGTCCTCAGTGTGATAAACCAATTGAAGACAATCATCAGAGCCATGAGAATTGTATTAATTCTTCGGGTCACCAGATTTTAGATTCCATGAATTGGTCAGTAGACTCTTCTATTCAGCGGACTATAGTAAATTTGCCACTGCAACAACATGTGAGTATTGGTGCAGTGAATGGTACGAGTATGAAAAGCAGAAATAACCACGAAGATCAATGCCGTCCTGATGCCTCTCCAAACACACCTAATCTGCCGCAATCCCCTTACATACACCCACTTCATATGGAGATGGAGAGGATACAAAAGGAGAGAGAACAAATTACGAAATTGCATGAAGATGTGGTTTGTCCTTCCGACCTCTGTCCTTTTCTTTTTCATTTGTGTCTTTTCATTTATTGTTTATTTTTTTAATTTAAATATGACGATGCTTCACATTGCAAAGATTACTAAAGGTTTCAGTAATAAATGTTATGCAGAAATTGCTCCTGAAGTCTGAATTTGAAAAAGAGCTAGATTCAATTATGAAGAAGTATGATTTGCTGCTTCAGATTGCTGAAATGGAATTATCTCAAAAGCAAGAAGATCTTGATACGATCTACAACAAAGTGCATGTGCATAAGTTACTAGCTGAAGCCATGACACAAGTACAAGATACTGTTAATTCAGTTGGGCCACTGGAGATGACTGTAGGTATGCATTCCTAATGATTCATCTCTTGATTATAACTATGGTATCTGCAGTTGCATATGCTTTAAAAGAAAACACTTCAATCAATCTGTTAGAGGAGCCAAGCATTTTAGAACTTCTATTGTTATCAGTGGACAACATGTTCTAATATAAAGCTATAGTCTCATATTTCTCGTTTTTCTCTGTTCTGATTCTGTCTATCCAGACAGCCTGAACTTATCTAGTCTTTTGACATAACTTTGAGATATAAATGTGAAATATATTAGGATAAATAACATCTCATGCTCTCTTACTTTCGGATTCTATTGACTTTAAACATCTCTTGTCTCTTGGATACTTTGTCTAGTTTTATAAATGATATCTATAATGTGTGCTTTTCTCCAGATGTTGTTGGGAGGACTATTACCAGAACTGGACAATCATTACCAAACAGACCAAGTGGTGTCCCAGCAGTGACTGCATCCATCTCAGAACCTGTCAACTCCGAGCAACGAGCTGCTGATCCTCAGATATACTCTGAGAATTTTCCAATGGCTGCCATTCCATCTCTGAATGCTGAATTGCCTAGAGTGGAAGAGTTAGCTGTAGTTCCATGGACAAGTGCAAGGGCCACCTTGCAAACAGCATCCTCTGCTGATCAGCCAACAAGTGGTTCGCGTGTGACCCCAACACCAAACTATCAGTCCGTCATCCTTACACCAAGTCAACTCTTGATCCAAACTTCTAGTTATGCAGCGAGGCCTGGAGCAGGCTGTGAACGACGGAGACCAGCTCCACATCTGATACATTTTAGACCACTGCCAACAATGAATTCTTGGAATTCCAGCCTGTTGTAGAGCTTACACCACACTTTGTCATCTGGTGGAAATACCAACAACATAGCCCACAATGAAGGTGATGAAACTTCTCATTGGATGGCCAAATAGGATTGATTTTCCAATGAGTGGTGCTCTGCCAGCAGGAATTTGCTTCAATATCCAGGGCATAATATATTAGGTCTGGGTTGGGTGGATAGCTGGATTCTTTCTCATCTTTGGTGTGATCTTCATTTGGATTTGGTTTCTTTCTCTCTGTCCCCTCTGACAGTCTAAGATCTCTTTAGTGGTGAATTATAATACCAGTCTTAGCTTGGCACAGGAAGCTAAGTTTGGTCACTTTGCTCTATGTAAAGTGCTAGTATAGGGGTTTTTTGCTGGTCTCTAGAATGGTGAATTACAGATCAGGCTTGTCAAATTTCTAGGAATTCCAGGCACAGAATATAGTACTAGTATACAGGTAATGTTTCCTTTCACCCATTTATTTCGAAAATTTTGTCTTCATACCTATTGAAGATTTGATTTAACATGAATGAAATTGTCTATTATTTTCTTACAATTTTTTTGAAGATATGCTGTCAGGAAAAAAAGACAGTAGCTTTGTTGAAGCAATGTCTTATTTCTTGTATGTCGATATGAGCGCTAGCTTCAAAAAATTATCGAGTTTACAGCCGGTTGAAAGTATCTTAATGAGATAATATCTCATATGGTCACTCAACTATGAATTTTTTTCTCATAAAGTCACTTAACTTTGGTTTTTAACTAAAAAGTCACTCAACTATGAGTTCATTTCTCAGAAAGTCACTAAACTTTGATTTTTAACTCAAAAGTCACTCAACTATGAGTTTTTTTCTCAGAAAGTTACTAAACTTTGATTTTTAACTCAAAAGTCACTCAACTACGAGTGTTTCACTTACAAAGTCATCCAACTATGAATATTTTATTTACCAAGTCACCCATTCTATTTAATTTTTTTTTTTCATTAGAACTTACAAACTTGAAATTCTTATTTCTTACTAAAATTTTAAAAAATAAAAAGGTATTCATTTAAACAATTTAATAATCCGATCCACCAAAAATATAATATTTTACCTTTTATTTTACCCTTTTTCTCCAATTGTGTGTGAATACAGCGATCTCCATACATTGTTCATAAAATATAAAAGTTACAAAATTACTTTTTTAGTAAATTCAAAATTTTAAAATATTAGGATAGAAAGATGTAGAACTTCTTATAATGATACATAATGAAGGAACAAAAAAAAAAAAGTGATAAAAAACTAAACTGACTTCACATGCTGCTGATTTTAGAGTGCTAGAGTTAAATAAATTAAATGGTTTAAATGAATATTCTTTTATTTTCTAAAAATTTGGTTAGAAATAAAAATTTCATGCTAGTAAATTTTAGTTGAAAAAATAATTAAATAATTAAAATAATATATTTTTAACGGATCGAGTTATTAAATGGTTTAAATAAATATCTTTTTATTTTTTATAATTTTAATTAGAAATAAAAATTTCATGTTTGTAAGTTTTAATGAAAAAAAATCAATTAAATAGATTGAATGACTTTGTAATTAAAACACTCATAGTTGAATGATTTTATAAGTGAAACACTCATAGTTGAGTGACTTTTGAGTTAAAAATCAAAGTTGAGTGACTTTCTGAGAAAAGAAGACATAGTTGAGTGACTTTTGAGTTAAAAACTAAAGTTGAGTGACTTTTTGAGAAAATAATGCATAGTTGAATGACCATCTAAGATATTATCTCAGTATCTTAATTTCATATGTGAAGGAAACCTGACATTTGTTACAGGTTTTAGATATCTAACCAAGAAACATTCAGGTTTTAGTACCCATTGCCATTCTTTTTTTCTAAACTTTGTCCAAGTTGTTATAATTTCCTCAGTTGGACATTACGCAATAATAGCCTCTTTTCATTGTTTTTGTTTAGTTTCTTGTGCTAAAATGAAACTCCACCTATGTGAATTTTCGGCTCCAAGCCCGGATAAAGAAGGAAGGTTGTGGTAGGGTCGACAACAAATATAATACTTGTTAATTCATGATGAATCTTCCTCATACAAAATGATGATGATGATATGAGTTTAACTTAGAAAAATAATGATTCATATAGTCGATACTGACTTATTTAGGACTGAAGCGTAGTTATGCTCACATTGCCAGTACCAAGGGGTACGTTGGCAACCATTGTAAAACTCATCAATTCATGATGAATCCTCCTAAGACAAAGTGGTGATGACATGAGTTGAACTTTAATGGAGAAGTGAGGATTGATATAACCGACCCAACTTATTTGAAATTGAAGCGTAGTTATTATTGTCTTATGTTAAAATGAGATGTCTAAACAACCTGAAACAAACATATCCAAGAAAAAAAAAAACAAAGCCAAATCCAAATCACAGACATCTTTTTCACCGTTACTTGCAAAAAAGGTCCTTTTTCTGCAAGCAAACACCTAACAGATAGGAAGAGGAGCACCATTCCAGCTCTTGAGACACTCCAACAATGGATCAATGATTTGTCCATTGCACAATGCTGTGAACACCTTGTCAACATCCTCACCGGGCGATCGGATTCTTTCTCCTGTCAACAATTCTGTTCCAAGTTCTTTCCTCACAAACCTGTACAATGGATATGATCTGCAATCTGTGATCCTGTTAGGAATTGAAGGGTTGCCACTTTCAAGAACAACTCTTGCATTCTCAACTTCTTTAGGCAACACAACCTTTAATTCGTCCTCGAAAGCTCCAATCTTTTGGAAGATTGAGCTGTTCACATTCTTCTCACTTTCACCATTCTTCAGTGCATAATCAACAAGGACTTGTCTCAGTTTCTGCATCAAAGGGTAGTTGGAACTGCAGGGATCATCAGCATAGGCAAACAAGTATTCCCTGTCCACGACTCGGAGCAATTCCTTTTCGCAGAATCTTGCTGGATGAAACTCACCATTAGCATCCATTGTCAAAGTTCTCTTAGCTACTTGGCTAACTGTGTCCTTGACTGCATTCTTCAAGTTTTCCTCCAAATGTCTCAAGTCTATAGATTGGCAAAGTGCCACTAGATAGGTTGATGACATTAGCTTCAAGATGTCGACAGCCTCAGCTGTTTTCCTAGCTGAGATTAAGCCCAAGGAATTCACATCTTGGTTGTGTTGCTCAGCACTTTGGACATGGGTAGTCACTGGATTTGCCAAGAACTGAAGTTCCGAGCAGTAAGAAGCCATAGCGATTTCAGCTCCCTTGAAACCATAGTCCAAGCTTGGATCCCTTCCTCCTGTGAGATTAGATGGCAACCCATTGTTGTAATAGTCGTTGACAAGTTCCGAGAATTGAGCAAACATCAATTTCCCAATTGATGCAAGGGCCAATCTTGTATTATCCATTGAGACACCAACAGGGGTGCCTTGGAAGTTGCCACCATGTAAGGCCTTGTTTCTTGAAACATCGATCAATGGATTGTCGTTCACTGAGTTAATCTCCCTCTCGATCATCTTAGTTGCAGCGCGAATGACTTCAATTTGAGGGCCAAGCCATTGTGGAGATGTTCGGAGAGCATAACGATCTTGCTTTGGCTTTTGAAGAGGATCCATTTCATGAAGCTTTTGAGCTGCCTTCACATAAGAGCTGCCATCCAAAATGTGTTCCATAATAGCAGCAGCCTCAATTTGACCAGGATGATGCTTCAACTTGTGTGTCAAATGGTCAGTGAATTCAGGCTTTCCATTCATCACTTCAGCGAAAATCGCTGATAAAACTTCAGACATTACAGCAAGAATGTTGGAGTCAAACAGGACAATTGATGCCATACCAGAACCAACAGCTGTGCTATTTGTAATTGCAAATCCTTCCTTAGGCAGCAACTCAAAAAATCCACCACTAATACCAGCAACGAGTAATGCTTCTTCAGCATTAAGGGTCTCACCATTGGGTCCAATAGCCTTTGAATTAGGCCTGCCAATGAGCAAACCAGCAATGTAGGATAGAGGGACAAGATCACCCGAGGCAGTGAGCGTGCCACGGAGGGGCAAACACGGGGTGATGTTGGTGTTGATCAACTTAGTAATTGCTTCCAAGATTTCAAATCTAATGCCAGAGTAGCCTTGAAGCAGAGTGTTGATCCTAACAAGCATAGCTGCCCTTGTTGCTGAATGTGGCAATGTATGAGAAGTTTCTGTTCCATTGCCAATTACTCCAGCATTCAAGAACCTGTAAAACCAGTGTCATCAAGATTAGATTTTGAACTGAATTCTACTAACTATATACAAAATATAACAAGTGTCATGATGTCGATGATCCGAGGAGGACCACCCAATCTTTGGACTAAACTATTGACGGTAAGAGCATTTTTAGATCAAACATTTAACTGAATGCATTTTTGTTCAATTTCACTTAGTTTAAGAATATTTTTGACCCTTCGTAGTTCTCACATAATAACAGAAAAAAAAACTTGAAGGGAGTGAAATTAGTAAGATCTCCCCTACCTATCGCACACACCTTTTCCATAGCCCCACATGCACAAGTCAATTTAAGTAGGAGTAATATGATATGTGACATTATTTATTGACTTTATAACACTAATAAGTAACTTTTCATAAAACTCTAATATGATAATTTGAAAAATAAACTAATAACTTGCTATAAAGGTTAAATTGCATTAATATTGTCATTTTAAAAAAAAAAATATGACAGTATATAACTTGTAAGAGTTATAGTGGATTATTTATAGCTATTAACTCAATAAGTAAACCATTAATAGCTATTGATTCAAAATATCATATAAAATCCTTTTTAGGCTATCTGATCACATGAAAAATAAATACAACGACGGAATCAATAACACACAAAAATAAGACAGTCAGACATGCTATATATAAATATAATGCTATTTTTTAAGGACAAATGGGAGTTATAATGAATAACTAACGGAAACTTACATAGATATGCTAAAGAAAATATTTACCATTTATAATAATAATATTTTTTTTCACTGGACATTCATAATACATTTATAATACAGTTTTAATATATATTACAGAGAACAATTTATAACTTATCATATAATACAAGTTTTATTTATGGATAATATATTTATTACACACTTTAGTATATTTTAAATACATTGTATCAATTTCTAACCAAACAAACATAATATATTTTAAAACACTTATAAATACATTTATATTGCATCCACTATTCACTTTTAATACATAACAAATTTATAATAGTATTGCAACGTATTACTATAGATGATAATAAATAGAAAGTATCGCTAAACTCAGTAAGTATTCATTAAAATGTAATTTTTTCAATAATTAATTACTATAATAGCTATTGACTCAAAATTACTAGATCATTTTTTATGTATGCTAACCATTTTTGCTTCTCTCATATAGAGAGTGAGAGTTTTAACTTTTATACTCTGCCAAAAAAAATAATTTTTATGCTATCAGATCACATAAAAAATAATTATAAGAATGGACAGAATCAACAACACAAAAAATAAGGTAGTCGACCTAACACGGAGAGTTATAAAATTTTTTGCACTATTAGATCACACGAAGCATAACTAGAACTCTACAAGTACCATCATTATTCACAATCATCAATGATGCGAAATAAAACAAGGTAGTCGACAAGCTATATCAAAAAATATAAAAAGATTCTTTACACTATCGGTACATATATCGAATAATTTAGATGAAAAGTTGTTTACCTAATAAGTTCCTTTTGAAGAGCACCTCCATTTTTGGTTCTTCTTTTAGAATTAGCACCAAAACCAGTAGTAATACCATAAATATCTTTTCCTTTACTGATACCATCCATAATCCAATCACTACTAGCTTTCACACAAGCCCTTGAACTTTCAGAAAGTTCCACTTTGACCCCACTAGTTTTGTTATTAGCATTTGCAATGGATGCAACTTGTGCAATAGTCAAATTCTCACCCCCAAGTTTCACAATTGGCTGCCTAAATTCATCCGCCATCTTTTTCACTTCATCCAAATGACTCCCTCTTAAAGATTCAGCAGCCATTTCCCAATTCAATGGATCATGAACATTGACATGTACATTTTGTGCAATTGATGAGGCCATTGGATCAAGAAAATGGCTCGAATTATAATGGAGAAACTTTAGTAAGGAGAAAAATGAAAATTTACTTATACAAAAAAATGTTGTGAACTTTTTTTTTTCTTTTTTTGGTTGTGATAGAGGGGAAGTGTGTTGAGTATAAATAGAGGAACAAATGTTGGTACGTAAAGAAAATATGGGAAATGGTGTTGTTGGGAAATACTAAAAATGGTGGACTTTTAAGTGTAATTAACGGTTGAGATTTGAGGATAATGTGATTTATTTGTTTTTATTGAAAAAAAGAAAAGGTTTTGGTGGGGTTGGTGGATTTAGGATAGTGTTTGGAGTTGTTTTGGGTTTTTGGGAGAAAAATGAGGGGGTAATTTTATACTTTTCCTCTTGATATTGATTGATGAAATAAATAAAAGATAATCCAAGAAATTTGATCAGTGTTTTAAAATGCAATTTTGGGACTCGTTCCGGGGTGTGGTATTGACAAAACGCTTCGAGGTTTACGTGTGGGACTTAGTTATGTGAGGCTTACGCTTTAAGTGTCTGACTGTACATCCTGGACATGTTTAATGTCCGATGCTCATCTAAAAGTTCCTACACAAATTAAGTAACCAAATTCCAAACACTGTTGATCTTAGCTCATATATAGCCCTTTGATAAATGAATGATGTTTAATAGCTTTTCATTAATAGAAATAAGAAAATTGAGAGTAACTCAAATAATAAATTGTAGTTTGCAAATTTATTACTATATGAGAATACCTTGAGGGTGAATCACTTAACATTTCTTCACAAGCTACATAGCGTATACATCTTCACTTATCATTGCTCTTCATATTTTTGTCATGTTTCTAAAATTATCATATTTTATTATTCCGTTATGTGAAAGTAATTAAATTTTTATTCACAGAGAAATGATAGAGTTATTATGATACTAACAAAGTTTATTAATTATATGATAGTAATATATATATTAGGAAATTGTGATTCTTTAATTGTTTGAAAGTTAAGATGCATAATACGAGTTGATTTGCATCTCATAATAATTTTTATATAATTGCATTATTTATATTTGTAAAATTATATTAGAAATTTTATTTTCTATGAGTTTCTTTGTTTATGTTTCTTTAAAAAATTAAACAATTAATGTATTTTTTTTAGAATAGTCTTTATCTTATTATACCATTTTACTATACTAAATTTAAAAAAATTAAAGATTCATAGGCTTACGTCTCGTGCCTGGAGACGTATGCCTTACCTTCCACCCCCCATTTAAAACACTAATGTTTGTATGTTATGAAATATATTGTATATGTGGATGTCCAGTTAATGAAATTTCTCGAACTCGTAATTTTAATGTTGGAAGTGAGGGGTGCTTACTATTCGAGCAACTTCCTCTTGTCCATGAATCCCCCCCTTAATGTCATGATATGACATTCTTTTTGTCTACGTACATCTATATAATACTATAAATAAAGGATGATATGTCATATTGTATGTACACTTAAAGATTTGAGAAACACTTATTGAAAGAATAAGAAAGCTCTTTTCTCGTGTCTCTCATTTCATAGCTACTTTCTTATTTTAGATCAGTTTTACAATATGTTATCAACACGAAATTGAGCTAAATGAAGCCGTCATAATTAACCAAACATATTCGTTAGTCACACGTTAATTCAGAAATGGTACTGGAGTAAAATTGGTTCATGTCATTGTTTGTCCAACTATTGAAAGTTCTTTATGAATGAGGTATGCTGGTACGCACATCTAACATATATTTCAATTATATTCTACATTTCTAGAAATTAAATATTACTCTTTTTGTCATGGTTTCATCTGTATAATATTTTGTTTTAATTTTTTAGTCATACACGGTGAAAATTTCTCTTTAGTTTGGATAAACTAATCTACCATAAAAAAAATAATTAAAAAGAACGAGTCAAAGTTAATCTTGTGATATATCAATGAGTTGGTGAGTCAAATAAGGAGTTTTGATGCACTATTTCAATTGGTCCACTTTAATTAAATATGAATGATATGTTCCACTCAGATACTTTTCTAATATCGAGGTGTCTAATTTGGATAAAATTGTTACCCATTCCAAGCCTCTATTTGCCCTCAACAATGATTTTTTCCCTTATGTTTTCATCTTATCAAATATGTGCTATTAGGGTTGTACATTAGTTTGGGTTTTTCAAATATCAAATTAAATTATTTGTATTGAACTTTTAAATCTATAAATCAAATTAAATTAATAAAACTCGAATTTTTCAACCTCGAGTATTTTTCGGATTTTTTTTGAGTTCTCGGGTTTATTCAATTTTTTTCCGATAAAGTATTCATACAAATATTTCTTTAGTCCTATCAAAATACAACTATATATATGGTGTTTTTTAAGAAAAAATAACACAAAATATGAGATGAGCGATGACACTCAAATATTCAACAAAAGATAATAATGAAATCGCATAAAACAAATATTACAAATTAATAAGTCATATTGAAAATGATCATGATTTAAAAGTACTAAATCATGCTAAAATAAGTCTAATAAGTATTAATTACATGACTAAATATTAAAGGAAAATTAAAATTAGATTATGTATTTTAATTATTATCTAAATCAATGTAAAATTAAAGAACAAATATTCAACATTATTGTCATTCTTAGTATTGAATTGATTATTTTTTGTTAGCATTAGTGTTAATTTGATTTTGATTTGAGTTTTATTTGTAAGGACTATAACCTTTATTGGACCATTCAAAATTCTAAGTTTAAAACTTGAAAAAATATGTTAAAAGATAAAAATTATGAAAAAGAATAAGAAATATTTAGAAATTATATCAAAGTAAATATTTTTATGTATAAAATCAAATTTTAAAAAGTATACATATAATATCCGGTTGGTTTTTTTAGTTAAAATCAAATCAACTCAAGTATAGTTGGATCTTTTTTCCAATACCAAACCACTAGTCGGATTATTTTTTTAAATTTGTAGTTCAATTCGAATTTTGGTTCGATTTTGTACACCCCTATATGCTGTATTACACATTGATTTATATTATGCTAACAACTTTAAATGTTTCTGAAAAGAATTGAAGAATTTAAAAGGCAGATTACATATTGATTTTCTTTCAAGTGCTAATACGAAATATTTGTATATTTATATCCAGTAGAGGTGGTATAATAAAATCCCATTATGATTAAATTTGCTTAAGTCTATAATCATTAGCGGTGATAATATATATTTAAAAGGTTTGAGAGTTAATCTCATTGTATTTTGATTTATTATGTCATTGATTAATGATAAGACGATGGATTCAAGTCTTATTACATTAAGAGGACAAGACATCGGGTTAAAGTTTTGATACAACATGATACTAAAATGGTTGGTTCGAGTTTCATCGTGTGTCGACCTAAGACGTCTTTATATAAATAAGACGTTGGATTTAAGTCTTAAAGCATCGTAGTGATAATATAATGATGACTAAGATAAAATAATATACTTTTTGATGAAAAGTCATGCCCGACCTATTTATTTGTTCCATTCCATGGGGAGAATATGGTAGTGTATAGTAAGTCTGAAATAAGATAAGTGGTTGAATGTGGGGAAAGTTACATAATATGACAATATATGATATGTATTTACTATACACAAGTATAGTTTAAAATAATTACAATTTATAGTTATAGTTTGAATTTTATAGCAAATGTATGTCTCCTCTCTCTCTCTCTCCCTTTCTTGCTCGCATCTCTCATCTCTCTCTATCCTCTCTCACTCACCTGATCCCTCATTCTCTCTCTGTCCTCTCTCACTCGCCTCCCTCATTCTCTCTCTGTCCTCTCTGGCTCGACTCTCCCATATCATATATGTATTATCCATATAAATACAAATACAAATATAAATACAAATAGACATGATACTGAAGCATGGGTCTCGCAAATGTGTAATTCAAGGAGCAAATGGTGAAGTTGAAAGTGTTGAAGGCCATGAATAAGTCAGGTGTGAAGATTATGCTAAGTAAGATTGGAATGAAAAGCAATGTCATTGGTAACCTCCCTAGCTAAGAATGTACCATATTAGTCTAACACAAATACATAAGGCAACAAATGAATACAAACGTTAGCCCAAATAATATATTTCAATGATACAATATAAATAATATTTTTTTCAAGACAACAGATGATAACAGATACAAATATAAATATAAATATACAAGGCAATAAATACAAATTCAAACACACAAGGTAACACATAAATACAAATATACAAAGCAACAAATGAATACAAATACACATGAATACAAATACAATATGTCGTCTCTCTCCCCCCTCTTCCAATGTCGCTTATCTAATTTTTTATACAACTATATTTAATTTATTGATACAAATCAATTGTATCAATTACATTCTTGATACAATGAATATAATATGTATCCAACCTTTCTCTCGCTCCTCCTCTCTCTCTCAAATCTTGATTGCTTCTCTTCTTCCTCTCTCAATTTCGCTCGCCTTTCTCCTCCTTCTAACATATAGTTATGAATCATTATTAAGCAAACTATAGCTATAATCTCTAATTAAGTCCAAATTAGTCATTTTTAAAAGTTCCCCTTAAATGTATAAATATAGACATGGAAAGATAAACTATAATAGTCATCATTGTAGAAACTATAAAAAAAAAACATTATGGGTTCTTAAAGTGGTCTTCAAAATATGAAGGTAATTTTTGTCATCAAATTGGAACTAAAGGTCATTGCGATGTGATTGTTGTGCGACCTAATTGATGAATATAATTATATAAATCCTCCATCAGATTTAAAAGAAAGAAAAATAAAGGCATTTTTTATCTTTCAAAGTAATGTTGAGGTGGGTCATATAAATTTGATAAATGTCAAAACATGATAATGGGGTTATAATGCAAATTTATGAAGCACATACACATGACTATAGTCCATTTTGTTGAAAAGAATGTGACTTGTGATAAGTAGCGTGAATACTCGATTCAAGAGATGATGAAAATTATGAACAATGACGTGCAACCTTATCTCTACGAGAGATTTCAGAAAAATAAAAAAAATTACTTTGACATTAATAGTCATTGATCACGTGTTGTAACATGTCAAATCAAAATAGCTATAATCAAATTCACTAATCTACCATAAAAAAAATAATTAAAAAGAACGAGTCAAAGTTAATCTTGTGATATATCAATGAGTTGGTGAGTCAAATAAGGAGTTTTGATGCACTATTTCAATTGGTCCACTTTAATTAAATATGAATGATATGTTCCACTCAGATACTTTTCAAATATCGAGGTGTCTAATTTGGATAAAATTGTTACCCATTCCAAGCCTCTATTTGCCCTCAACAATGATTTTTTCCCTTATGTTTTCATCTTATCAAATATGTGCTATTAGGGTTGTATATTAGTTTGGGTTTTTCAAATATCAAATTAAATTATTTGTATTGAACTTTTAAATCTATAAATCAAATTAAATTAATAAAACTCGAATTTTTCAACCTCGAGTATTTTTCGGATTTTTTTTTGAGTTCTCGGATTTTTTCAATTCTTTTCCGATAAAGTATTCGTACAAATATTTCTTTAGTCCTATCAAAATACAACTATATATATATGGTGTTTCTTAAGAAAAAATAAC
The DNA here is from genome assembly GCA_018342035.1 of Solanum appendiculatum. Classification (NCBI taxonomy): domain Eukaryota; kingdom Viridiplantae; phylum Streptophyta; class Magnoliopsida; order Solanales; family Solanaceae; genus Solanum; species Solanum appendiculatum. Next base: position 301,886 of record JAGDQO010000782.1, read on the forward strand.
ACAAAATATGAGATGAGCGATGACACTCAAATATTCAACAAAAAATAATAATGAAATTGCAGAAAACAAATATTACAAATTAATAAGTCTTATTGAAAATGATCATGATTTAAAAGTACTAAATCATGCTAAAATAAGTCTAATAAGTATTAATTACATGACTAAATATTAAAGGAAAATTAAAATTAGATTATGTATTTTAATTATTATCTAAATCAATGTAAAATTAAAGAACAAATATTCAACATTATTGTCATTCTTAGTATTGAATTGATTATTTTTTGTTAGCATTAGTGTTAATTTGATTTTGATTTGAGTTTTATTTGTAAGGACTATAACCTTTATTGGACCATTCAAAATTCTAAGTTTAAAACTTGAAAAAATATGTTAAAAGATAAAAATTATGAAAAAGAATAAGAAATATTTAGAAATTATATCAAAGTAAATATTTTTATGTATAAAATCAAATTTTAAAAAGTATACATATAATATCCGGTTGGTTTTTTTAGTTAAAATCAAATCAACTCAAGTATAGTTGGATCTTTTTTCCAATACCAAACCACTAGTCAGATTATTTTTTTAAATTTGTAGTTCAATTCGAATTTTGGTTCGATTTTGTACACCCCTATATGCTGTATTACACATTGATTTATATTATGCTAACAACTTTAAATGTTTCTGAAAAGAATTGAAGAATTTAAAAGGCAGATTACATATTGATTTTCTTTCAAGTGCTAATACGAAATATTTGTATATTTATATCCAGTAGAGGTGGTATAATAAAATCCCATTATGATTAAATTTGCTTAAGTCTATAATCATTAGCGGTGATAATATATATTTAAAAGGTTTGAGAGTTAATCTCATTGTATTTTGATTTATTATGTCATTGATTAATGATAAGACGATGGATTCAAGTCTTATTACATTAAGAGGACAAGACATCGGGTTAAAGTTTTGATACAACATGATACTAAAATGTTTGGTTCGAGTTTCATCGTGTGTCGACCTAAGACGTCTTTATATAAATAAGACGTTGGATTTAAGTCTTAAAGCATCGTAGTGATAACATAATGATGACTAAGATAAAATAATATACTTTTTGATGAAAAGTCATGCCCGACCTATTTATTTGTTCCATTCCATGGGGAGAATATGGTAGTGTATGGTAAGTCTGAAATAAGACAAGTGGTTGAATGTGGGGAAAGTTACATAATATGACAATATATGATATGTATTTACTATACACAAGTATAGTTTAAAATAATTACAATTTATAGTTATATTTTGAATTTTATAGCAAATGTATGTCTCCTCTCTCTCTCTCTCCCTTTCTTGCTCGCATCTCTCATCTCTCTCTATCCTCTCTCACTCACCTGATCCCTCATTCTCTCTCTGTCCTCTCTCACTCGCCTCCCTCATTCTCTCTCTGTCCTCTCTGGCTCGACTCTCCCATATCATATATGTATTATCCATATAAATACAAATACAAATATAAATACAAATAGACATGATACTGAAGCATGAGTCTCGCAAATGTGTAATTCAAGGAGTAAATGGTGAAGTTGAAAGTGTTGAAGGCCATGAATAAGTCAGGTGTGAAGATTATGCTAAGTAAGATTGGAATGAAAAGCAATGTCATTGGTAACCTCCCTAGCTAAGAATGTACCATATTAGTCTAACACAAATACATAAGGCAACAAATGAATACAAACGTTAGCCCAAATAATATATTTCAATGATACAATATAAATAATATTTTTTTCAAGACAACAGATGATAACAGATACAAATATAAATATAAATATACAAGGCAATAAATACAAATTCAAACACACAAGGTAACACATAAATACAAATATACAAAGCAACAAATGAATACAAATACACATGAATACAAATACAATATGTCGTCTCTCTCCCCCCTCTTCCAATGTCGCTTATCTAATTTTTTATACAACTATATTTAATTTATTGATACAAATCAATTGTATCAATTACATTCTTGATACAATGAATATAATATGTATCCAACCTTTCTCTCGCTCCTCCTCTCTCTCTCAAATCTTGATTGCTTCTCTTCTTCCTCTCTCAATTTCGCTCGCCTTTCTCCTCCTTCTAACATATAGTTATGAATCATTATTAAGCAAACTATAGCTATAATCTCTAATTAAGTCCAAATTAGTCATTTTTAAAAGTTCCCCTTAAATGTATAAATATAGACATGGAAAGATAAACTATAATAGTCATCATTGTAGAAACTATAAAAAAAAAACATTATGGGTTCTTAAAGTGGTCTTCAAAATATGAAGGTAATTTTTGTCATCAAATTGGAACTAAAGGTCATTGCGATGTGATTGTTGTGCGACCTAATTGATGAATATAATTATATAAATCCTCCATCAGATTTAAAAGAAAGAAAAATAAAGGCATTTTTTATCTTTCAAAGTAATGTTGAGGTGGGTCATATAAATTTGATAAATGTCAAAACATGATAATGGGGTTATAATGCAAATTTATGAAGCACATACACATGACTATAGTCCATTTTGTTGAAAAGAATGTGACTTGTGATAAGTAGCGTGAATACTCGATTCAAGAGATGATGAAAATTATGAACAATGACGTGCAACCTTATCTCTACGAGAGATTTCAGAAAAATAAAAAAAATTACTTTGACATTAATAGTCATTGATCACGTGTTGTAACATGTCAAATCAAAATAGCTATAATCAAATTCATCGATCAATCAAAATAAGAACAAATTATCAATTCAATATCCTCAACTAAGATACACAACTATTAAAAGAGTTAGCTTCAAGTGCTCCAACAAAAAACAAAAAAAAAAGACTAAGTTCTCTGATTCAGAACATATTTTTAATTAGTTTAGATTTAAAACGAAATCTCTGAGCAACAATAAACTCACTTGGGAGTCCTAAACAATGAAGTAAAATAATTTATGAGGACACAGTCAAAATCTTGTACCTGTTCTAGTGTAAATATCACCTCTAATCAAAAGCGGTCACAGAGGGCGGAGTTAGGATTTCAACATTATGGGTTTGGATGAATTTTAGAATGACGATTTCAATTGTTAATAATTGAATTCTAATTTTTAATATATACACATATTTATGACTTTCTTAACCTAGATATACTGTTTAAGTAAAAGTTACTGAGTTGGGTGAATCTGTATATGAGTTTCTAGCTCCACCCCTGAAAACAGATCTCTCATTTATTCAAATCGCTTTCTATATTCACAAAATTCTATACTCATGCAACAAGTCCAAGGTTCCTAATTTATAGAGATGGCAATGGGACGGTGCGGAGCGGGTTGAGCTTAACCCCAACGATTTTGACATGTTTCGCTCCGCTCCGTATAACAATTTTTTTCATTTTCAATCCGCTCTGCATAAACCCGCCCCACATGAATCCGCCACGCAAAATTTTTGATTATTTTTCTTTTTTAATTAAGTTTGATACTAAAAATAAAATTCATAAAAATAAATTCATTTTCTCATTAAGTTGTATTAATTTAATAGATAATGACTTAAAATTTTATTTTTAGAGGTTAATTAGGAAGCATGTAACAAACCGTATTAGTTTTGATTGAACCATTTTCATTTACTATCTTGAATATTTTAGTGATTTAAAAGAAATTATATATGTTGATAAATAATGCTATATCAATCTTATAACATGTAAAAAGTTAAAGTTAAATTTGAACCTGCAACTCGCCCACCCTGCATTAATTTTTAAAAAAATCACTTCAACCCGCCCCACACAATCTTAAAACCGCCCCGCCCGCCCGCCCCGCATAAACTTAAAATTAAACTGCCCGACTTTGCATCCATCCCGCCCCATTGCCATCCCTACTAATTTGGCTATCAGTAGTCAAAACACGCTTAGCATGCTCATGCTATAAAACGATCTGCTATTGTGCAACAAATCTAAATATATAATTATTATTTAGAACACAATAGCATCCTCACCAATGGTGCAATTTATAATATTAGCAAAATATATTTCTCCATATATTCATCTTTTTCAGGTTATAGTAAAGAGGAAAATGTAGTAGAATACATATTTTAATGAAAAAAATGAATATGCACCAACTTTACCTTCCCCAATCACTCAAAAATAATGACAATTATTTAGTGAAACGTATAAACATTTTGAATAAATTTTCTAGATATAACATTATCACTAGTATAAATTATTTTGCATATCATCCAAATATTGTTAAGCTGCAGGCAACATAGTCCTTGTTTCCTCGTCCCACTAATTGGAACAACTTCAAAATAATAAAAAAGTAAAGGTTCTACGACATGATTCTACATGTACTTGATTAATTTGGACAAACATATGTGAGTCATTTTTTGTGTAAAATTGATTAATTTGGACCAACATATATGTGAGTCACTTTTGTATCACTTAATTTATAATTTTATTTTCACTCCGTAAAGAATAGAACAGTTGTCAAAAAAGTAGTGTTATAGGTCTAATTTCTAGTAATGGAAGTAACTATAGAATTTTTCGTGGGCTTCTTACGTAACTGTATAGGTGATAAAAAGTTTTTTTCAATAAAAATGGTCACATGTATATGCAACATATATTTAATATATCGATATTATATAAATAATATATAATATGTATATATAATGTATAACTGTGTATCAGAGATGTATATATACATATTCATATACGTTATTTATACAACATTTACATACACATATTGATATTGATGTTTTAATGTTTGTTCAAGGATGAACAAGAATCTAAGTATGAGGTGGTGATGTTCGGGCAATAATGCATATATTAAGCCATTATTTCCCTCGTATTTAGTATATTTAATCGTCTTTAGAGTGTTGATTATATTATTTGTGCTTATATAGCATTATATTCTAATGTGTAAGAATAAAGCGATATGAAATTGAAGAGATTTAAAATAAAATTAATAAAAAGTGGAAAAAAAGAAAGAATGTAGACATGAAGTAGTAGGTTAATCATTGTGGCATGAAGTAGTATCTTAAAGAATTTGGATTGTAATTTTCTCATTTTTCATTGCCTTGCAAAAAGGAAATCATCATGTGCTCTAAGTACGGGTGGTAAATACGCGGGTTAGGTCAAATTTGAGAGGGTTGAAAATGGGTCAACATAAAATGGGTAATAATTCAACTCAAAAATGAGTTGAATAATAAATGTGTTGGGTAAAATACATGTTGACCCATATTTACTCATATTTTCATGAGTAAATAGTACTCTACTTAAGAATTCAATATGGAGAAAATATTTTGGTCTATCTTTGGATGAATAATGTTTAAAACACTTTATTTATTTTTCTTGTTTCATAAAACTAAATCCGACATTTGATGTGGGACCCGACTTCCAAATCGGGACCTGATCCCTAAACCCGACCTGAGACTCGTCTTCTAAATCAGGATCCAACCCAGACTCTCGACGCAGGGCCTGACTTCTGACTCGGGACCTAACCCCGATATTCAACTTAGGACCCGACATCCGGAATCGACCCCGATATCCGCAATTGTATTGTTATGATAGATGAACACAATCAGTACAAAGCTTCTTATGAAATTGTATATGCTACGAGTGCCTTTTCAGAATGGACAAATTTGAAGGAAAGATTTGATAAGGTAAATTGAATGCGCATCTATCAATTAAATTGAGAAATCACAACACTTTTACAATGTACTTCTCAATACTTTACAAAACTGAAAACATTATGGAGTGAACTGGAGGGGTATAAAGCAAGGTTAGTTGCTAAAGGTTATAGTCAACAAGAAGGTTTAGATTATCATAATACTTTTTCACTTATTGTTAAGATGGTAACAATGAGATGTGTTATTGTTTTGGCTATGTCCAAATGCTGAAATTTATTTCAAATGGATGTCTATAATTTGTTCCTTCAATGAGACCTGGATGAGAAGGTGTATATGGATATGCCTCAAGGTTTCAAGAAACTAGGAGAGGTCAAAGTCTGCAATGCAAATTACTCAAGTCACTGTATGGCTTGAAGCAATCTTCCATACAATGGAACACAAAGCTTATTTTATCTTGCTGACTATTGATTTCACCCAAAGTACACATGATTACTCCTTGTTAGGGGTGGCAATGGGGCGGGGCGGGGCAGGTTTGATCAAATACGGAGCGGGGCGGGTTTTTATATATGCAGGTGCGGGGCGAGTCTCAATTAAAATCTTTAATTTTGTGTGGGAGCGGGGCGGGTGCGGGTTAGGGTATTTTTTAAAAAAACTTTTATACAAAACTCTTCTGCTTTTACTGCCTCAAGAACCTTCATTCATGTTCTTTCTATTTCAATTTGTTTGTATCCGATCCAATTTTATAAGCTATAACATTTTTTAAAACTGAGGTCTAAGGGTTGAGACATTGTGACTATTAAAGCATCATTACAATGTCAAATATATGCACTGATAGCATTAGCATGTTAGTTCCATGAAGACAGAGTAAATGGACCAGTGTATCCTTTGAGCGTTGAGATTTGCAGCGAGAGATTGATAGATTGTTGAAGCTTTGCGGGGCGGGTTAATGCGGGGATGGTTAATATGGGGCGGGGTGAAGAATAAATGAATAATTTTTGTATGTGAGACAGGCGGGGCAGGGCAAAGTCTTTGCGGGTTTGCCCCGCACCCGCACCATTGCCGTGCCTACTCCTTGTTCACTCTGAAGAAGGATACAAATATAGTAATTGTGTTGGTCTATGTTGATGACCTTTTCTTTACTGGTAATAATGACCAGTTTATTAATATAGCTAAGAAAGTTCTACATTAGCAGCTCAAGCTCAAAAATTTAGGCCAACTCAAGGACTTCTTGTGCATTGAAGTTTTGAGGTCTAGACATCTAATGAAGGTGTTATCTTGAATAAGAGGAAATATATTTCAGAACTCATCCGTGATGCAGGTCTTAATGGTGCAAAGCCTGTTTCTATTCCTTTGGAATTCAATTTGAAGTTGACATTAGTAGAGTATGCATGATAGGATTGCTGGTCTGACTGATGATGTTGTGTTACATGATGTAACTTTATATCAGAAGTTGATTGGTAAGTTGTTGTATGCTATCATTACTCGACCAGATATTAGTTATGCATTATAAACTCTCAATCAATTCATGCAAATCCCTAAGAAGTCATATTGGGAAGCAGCTACTAAAGTAGTCAGATATTTGAAGGGCACAGTTGGTCAAGGAGTTTGGTTAAAGGCCATACCTGCCACTATGTTGACTTGTTGGTGTGACTCAGTCTAGGTTGTTTACCCCAACATCAGAAGATCCATCACAGGGTATGTGGTCAAGTTTAGAAAATCTCTGGTCTCATGAAAGTCTAAGAAACAACAGATTGTTTCTAAAAGCTCAGCTAAAGCTGAGTACATGAGTATGTCATTTGCAGCAACTGAAGTAACTTGGTTACTAGGTTTGTTTACTGAGTTGAGAATCCTTATTAAAATGCTTGTCACCATCTTGAGTGACGACAAATCTGTTATTCAATTTACAGCTAATCCGGTCTTTTATGAGGGGACCAAACATATAAAAATAGATTGTCATTTCATTAGAAATAAAATCAAAGCAGGGCTAATTGAGACTATTTATGTGCACACTCAACAACAGGTTGTTGATTTGTTGACGAAGGGTTTGGGACAAGCCCAACACTTGCATTTGTTAGGCAAGTTTGGTGTGGTTAACATCCTATACCCTTCAACTTGAGGGGATGTGTTAAAATAACTCACCAGTTATCGTTATTATTTTATTAATTACTATGTTAGTTGCTGAAGTTAGTTAGCTATAGCTAGTAGTGAGTTGAGAATGATAGATGAGTTGTCTATAGTGAGATGTCAAAAAGTTTCTAGAATCTAGTTAGATATTTTACATCTCAGGCTATAAAAGCCCATGTACATGCCTCATTGTAATAGATTATAGATAATAGTTATCCATAAAATTCTCTCTCTACTTATCTTCATACTTCTCTAAGATTCATCAAGAGAGTTTTGAGTGTGTGTGATCTAGAATTTTATCACAGCCTATAGTAGTGGTTACCAAACATTATTATTACCATAGGTCGAATTTATAGTAGTGCGCATTGGAGATTGACTAATCCAAATTTGTTTATTGCATGCTTCATTTTTAAAGGCGGCATTCTTAATAAGATTTTTTTTTATTCTCAGAACTCGAACCCAAAGCATTTGGTTACAGAAGAGGGATGCTAATTACTATCCCAACACTACCCACGTTGGTGCCTGGCTAAAAATATTAAAATCCTTTTTACTTTTCATTGCAAAATTATCAGACTACACCCCTAATTAGCGCTGCCATTTACCAGTCAATTGCCCCATTAATTAAAGACCACACCACATCTAGATATACTAGCTAGTAGGCTCTGTGGCAACTTGTTGCTTCTTATCATTAATGAAGACTTAAGAAGTCACATGGGGATGCAAAGTTTACCTTACAATAAAATATCATCAACAAAGATGGGTAATTCTCAGTTTGGCACACCTGGGATGAAACTTGATCTCTTTTACCAATTTTAGACTACTCAGACACATGCTTAAATATTTCATAACAATAGCAAAGAGAAAAGGGGAGATTGGATCTCCTTGCCTTAAACCTTTTACAACGTTAAAGGGCTCAAAGTTTTTCGATAACAGTTGTAACATACGTCATATCCTTTTTGAACAGTGGCGGAGTCAGGAATTTCACAAAGGGTGTCCAGAAATAGAAAGTGGAATAAACATTTATCGCTAGTGAGATTCAAACACACGAGTACTATCTCATTCCAAGCGTTTGAAACCACTAGGCTATAACAACTTGTTGTGTTAAGGGTGTCCAAAATATGTTATTTAATCATTTCGTTCATTATTTTACTTGTATATACGGTATTTTTTTTCCAACTAATTGGACACCCTGACACCTATGTGGCTACGTCACTGTTTTTGAAGATCTGTTCTTATCGTGCATCTAAGAGAAATATGTTTTCTAGTATAATCTTTAACTAGTTCATGAGCTAACACAATATTATTAGCTATTTTCCTTTCAAAAATAAAATCAATATGAGCTTCACAAATAATATTAGGCATTACATCATATAATCTATTTGCTAAAATTTTGACAATGAGCTTATTAGGATAGAAAAACATGCTATCGTTTTAAAAATCGTTAATACATGGATATTGTAATATAAATATCTCAACTTTTCAAATGTTGATGTTAAAAATATCTTAGTGAATAAATATGCAAGATTATCACTCGAACAGATCTATTAAGCATCTATTTTACTATTTTAATGAAGATCATGTGTAAAATAGAATTTCGATGAAATTTATTTTGTTCTTTCTCATTTAAATTAAGCAATGTAAAAAAGAAATATCTTCCTACAATGTCGTTTGAATAATAGAAAGAGACGTGTGGGGACCACTAGTCTGCATATGTCATGCCACATCATCATGATCTCAATTTGAGTTAGTCAATTGAAACGCGCTTCCACGCGCTCGAGTGTGAACTATGTAAAGTCCCATTAGCCAAAAAAGTCAATTCTCAACTTTACTTGTTAGGGCAAAAATTGAAACAAGGGATGCCACATGGTTAGCTCAATAAAATAAGATAAATAAATTGAAATATAGTTTGTTAATTTTTGGCTCAATACATAGTCAGTTCACTAAACTTACCGAATATTCTATTTAAACAATAAATTATGTTTCAATTGAACAACTTAACTTCTAGCAAAGTCATGTTTCAATTAGACAGTTTTTATTCAAATTTTTAAAACACATGTGCGTGTGTTTTCAATATTTATTTGATAATAAAGTTAACCACATAAAATATGACATATTCTTTAATCATACGTATCAATCTATAGTAGAAAATGTCTGGGATTCTACGATTTATTAAGACGAATGTGTATAATTAAACAAAATAACATATTTTATGTTGTTAACTTCACCGCCTAATAGACAAACACGAACACACACACACAAAAAAAAAAGAAAAATTCAAATCGAAAGTGTCTAGCTTAGAGATGTATGAAAATCAGTTTAATCGATAAATCGAATATAAAAAACACTATTGATTTATTGGGTGAATGATTTTAAACATTAATAATGGCTTTAACATACCTTATTTCATTAAATCAATAAATAGTACGAGATGAAAAATATAGATCAGGAATAAAATATTGGTGTCTTGTTTGATTGTCATATTTGATATAACTTATCCCACCATTTATATCATAGTGATGAGATAAGTTATCTCATATACATGATGGAATAAGTTATCCCAGAATAACTAATTCCAAAATAATTAATCTTGAAATAACTTGTTCACGCCCGAACGACCCCTAAGGGTCTCTTACAGTAGGCGACACAAACCAGGTCTTTGTCCTAGGCGACACCTTCTCTGATGTTCTCTTATCTAGATTTCAGGCGTCGGCAACAGGCAAGGTTTCTATTTTTTTACAGATAAAATACTTTAATTAGTGTATTTACACAAATAAAACCTTTCTATAAGCAATTGAAAAAGAGAGAACTGTCCTCTAGTCTAATTTTTATATTATTATTTTACTAGTGAATGGCTAAATAAAGGCTAAAGCAAACATCAATGTCCTTGAGAGATTTGATGTTGATTTAAACTTATATCTCACCTAGTTTTATATAGTTACTTTACTAGACTTTACCCTTTCATACTTTTTACTCCCGCTTTATTTTCCTTACCGACAAATAACTAAACGCTCCTTTCCTTATAGTTAAGTGGTTGAATATTAAGATTTTCAAGTTTCTTTTTAAATTCATTAGAAAAATATTTGTTACCATTAGGAATAAGGAGTGCAGTGCACCAGCTAACTTCGGAAAAAATCATGTATATATATAATATATGTATATCTATTTTGAAAAATTGGCAGAAACTAGGATATAGTCAATATTGCACCCATGAGAAGCATAGAAACGTCCTTGTGTTGCTGGTACAAGATAAATGAACCACTCATGAGATTAGGGTTTGAATCCAACTAAAGCCCTTTTTCATTGTTTTTATTTTAAATTTAGTTTAGAGCTCATATTTGAGCTAAGGTAATATTAATGCATTCGAAATCTTCAAATTCTAGGTTTGCCTCTGCTTAAATATTGTGTATATATGAATATTTTTTTTATCGATTAAACTAAAAATTGAAAATAAATATCTTATTGATTTGATTATCAATTTAACATATTTACCAATCAAACTGATAATATATAAAATTGAATCGAACTGACCCGATCTTAGGAATTTTAGATGAGTGCACGGCAAGAAAGGAGAGTTGCATACATATTCTTAGTTAGCCATCAACTTTTTGGCAGTGTCCACATCCCCTCGTTTTCCTTTTATAATTATTTTGAATTTGTGTTTTCGTCGGTAATTCCACTATCGAGCCCCCCCCCCATAAAAAGTTATACTTTCCTCCGTTCAATAATAGTTGTTCACAATACTATTTTGGGATGTCCAACTATACTTGTTCACTTTATGAAATCAATGAATAATTTTATATTTAGTTCCTAATTTACTTTTATCATTAATTATAATCATTTTCTTATTACATTTTTCAAGACATTGTATTTATTATATTCAAGAGTGATGTAGTAAAATTATTCTTCTATTTATAATTTCATAAAAAAATGTGCAAAATTAATAATAGACAAGCATTATTGGACAGAGAAAATAGTACTAGTAACTCCCTCACGAGTGCCAATGTAAGCAGATGCCTCGTGGTAGAACCGCATCACATACACACCAACCCCACGCATTTGACAATAGTCCTTAGTCAACCCCCTCGGGCTGCCAACCCCCCTTGGTAAAAGCCAATGTTGCCTAATTAATCTAATTGGAATTTAGTAGTTAGTTGGATTCAACTTTTAAAATTTGTAAAAGTGATAGGAGAGAATGACAATTTGGATTTGTTAATTCATTTGAATTTTTTTTTAAATTATTGTTATGACTTTTAACTTTTCCATACAAATAGTGTAAGAGGAGATGCAGGTATGAGCGAGTGAAAAGGAGATGCAAAAGTTGAGGATTATGATAGAGGATTAGCTAGTAGGTAGTTGAACATTGTCTAGTTTCCCTTGCTATTATTATTATTATTACTCATTTTTCAATTTTATTATTATTTGTTGTTTTTATGTTTCATTTATTATATTATGTGTTGTTGATGTTTTCTTTTCCATTATGTTCAACATGACTGCTTCACTGAATATCTCTCTCTTCATACCTGATTTCACTATGTTTTACTTGAGCATAATCTATCAGAAACAACCTAGATAGCTCTCTACTTCACAAGGTAAAGACAAGGTTGCATACACAACAACTCTTCAGATTCATTTGTTGAATTACACTAAATATGTTGTTATTATTACATACAAATATTGTACAAGTTTTTACATCATTTAGAATATATTTGTCACTTATATATAATTGATTATACGTGTAATTAGTGACTTAAAAACCATTAGGAAAGAAAGAAAAAAAAGTCTTTAAAAACCAGCTAAAAGACACGCATACAGCACTCTCTCTCTTTCTCTGTTTCTCTCTCTATAAATGATAATAGTTGTATTGTATCCCACTCATTTACATCCCTCCCTCTTTTCCTCAAAAAGTCAGCGCCTTCTTTTGTCTTTTCTCTCTACAAAAAAAGTCAAGGATAAAGCAGAGCAAACACAGAACAATATGGAAGAAGATTGGGATCTACACGCCGTCGTCAGAAGCTGCACCGCCGCCACCACCACCGCTAGTTCCAGCGGCAGCAGCGCCATCAGTTTTACTAACTTCCAGTCAAGAACAGATGATGATAACAATAGCACCAACTCTGTATTTTGCTTTCAAGATCCGGTGCTCAAACCGAGCATATTATTGAACAGAAATAGTATTACTACTAGTAGTGATGATTTTGAAGAGTTGCATCAATTGTGCAAGCCCTTCTTTACTCATCAATCAGAACAAATACCGGTCATTTCATCGCCAAGGAAATTATTATTACCAATCTCACCGATCTCTCTTTTGGGACGATTACAAAATCTACCATCACCGTCGCAGCAACAACAACAACTTACTAATACGAAACTAATTCAACCCAACAGACCTTTGTCTTGTACTTTACATGCTCAAAGCCCAAGAACCAAAAGAAGGTAAATTATAATACTACTTTTTCTCTTTTGTAAATTGAAGTTTTTTTGTAGTTATTATATACACAGATTGGCAGATCTAGAATTTTAAGTGTTCATTTCTTGTATGGTTATTATCTCAGATGTCATATTCTTTTTCTCAAATAATAAACGTTAGCTAAGTAACCATTTAAGATATTAATTTGAATTAAAATTTTATAGGTTCAATATTTAAGATTATTAGAATTGAACTGCTATTATTGGAAAAAAATTATGTGTTCATATTTACTATTTAATTGAATATATGAATTTATGTTCTGTATCGAAAATAATAGATTAAGATTAACCCGATAACATCAAGCTACATCCACCCTTGATTACATGGTGAAAATTCATAGCTGGTTTTTATTTGGTTGTGTTAAGGATGAATTGAAGATTTTCTATGGAAATACTAGACATTACCCAATTTTTTACACCTCATGTTATTATTTCAACTTTTTTTTCATATATTTAATGTATATTTATTTTTTATTTTTTTCAGGAAGAACCAATTGAAGAAAGTATGTCAAGTAGCTGCTGATGGTTTATCTTCTGATATGTGGTCTTGGAGAAAATATGGACAAAAACCCATTAAAGGTTCCCCATACCCAAGGTATTATTGGTTTTTTTTATAGTACATTTTTGGTTGCTTCGAACAAGTACTTTCATGTTTTAGAAAATAAAAAAAGTAAACTCAATATTTGGAAATTTTTCTTGTTCAATAAAAACATAGGCGGTTGATGCACTAAATTTCGGCTATGCATAGAATTTGAATTTTATTTTTAGAAATACAAGAATCTATTATATGTTATAAAATTTCGAGTGATTTATTAGTTGATTTTTGTTAACATTTGTTTGGATTAAACAGGGGATATTACAAATGTAGTACTTCAAAAGGTTGTTTGGCCCGAAAACAAGTGGAGCGGAATAGATCCGACCCGAATATGTTCATTGTCACCTATACAGCTGAGCACAACCATCCAATGCCAACGCACAGAAATTCCTTAGCCGGCATCAGCCGCCACAAAACGGCGAAACCCACCACCTCATCGCCGGTATCTTCGCCGGCGACCAACTCTCCGGTACCGGAAAATCAAGAAAGCAGCAGGGACGAAAAAGAGGATATTTTTGAAGATGACGATGATGAATTCGGTGTTTCTGATGTTGGGTTGGATAAAATGGAACTGGACGATGATTTCTTCGACGGTTTAGATGAATTGGAAGTTCCGGCCACCGGCGAAATCTCGCCGGAGAAATTTCCGGGGAGTTTTCAGTTCCCTTGGCTGGCGAATAACGCGGCGACTACGGCGGCCGGCGGTGGTTGATTGACCTGCCGGAAAAGGACACGTGGCTTTAAAGTTGAAGAAATGATGCTTTTGTTCTTTTTAGTTTGTAGTATTTTATTTTTGTCCGTTAGAGATAGGAAGATAGAAAAGAAAAAGAGAATCTTGAAATGAGAAATGTTTTCTTTATTGATTTTGTAGATGTAACGTATAATTCCATTTAACCATCATTATAGAGAAAGAGATCATAGGCATGTAGAGAAAAGGAAAGAAAGTGTTTGATTAAATGTTCTTTTTTTAAGTTTTCTTTTTAGAATGATATGGGTATAAATTTGTGAGAAGTGTTGAAAAACAAAATTTTAAATTTGGCATGAATTATTAATTTCGTTTTCGAACTATTAACCGCCTTAAAAACACTCTTCTATTTGACTAACTGAGCTTAAATACACCATTGATCTACCACGTGGAATATCAAGTGGTATCAAATTCTTGTAGGAGTGTGAGACTCTTAATAAAAAGCCGAAAGAAGTATTGAAAACACCAGTAAACTTGGCGACAAGATTTAGGGGTGTATTTAAGTTCAGTTAGTCAAGTAAAAGGGTGTCTTTAAGGTTGTTAATAGTTTGGAGATGGAACTAATAATTCGCACCAAATGTATTAGTGTTTCTCTCTTTAATTAGTTTTTAGGTTAATTTTGTTATAATCTTTTTTTTTTGTTTAACTTGAATGTAGTTTCATATAATTGACTAACGAGAACTATGAGCTCCTTATAAGATATCCTCTTTTTGAGCTGATTTTTAGAGTGTGATTTAAATTTAAGATCTAATTTGACATGGTATTTGAGTCACGCATAACTTAATATGAGTTTTTATGGTCTCACACAACTGCAGAGTAGAAATACTTCAATTCATGAATGTGTAGCACCAAATTAGGGAATGAAATTCCAAATAAAAGAATGTTAACTTTGAGCTTGAGGAGTAGAGCTGTCAAAATGCGCTTGGCCCGTAAGGTCGGCCCAATCCAACCCTCGAATTAAGTGGGGTTGGGCTTAATTTTTTCAGCCCATTTAGGAATGAGGCTTTTTGTCCCAGCCTCATTTGGCCCTCTAGCCTTGTAGGCCCAACTCGCGAGCCTCAGAGGCCAGCCCGTGGGCTGTGAATCTTAAAAATATTTAATATATATATATATAACTACGAATTTTTGACCTCTTCTACTTTTGTTTTTATGCCTAATTTTTCATTTCTCCTTTGTTGTCTTGTTTATGAAAAAAGTGATCATGTAATTTTTTTGCTCGGATACATTTTATGAATGCTATATTTTGACTATTATGTTGTTTTGTAAGTATTCACTGAAGTGTGTGTAATTCATGAATGAATTTCTGTATGTATTGACGTCGTGTTCATCAGACATCAACGTTCGATACTCTTTCTAAGAGGTCAATGCTGTCCATTTTTTTATTGAAGGGTCAACCAATCCCAACCCGTGGCCCGCTTAGGGCTGGGTTGTGCTGCTATTTTATAGGCCTTTTAATGAAAAGGGTCAGCCCGTCCTAACCCATTTAACTCTCTAACCCGTTAGGGTTGAATTGGGTAGGTTGGACCAGCCCATTTTGACAGATCTAATGAGGAGGTGTGTAATTGAAATGAATCCCACAAACATTCGAGGAATTATCAGAGGTTTAGTTTTTTCAACTTCTACATAATTAACTTGCATTCATAAATAATTTAGGTTATAATGTAGATAGAGTTGTCAAAACGGGCTAGCTCAGCCCCACCCGATCCAAACCTCACGGGCCAAGGAATTAGATAGGCTGGGATGGACTGGCCCTTATTTGAAAGGGCATGTAAATGGTCAGTCCAATCCAATCCTAGAAGGGTTATGGGCTGGGGCGGGCTAGCCCTTCTTTCTTTTTCTTTTTTTCTTTTTTTCTTTTCAAACTTAATATTCAAACAATTATATTATGTTTAAAACATGTCTAACAAAATTATATGAGGCATACAATCATTACAATCATAACATACATTATACATATGATTAGTGGTGCTTTCAATTACAATCTCATATTTAAAATATATAGCATCAACAAAATAAGAAGACTTTCAAATCAAATGTGGAAAATAGTGATGTTGTTTCAATAATTCTAGCAATTTTTTTAAAAAAATAATAATCTTTTTTGACGAATAAATAAGTAAAGGAAATTTGAAAAAATAAACTTGTAAATTAAAGAATAGTTACGCCTTACAACTTTAGTTATTTTAATTCAAATTAAATAAAGGAGAAACTACCTAATCACACAAATATTTCAACCATATTTATTAATTATTACTCTCTATAGTTTGAAATAATTACATTTTATCTCACCAATTAATAATTTCATACCAGATTTCAAGTCAAATACACTTAGATACATGTTTTTTTGCCACAAGATACACTAAAATAGGGAGAGAGACGAGCGAGATTTGTATATTTATCTCAGATACTTGTTAATCATACTAGATACACACTAGATATATGTTTCTAATGTAATTCACATGTATTTGAGATACCAGATACGTGAGCGAGATATGAGAGTGAAGAGTGAGATGGGAGGGAGGCGAGGGAATACGATTTGTGTATGTATCCTAGATACATATGAATCCATTGGGATACAGTGTATCTGGATGCACGAAAATTTGATAAGATTCATAATATTGCAAAATACCATGTATCTAAGTAATTAGCTATTAAACTAGAGAGATTTCAATACGTTACCCTTAAATAAATAGTTTTGGCCCGTGGGCCGACCCTGACCCGGCCTCGATCAAACCTCATAGGCCAAGGGCTTATAAGCTCAAGTTTTAAATGGACTTGAAAATTTTTATCCCAACCCTACCCCAATCACGAGTTGCATTGGGCCGACCTCATGGGCTAAGGCCATTTTGACGGCTCTAAATGTAGATATTCATGTGCAATCATATTAGGGAAAATTGTGCATTATAGCAAACTATTAATTCAAAATAAATGCTATAGCTACAGTTTCATTTAATTCCAATTCGTAGCAAACACATTGCCATTCGCCTCTCTCCTCTGAATCTCGCTCGCCACTCTCATTCTCTCCCTCGCCTCTCTCACTTTATACAAACACAAATGTATAAATTGTGTTTGTGTTTGTATAAAGCGAGAGAGACTGTATATACAAATACAAATACATATTTATTCGTCATATACACTTATAATTATACAAATACAAATCGTCCCTTGCCCAGTTCTCTTTTGCCTTTCTCTCTCTCTCGTTTTATACGAACACAAATTATACAAAATATAATGTATAATTTGTGCTTGTATAAAGTGCGAGAGAGATTTAATATACAAATACAAATGTTTTAACTCGATTAAATTTTATACATATTCAAATTTTATTCAGATATACAAACGCAATCATTGATACATATACATAGTAGTTACATATATACAATTATCTAAGCGATGTACATATAAAATTCACCTCTCTCCACTCTCTGCCCTCTCTCGCTCGCCTCTCTCTCTCCCAATCTCGCTCGCCACTCTAGCTCCATAGCAAACATAATTTGGCTATAGAGCGCAAATAACAAAACTGTAGTTATACAGCGCTAATATGATTTTTATCTTTGCTATTCCTAAAATTTACTCCTCATATTATTACCTTAATTGAACATTAGTTATTTCTACGGGGCATAAGTTATAATCACTAGTGGTTTACTGTCTCTATAATTGAGGTAGCAACTCAGAAAGATTGTGAGCTGTAAGAGGGATTTTTTTTAACCAATAATTAATTTCTTTATTAGCTTTCCATACTTTTTATATTCGTTCGTTCGTGTGTGTGTGTGTTCGTGTAACTAATTTTTTGGGGAGATTTTGAGTCGGCCAGAAGGAATCTTGGAAAATTCACATAACGATTTATTTGCAGTGTTTGTTTTATTCTTTGAAGTGAATAAGATACCTCTTAATAATAGCGACTTATAGGCTATAGCAATATTCCACAATTCTAGAAACGTTTCTTGAATTTAGAAATGGATTTATAATTTTAATTTGATAATTTTAATCACTAAATAGCATTTAATTTGTTAAAAGAGTCACCCTCAAAATGAATCCGGCATTGAACGCCCATCTCTAGATAAGAAGCTGAACGCGCCATCACCTACAGCCCTTTCCTCTGCCGGGGACTTCCACGAAATGAAAACGGGCAGCATCGTCGTATGCTCCAGCCCAAAGGAGGATAATCTCTTTTGGCAGCTCAATCCTCACGGTAATAATTATGCCAATTCTGCCTAAAAATCTCTTCAGGTGATCAAGGGGGCTCCCTTTTTCAGTAGATGAGATTAGGATGAAAGGTATTATCTCAACGCCTCTTTTCTCTGGCTTGCTCTTTCAAATCCAAGGGCCGACTCAACAAAATTGGGGGCCTTAAGCGAAACCTTAAAAAGGGGCCCTAATATTTTTTTTTTTAAAAAAAGAAAAATCATTATATGTACTTTTATTTAAAATCTACTTTTCTAGCTTTTTTAGATGCGAAGTCATTAATTACTGTTTTATAATCGATTTGTTTTAGTAATTCCTTTTCAATTGATAATATAGCTAATTCATTGATTCTCTCTTGAGACATTGTTGATCTTAGATAAGATTTTATCAATTTTAGTTTCGAAAAACTTCTTTCAACTGATCAAGCAATGGTTACAGGAATTGTTAACATTATTCTATAAGCAATATATGCATTATGAAAAGAATCGTGTCTTTTTATTTTATGGCGTATTTCCATTTGATCATTATCTTCAACTTGTATTATTTCTCTTAACATTTTAAATTCAAAAAATAAATCTAAACCATCAACATCAGAATAACTATTATGTGTCAAAGAAAGTTTAATGTTAAGATAACGTTTTTTAAAATTCGCATCATCTAGTGATCTCAATTTTTTACCATTAAATAAGAAACAAAAATATTTTCATATGCTTCAAAGTGTTCAAAACACGAATATATATACTTATGAACTAAGAATATCAACAATAATAAGTTAACAAGAAAAAATTATAAAATAAAGTTAGAATAATAAAACCTGGCTCGAATTTGATAACTTGATATAATAATATCAAGATAGTTTTGCGTTCCTTCAATATAACGATTGCTTGTTTCACTTCTTGAGATTTTGAAGAAGATACTCAAAAATAAATTTTATTCTTTTGTAACTTGTAAGCAACAGTAAGTAAAAAGATTTTGTAGTAGAGAGTTCAATATTGAGAATAAAAATAATAAAAAAGATGAATATAGGGTAAAGAGAAAATGGTCTAAAGCCCCCCCAACCTATACCCGAAATCCCAACTACACACTCCAACTTCACGGGTGTCCTATCACCCCCCTGAACATTTTATTTCTCTATTTATTACACACTTGAGTGCAGACCTGTACACATAAACCAAACATTTTATTTCTCTTTTTATTAAGTGATTTTCATGCGCGGGCCCCATTTCAATCTTTTCTTTTCCCTCCTAAACATTGAACGACCCTCACCCCAACCCTTTCTTTTCTCTTTTCTCTTTTCTCCTTTTCATCTGATTACAACATCTGAATACGGATTTCTGGTGATGATCCAAGCGTTCTTGTGTGTATTTTCAACTTGATTATGTAGTTTATCAACTGATTCGCTATGGGCAAGATCAAAATCTTCTTTCCGGATTTAATTTCGACCAAGAAGTTTGCAAATTCAGTAAAATCCCAGGTTTGCATCTCACTACAACGTTGAGCATTGGGTTTGATTCATCCATACAAATCTTATTCAAGTTTTCGTTTGCCATTTTTGACGAATTTAGAGAAAATTCAAAGAACCTAAATAAGAAATTATAGTAGATTACAAACCCTAACTTCAAGATTTAAAGTTGAAATGAACATAAACAACTAAACCCTAGCTAAGCCCAAAAGAAAATCGTCAAAATATTGAAGAAGAAACAAGGATTAATGGTGGGGAAGAAGGAACAATGGTTTATTTAATTTGGGGAAGATGACCGTTGCCTATCTCCCAATTTTATTGCTTTTTCTAACGTTTTTTCCTCTTCTAACGCGCCTAGAGGAGGTGTTCTCACCTCCTATGACAGGTCAGCACTCAAGTGTGTAATAAATAGAGAAATAAAATGTTCAGGGGGGTGATAGGACACCCGTGAAGTTGGAGTGTGTAGTTGGGATTTTGGGTATAGGTTGGGGGGGCCTTAGACCATTTTCTTGAGTGTAAATAATACTCCATCCGTTTCAAAATAATTGAATTGTTGGAACATTTTTCATTTTTCATTTTTCAAATTAATTGAATTGTTCAATCTTCAAGACTATTTTTATAATATTCTTCCAATTTTACCCTTCATTATTTAGTATTAGAATTAGTTATATAATTAATGTTTAGTTGTTTTAATCATAAATTTGACAATAATTAATAAGGGTAAAAATGAAAAAACATGTCTAAATCATCTTTTCTTAAAGGGTGTGAAACACCTTAACAATTCAATTATTTTGAAACGGAGGGAGTAATATATGATCAAATTCTTAGATATAAATAAGGAAGCACAATTTCCCACATAAGGAAACTATTCCCAAAAAATGTTTCATTCCCTTAGAAAAGTGGGAAAACTATTAACATTTTTTTTTACTTCTTACATGTTTTTTAATTTAAAAGTACATATAATTTTTTTTAATAATATGCATAAGTACTTTTTTTTAAAAAAAAATGGGGCCCCAAGCGATGACTTTAATGGCCTAGTGATTAAGACGGTCCTGAGTCGAAACTTCAATACAGACATCAAACAACTAGTGAAAAATAAATTTTAAAAAAGAGTTAGTGGGAGGTTGAGGTTGGGGTGGGAGTGGGGGGTGGGGGGGGGAGATATGGTCTTTTTTGACAGATTGGATATTTTTGTTTCATTTGTTTATGACCAATTATTCAATCATCTTTTACATTTACTTCATCTTAATGACAATCTTAAATCTTTGTGTACTTTTGAGCTAAGATGAATAAAATGCAAAAAGTTTTCTTCTCTTCCTCTTCCTTCTTTGTTTTCCTTCTTCCTGCCTTCTTCTTTTTTCATGTTCAGTCATTGAAACTTCTTCCAAATTCGATTTTAAATTTTAATGATTTTAAATTTTAATGTGCTACAAATGTGAATTGTTTGAGTGAATAATATGTCAAAAAATTTAAAATATCGAGAGGATCTCATATCTAAAATTTGAGACTGTTTAGAAGAGATTTGAGTTGATCGGAATTGAAAGATTCCATGATCGGAATTAAAGGCTTCTTCAAAATTCGATGTGCCACAAACTTAAATCGTTTCAAGTGAATAATATATCATACAACTCAAAATATCAAGAGGAGCTCATAACTAAAATTTGGGACTGTTTAGAGGAGATTTGAGTTAGTCATGATTCAAAAAAATCAGTTTATAATGTATAAATATTATATAAACAGCGTGTGTGTGTGTGTATATATATATATATATAATACATGATATATACATAGTTATACACTGTTTGTACAATATTAATATATTCATATACATACAATCATTTTTGTTGATTTTTTTTGGAAAAATTGTGCATTATAGCAAACTATTAATTCAAAATAAATGATATAGCTACAGTTTCATTTAATTCTAATTCGTAGCAAACACATTGACATTCTCGCCTCTCTCCCATGAATCTCGCTCGCTTTCTCAATTCTCTCCCTCGCCTCTCTCACTTTTATACAAATACAAATGTATAAATTGTGTTTGTGTTCGTATAAAGCGAGAGAAACTGTATATACAAATACAAATACATATCTCTCTGTCCTATACACTTATAATTATACTAATACAAATCTTTCACTGCTCAGTTCTCTTTTGCCTTTGACTTTCTCTCTCTCTCTCTCTCGCTTTATACAAACACAAATTATACAAATACAATGTACAATTTGTGTTTGAATAAAGCGAGAGAGAGATATAATATACAAATACAAATGTTTTAACTCGATTCAATTGTATACAAATTCAAATTTTATGCAGATATACAAACACAATTATTGATACATATACATAGTAGTTACATATATACAATTATATCTAACCAATACACATATACAATTCACCTCTCTCCAATCTCTGTCCTCTTTCGCTTGCCTTTCTCCTCTCTCACTCCTAATCTCGCTTGCCACTCTAGCCTAACATAAAGAACATATACATTATATACAAATGCAATTTTCATAGACATGGATGCCTGATTTATACAAATCGCCGCGATTAATACAAACCGTTGCGATTTATACAAACCAGATGCTCCATATCAAAGCACAAATAGCAAAACTGTAGCTATAGAGCGCTAATATGATTTTTATGTTTGCTATTCTTATAATTTACTCTTTTTTTTGGTTGTCATTACGTAATGAGCCCATTATGAAAATCGTAAGACCAAAAAAAGTTTTATTTTAATCTATCTCTTAAAACTATTAACAGTATTTGGAAGTCTGAGAAATAATTTTTTAGAGACGCTACACCATTCACACTATGGGCCTGTTTGGAAAGTCACCCTGGTAATTGGATTTGGTGCAATTGGGTGTAATTACATTATCTGTCTTGTTTGGTTGACCATGTAATTATCTGGTCAGCAGGTAATTGGGTGTAATTGATAGGAGGTAATTACACTCTCCAATTCACAGGGGAGGCTATGAATTGCTGGTAATTACATGGTGTAATTACAAGTTGATTACTTTTTAATTTCTTCCTTTTGTTTCTATTTTTATTTTTTTTCGTTTTAATGTATTTTTTTAAAAATTCTTTTTAATTTTTATTTATGTTTTCTAAAAATATATTATTTATTTATATTATTTATTTATTTTTCCTTCTTATTCTCAACCTTTAATTACTTCATGTGATTCCATTCAATTTTTCGTATTATCTAAAAAAAAAAGTCATTAGTATAATTTTGTTAGTATTCAAATTTTTAAATTAAAGTAGAATTCATTGTTGAATAAAGTTATAGACTTATGTTTTCCTTTTCTTTTAAATCATATTTATGTATGTTATGCTGAAATTTGACGTAAGAGTATTATGTTAAATTTTTTTGTTTTGAATTTAGAACTTATGTTATATTTTTAATTTTATTTGTTTTAGGAGAATTGACTCATATTTTATATTCCAAGCTATTTTAAAAGCTAGACTTGATTGATTATATTTTTGTCAAATGTTTTATAATTTTATGACATAATATTTATAAGAGAAAAGGGTCAAAAATGCCCTTAAACTATGCGAAAGGAACAAAAATGCCCTCAGTTTGTAGTTTGGTCCAAAAATGCCCTTGGAGTCAATACTTTGGTCCAAAAATGCCCTTATTGTTATTTTAATGGGTCAAAAATGTTCAATTTCCAAATAAATATATTATTTATTTTCTTTTTAACACATTCTTTTTCTAATAATATTTTTGTTAAGTTAGCAAATGTTTATCCTACTTCAATTCATAAAAAAAAAAATTCTTATTTTATTATAATTACTTTTTATCATTATATAAATAAAATTAATGATGGATATAGTATGATCTTATATATATGACATATATTATCGGTCGAAAGGATACATGAAGTTATTTTATTTTATTTGATAAAGTGAGATTAAGAAGAAAAAAATTATTTCATACATTTTTATTTGTTAAAGTGATTTTAAAAGAAGAAAAACAAGTATAGGATTTTTAAATAATATTTTAATTAAGAAGAAGATGTGTTCAAAAAGAAAATAAATAATATATTTATTCGGAAAAGGGCATTTTTTGACCCATTTAGTAACTATAGGGGCATTTCTGGACCAAAATATTGACTACAAGGGCATTTTAAAACCAAAGTATAGACAACAAGGGCATTTTTGAACCAAATTACAAACTGAGGGCATTTTTGACCCTTTTCCCTATTTATAATATTAATCTTTTTGTCAAACATGCATTTCATGATGTTCATATAAATTTTGTACTTTTAGTTTTTATGATTAATTTAATTAGAATATAATAAATTGAAAAATATAAATCAATTATTTTTTATAATATTAGTTAAGAACATATATTTATTAATTAATATATTTTCAAGAGACAATATGTATCTTAAATATTCCATTTAATATCATTTATAAAGGTCCTTATTTGTCTAGTATAAATTTTTAGTTTTAAATAATTAATTTTTATTTTTAAAATTCAATATAACCTTATGATTACACTTGTGCAACCAAACAGTACACTTGTACTTACAATGTGGCAAACAAACAGGTGAGCATACTTATTAGGTTATGTAATTATTAGGCTGATAATTACTACCCTAGTAATTACACCAATTTCAATTACCTAGTGGCTTTCCAAACATACCCTATAGGTTTTTTTTCTTTCAATATTCAATTATTTATCTCATACTATCATAGTCTTTCGTATGGTTAAATTCTTGAACGGTTGTAAAATATGAGCAATACACTACAAACACTATAGACAAGAGATATGGAGAGTAAATGTAAGGAGAATCTTATTCTTCAAGTCTATCATACAATAGTGAAAGAACAATCCTATTTATATGTTGAGAAATCATTTCAAAAGTCACCATGTTAAATGTCATAATAAATACATTCTTATCCAAAACGGTTCATAGAACCTAGGGAATATACATATATAAATGTAAGTAATTCATGTATTGAGAATATGAACAATTCACTAATTTAATGAATTTATAAGATGAACAAAACTTTTAAGATTGAGCGAAACTTTTGACTCCAATAATATAATTTTAAGTTAGAAAATAAAAAATTTGGTGCATCAAATTTATTGTATCATCCAGAATTCCTAGTTTATCAAATTGATGATAGAAGCCACATAGTAATACTTCCTGTTCCAATATTAAGTGAATTTTTGAGATTTTTTCATAATTCAAAATAAATGATTAATATGATGCATAGTATTTAAGAGGGAAAAATAATTTATTTTTATTAAAGATGAATAATTATGTAAATTATATATTATATTTATTTATAGATTTCTTGTGAAATGACTTATTTCTTCTGTTAATTTTTACTTGTTCATTTTGAAGTTTGCATGTTCTTAAAGAATAATGATTAATATGAGTATTTTACCGTAATATTCATATTAATTAATGTAGAGTAATAGTTCTTGAGAAATGATTTAAAAAATAGATAATTTAATATTGAGGATAAAACAAAAAAAAATAATTATTATCTTTTCGTAATATGTTAAAAATTACTAATAAAAGTAAAAATCTATTTATAAAATACTGAAAAGTAAGAGTGAATAAAGGGGTAAAAAAGAGAGGATAAACTACATAGCTAGACATACTTAACTACCATATATACATATTTTACCTATAGTATAAAAGTATTATTCATAATATCACTTTTTAATAATTATACCATATATTTTAAAAAGTTAAATCAGATAAACAAATTCCTTAAATATGGTATTAAATAATTATATTAAAATTTAAACTCCTTAATTAAAGGTACATTAACAATTCAAATTCTCGTCTTCCTCCCTTCTCTCCACCCACGTCCTCCACCACCATTACTGCTCTTCCTTCCTTCTCTCCAACCACGTTCTCCACCATCATTATTGGTCCTCCATTGTTGCTAGAATGAATACACCCACAAATGCACAATCCGAGCAACAAAATGATTCAAACAAAACTGTAAACAATACTTTAATTATTCAATTGTGTTTTTTTTCTTTAACTGTAGACGGCTAAAATGTGATTGTGAGGTATCTGTATAATATTCATCTATTATTTAAGCAATAGATCTTGTATATGAGCTTTTGTGATTTTGAGATGTATCTGATGTTCGATTTTGTCATGTATTTTACTGAATAAAGTTTATATATCCATATTTTGGTTATATTTCTTAGTGAAATAGAATGTATGTATCTGAGTATGTATTTTGATTCATAATGTGTATCTGATTTTAGAAAAGGAATATATGTTTTTCAGATATGATTTTTACATATTAGGTGCATTATTTATTGGCATCTCTGTTTTGGTATTATTTATTGGTATCTCAGTTTTGGTATATATATGAAGTCTGACCAAACACAGTACTCAAAACCTTTTATAAAAGGATATAACGCTATAAATAGATACATCAACTCACTCTCTGCAGACTTATGCATTTGGGTGACTTATACATGAACTCATTCTCTGCTGACTTAGTTATAATCGTTGAGGCTGCGAGATACATGCTTAAATATATAAGATACAACTTATATATTTAACACTATCTTGAATTCCCTATACAGATACTCAGAACGATTCCGAGATACATGCCTAACAAATTATACATGCTACACAAATCATTACTCTTAAACATCAAATCGTTAATTTTAACAATGACGTATATATTATTTGTCCAAGATATACGCTATAAAATTATGACACTCTTTTTTCAACAATATTGTGATATTCACCATTTGCAAAAAAAAGCCTTGAAAATTGAAGATTCAAAGGAAGGAATTGATGAAGAAGATGAAGTTTATAATTTTAGAATTACAAATCTTTATGATTTAGATTTTTTATTAAAATTGGTAACACTTGATACAGATGGATCCACTAAATTCATTTTGCTTGTTAATTTCCATCATTTACTCTTTTAATTAAGGAACTAAGTTACAACATTTAATTCAAATCAATTAAATCACGTATCTCGTCCTTTAAGTTTGATAGATACATGTATCTAGCCGAAAAAGGTATAGAAAGTAATATTAAAAACTATCCGGATTCTTAATAATTAGGATCTAAAGTAATGAGATTTATGTAGTTTACCCCAAAAAAATAATTATTTGGTAAGTAAAGGAATTAAATGGGTTTAGAAGAGAACGTTACACGAGAGACAGCAATTAATGAGAATTTTAAAAGCAAATAGTTATTCATAATGAATGTGAAAATGTTTTTTCTACTCTTCTTCCATGATGGCTTATTAAAATAAGGGGGAAAAGTTCAAATTAGGAGTGTATAGAATCAAATCGAAAATTGAATTACATTGCAAATTGAGCCAAATTGAAAAAAATAATTGACTAATGATTTAGTTTGACTTGGTTTGGTATTGAGAAAAAAATCTGACTATACTTGAGCTGGTTTGGTTTTAAATAAAAAAGTCAACTCGATACCAAATCAACCCGATATTATATATATTATTTTTAAAATTTACTTTATATATAGAAGTATTTACTTTGATATAGTTTCTAAATGTTTCTTATACTTTTTCATAATTTTTATCTTTTAACATATTATTTCAAGTTTTTGAAACTTAAAATTTTGAATGGTCCAATAAAGATTATAATCCATAGATGCTAACAACAAAAATTAATTCAACACTAAAAATGACAATAATATTAAATATTTGTTCTTTAGTTTTACATTGCTTTAGACATTATTAAAATACATAATCTAATTTTAATTTTTCTTTAACGTTTAATTATGTAATTAATACTTATTAGACTTATTTTAGCTTGATTTAGTACTTTAAAATTATGATCATTTTCATTATAACTTATTTATTCACAATATTTATTTTATACGATTTCATTATTATTTTTTGTTGAATATCTTAGTGATCACTTATCATATTTTGTGTTATTTTCTTAAGAAACATCTTAGATATAGTTGTATTTTGGTAGGAATAAAGAAATATTTGAACCACAAGTTAATAATATGTTTATATGAATACTTTACCGGAAAAATCCGAAAACCCGAAAAAAACCCAAGGTTGAAAAATCCGAATTTTATTAGTTTGATTTGGTTTATAAATTTAAAAATTCGACACAAATGATTTGATTTGATATTTGAAAAACCTGAACTAACCCGGCCATTTACACCCCTAGTTCAAATATATCATGAAACTTTGAGAAAAAAATTATTTATGTCATCCATTAAAAGTTTAGCTCATCTATGCTATTTCTGTTTGAGAAAAGACTCGTCCATGCTATTATTGTTAACTGAAATGGCTTAAATGAGCCAAATTTTTAACAAATGACATAGACAAGTCTTTTCTTAAAATTCGATGACATATTTGAGCCTATTTTCTTTTGTTACCATAGATTATTTTTTGTGTTGGTGGCATAGATAGCTTATGCCAAGACCAACTTTATTATATTAGATATATTATATACATAAATAGTCATAGATTAATTAACTACTTTAATATTAAGGAAATTGATAGAAAATTGAATCCGGGTTTTCTTGTTTTACAAAATTCGATATTATGCAAGGACTTTTCTTTATTTGTTTTCCATATTTATTGATGTGTTTTGGTCTATTTAGTATATTTACGTATGTAATACTTTACAAATATATGCTTTCAATTATAGAATAAAAATAAGAAAACTAACATAAGACATAAGTAACCAAATAGTTTAATACCAACTAATAATTTTTGAATTTATGAAGATTCACAAGTAGGAGGATTAAAAATACACATTTTATTTAATTAAAAATTAAAGATATTTAACCAAAAAACATAAGAATAAAAATAAGAACTCTTCCATATTTCATGAACTAAAATGCAAATTTCCTCTATGTTAATAATAATATCTATTTATATTACGGAAACACAATATATATGTACACCTACAACATATAGATAGCCGATCGTGGATTAAGCTAATATGTCTTACCTAATTAAATATATATTCATACCATAAATACTAATCCACTCTATAGTTTGAAATAATTACAATTATCTCACTAATTAATAATTTCGTATCAGAGTTCAAGTTAGATACAACCTTTAGAATATAAGTTAGACGCTTGTATCAAAGATATTAGATACAACATGTATCTAGTATTCTAGTAAGATACTAGATACATATATCTGATCTCTTGCTTGCCTCTCTCCCTATATACATTGAATTTCTCACCTCTCGATCTCTTGTTTGCCTCTCTCCCTATATATCTGATATGTATTTCAGAGTGTATTTGATATCCTATATACATGTATCTAGTTGATTCACATGTATCCAGTAAGATACATGTATCTTCAATACTAGATACATTTTTGAATACAAATATATAGAGAGAGACAAGCGAGAGAGGAGAGAGGCAAGCGAGATAGAAAAGAGGCGAGCGAAAAAGTCAATGTATCTTAGATACATGTGAATCAACTAGATACATGTATATGGGATATCAAATACACTCTGAAATACATATCATATATATAGGGGGAGAGACACGCAGGAGATCGAGAAGTGACAAGTGAGCGATGTAGTTAGTGTATCTCAGATACATGCGAATCATACTTGAATACCGTGTATCCGGAACATACTACACATAATTTGACATGCAGGTATCCGAGATACATATATCTGAGTGTGTCTAATACATGTATCTAACAAAGTAAATATGGTAAATCAGATAATTTTGAAAATATATGTATTATATCTCAATAATTTTACAAAATATAGTATCCTAAAATATGAAGTAACAATATAAATTAATATAACACATGAGTACTAGTAAATGTATTTAAAATACTAATAAAAAGCACAAATTTCCATTACGTTAATAACAGTATCTACTCATATTACGGAACACAACATATATATATGTTATATGTACATCCACAATAAATGGATAGCCGGCCGTGGATTTAGTTAATCCATCTTGTCTCTTAACAAGAAATCTAATCTAATTTTTCACATCATATAACTAGAATATCAATTGACAGGAATTCAAGTCTATCTTATCTTTTATAATATCGACAATCTCATTGTTTCCTTCAAAACTAAATCGACACTCAAATCCAAATTGCTTCGAGAGAGAAGATACGAAGAAAGAGAAGGATGGATTACGTAGACAAGGCGAAGAATTACGTGTCAGAGAAGGTGGCGGAGAAAGTGGCGGAGATGGAGACACCCGAAGCAACGGTTATGGATGTGGACGTGAAGAATATTAGCTTTGATAGCATTTCATATCATGCTAAGGTTTCTGTTACCAATCCTTACCATGTTCCAATTCCTATCATGGAGATTGCTTATGTTGTCAAATGTGGTGGCAGGTAAAATTATTACTTGATATATTTACGTTAAATGGTAGGTCCATTACAAACTTCCTTAGATCATGTGTTACTAACTGTTAGGGGGGTTCATTATTCAATTTGGGTCGATAAGGAAACTAAGCCAATCGATTTTTCATAGCTTTAACTTTGTTGATTTTTATGATTTCAAATTAGGTATTTGTATAGTCGGGTTAGTTTGATTTTTTGACCAATTTTGCTTAAAACCAAAACCAAAATAAAATTTTATCTATTTTTAAAATTTTAAGTAAAAATCAAACTAAACAAAAATAATATTGGTGTTCTTCTTTGGTTTTCGGTTTTGGGATAATTTATTTTGGAAAATAGTTATTATGTTAAGAGTTGAAGGAAAAGCCCCAAATCAATCCCATAGCTTTGTGCTTAATCTCTAAAATTGGAACACTTATGAATATTACAAGGACGATTAGTGTTCCAATATATATTTAAAAGATGAATTTGATTCTACGCCCAAATTTAAGGGACTATTTTAGGCTTTTTCTCTTAAAAGTTGATTGCTTTGCAAAATAAACTGCCATTCAAACTTAGAAAAGAAATTACTAAGATCTTAAAATATTGTAGACGCCTTCTAAAAACATAGCAACAATATATAATTATAACAACAAAAACAATGATATATCCGGTGTAAGGGTAGGATGTCCCAGAGGCAGATTTAGGATTTAGACTTCCTAGGGGCCAAAGACGAATCCCATTGGCAAAAAATTACACGATATATATAAGATATTTTTTTTTTTGTATATATAGATATTTTGAACCTATTAAACATAAGATTAAAGTTTGACTTAGCAGTTTAGGGGAAATTAAAATTCACCTTGAGGTTCGAAGTTCAAAATTCAAGTACTATATTTTTATTTTTCGAACTCCCTTAGAGAGAAATTAGTGGACGAAAACATGAATAGTAGTAAGATGACAACTTTTGTATCAAGAACAATGGTTTCTTTTAATCTAATAACAGAGAAGGAAACTTATGTTTTTAAGTTAAACAACTAATTACTGAAATAGAAAGAAAATGAAAGAGAAATAGGCATTCAAACCTCGCCAGAGTTAAAATTTTAAAATAATGCCTATCATCAAGGTTTGATCTTGCATCTGGAGGGAGAAAGCGTTGTCCTTCGCCACTGGCATCGTAATGTCTTTTCATTCTTTGGATGATAATTATATTATTTATCTGTATCTTCTCTACATATATCTATACATATAAGATTTTGATCGAAGCCCCCTACTTATTCCTACTTTTGTGGGGTAGAAAAACTGTTTCCGATAGATCCTTGCCTCGACTTTTAAAGTTCCTCACACAAAAGAATTGAATTCCAGGATAGTAGCTACAGGTACAATTCCAGACCCGGGGTCATTGAAGGCGAAAAGCACAACCTTGGTAGACGTGCCAGCAAAGGTTCCACACAGCACGATATTGAGCTTAGTGAGGGACATAGCAGCAGATTGGGACATAGATTATACACTTGAGTTGGGTTTCATTATTGACCTTCCTGTATTTGGCAACTTCACCATTCCCCTCACTTATAGTGGTGAGTACAAGCTTCCTACATTGTCCGATTTATGGCGAGGTGACGGAGAAGAAGAGAAAGAAAAAAAAGAAGAAAAGGAAGAGAAAGAGAAGAAAGAAGAGAGAGAGAACTAACAAACTTATTGAATTGTGACATTTTGAACACTATTTTAAGAGAATTTTTTAATTTAGCTATTAATTCCTGTTTTTTTAGTAGTGATGAGTCTTGAAAGATAATTAATTAGATTTGTATATTTGATATTTTTCCTTCTACGTACTTTCTTTTTGGCAATGTATAGTACAAGTAGAGAGGGATTGATCATTCTTCTTTATCATGAGAACATCCAATTATACTATTTGAAGGATCATATAATATTTTTTTATGTTTACAACCTTCTATTGCCTTCAACTTCAAGATGGGAGAGAATGTATTTCACTAGTTTCAAATTTCCTTTATAGTTGGCACTAGGAGAACATAGTTTGAAGTGATTGTTTGAAATACAAGAAAACTACTCAATAGCAAAGGGAAAAATAGTCCCTAAAAGTGTGTTTCTGGTCCCTAAAAAGGTCAATAGCGACCAAACAATCACGGGCTTCGACGCTAAAGACAATGGCTGGTCGTTAATGTGTTTTTGCGACCAGTTCAATGGTCCCTAAAAAAATTTAGGGACCATTTTTCTGGTACTTTATTGTAGATTTTAGAGACTACGTTAGTGGCCTTAAATACTTCCCACGGCCAGTTTTCAGCTGATCGTTAAGCTATTTTTGCGACCAGTTTGAATATGGTCGTTAGACAAATTATCAACCACAATCTAGTTGCTAATTTATATTCAATTTGCAACAAGAAAATCCATATATATTGAAAAAGTAATTACAAAAGATGATAGACATTAGTTACTAGAACTGTACATCAATGATGTAAGTTAGTTACAATATTTTGTACATAAACGTACTCTGAGCAAAAACTCAGATAGCTAATATATGTCACTAGATTGTACTATAATATTTCCTGACAGTCCTAGCAAAATGATGGTCAATCTGTTTGTCCTAAAAAAAATTGCTTCTTGTATACTTCAATATTTCCATAACTTGTAAAAGTAATAAAACTCATTTAGAAAAAGACTAAAAAAATCAACTGAAAAATTAGTTAACTAACAAGACAAAATTTCAACAACATTTCTCCATTACAGAAACGATTCCAGCTACTAAGGGTGTACATGATCGGATCGGTTCGGGTTTTTCAAATATCAAACCAAATCATTTATGTCAAATTTTTAAATTTATAAACCAAACAAAACTAATAAAACTCGAATTTTTTCGGGTTTTTCAAATACCAAACCATTTGGGTCAAATTTTAAAATTTTTAAATCAAACCAAACTAATAAACATCGGATTTTTTCGGGTTTTTGTATTTTTCCAGTAAAGTATTCATACAAACGTATAATTAACTTTTGCTCCAAATATTTCTTTAGTCCAACCAAAATACAATTATCTAAGGTGTTTCTTAAAAAAATAACACAAAATATGAGATGAGTAATGACACTAAAATATTCGATAAAAATAATAATGAAATCGTATAAAATAAATATTGCAAATTGATAAGAGATACTGTAAATGATCATTAGTTAAAAGTACTAAATCATGCTAAAATAAGTCTAATAAGTATTAATTACATGATTAAATATTAAAGAAAATTAAAATTAGGTTATGTATTTTAAATGTCTAAACCGATGTAAAACTAAAGAACAAATATTCAACATTGTTGTCATTCTTAGTGTTGAATTAATTTATTTTGTTAGCATTCATATTGATTTGATTTTGAATTGAGCTTTTATTGAAGTTACTAATATCTATGGACTATAACTTTTATTGGACCATTCAAAATTTCAAGTCTCAAAAAACTTGAAAAAATATGTTAAAAGATAAAAATTATAAGAACATATAAGTAACATTTAGAAATTACATCAAAGTAAATATTTTTATGTATAAAATAAATTTTAAAAATTATATATATAATGTAGGGTTGGTTTGGTCTCGGATTGACTTTTTTAGTTAAAACCAAACCAACCCAAGTATAGTCGGGTTTTTTTTTCAATACCAAACCGACCAAGTCAAACCAAACCATTAGTCGGATTTTTTTTCGATTTGACACGATTTGCGGTTTGATTCAATTTTCAGTTCGATTTTGTACACCCCTACCAGCTACCAAACAATTTCAGTGTGCAACAATGATATCTCCAAATAAGTACAAACTCTACATGTATAACAACCATTACCTATTTTAGGTTCTTCCTACAAGCTGGCCATAACATAATAGTGGTCTTCAAGTAGGTAATCTAATAAGAACTCACCTAAGTTCTTTATGTTTTTTGACATTTCAAGATGACAATTAATCTAGTTCAACTCCTAGTTTACTTGTTTATTACTCCAAATCAGTGTGCAACAATGATGTCTCAATATTTAGCCTGATTTCTACGGAAGGAATTTACGACCCATAGATCAATCCACAAATCATAGATGACCCTCATGGAATGATATATCCAAATTTACACCTTAATTAAGAAGTATAAAGTCGTCATCGTCAAATATAAAACCCAACTAGGTTGGGGTCGAATCTCACAGGAACAAAGCGTAAACAAAGCCGTATGCGATTATCTAACTATTAGTTACTTACTTCCAAAACATAATGGGAATTATGGAAAGTTTTATATTTTAGTTATAGATCATTTTTTTCCAACAAGTAACAATTACCAATATCACTTAATCAAGAATCAATCAAAGAGAATTAACCAAGATTGTGTTCACCAAGAATGATTGACCATTTTCGGGATAATTACAAAACTTCGATTCATCTTGTATTGCTAGTATATCAGTTTACCAACTTATGCTACACTTAATTGTTTCTCAACCAAATTAAATGTATATTACATTTATTCTCTCAAACTAAAAGGGTTCATCATTATCTCGATTAGTAGATTCTCTAGTTTTGATTAATCTTGCT
This sequence comes from Solanum appendiculatum, assembly GCA_018342035.1. Classification (NCBI taxonomy): domain Eukaryota; kingdom Viridiplantae; phylum Streptophyta; class Magnoliopsida; order Solanales; family Solanaceae; genus Solanum; species Solanum appendiculatum. The sequence goes on from JAGDQO010000782.1 coordinate 336,943, forward strand.
ACAATATTAACTATTAGATGAGTCCAAATCCTCGAATTCTTGTTATTAACTCTTTTTTCAAGTTCTAACCTTTTTACTCAAACAAGTTAAACTTAAGGCAGGTTCTAATGTTTGCAACCATTAGAAGTCAATTAAGATGAAAGAGGTAATAAGATATAGAAATTCAACGCGTGATTCATTCCGTAAAAATCTTCTTTTTGGTTGTGGAGTTTAGCCACTCATGATTAATGAAACAAAGAGTAGAATTGTATTTCTTCAAGAAGTAATTACTTACAAGAGTGAAAGACAATCAATACCTTGATTTCAATAAGCCGAAGAAACTTTTATTTTGAGATGTATCTGATGTTCGATTTTGATGTATCTCGATTTTGTCGTGCATTTTACTGAATAGTTTATATATCCATATTTTGGTTATATTTCTTAGTGAAATAGAATGTATGTATCTGAGTATGTATTTTGATTCATAATGTGTATCTGATTTTAGAAAAGGAATATATGTTTTTCAGATATGATTTTTACATATTAGGTGCATTATTTATTGGTATCTCTGTTTTGGTATTATTTATTGGTATCTCAGTTTTGGTATATATATGAAGTCTGACCAAATACAGTACTCAAAACCTTTTATAAAAGGATATAACGCTATAAATAGATACATCAACTCACTCTCTGCTGACTTATGCATTTGGGTGACTTATACATGAACTCATTCTCTGCTGACTTAGTTATAATCGTTGAGGCTGCGAGATACATGCTTAAATATATAAGATACAACTTATATATTTAACACTATCTTGAATTCCCTATACAGATACTCAGAACGATTCCGAGATACATGCCTAACAAATTATACATGCTACACAAATCATTACTCTTAAACATCAAATCGTTAATTTTAACAATGACGTATATATTATTTGTCCAAGATATACGCTATAAAATTATGACACTCTTTTTTTAACAATATTGTGATATTCACCATTTGCAAAAAAAAGCCTTGAAAATTGAAGATTCAAAGGAAGGAATTGATGAAGAAGATGAAGTTTATAATTTTAGAATTACAAATCTTTATGATTTAGATTTTTTATTAAAATTGGTAACACTAGATACAGATGGATCCACTAAATTCATTTTGCTTGATAATTTCCATCATTTACTCTTTTAATTAAGGAACTAAGTTACAACATTTAATTCAAATCAATTAAATCACGTATCTCGTCCTTTTAAGTTTGATAGATACACGTATCTAGCCGAAAAAGGTATAGAAAGTAATATTAAAAACTATCCGGATTCTTAATAATTAGGATCTAAAGTAATGAGATTTATGTAGTTTACCCCAAAAAAATAATTATTTGGTAAGTAAAGGAATTAAATGGGTTTAGAAGAGAACGTTACACGAGAGACAGCAATTAATGAGAATTTTAAAAGCAAATAGTTATTCATAATGAATGTGAAAATGTTTTTTCTACTCTTCTTCCATGATGGCTTATTAAAATAAGGGGGAAAAGTTCAAATTAGGAGTGTATAGAATCAAATCGAAAATTGAATTACATTGCAAATTGAGCCAAATTGAAAAAAATAATTGACTAATGATTTAGTTTGACTTGGTTTGGTATTGAGAAAAAAATCTGACTATACTTGAGCTGGTTTGGTTTTAAATAAAAAAGTCAACTCGAGACCAAATCAACCCGATATTATATATATTATTTTTAAAATTTACTTTATATATAGAAGTATTTACTTTGATATAGTTTCTAAATGTTTCGTATACTTTTTCATAATTTTTATCTTTTAACATATTATTTCAAGTTTTTGAAACTTAAAATTTTGAATGGTCCAATAAAGATTATAATCCATAGATGCTAACAACAAAAATTAATTCAACACTAAAAATGACAATAATATTAAATATTTGTTCTTTAGTTTTACATTGCTTTAGACATTATTAAAATACATAATCTAATTTTAATTTTTCTTTAACGTTTAATTATGTAATTAATACTTATTAGACTTATTTTAGCTTGATTTAGTACTTTAAAATTATGATCATTTTCATTATAACTTATTTATTCACAATATTTATTTTATACGATTTCATTATTATTTTTTGTTGAATATCTTAGTGATCACTTATCATATTTTGTGTTATTTTCTTAAGAAACATCTTAGATATAGTTGTATTTTGGTAGGAATAAAGAAATATTTGAACCACAAGTTAATAATATGTTTATATGAATACTTTACCGGAAAAATCCGAAAACCCGAAAAAAACCCAAGGTTGAAAAATCCGAATTTTATTAGTTTGATTTGGTTTATAAATTTAAAAATTCGACACAAATGATTTGATTTGATATTTGAAAAACCTGAACTAACCCGGCCATTTACACCCCTAGTTCAAATATATCATGAAACTTTGAGAAAAAAATTATTTATGTCATCCATTAAAAGTTTAGCTCATCTATGCTGTTTCTGTTTGAGAAAAGACTCGTCCATGCTATTATTGTTAACTGAAATGGCTTAAATGAGCCAAATTTTTAACAAATGACATAGACAAGTCTTTTCTTAAAATTCGATGACATATTTGAGCCTATTTTCTTTTGTTACCATAGATTATTTTTTGTGTTGGTGGCATAGATAGCTTATGCCAAGACCAACTTTATTATATTAGATATATTATATACATAAATAGTCATAGATTAATTAACTAAAAATCTTCTTTTTAGGTCAAGTCGTTATGGATTCCACAACCCTTGGTTGTGGAGTTTAGCCACTCATGATTAATGAAACAAAGAGTAGAATTGAATTTCTTCAAGAAGTAATTACTTACAAGAGTGAAAGACAATCAATACCTTGATTTCAATAAGCCGAAGTAAGTTTTATTTAAACTCAGTTTAAGAAAATATCGTCTTCGTCGATAAAATAAAGATAATAAAATAAAATCCTACAAATAGTATTTATAGTACCATAAAATTTAAAATTTATAAATAGAAAGCAGAAATTTCGAGGCTCGTTTGACGCTGCGTCTGACGGCCCGCTACAGGAATGACGGTCCGTCGCTTTGGTCGTCATATAACTTCTAAAATTCCTACATGTCTGATGTTAAATTTGACGGTCCGTCACCTTCTTCGTCACAAAACTTCAGAGACTTTGACCAATTCCTACAGGTATGACGGTGCACTTGACGGCCCATCACAAGTTTGATGGTCCGTCGGGCCTATCGTTTGAGCTCTCCTTTTGACACTTAGCTCCATTTCATTTTCTTTCTAGCTTTGACTTCTGTTCAACACAATAGAAAACTATCAAAAGACAATGTTGTTATTTAAGAACGCACAATTCCTAGTTAAAAGCATTATATGTGTCGTCAAATGTCGACACATCATGGAACCTCCGAAATTTTTTCTCTCAGGGTTGTTTGAGTCTTTTTCCATTCTTTTGATCTCTATAACATGTAGTTTTAGCCTATCCTAAGTGGGATTAAGGGAAAAATAATTGACTAAACCTTCCCATTCATGCTTAATCCTTAGACAATCAAATTCAGTACGTTCTAAGTTCTCTCAAGAAGGAGAATAAGGTTCTTCGCCTTTAAGTTTTAGTTCAAGGAGTAAAGCTAGGGCTTCCATTCCAGTTATATGTGGAATTTCATCAATAGATATCCTTTCACCCATTGAGTCCCAAAGTAAACTTAGTTCTTCAGTTAATGATTTCTATAGAAGTTAGGTTCTTATGAAAATCATAATTTTTTGGTATATTTCATGGATAGCTTCATTATGTGTTTTCACCTATAATTCAATACTTCTCAATAGTATTTTCATGAACCCTTACAATATAGATATTTCATGTATCAGAACTATGTTGTTTTAGATTGCATATTTTAAATTATCAGTTTCTCATGATTAAAGAAACTTTCAAATAAAGTGTCTACTAGTGTCAGTTTATTAGAAATCATGAGCTATTCAGATTATCAGTTTTATCAACAATATGTAATATTATCAGAATATTAGTATTATTAGTCTATCAGCATACATTCAAATGGGAGTATTATTTAGGACATAGGAATGAAGGTTCACCCGTTAGTTTAGGACTAAGATCTTTAGTGGCAATCCTTAAGTACCAGAATTAAATGCCATCGTAGGATTTTAAGGGTCACATGTAAGACTAGGACTGACACCTCAATCCTTTATGGACATCAGTTTAGTGGTACCACATTAGCTCAGATCAGCCTTTATATTCTGACAAGATATAATGGACCTTTTTATGGGGATTATACATAAAACTTCAAGTTTAGCTTACATGGTTATATGTCGATTAATAGTATTCCCCATAATTTAGTTTCGAGCATTGACCTTGTACTTAGTTATATCAGTTTGGTACTTATCAGTTGTATGTTGATTCACTTGGTCATTGCATAAATTTTGTATTTCAATTTCATGTTTAGTTCAATATCTCAGATTTGTCATGTTCAGCTTACTAGATTTTGATGCGTGTCTCACATACTCAGTACATTTAAAGTACTGACCACATACTTTCTTGCGCTATATTATTTTATATTAAAGGTTCAAATGCTCAGTATCCAGTTTGCGATTAGTTCGATTCCATATTAGCTCAGCAACAGAGTTTAGTGAATCTTCATCTTTCGAGGATAGTCCTTAAATTTATTTCAGTTATTTATTCTTTCAGTTTTCAGATAGTTAAAGTTAGTTGGAGCTTGTCCAGTAACTTATCTTAGTAGAGGCTTTCAGACAGTCAGATAGTAGTCTCAGCTTTATGATTGTTGAGATGATTTTGCTGTTGGAGTATTAAATTTTTATGATTTAGATTTCTTACTTACTTCAGTTTAGCTTCCACATCAGTTATCTTTAGTTGTTATTTATATACATCATCTTGGCATCATGTCAGATCATAAATTAGCTTGGGATCACTTGTAGGTCTAAGCATCGTATTATGATTAGGGGATAGTCTCGAATAATAACAAGTACAAGGTTCATAAAACGAAATACTCAACACATCTCAATTGGTTTGACACTTTCTCCTTTAGCTAATGGAATATAAAACAAGGTTTATGTTGGGTTGGGTAATGAATGAGTCGGGTCCTTTTGGATTGAATCATAATTTTATGTGGACTAATAAATAAATGTCATATATTTAATTAAAATTTATTTAAAGGTCATATAGTTGTGTTATTAATGAAAAAGCAATTTTAAGTATGTAGAGACACTTTTAGAGTTGAAAATGACGCTAAGGGCAAATTTGATCCAATTGGTAGGACGAGGACATTTTTCTATCCATTTCTAATATATCAAAACCATTTTTTATCCAATAATGAATAGAGGAAAATAATTAATCCAATAAATGAAATGAGGACATTTTAAAACCATTCCTAATAAGTTTAAGACATTTTTTAAAAACTTTTTCCTCATATTAAGAACATTCTTTTTTATCCAATTCAGCACATTAAATTGTTCTGTAAAACACATATTTGATTTGATACTCTATAATTTAGTTATAAATAGGATCAATAATTTAATTATTATCGTAATTATATGAGTGCCTTTCAAGGAAAAATCATGATTACTGATTTTTTAATATAAAATTTAGAGAATAAAATTAATGATACATTAATTAGTATGAAAATTCATGGGGGAGTTTGATTGCATACCAAAATTAAAAAGCACCTTATGAGAATATATATCTTACTAACTATGATTACAATACTTTCTTAAATTAATTTAACCTAGACATTTAAAAATTAGTCACTCAACTAAATATGTACCAAAATGCAAAAATGAAAAAAAAAAGTTTGACGGAGATGAGCCAAATCCGATTACTTTAATACTACATCCTCTCTGGTCAAACAAATAAAGTGAAGAGATATCTTCATGTTAATTATAATTCCAAATAATTGAATAGTCCACTATTCTAAATCAGTATAAATAAATAGTGTACTTTCTATCATAATCATTCATACATCTCTCTCTCAAAAGCTTTTTTTCTTCTCTTCTCATAGAAAATCGTTAAACATTTGAAAGAAAGATCACCAATGACAAAATATTTTGACATTGTTTTCCCTAGCTCTAATTTTAGGCCAAATAACAAATGCAACTACTCAAAGTGGTACTGATGTAGCACCAAAAATAATTAATTGTTTACTTTTTTACTAGGTAGAGCAACATCACCTAGTCAAGATTGTTGTGTTGGATTACAAGGTTTGGCTAAAACAGCTGCTGCTTCACAATCAAACCACAAAGATATTTGTAATTGTATCAAAGTTGCTGATCAAACTTTTGCAATGGATTATTCAAAAGCTAAACAAATACCTCAACTTAGTAATTACCCTAGCACTATACCAATTGAACCTAATTTTGATTGTTCTAAGTAAGTATTTGTCACCCTTTAATTTAGTATGAGTATTATTGAACTTTGTTATTGTGTTTTAGGTGTTAAAGGCACGTTTAAAATTTAAAGTTTATGGGGGTCTTACATCGATTTCATTTTGAGCATGGTTTTATATGTTCTTAAAATAGAGGCATTTCCCTTTATGTATTTTTTACTAGGAGTTTCTTTTTGGATTGGTTTTATCATTTCGATTTAAATTTTATCTTTGATTATGTGAGATTTTAGAGTTATTTGAATAATAAGAAGAAAACCATCCAAAGGTAAAAGAGATGTAGAGTGGTGACTGTTGATGATATTTTGTGATAAGAATATTGTCAATTTTCCTTTTTTTGTCAATTTTCATCTCTGTTTTACTTAAATGATAGAAAATCCATTAAAAGTTATGTTTGACCATTGTTAATATAAAATAGTGAATTTGTTCGTGTTTACATGATTAATTATAAGAAATGATAAGATATCAATAATTTAATTGGTATAATAGAGGAAAATGTTTGGTTAGTAATTATATAGCAGATTTCCAATAAAGTTATAGGTTTGAAGCAAAAAATTATTATGCTCTGGCGGCATAAGAGTCGACTCAGCATCAACAACTTTGTGCCGCACTGGAGTAAATCCAACATGAGGTTCCGTGCATTCAATCACTTCTCCCTCATTATACTAACAAGTTATTTAAAATATAACTATAATAAGTATTTATTAAAAAGTGAAATCATGAAACATGTTATCGAATATAATAGGATAAAATATTTTAATAGTGTTACATGATTTTATCCGTTTCCCAGTCTGTAGCGTGAGAATAGTAGCATAAGAGTACCATATATGTTATAAAATAATGCAAACAACCAAAGATGTTTGCTATCTCATAGAAACATACACGTGATAAAGTAGTAAACATGTATGAATTTCTTTGGTAACAATACATGCTGATGAATGCATGCGTATTCAGGATTTCAGAATGATGGATGCGTTACTATAAAAAGATAATTTAAAATATATATAATTTTTTCTTCAATACCAAATGCTCGTCTCTTAACATCACAAAAAGCTAGAAGAGTTTAGTCGTTTACCAAGTAATAGTTCTATCTAGACCAAGCAACCAAATCTATGAAGCCTCAACAATTCATTCCACTACATGCATGACATGGAAAATCACATAATTTGTTATGAAACAACGACCAATGAAAGTAATAATAACCAAAAGAAAAATTACATAATTTTATGTGGGAAACCCTCAAGGAGAGAAAACTCATAACCAGTCACCAACTCTTTTATTTTCTCAATGATAGAGGAAAGAAATGAACCAATAAAGCCATGTTTATGTAAGCTCCCTCTCCCTCGCAATCAGGCCCACAAACATAACATAATCAGACCACCTATAAAATATTCCTACTATATTCACTAATTCTTTCTATAGTTTGAAATAATTACATATTGTCTCATTAATTAATAGTTGAATACCATATTTTAAGTCAAATATACCTAGATACATGTATTTTTGCTACCAGATACAATCTGAAATATAAATACATAAAAAAAGTGTTATTTTTCATACTTAGCTTCTGAACTCAAGCTATATTAATGGCGGAAGTGTATTTTGAGAGAAGAGAGAAGAGAGAATTTTATTTCATGCTGATCTAACTAATCTGGAAATCACGTACAAGTATTTATAGTTAATCAACTAATCATCACAACTGGGCACAACTTAGCCTCAAGTTAGTTATTAGCCTAACTAACTTTGATCTTCCACTAACTATTGCTAACAACCAACTAACAGAATAGTGTCAGTGTAACTAACTAAATTCCTACAGTACTCCCCCTCAAGCTGGAGGGTGTAACAAATCCAGCACTCCTAGCTTGTTAAGCAGATACACATGTTGATTTCTTCCAAGTCCTTTTGTAAGCAAGTCTGCTTGCTGGTCTTTTGTTCCAATATGATGAGCTTTCACTTTGCCTTCCTTTATTTTATTCCTAACAAAATGACAATCTATTTTGATATGCTTGGTGTGTTCATGAAAGATTGGATTTGCTGCAATTTGAAGGGCAACCTTACTATCACAATATATATCAACAAGTCTATTTACTTCAACTCCCAACTCACTAAACAGTCCCAGCAGCCAAACAGTCTCAGATGTTGCAGTAGGCAAACTTCTGTACTCTGCTTCTGCAGAACTCCTGGACATTGTATGTTATTTTTTTTGATTTCCATGACATTAATGACTTCCCAAGCTTAATTAGGAACACCCTATTACAGATCTTCTGGTGTTTGGGCATGCAGCCCAGTAAGCATCACAAAAACAACTCAAAGAATCAACTCCATCACTGCTCATCATGACTCTTAAACCTGGTTGTTGCTTCAAATATTTCACCACTCTTATTGCTGCATCCCAGTGTGATCTCTTAGGTGCCTGCATGAATTGACTAAGAGTCTGTACCACAAAGCTTATGTCAGGCGTTATTGTCAAATACAATAGTCTACCAATTAACCTTTGATATCCTGTTATATTCTCCAACAATTCATCAGTGTCATTCCCAGTACAAGTGTCATAGTCTACTGAAGTGAATTTATGATTTCAATCTATAGGAGTACTTACTGGTTTTGTAACTCCTAGCCCCAATTCAGTTATCATCTCCAGTTCATATTTTCTTTGATTCAAAAGTATCCCTTTATTGGACCTTAGCACCTCTATTCCCAAAAAGAACCTTAGTTCTCCTAGGTCCTTGACCTTGAACCTTTTGTGTAAGGCTTCTTTTGTTTCCTGTATGAGACCTTCATTGCTACCTGTAATCAGTAAATCATCCACATATACCAATACTATTATAATTTCATCCTGCTTCTTCTTAGTGAACATTGAGTAGTCATAATTGTTTTGACAGTACCCTGCATCCACTAGTGTTTCTGATAACTTGATATTCCATTGTCTTGATGCTTGTTTTAAGCCATATAATGACTTATTCAATTTGCACACTTTGGTCTCCCCCTGTCTTTTGAAACCTTGAGAAAGTTCCATATACACTTCTTCATAAATCCCCTTGCAAAAATGCATTGTAGACATCCATTTGAAACAAACCCCATCCTTTTGATGCTGCCAGTGCAATCACAGGTGAAAATGTTTCATGATAGTCAAGTTCTTCCTTTTGGCTATATCCTTTTGCTACCAACCTTGCGTTGAGTCTCACTATCTCCCCATTGGCTTAATACTTTATCTTGTATACCCACTTGGATCCAATGGCATTTTTGCCTCTTGGTAAATCAACTATCTCCCATGTATTGTTATCTTCTAAGGCTTTAATCTCCTGTTTCATTGCCAACACCCAGCCTTCATCTTTGGAAGCCTCTTGAAAGATAGTTGGTTCTATTGTTGTTGAAAAACTAGCCAATATTTTCCTGCACTTAACTGACAGCCTGTGATATGACATATAATTGGAAATGGGATATACTGAACTCTCCTTGCCTTTAGTAGTCACATAGTCTTCATGCCATAAATGTGGCTTTGTAGTTCTCCCAGATCTTCTTAGTAATGGCTCAACCTCAGCTCTTTCTGCATCATTCACTTCATCTTCTTGCACCAAGCTGTCATCCTGTGCTGCATCACATACATCTGCAGCATTATGATCATTTTATGCTATTTCTACTTCATCCATCTCTTCAGTAGTCTCAAGAGGCACATCATTTGCATGATCAAGTGGTGTGCACCCCCTATCATCAGATGATGTGGAAATGGGAGAGGCAAATAGAAAGAGATGTTCTTTGAAAGCAACAACTCTAGTTACAAAAAACTGTTTGGTAGCACAATTAAGCAGCTTATACCCTTTTTGAGTAGGAGAGTACCCAAGAAAAATTTATGGTCTAGCCCTTGCCTCAAATTTGTCTGATTTAAGCAAATTGGTAGCATAACATAAGCAACCAAAGACTCTTAGATGATCCAATGAATGGACCTTTTGATACAACAACTCAAAGGGTGTTTTGCCTTTTAACACTTCAGTTGGCAACCTGATAATAAGATAAACAACACCCTCTACACACTCACCCCAGTATCTAGAAGGAATATTAGCCTGAAACTTTAAAGCTCTGGCAACATTTAAGATATGTCTATGATTCCTTTCTACCACTCCATTCTGTTGTGGGGTGTATACACAGCTACTTTGATGGATAATACCATAAGAAGTAAACAAATCATGACATTGTTTGTTGAAAAACTCTGTCCCATTATCTGATCTAACAATATTTAAACATGCATTAAACTGGGTTCTTATGAGTGACATGAAGGTCTTCAAAACAGTAATGACATCACTTTTCATTGGCAACATATAGATCCAAGTGTATCTAGTACAGTCATCAACAATGGAGAGGAAATATTTTTTTCTATCATGAGTAGGAGTCTTATAAGGACCCCATACATCAAGGTGTATCAACTCTAAAGGAAAATTACTTCTAGAAAAGCTAGTTGGAAATACCAATCTACTTTGCTTAGCCAATGGATATATTGGGCAATCTGTAGTTGTAGAGGTGTTTGAGTCTGTTCGCTGAATCAATCCAAGTCTCTTCATGACTTGCAATGAAGGATATCCTAGCATTTGGTGCCAAAGTTTAGTATCTCCTGCCTTAACTGAAGAGAGTGTGGCACTATTAGTTGAGCAGACATCATAAGACTTCACAATATACAAACTCCCTTCCTCCTTACCAATCCCCCTTACCCTGCCATTGTAGAGATCCTGAAATATACAAAAGTCAGGAAAAAAGGTGACAGAGAAGGACATGCTCTTGGTTAGTTTGGAAACTGATATCAAGTTGTATTTAAAGTCTGGGACATATAAGACATTGTCAACTCTCATGCCTTCTAGGAACTGAGCAATTCCTATATGAGTGATTTTAGACTGTTCACCATTTGGCAAGTGAACCAGTTGATTACTAGAACAATGAACCTCAATTTTGTCCTTTAGCATGTCCAGATTAGATGCAATGTGATGAGTGGCACCAAAATCTATGATCCATTCCTTTGGAGAGAATGCAGTTAATAAAAATGTAACAGTACCTGCTAGGTTGTGTTGGTCTATATGTTCCTTCTTACCATTCATCATCTCCTGAATTTGTCTATATTGTTCATCTGAGAACACATGGCCACTCCTCCTATATAACTGTTGCAATTGTTTGTACTGTTCATCTGTGAAAGCCTGATTACCAGTTCCATTCTGCATTGAGCGGCTTCCTTCATTCTCGACTACATAGTGTTTCCTATCATCATTTACAACATTATTCACATTAAAGTTCTTCTGTCTCTCAAAATGTGAGTTGTGTGGTTTCTTGCTGTGATTTGCAGCATAGTTCTTCTTCCTGAAGTCATCATCAGAAGCCTTTTTTGATTCATCCGGATGACCGACCAACCAGTAGCAATTTGCTTTCACATGTCCTCCTCGTCCACAGTGATCATATTTAACAAAGGGCTTCTTTCCTCTCTAAGGCTGGCCTCTATTGAATTGCAGGGGAAAAGGTTCACTCCTCCCTCCTATAGCTGGAAATGGGCACGATCTTTGGCTCTCATCCTCACTAAGCGTAACATATGCTTGATTTAGTGATAGTTCAACAGTTTTGAGCAATAACTGTCTGCGTACTTGCTCATTGGAGTCATTCAAACCACTAAGGAACTGCAGTAATCTCTAGCCCTGGAGATGTTCAATGTAATCCCTAGATTTTACGCAATTACAGCTAGGTGTGGGAACCAAATCATCATATTCAGCCCAAAGTTCTCTCAGCCTTGTAAAATATGTAGCCACAGAATTAGTTCCTTGTGATATCATCGCGATCTCTCGATGTAATTAAAAATTTCGAATTCGATTAACCTTATCAAACCTCTCCTTTAGATCCTCCCATACAAGATGTGCATTGGATGAATACACGATCCCACTAAGAAGATGTGTAGAAACTGTATTCATGATCCATGATAAGATAATCGCATTGCAGGTCTCCCAATCTTCATGTAGATCAGTACTGAATTGATCCTTCTTACAGGTCCCGTTAACAAATCCCAATTTCCTTTTTGCTTGCAAAGCTATCGTCATAGATCATCTCCATAACTCGTAGTTTTCAGATCCAGTTAGTTTTGTTGGAATCAACACTTATCCTGGAGTATCTGACGGGTGAACAAATAAGGGATGTGTATTGTTGATTTTCTCAGTAGTCACATGAGATTGTCGATCATCAGCTGGTTCTGTTTCTGAATTTCCAGCCATTTGTGATCGCAATTGAAAAACCTATTTGATTGGAGCATATGATCCCAGTCACCACTGCTCTGATACCATGTTATTTTTCATACTCAGCTTGTGAACTCAAGCTATACTAATGGCGGAAGTGTATTTTGAGAGAAGAGAGAATTTTATTTCATACTGATCTAACTGATTTGTAAATCACATACAAGTATTTATAGTTAATCAACTAATCATCACAGCTTAGCATCAAGTTAGTTATTAGCCTAACTAACTTTGATCTTCCACTAATTATTGCTAACAACCAACTAACAGAATAGGAGAGTGAGATAGGAGGGATGCAAGCGAGAAAGTTGTGTATCCCAGATATATGTGAATCACACTATATACCTGTATTTGGGATATATATACCAAATACATTATGAAATACAAATACTTAGGGAAATAAGCGAGCGAGGGAGTCAATGTATCTCCTATGAATGTGAAATCACTTAGATACAGTGTATCTAAAACAAATTACATCTAATTTTGACATCATGTATTCAAAATACATATATCTAGACACGCCAAATACATATATATAAAAAACCAATACCTAACACGAATAATAATTTTAAAAACTCATAAGAAAGCACCTAATTGAGAATGATCTTTTTAACTTTTTACTCCAAATAAGAATGAGAAATCATCACATCAGTATACTCTTGAATGTGAACCAACTTTATTGGCTGTGGATTGAGTTGACCAATTTAGACTAAAGACCAAAACCCAAGTTGAAATTAAAGGAATGTCATGTCCAAAATATCAAATTTGGAGCAAAGTCATCTCTCTCATCTATTCTTCCAAGCTGTTGTTAATGACTTTTTTTTCCTATTCAAACCATACTATTTAATGACTTTTTCTCCATTCCAATCATATATACCAATTCTCTCTATAGTTTAAAATAATTTACATATTGTCTCACAAATTAATAAATTTAATATCAGAATTCAAGTTAAATATACATAGATATATATATTTTTGCTACCAGATACACTTTGAAATACAAATACATAGGGAGAGAGGCGAGCGAGAGAGGAGGGAGGAGAGCAAAATAGGACCGAGGCAAGCGAGATAGGAGGGTGGCAAGCGAGAGGGCCAGTGTATTCCAGATACATGTGAATCACACTATCTACATGTATCAAGGATACCAAATACATTTTGAAATACATACACATAGAGAGAGAGAGGCGAGTGAGAGAGTTGGTATATCCTAAATAAATGTGAATTCACTTGGATATAATGTATCTAAACGTGTCAGATACATGTATCTGAAAACCAAACTCTAACACAAATGATAATTTCAAAAATTCATGAGAAAACTCATAATTAAACCGTAAACTACTGAGATTTGTGTTGTTTGTCCATATTAAAAGTGGTCTTTAACTTTTTACTCCAAATAAGAATGAGAAACCATCCCAATATACTATTGAATGTGAACCAACTTTCTTGGCTTTGGATCGACCATTTTAGACTCTTGAATGTGAACCAACTTTCTTGGCTTTGGATTTGACCATGTGAACCAACTTTATTGGCTTTGGATTGAGTTGACCATTTTAGACGGAAGACCAAAACCCAAATTGAAATTAAAAGGAATGTCATGTCAAAAATATCAAATTTGGAGCAAAGTTATCACACTCTCATCTATTCCTCCAAGCTGGCTATTTAATGACTTCTTTTCCCTATTCAAACCATACTATTTAATGCAAAGCATCTATGCCACCAACCCACCCACTTTTCTTCCTTCTCTAAACCATTTTCCCTTCATTTTTCCCTTTAATCTAATGGACCTTCTCTTACTCTTCTCCCAATGTCCACCATTCCCTCCTCCGTCTACGGCGGCACCCCACCACCACCACCTCCTCCCACCACCACCAATACGCTCATCGAGAGCCTCAATAAAATCGGCCTCGGCTACGCAATTGCAATTGCCCTTGCTTTCCTTTTCCTCCTATCCACTCTCCTCCTTTCCTCTTACCTCTGCTTCCGCTCCGCCTGCTATCGCCGCCGCCAAGCCCAATCCCAAACCCGAAACCCTAACACCGGAATTTACATTCCGAGGGTAATTTTCGTTGCTGAAGAAGACCAAAACGACGATGTTTCATCTCAAAATACTTTCGCGGGCCTTGATCAAGCTGTAATCAACTCGTACCCTAAATTGATTTACTCGAAGCGAAACGGAAATTTGGGAAACGGAAACGGAAACGACGTCGTGTGTTCAATTTGTTTGTGCGATTACAAGGAAGCGGAGATGTTACGGATGTTACCTGACTGTAACCATTATTTTCATGTGATGTGTGTAGATGCGTGGCTAAAGCTGAATGCTTCGTGTCCAGTCTGCCGGAACTCTTCGTTACCGACGCCGATGTCGACGCCGTTGTCGGAGGTGGTCCCACTTTCTCAATATTCCGATGGCCGGAGAAGACATTGATGATTGAAAATGGATGCTTGTTTGCAAGTTTGGAAGCGCTTGGAATTTTATTATTATTATTATTATTATTATTATTATTTATCCTTTTTATATATTTGAAGTTGGAATTTCTGTTGAATATTAATTATTCTCTCAATAAGTAGAATTCAAAGAAATAAGATATTTCTATATTTAATAATATTTTAATTTAAAAATATTTACTTTATTTCAAAAATGATTTATATCCATGACTTTTATTTTAGATAATAAGTTTCAAAAGTATTTTTTTTTCCTCTTAAATTGCATCACATAAAATAATAAAAGTGGCAGCAGGTTGTAATTAGTTTTTCTTGATACAATCATTTTTCTTTAATCTATAGTCGTTAATAAATGATGAATTCCATTTTTGGTACATAAGAAAGGGCTAAGGCGGAAGGAATTCTCATTGGTGAATCAAATTAAATCTATTTTCAGATTAAAATGGAAAATCATAATAATAAGTTAATAACAATAAAACTATGATAATACGAAAAGTAACGGTAAGAGCCTGTTTGGTATTGCTGTTGGAAGCCCAGAAGCACTTATTTTGAGAAAAACACTTTTTTTGAAAAATTAGGTGTTTGACAAACCTGTAAAACTACTTTTAAATGGAAGCAGAAGCAGAAGCAGATTTTCTGTTGTTGGGAAGAAGCTAAAAATTTCTGCTTTTAAAAAAAAAGCATAAGCAGAAACAAAAAATTATATTTTTCAAGACTAAAATATCCCTTCTATATATATATATATATATTTACCAATATAGATCTTATTAGTTAGTTAACATATCTCATATGTTTGGATACATTTCATTTAATAATTTTATTTTTTATTTTTATATGATAATTTTTTATATTTTATTTTACATTTATGTATTATTATTATTATTTTATTTATTATTTTACTAATTATTTTACAGAATTAAAAAAAAGGTAACAACAATATTTTTGCAAGATTAGAAAAAAAAACAACAATTAAAGATTTAAACCCTCCAAAAAATGTATAGTATTTATTGAAAGTTTGAATATGAATATTTTAATTAAATAAAAATAAAATTTTAATTTAATTTTTTGTAATAGATGTTTAAACTAGTTTCTCTCTATAAAATAATCTTAATATTAAAATTACATTAATACTCGCATTTATCGTAATTTGACTCTCAAAAGCACTTTTTAAAAAAGATTAGCCAAACACAATTTGCTTATAAAAAGCACTTATCAAATAAATTAGCCAAACGCAAATTGCTTTTTTTCAAAAGCACTTTTCTGAAAAGCCATTTTAAAAAAGTGCTTATGAAAATAAGCAGTTTTTAGCAGCAATGCCAAACAGGTTCTAAGTCATTGAATTTAATAGTACCTCAAAAGAAATGGCTAATTCTTTAAGGATATGATAATACCAAAAAGTGAATGTATTTCAAATGAAATTATTTTTTTCTGGTGATGGATGAGTTGTCGCGGAGTATTTAAGGAGATGTGTCATGGTATATAGTATTTTCAAATGATATAATTCTGATTGATGAGATTCGTGGAAGAGTTAAGGCTAAGCTGGAGATTTAAGACAGACCTTGGAGTTTAGAACCAAGACAAAATGCTTGGAGTGGAACTTTAGTAACGTAATACTTGAGGTTGACGTGAAAGTGATGCTTGATACACATGTCATCCAAAAGAGAGAAAGTTTTAAGTATCTTGGATCTATTATTCCAGAAAATGAAAATATTGATGATAATGTCACACACCACATTAGTGTAGGGTGGATGAAATGAAAGTTCACGTTTGGAGTTTTGTGTGATAAAAAAGTGTCTCCAAAACTTAAAAGCATATTCTTTAGAGCGGTGGTTAGATCAACTATGTTGTATGGAGTATAGTGTTGGCCACTCAAGAACTCCCATGTTTAATCGATGCAAGTTGTGAAAATGAGGATATTGAGATGGATGTGTGTGCATATTAGGAGAGATTAGATTAGAATGAAGACGTCCACAACAAGTTAGGAGTGACCTCAATTGAGGACAAGATATGGGAAACAACGTTGTGATGGTTCGAACATTTGAAGAGAAGATGTAAGGATGTCTTAGTGCGGAGGTGTGAGAGGTTGGCTATGGATGATTTTAGAAGAGGTAAAGGTAGATCGAAAAAGTATTAAGGAGAAGTGATTAGACAGGAGATGACAGAACATCAACTTACCGAGGACATGACTTTAAATGGGAGGTTATGAAGGACATTGATTAGGGTAAAAGATTAATTATGTAGTTAACCGTTGTTTCACTTATCCTTCCATACTATAGATTAATCCCAATATTACTCTTGTAGTTTCTTGTACTTTATTATCATACTATCTTGTTGTGATTACTATTCAAGATGATTTGTCATGTTATCTATAGTATTTTGTCATGGCTATTTCATTTTCATAATTTCTTTTTTCACACTGCTTTGGACTATTTTTTTTTTCTTGAGCTGAGAGTTTTTAGAAAATAATCTCTCTATCTTCAAGGTAGGAGTAATTGTCTGTGTACTATATTTCCTCCAAATTTCACTTTGTAGGATTATATACTGAATATGTTGTTGTATGTTTAAGACCATAAGATTAACAGACATTTTAATATATTCAACATATTTTTAGTTTAAGTCTATAACGTTTAAATTTTTCTTCTATTTTCATAAACTTCGTAACTTAAGCTAGACAAACAAATTAAAACAAACGAGTATTATTCATATTTTATCTAATTATTAGAATTGAAAAAATAAGGTGGGCTACCTTATAGGACCTTATAAGTGCCGTAGAAATTTCCTTTTTATTATATTAATAATTAAAAATTGAGAGTCAAGTGTCAAGATCAGAATAGGAAATATAGTCAATAACTAGTGTTATTTCTTTTTTTAATTTCTCATTTGGTGGTAGAAGCCCACATTAGAGCTCTGATTAAATTCGAATTGCGCACTCCAAGGCTCATTCGGGGGTGACGTTTCCAACAGGATTTTCTCCATACCCAAGACTCGAACTCGAAACCTCTAGTTAAGGGTGAATCAGTCGTACTACTGCACTACAACCCAGGCTGGTCAACAACTAGTATTGATTCTCTTGAGTCTCAGTCAACAATTATATATTATCAAATCTCTTTTGAGTTAAGGTTGGGTGGTTTGCTGGAGAATATAGACGCTAAAAAAGGACTTTGAAAAAGAACATCTATAATTTGAGAAATTCAGCAAGCTAATTCTGTTTTTTTTTTCTTTAAACCTTATTTATGCATTCTCAACTTCTTGTTTGCTGAAAAACTTTTTTCATGTTCTTTGTAAATCTTTGAGAAACATACGAGTAATTATGTAAATGTTGGTTGAATATACGGGAAAAATAAATTATATTCACCAACCTCACGAGGTTGGTATTTGATTAAAAAATAATAAGTATGTAAAAATAAATTTAATAATGACGATTTTTTGAGGTTGGTTGATTTTGGGCGTATTTGTATACATGTTTGCCATATTTTATTCATGCTTAGCCTTGTTTTGAGGACGATAACTGTTTGTAATTATGCGTTTAAATGCATATTCTTGATAATGAACTAAAATAGACAATTAGATGCATTCCAGGTAAAATTGTGGAGAAAATCAATCTGAGTGAGTTAAAGATAGAATGTGGAGAAAATCAATCTGAGTGAGTTAAAGATAGAATGTCGATACTTAGGAACGAAGTTTGCAAGATTCTGGACGAAGTAAGAGTTGGAACATTGACTGACGCACTGCGCCAAGTATTTAACTTCATAATAAGTAAGAAAATCACCCAGGCTGAAGCAGCTGGCGCGCCACGCCAGGCATGTATCCAGGTGAAAATTATTCCAAGGCCGAGTTCAAACTCAACAAAATTGGGGGGAGGGGTGGGGGGTGGGGGTTATTTTGCATTAATATAAATACAACTCTTAAACGTTTTTTAAGGGATCGATCACTTTTGGAGCAAGCATAATGCGAAGTTGAGATTCCACCATTAGGTTTCTTCTTAATTCTTTTAGTCTTATTTTGTATGAACAATTTAAATTATTGTAGTTTTGATTGGAATATGAGTAGCTAAAGCCCTTCTTCTGGGGTTACGATCATAACATGATTGTTTAGTATATAATTGATTTGAAAAAGATTGTTTATCATATTAGTTGTTCTTATAATCATGTAATTACTATTTTAATGCTTAGCTACTGTTGGAATAAATATATTATCTCTTTATGAACTCAGAAGAAGAATATAAGTAGTAAGATCTTTAGTTTAGTAAAATAACGAATTAATTTCCGTCTTAGATAGAAATATACTTAGAATGCCTTACTTGATTATAAAATGGGAAAATATATTTCATGTTGGTTTATCACATTCCCACTCAATGATGTAGTGATGAGACCAATTTGGATAGATGATTAGAGGCCCGAAAGATCATAATCATGTCATTAACCCCGTAAATCAACAACTAGATGAATGAACTAAGTCGATGAAATCGACTACTTTACTTGAGTGCGTAGCAAGTCATAAATATGAAATTTCTCTCAAACTATGATCACAATCAATATACTTACTTTCACTATTTAAATTTAAGTAGATATAAACGCCAACCAAAATCTTCTATTGGTTACTTAAGCACTTGCTTAATTTACGATATTGGAATAAACTAGATTATTGCTAAGTCTCAAATCCTTTGAAAATGATATCTGGACTTCACTAGTCTATATTACTTGTAAAATCTCGTACACTTGCGTGTGTGTTGGGAGTTTACACCCCGAACATTGGTACTCTTAAAATAATTATATATATATTTTAAAATTAAATCAACCTAATTATAAGGTCAATTTTTTAATCAAAATAAATCAAATCATTTTTTAAAAATTGACCTTTTAATAAATACATATGTTATCTCAATCTCTCACACTGACAAACAGGTGTCTCAGGCCATCGGACCACCGATGCCTAGCCCTTGTTCCTCCTTTGAGCTCCACCATCGCCGCACCACTTCCACGGCACCTTAATTCTCTAATGAAAGTTTTTTTTTTCTTTCAAATATATTAGGGATGCATTTTGTGTTAGATTACATTAGTCAAACTGAAATGTATGCTTATGATTTTAGTTTAGCTGACTTCTCTGCATATAAAAAAATTGGTTCAATTTAGTTATTTAAATTTATCAGAATTATAACTTATAAAACATCTTTATTCTCAAGAAATTGAAACCTATATTTAACAACTTAAGAATCTCTTACAAATTGAATAATGGTAAATATTTTCAAAATTCAAATCTACTCCAACAATACAAAAGTAGATTAATTTTTAAATTTAATTTTTATCGAGTTATGAGTGTTTTCAGGACTAGAACTCAACGACCACTTAGATATTACTCACTTTGTCCTATTTTATGTGACATTCTTTTCTTTTTAGTCTGTCCCAAAAAGTATATTACCTTATTATAATTAGAAACAATTTAATTTTAAAATTTCCCTTTTTACCCTTAATGAAATCAATCTCAACCATATAAATATCCAATGATTGTTTTAGACCATATCCTTTTTTTTTCTTAAACACCATGCTAAGTCGAAAATTGTCATATAAAATGAAACGGAGGGAGTAGTTTTCCTACTAAAATAATTTTTAAAATTTCTATTTTAGAGAAAATCTCATTTATCAGCTACACTTCCCCGCTGTTAATATTTTCAAAATGTAAATATAAAAAGTAAATTAATTTTTCAGATCAGAAAAAAATATTCCATCACAAGTGGAACTTTTAATTCAGGCTCGGTATATTACCCGTACCTAGCGGTTCGGATTCCGGTCCTCCTCCTTTTCCCGACATATATAAACTCACTTTATTCTTCACTGTTTCAATTTGCCAATCGGAGCTCCGATCCATACCGAAAATGGCTGAGCAAGTTGAGCATTCAGAGCACAAAGAAGAATCGTTGATGGAGAAAATAGCTGGCGAGATTCACTTCGACCGATCCTCCTCCTCCTCGTCGGATTCCGATTCCGAGGTGAAACCTGCAGCCGTGCCGGAAGTGTCGCCGTCGCCGGCTTTGGTTAAGGCTAAGATTTGGCGGCTGTTTGGAAGAGAAAAGCCGGTTCACCATGTTTTTGGTGGAGGCAAACGTATACGACTTGAACTTCACTTTGTTACCTTCTTCAATTTTGTATATTTATTTTGTTTAATGATTTCAAACTTTAGGGGTTAAGTGATTGCTTGTTGAGTGATGGATTAGGGTTTAGGGTTTTGAAGTATCTTAGCTCACGTTTGGCTATTAATTTTGAAGTTGAAACTTTGACAATTTTAGTTTTTTGAAGTTGTGATTTTCGGAATTTGAAGTTGTGTTTGGACATACATTTTACTTGAAAGAGTTGAAGTTTTGTGAGAGAAAGTCACAAAAACTCCCAAATTCTAGTTTTGGGAACTTGAAAATATTCGAGGATATAATCAAATTTCGTGGCGAAACAGATATTTGAAGTCCCAAAATCCATAGCCAGATAGCTTAAAGCATCTACCGCGACCTTGGTTGGGTAGTACAATGTAGATGTGTCATTAGTGATAGGCTTATGTTTCTGTGTTCTAGTAAATCAAGTTTTATATTTAGGTTGAGAAGGTTAGAGGGAAGGGTGTATTGTTATGGCGATTGGAAGCTGAAAACAGTAATTTGTGAGTTACGAGAAAATATTTTCAGGAATGTTGAGATAAAATATGCTTTTAGTTATATATATATCATGCTTGTATTGAAGTTCTTGATCTTATTTTATGTATCTAATTGTAAGAGTGATGTGATAAGTAATGGGCTTTAGGCTATTGCAAACTGATGTTTGGTTGACAAGAGGGGTTGCTCGGATGGTAAGCAACCTCCACCTCCAATCCTAAGGGTTTAGGTTCTAGTCACCAATGGAGCAAAAAGGTGGGACCTCCCTGGAGCTCCTAGGGAGGGGGGGGATGATGTTTGGTTGCCTTATGTGGATGGTAGAGTTATATGAAGGTTTGCTATGAGTTGGATTTTTGAGAAGAGAAATTTCAGTTTGATTCTGTCTGGTTTTATGCAGCTGCTGATGTTTTCTTGTGGAGGAACAAGACTATATCTGCTAGTGTACTTGGTGTAGCAACTGCAGTATGGGTTCTTTTTGAATTGCTCGAGTACTTCCTGGTTGGTCTAGTCTGTCACTTGTTGATCTTCACCGTTGCTGTCTTATTCTTGTGGTCCAATGCGACAACCTTTATTAACAAGTGAGCTTCTAATTTTTTTTGCATTGATTGATGCTGCAATTTGCTTAGCCACTAGTTGGAAACAGTTTTATGCATTCTTTTGACAGGAAACGTCCACACATCCCAGAAGTTCAGCTTCCAGAGGAGCCAATCCTTGAGATTGCTTCTGCTCTAAGTATTGAAATTAACCGTGCTCTTAGTGTGTTGCGAGAAATTGCAACTGGGAGAGATCTGAAGAAGTTCCTTGCTGTAAGTTGCTCAGTTACTATCTTTCCTTGTATAAATTTTACCTGAAACTTTGTTGTTCCTCTTTTGCCATCAGCCATGCTGAAAAAGAAAATGGTAATGATTGTCTTGTTCATCCTCATTAGATTTCACGTCGTATGTGTACTTGAACTCCTCGCTCCTTTGACCGATGCTGGCTCAGTAGAGAGTATGTTTTCTTCTTTTGGCGAATGAAAACAATTACAGTACGAAAACTCCCAACTGGATGTTTCTATTAGCTTGTAGTTTCTGCGAATACTCTATCTTTTGTCTTTCGTATTGCCTGCGCCTAATTATGTTGACTGAACTATCCTATTTGCTGAAGTTTATCCTTCTTTTCCGATTATTAGGTCCTTGGAATCACTAAGCATTTCTAGTTTTCTTAAATAGGTCCAGAACTCTTCTTGTGACATGTCATTCACCGATGTCACTATGGTATTCTGTATCTTTTAATTCATCTGAATCATCTTTGTTCACATAAATTACTCACTCTATCAGGTCGTTGCTGGTTTATGGATCCTCTCAGTGGTCGGCAATTGCTGCAACTTTCTGACGCTGTTCTACATATGTAAGTGCAAATTTTATAGGGGTCGTTTTGTATTTGTTATCTGTTCTAAACTGATACTGATTGTATCTTCCTCTCAATGCAACAGTATTCGTACTCCTCCATACAGTTCCTGTTCTTTATGAGAAGTATGAAGATAAAGTGGATCCATTAGCTGAGAAAGCAATGCAGGAGATCAAGAAACAATACGCCGTCTTTGATGCCAGAGTTTTGAGTAAAATCCCCATAGGGCCATTAAAAGATAAGAAAACTGCGTAGTTGTGCTGTGAGCTACTTGTCGTGCAAGAATATTATGGCTACTGTGAGTTTTCAGAATTTTACTATACTATTTCTTGTGTTTACATAGGCCTTTAGGCATCTTATTTATCTGCTTTTGGAACTTTATTGCCAATAATTGAAAGCCGGCAGGATTAGTTTATGGACCTTGTCTCTTTACATTGTTAGTTGCAATTTTCTTTTCTCTAATATATTACAACTTGTTTAGATTGTTATTTAAATTTTTATTGTATCGTATGGTTAAATTCGAGTAGGTTGTTGTATACTCCTTTTAGTAGTAATAGTAAAGCTAATCCAGTAACAAATGTGCATAACAGTATCGTTAATCAGTAACTTTTAGTAGAGAAACAAATGTGATATTTTCAATTATAGTGTCCAAAGCACCAATTTTTGTGATGCTATGTCTCAGTTATGTTCTAAATAATTAATCAATTTTACAAGATAATAGTGTTTTTGACAATTTCTCTAAAGATATTTATAATTGACATATTGATTAGCAGAGCGTATGGTGATACTGGTATTTTGAATGTTCCTTTTCAACATATATTTTTTCGTCAAATTTTTCTTTTTTTCCAATTTCGTTTTCAAGAATAAAACAATGGAAAACTTTAATTATTTGGATATTAATTATGAAAGTCAAGAGGGGTTTTTTTTATATTGGTTCGGAACGCCGGTGTGGTGCCTACTTCCTGTCCCCTTGAGTTTCAAGGTTTTCCTTAAGAGCTTGTTGAGAACTTGAATGTTACAAAGTATTCCGACTAAGAGCTCTGTCCGATATGCAAATCAGATCTTCTACTTTAACACAATCTCTACTTGTATAACCTACACTTAGATCTTTCTTTCTCTTTTCTTTTTCAATTGTATGCTCACGAGAATACAAAGCTTTTATGAAAGACAATAGAAAACAACAATACAAGTTCAAGTGAAGTGCATACTTCACAACTAAGGCTATGAGTGGTTTATATAGTGTTGAGGACTGCTCTTTTAAGGAATAACCCAAGGGTGTTTTAAATCAAGGATCTTGATTGAATCCTTGATTCGGTTGATTGATTCATGTCCGTATCAAATATGTGCATGAGCAAACCGATTCCTTCCTTCTTGGAGATCTTGTAATCTTGATATTCTTCCTTCTTTTGTAATCTTGATACTTGGCTGATTTGATTGATCGTCTATCTTCCAGATTTACTTAATCCTAATCAGATGCTAGGATTGTGGTTGCCTTGATTCTGTATCCCTTGAATGATGGCTTTCCTTTCTTGTATTGCTTCAGTGAGTGCAGATTGATTTCTTCCTTTCTGGTAATGCTTTGAGTGATGTCCTTTTTTTTGAATTACTTGCCTGCAATTTATCATAAACAGGTTGAGTATTTCATTATCAAAATTGATCGATTCTATGAGGCTATCAAATTATTTCCTTTGTAATTGCGAAAATCATTTACACTCTCGAACTTTGATTTAAAAATCAAATTTTCCCGCGAAATAATCATTCTCCCCTCCTTTATCCTATGTAAAGTCTATTTTACCTTTGTCATTGTAATCTTCCGTGGCGTGCGTAGAATTTCTTGTAAGCAGTGTCACCTTTTAAAATGAGAAAATAAATAAACAATGTAGCATCATATTAAAAAAATATATATATATATAAATAAAACATAATTTCCGTATAGTACTATACCTTTTAAAAAAAAATTAATAACTTTTTCTCGATGGGTTTTCATTTATTTTTAAAAAATTTATTGTTTAATTATATTCTCAACACGCCCCTTAAACTGCGGGCCTGATTTTTTTTTCATGGGTCAAACACCTCAGGACCTCTGCATAGCTCTGATACCATGTTAAAGTGTGTGTCCATTTTATCTAAAAGCTTAAGTTGTTAGAGAAAATACACTTTTATTGTTTAATTATATTCTCAACAGTAATACCATATATATATTTTTTTTCATACAAAGCACCAAAAATGATTGGTGAGAAAGAAGGTAAATAAAAAAAAACATAAAAAATATATCAAATTTATGAGGCTAGGAAGGTTTGAATACTTAACCTCACCTGCAGAATTTCAACCTCAAACCAACTGAACTATGCATAACTTTGGTTGAAGGTGTGTCACATTTACATTATATATCCTTTTTATCTGTTTTCCCTTTTCGGTGTATATAGATATTTAGTAAAAAAATTCGACGAAGCAAGTGTCATGTGACACCCCATAACCCTTGCTAAATCCGCCCCCGGTAATCTTTCATCTATATAATATCTTTTCATATTATATATATATAATAATTTATTTTTTAATCTTTGTATTAATAGACTTTTATTTAAGTTCATTAACATTATAAGTAGAATAATCCTTTTATAAGTTTAATGCAAAATCTAGTTTTTTTTTTTAATAATTGTTATTTTAATATTACATATACGTAGGTATGAATGTATTATGTGCATAGATATTTAAGTTTTACTTATCTCTTAGGCATAATACATTAACATGCTCTTTAACTTGACCTCAGCTGGCATCGATGTTCTCCAACTGTCACGATCCAAAAATGGACGTGATGTCACTTGCCTATTTCAACCAAGACAAGTCAGCCTCATTCCAACGAAAACGAAAGAAATGCGGAAAGAAATAAAGCAAGAAGAAGACAAAGGCGGAAAACTTATTCATTCTAAACAATACTCCAAAACCTGATTGTCACGTGTACAAACCACTAATGTAAATACAAAATTCGTAACATAAATACAAGTCTCAAATGTCTTTGCTTCTCAAATAGAACAAAGCATAAATAAAGGAAAAGAGGGCCCATCGAGATGACAAGCAGCTACCTCTCAAGTCCTTCAACGAGCCTCGAAATCAAGAGAAGAAAAAGAAGATCACACGATTTCGAACTCGGAACCTACACAAGTGTAGAAACAAGGAGTGAGTGTCACCAACACGGTATCCAATAAACAACCTAATAAACTAGGCAACCTAGCTAAATCGAATACTCCTTTCCATCCCAATCGAACCTCCACAAACTATAACCTGCACAGAAATCAGTCCAACCTAACAATTCTACAATACACAAGTCTTAGGATTCAAAGATCAAAGACCAAAAGTCACATTTCTACAGTCGACAAGTATCAAATCAGTGACTCTCAAGTGCAAAGCATTTCAATCACAAATATCAACACGTTCAATTCATATATCAAATAAACTAATCCAACACATCAATTAGCTCAATCACATGTATCAACTAAGTCAAATATAGGCATCAAGTAGATTGATCACAAAGGTCACAATTTGTCGGAATCATTTTTCTTCGGCACAGTGTTCCTAGTCGGAACTATTTCCCTTCGACTTTCACATTAATCATTTTTTGGAACCAATTTCCTTCGGCATTTATATTACTAGCCGGAACCATTTTCCTTCGACTTTTATCACAAAATATCACTTTCCGGAACCATTTTTCTTCGACATTTATATCACTAGTCGGAATTATTTTCCTTCGGCTTTTATCACAAAATATCACTTGTCGGAACCATTTCCCTTCGGTATTTATATCACTAGTCTGAACCATTTCCCTTAGGCTTTTATCACAAAATATCACTTGCCAGAATCATTTTCCTTCGACATTTGTATCAAGTGTCTCATCATGGTGTTCAACAATCAATGCACATAAGCAATATCACACCACACAGAGAGAGACAACAATTTATATCATTCCAGTCCACTTTCATGCGTTCAAGCAATTCACCAGTCAATCAAATAGCCAGAACAAGGCAATTCACAATTTATCATTATCATCAAGAAGCCTTTTCATTTTCCCCTTTTTTTGTTGGTTAGCATTAATCAATTGGAACAAATAACCCTTCACCTCATTCCCAATTACTCCCCAACACATAGACAATGAAGAGAAGTAAGCAATTCAACCAAATTGCAAAGTTTAAGAGATCACTTGCCTTAAAGCAATCAATCAATCTATAACAATCAAGTATTCACAGTCACTCATCGAAAATAACAATACCCACCTCAATTATTTAGAGAAATGGGTTAATCATCTCAACACCCAATTTCAAAAAAGGAGGTTTGAATCCGGAAGTCAATACTTGAAAATGATATTTAAGGCTTTAGGAACTCATTAGTGAACATTATTTTGAAAAAGGAATCGAAATCACTTCAAAATCACCATTTTAGATTGAAACTCAAGTTTTTGCAAAACCTTGACATTTTTCAAATCAAATCTCAAATTATGATGTTAGAATCCACAAAAAAATCAAAGGGAAATGAAGTTTTAGGGTCATGAAACCTTACCCAAATGATTTAGCACAAGAAAATCCTTCACAAATTGCCTCAGATGGTTTTCCAAGCTCAAAAAATGGAAAATGGGGTTTAAACCCCAAAATTACAAGTCAAAAATTGCGGGCCTTCGCTTGCGAACAGGTCCTCGCGATCGCAAAAGTCTAGGGAAATTGACCCTTCGCGAAAGCGAACCAGACCTCGCAAATGCGAGCCTCGCGATCGTGAGAGACACCAGAAAAAGTCAGCCAACTCTCAAATCATCGGAAGGACCCTCGAGATTCGTTCGAAACCCCGTACACATAAACCAGATATGCAAATCAACTAAACTCGACGTTTTGAACACAATAGAACCGTCAAAATACGAATTCGAGGTCTCCTCGACCCGACATCCGTGGAAACCATAAGAAACTAACTCAATGCCTAAAAAGGCTAAAACAAGCTCGGGACCTCTCAAAAAGCGACCAAGACCACTCCTATGCCTAAAATTATCCTCCGAATCCAACGGAAATCTCAGAATTCTGGTCTGAGCATCTGAACCCCGAATATTGACCAAAGTCAACCCAAAGACTAAATTTCCACTAATTCACAACTTAGAACCTCAAATCCTCAAAAAGACTTCAAACATGAAATCGACAACTCTCACAAATCATATTCCACATTCCGGAATAAATGGAATTGATCGAATTCCATTTCGACTCTAAAACTCCAAAAGACTCCGAAAACTACTTTTAAGCAACTCAAGCCTTTCAAAGGCGAAAAGGTCTGGTGGACCCTTATACTTGTATTGATTTGTATTGTGAACTCTTCTACTTACCCATTTGTCATCTGGACCCCTGAACCCATCCAAACCCAACATTTTAAACACATTTTTTGATGTGGTATCCTATGTGGCAAGAGTCCACACGGAGCGTGTGAAACACACAAAACAGGAGCGTGTGAAACACACAAAACAGGAGCGTGAGACATCCCAAAAAGGCATTAACGGTCCCTTTTTGAGGCATTAAAGGCTTCTTCTTCCTCATTTGCACTCAACACCATTGTTGGGCAAATTGAACTGTTTTTTCTTCTCTTTCTCGATCTTGTCTCTCCACATTTCTTCTCCTTTATTTTTTTCCTACGATTTAAAGCCATCTCTTCTTCCTCTTTGTGCGATTCTATTGTATTTTTGTTAGTTTGATTTTGTTAGTCGTCACCATGACGCGGGTTCGATGTTGCTACTGTGGAATCTATGCTGAATTTAAGACGTCAAGAACACCAACTAATCCTGGAAGAATGTTTTGGGGTTGCCAAAAATATTCATCTGGTAATGGGTGTGGATTCTTTCGATGGGCTGATGCCAATGATTCAACATGCCAAGAAAAATACAACATCAAGAATCCATCAATGAATTCAGGGCAAGGAAGACAAGCAAGACAAGCCTCAGGACATAGAAGACATAGAAGACATGAAAGGCAAGAAAGACAAGGATCAAACACTAGTATTGATATCACTGTTATTGTGATTGTTTTTATTTGGTTTCTAACTGTTGTTTTTAAGATATATTGATTTGTATTGGCTGTTATTTGATAATGAAAGACATTGACTTCATTCAAACACAAATTTGTTGTCAATTATATGCAGCAGTTGTCAATTGCACAACACAGACATTGACTTCACAATAGCCTTTTAACACAAATAACAAAAGCATTCACTTCATTCAAACACAAATTCATATACAAAAACAAAGTCTTCCCAATTAAGGCATAACCAAAATAGTTGGGATCAAGTCATTAAGATAAATAAAGTCAGTTGGGACTAAGTCATTAAGCTAAACAAAGAGAAATCTAATGTGTGCCTTGAGTGCTTGGTGTGGCATGAGTGTCTGTTGTGGCTTGAGTGTTTCTGTAACTCTCCTCTCTTAGCTGCCTTTGAGTAACTGCAGCTCTTCCCTTCCACCTTAGTCCATTGGGTTTGTAACCAAGATCAATATTAGTAGGAGTTGAACTTGACAATGTAGCACTATGTAACACTTTATCAGTATTTCCAGACTGAGAAAAAACAAAAATCTTCACTTAAAGATGAACTAATATCAATTAAGACAATTAAATGTGTTTTAGTCATAAAATACATACCCTCTCAGTTACACTTCCACTGGATCCAAATAAGAGACCATAGTCAGTTGTTTTTGTATTTCTTTGCCTTGGTCTCTTATATCCAAGAGTTGCACCACCTCTCAAAGATGTGCTAGTCTTTCTTTTTTGGCCACCTGCACTACAAGTTGATTCTTGAGTATCTAATGGAGTTGTTGCAGACCTCACACCACTTGATGTAACATTTCTAGGCTTTCCACCAGATGTTGAGGCAGTTGCAGGCCTCACACCACTTGATGTAGCACTGGTAGGCCTTCCAGCAGATGCTGAGGCAGTTTTGGGCCTCAAACCACTTGATGTAGCACCTATAGGCCTTCCACCAGATGCTGAGGCAGTTTCAGGCCTCACACCACTTGATGTAGCACTGGTAGGCCTTCCACCAGATGCTGAGGCAGTTTCATGCCTCAAACCACTTGATATAGCACCTATAGGCCTTCCACCAGATGCTGAGGCAGTTTCAAGCCTCAAACTTGGACTTGCATTGACACTTGATTGACTTCCAATTGCAGCATTTGTAAAATCAGATATAGTGAATGGATTTGTAAAATCAACATTTGTTCCAGCAGTTGAAGTTCCAATTCCAGCAGTTAAAGTTCCAACATTTTTCTACAAACATATTTAAAAGTCAAAAGTATAACTAAAAAGAGTAAAATTCAGTAACAGAAAGACATTAAATTAAAACACAACTTACCAGAGTTGGACATCCTTTCTTGTTATGTCCAAAAGTCTTACACACAGAACATTTCATTTTTCTTCCTTTCCTTGTAGCGTTTCCGAACTTCTTCTTAACAGGTTCATCACTATCTTTTCTCCTGTTTTTACCTGGTCTTCCTAGCATGGCAGTAATTTCAGGTGGTTCAATGGCTGGTCTTGTGCTTTTTGGCCACATCTTTATGTTTGTCATAGGTTGTATAAACCTATTATATGCTTTCAAGTATGTTTCCTTCTTATACCAGTGATCCACAAATGACTCAACAATCAAATCTTTATAATGAATTGCTGTAAGTGTATGGTCACAAGGAATTCCCTTTAGTTGCCATGACCTACAACTACACACCTTCTTTTTTAGGTCAACAACATGTTTATAAGGTGGATCATGAATCTCAAAGCCAAGATCACCACTAAACTTCACCTCACAATTATTTGCAATTTCAGCATTTTTTCTAAGAGTGTCCATAGCCATTGGTGATACATCAGTAATCCATTTTTCTGAAAATTCTCTTATTTGATTCATTCTTTCTATGACTTTGACTCGTATTTCCTCTAGCATAGTGATGATTGATTTGAACCTAGCACCCAAAATCCAACTGTTGAAAGTCTCACACATGTTGTTCTCAACCACATCACACTTGCTATGTTCTTTAAAAAATGCTCTACACCATGCTTCTTTGTTATACTTTAACAAATCTTCCACAGTACCTTGTCCTAACTGACTCATGTCATCAAGTTTTACCTGTAAAAGGACCTCAAATGATGCCCCGGCAACCTGCCAGAATTTTCTTCTCCTTTCTTCACCCCTCCACTCTTTCTTCCAATTTGCCCATATATGCCTAGCACACCATCTAATTTCAGCATTTGGCAATAATTCAGTAAGTGCAAGATGAAGACCCTGTCAACAAAGAACATTAGACACACAATAATGTTAAATATCAGTTACTACAGAAAATAGAAAGAATAAATTTAACAAATAATTTAGTAATACCTTCTGCATATCAGACATCACTGTTAGTCCTTCACCTTCAGTTTCTGTAAGTTCCAAATCATGTTTGATGCACTTGAGAAACCAAGACCATGTGTCCTTGGTTTCTTTATCAACTACTGCCCATGCTATAGGGTACATCTGATTATTTCCATCTTTGGAAATGCAAGATAAAAGTTCACCTTTACATACACTCTTGAGAAATGCACCATCTAACCCAATAATCTTTCTACACCCTTCTTCCATCCACTTTTTAAAGAACTGTAATGACCCGGAAGGTCATTTTTGAAAATTTTGAACTATCCGATCAATTCAACGAAATCTCCAAAATCTGGTTGTCACGTGCACAAGCCTCTAATGTATTCCAATAGATTTGAAAGAAAACACAAGTCTCAAATGATATTGTCACTAAAGCAGAACAAAATCATAAATAGGAGTAAGAAGGTCCGTTGAGATGACAAACAGCTACCTTGCAAATCTCCACAGGAAGCCTCGGACAAGAAAAGAGGGAATAGAAAGTATCACAAAAATTCGGGCTCGTAACCTACAAAAAAATTGTAGAAGCAAGGGGTGAGTACCAAACCACGCGGTACTCAGCAAGTAAACTTCTAAACACAAGCTAAGGGAATAGAATATGGGTACTCCTTACACCCCATCCGAACCTCCACAACTACAACCTGCATAAAATCAGCCCAAACTAGCAGTTCACAATTTACATAGCACATAGTTCAATAACAACACTCCAACAATTACAGATCAGCAAGACACGGGATCAAGTTCATAAATCGCAAGTTCAACAGAAAGGCACTCACAAGTTCACAAATGATAAAGATATGCAATGCAATGAAATGCAATGCCACGTATGATGATGCATGTCTGACCTAGTGATACACACCCGCTGTCTCTCAGTCCGGGACCCATGGGGGACATATCTGTCCATGCATCCGTCGCGGCGTGCGACACGACCCTCGAATCATAGTATCCGTCGCGGCGCGCGACACGTCCCTCGAATCATAATATCCGTCGCGGCGCGCGACACGTCCCTCGAAATGGTCCTTCCTCTTTAATTTCTTATTCTTTCTCAATTCACATAACACTTATCACAACCATGTCTCAAAACCAATGCAAATAACATGTTCACATAAATAATGAGGAGATGACCATTTTCATAAAAATGCACACTTCATAACAACACAATTGTGATACAACATCAACAATGAATCAATAAGCCTTTCAAACCATTCCCAACACATCACACACCAATAATTAATCACATTGCCTTTTATTACCCCTTTTTCATCATTAAAATTATTCAATATGGACAAGTCAACCCATCACCAAGTCCCATTACTCCCCAACACATACCACAAGGAAATACACGAATTCTATACACTTAACAAGGTTGAGAAATCCACTTGCCTCAAACAATCGAATAATTACTCCGAGACTTGAGCCTTCCCCTTTCTTTGAGCTTCCAAATCAATGCAATCTATTCACATACATAATCACAATAAGATCCTGAAACTAACAATACCCATTTTACTATATGTCTAACATAGACCCAAACGCTCACCCAAATCTATAATCAAGTTCTTAAGTTTCAAGCCTAGGGTTAAGCTTCAATTTCTCCAATATCATAACTTTAATGGTAATTGAGTAAAAATAATGCACCTAATATTTAATTACATATCTCAATATAGTAAAGCTAAAAATAATGCACCTAATATTTAATTACATATCTCAATATAGTAAAGCTTGAACTATAATACAATAATGACAAGAAAATAAACCAATTTATAAACCATTCCCGGAGAAAAGCAAAAATCTTAGAACCTTCGAATTCCTGCATTCCATGGTCATATATGTATACATATCACCTTAAGCATTTACTACCCATCATAGCCCCCACCAATCACTAGAACCCTTAGTAATCATTGGAAGAAAAACCTTGTCTCCCTACTAAGCCCCAAATTCAAACTAATTAACACAGTGAAGAACGAGTGCAACAAATACACTTCCCAACCTAATTTCGTACAGACAATTGAAACATGCACTTTAATAATATCATATAAACATGTGTATATGTAATCAGCAATCAGCAATTTGCATCAATCAAAATTGAGTACCTGCACTTCGTTGTTCGTCCAACGCACGACGCAGGTAGGTTTTCTGCCTTTCTTTATTTTCTTTTCTAAATTAATTAAGTATAAAATAAACCAGCTCTACTACTTATTTTAATATATATATATATATATATATATATATGGGCCAAATAGTATAAGATTTTAATAAATGGAGAAATAAATTTCAAACTTATCTCATTATTATCAACTAAATTAATTATTTAAAATTTATCCATTAATTAAATAGCCATAGTTATCGAATAGTTCAAAATTTTCAAAAATGACCTTCCGAGTCATTACAAGAACCAAGACAAATATAGATGCCCATAAACACCTCTTTTCCTGTAATTGTGTTCTTGGATGTCCTAATAGATACAGTAGTTCAAGGATTTGTGGTCTTTAATTCCTCAGCATAATCATACAGCCTAGCAAACTCCTCTCTGAAATCTCCCATATGTTCATTCATAACTCTCAGTTTCGCCTTTCTACAACTTGTCTTACTGACATACAAACCATACAGTTTTTGTATTAAAGATTGAATCTGATAAAGTTTGATGGTAGGCTCACTCATAATCCTCTCCTTGTAATGTTTACTAATCCAAATGGAGGTACACAGTTTGTTTCTTGTTCTTTTACAACACTTGTGGATAGGAAAATATGTCTTAACACTGAAGTTTCCAGTGTTACCATCAATACTTCCAAGAATATGCCAAGGACAACCCTTTCTTTTACACTTTGCCCTTATCCTTTCCTTCTCATTAGGTTTCAACTTAATGTTCACACCCTTCTGAATAGAGTAAGTTTGCAGTGCCTCCCTAAACTCAATATGATTCAAAAAAATCATATACAATTGAAATAAAACCTTTTTAGCAGTTGGGTCAAAGTAGATCTTGGTACTTGTTCTTCTAGGTGGTGGATCTACCACTTCATCATTCTCAACATCATCCCCTTCATCTTCACTAATGTCACTACCAGGATCTGAGCTATCAAAATAAGGGTCATCACCACCCAAATTGCCTTCAAATCTTCCCCTTTTCTCCTTATAAATGTCTTCAAAATCAGCATCTATACCTACAGGACCAGATGGTATCTCATCTAGATTTACTCTATCAGCCTTCTCTTTAACTTGATCTTGAATGTTAGATTGTCTAGCTTGAAGCAACTCCTTATCCAAATCACTCAAATCATCAATGTTTTCATCAAGATCATAGAGAAAATCAGAATCAGAATGAAGCTCTACATTTACTCTAGGGGACTGATCTTGGTTTAAATTCCTATTTTCGTTTTCATCAAATGGTTCAGATGAATACACATCAGCACTAGTGCTTGACAAATTAGGTAGCTCTTCAACAACTAAAGGTATACTAATTGGATGTACCACAAATACATCAACAAAATCTGCAGCCTTCAAACTATTAAGAAACTTTAACGCATTAGAATTAGTATTTGACATGTAATAACCACCCTTCTTGTTGACTCTACATCCAAATGTTTCAACACTGTCAAGACCCAATTCACTTGCTATTTTATGAAACAACATGATATGCAACTCATCTACATCTATATTAATCTTTTCAATATCAGTGATTCCATTGGCATACCTTAGCTTAGGATCAGATAGAAAACAACCTCCATAGTGAAATTGAAGTGTCACTATTGTTAAAGCCATTCACTTACCATGCCTGAAAAGTGACAAGAAAAACAAGTTGTAAAAGATTCTAATTTTAAAAGTAAAAATAACAAAAAGCCCTAATATTTTAAGGAAACAAGGTGTCAAGATTCGTATACACCTCTGATGTATAAGAATGGACCACTAACACAATCAAAATAGTTATTTTACGAATAAACCCTAGAATCTACTCGAATTCACAAAATATGCCATTGAAGTCCCTCGAAGTCATAACACTCACTACGAAAGCATATTACACTAACATTAGACACAAATCAAAGTAAAATTTCCAAAAATTTTCAGAAAATCCAGTGACAATCGACCCTAAAAGCAAACAAATACATACAGCGAAAATGCAAGAAATACAAACTGAGAAACTGAACAATGAAAAACTGAGGAACTTACGATGATAAAACGTCCTTCAGCTGAGCGTATGAGTTCTTCGGAGAAGGGGAAATCGCGGTAATGAGTGAGTTCAGTGGGAGAAGTCGTGGAGAAGGGGAGAGAAGAAGAAGTGTCTAGATGAACAATGAAAAATTACTTTTCTTTGTTCATACTACTCATTGCTTATGTGGTCTAAAGTTTTCTTACGTGGATTAAAAGGATTTTTTATTTAGCCAACGTGTTAAGTGTTTGTGCAACACGCACCAGGCCACATCAAAAAATGTGTTTAAAATGTTGGGTTTGGATGGGTTCAGGAGTCCAGATGACAAATGGGTAAATAGAAGGGTCCATAATACAAATCGATACAAGTACAAGGGTCCACCAGACCATTTCGCCCCTTTCAAACTCAAAATTTACCAAATTCTCAACTTTTTACTCAAAGTTTGGAACCAACTTCCAAAACTCAATAAAGAAACAACTCGGGGTCAATATCGGGTGGGAAAAAACGCTAATTTTTAAAAAAATAACCAACCGGGTCATTACACCAACTTATGGGTGCACACAAGTAGACATTTAAATCTGTATAAAGTTGAGCAAGTAGATATAGGCGTCCTACACATAAAATAATATGTGTCCTACATGACACTATACAGATCAGTTCGAGTATGTCACACGCGAATTGTCATGTAGAACACATGTATCTACTTGTTCAACTTTATATAAATTTAAGTGTTTATTTGTGTACACCCAAAATTGGAGGGCTTAAATGACAATTGAAGCCAATTTAAAGGGCACGTTTATGTAATCATGTCTTTCTTTTATTCTCTATTATATATGTAGATAAATGAATTTTGATTGTTGTTAATGATTTAAAAAAAAATTGTGAATTAAAATTTATTTACAATATAAATAAATAGATAATCTTTTAAGAAATTGTTACGAAATATATATTTTTGCTATTAATTATTTTTTATGACTATATCAAAATATGTTTATAAGGTTATCACATTATACATTTCATTAAAATTAATAATATTTTTTTATTCTGTTCATTTTTTTTTATTATAGAACAACATTAAATTATATACTCAATTACTATTTATTTTTTTTTGGATGAAATAAATATTGTTTTAATAGAAAAATTGTTATAGAGATTAAAAAATAAAAAAAATCAGAATTTTAAAAGAAGTATAAAAAAGGAAGATAACCGTTGAGAATGTAAGGATAGAATAGTCATTTTAAAATGTCAATTAGTAAAATAAGAAGGAAATGATTATTTTTCTAAGTTGAGAGCGGAGTTTGATTTTTTAAATAAAGTCCAGGAATATAAATAATTTTCACCCTTTTTAACCATAGCTCACTCTATGAACGTTAATTAAAGATCATTTTCTAGAACTACTACACTATGCTCTATTTACTCTTTCAATTCTCGTCAGTGTCTCTGACCACCATGAGTCATTAAAATTTATTTTTTCATTTAATTGATATTTCTTTGATAAATTATTTTCTTAATTTTTTTTTATTAAGAATTTTCATCTTCTTTATAATTAGACACTTTGAGTTTCGTAATCTACTATTAGTCTTTTCTCTATTCTAGTATACATCTAAAACTATTTGGAAGATAAAGCTCCATGGAGCAAGAAATCCACTCAGTTTATTCTTATTTTTCCTTTCAGGTATCTTCTGCTTAGCAAGATACAAAGGAATCAAAGGTTACTAATTAGGAACTCAGATCCTTTTTTAATCTTATAGTTTACTGATATATATGAAAGTTTAAATTAATATTTTAAAATTTATTATCTTCTCATTATATTATATATAACACTTTTGAAGCATCAATTAAATTCAATATTTTCTAAATATTTTATGTAAACTTAGTTATAATGATGGTGTTCGAACCATCTTAGACGTATCTCTACCACTAAAAAACTTTACATAATGTTTTCAAAATATACAAGGTTAACATAATATTTTAAAAGGTTCTCAGCACATATACAGAAATTTAAATTCTTACCTGTATAATATCAAAAATAATTGTCGATATTACGATTAAGTAGTTGAAAAATTATTAGTAGGCATCACCAAAAATGACTAATAAATTTAAATGCCTACTAATAATTTTTGGCAAAAGAATTTGTTAGTCATTTTAGGGTCCTTCGATTGACCAGAATAACAGAACTTATATGTGTGTGTATGTACTTTATGAAGAACTTATATATAAATAGAAGTGCACTTGGGGCATTGGTTGAAGTTATTGCTTCCTTGGGTCAGTTTGTATATTTTGACACACCTTTGACTATTGTTTCAACAAAGTTACAGTTTATGTATTTAACTTAAAATCTATATCTGGCCTACATATTTGTAATTTTTCCACTGCTCATGCCACTAATGGCCAATTGGATACAACAATAATATCCTTCAATTATCATCGAAAGTTTTGCTAGTGCCCATGTTAAGATAATGATATGATATCCCTACCATCTACAAATCTTGAGCCTGTCTCTATGGATCATTTTAAGCTACATAAGTTACACAAAGTGGTCTAAGCTTTTTTGACTTTACACCCACATAAACTTTTCTGATTTATGTAACTTTTAATAAAATGGTATGAAGCTATCCATGTATTTTTAAATTTTTCCTTATTTTTTTTCCTCCCCTCCTTCCTTCTTTTCTTTTCTTTTATCCCAATTTTTTTTTTAAAAAAAAACTTTCCTCTACCTAGTAGCCATTAACACTCGCTGTCTAAGACCACCACAGAGACCTATTTTCTACAAAAATAAAATAAAATGGGGAATATACTTTGATTTGAAGAACTTTTTGAAGAATCATACTATTACGATTTTTTGAAACTTTAATTCAAAATCTAAAAATATTTAGTAGATATTTAAAGAGCGAGTGTGGTTGAATAAATCAAAAATATCTTGACGAGTCTGTATACAAATTTTGAGAAAGCGTGAAATGATTTAGATCGATTTTATCCTGACCCAACTATCGGGTTGTGCGGGCACCTATTCTAACATCTAAAATACGAGAACCCTTATCACCCAACTTAAAATCTGAAAACAGAAGTACGCAGAAACATGATATATCACCATAATAAAATAAGAGAAACAATCTTGACCTTGATTACAATAGAAAACTTTAATAAAACGAAAAACCCTCCCTAGGAATTAGTCTAAACGGGTATAAGAGCTACTAATAGAATACAAAATATTAAATCAAGACACAATTCCCACCATAAGGAAGAGAGGAGTAAAAGTTATTGGAGATCACCATTGTCTTCACCTACGAATCACCACTAGTCCTACAACCAAACTACACCAAGTGGCATAGCAAGAGTAGTAACAATATAAATAACATGCACTGATAGGCATCATCGATCGACCCAAATCCACCACATAATATCATGTAAATAATCATAAGAAATACACGATTTGAAGCTATACAACCTCGGTCTTTTAAAAACATCCCTTACTACCAAGTATTACTACCTCTAAGCTCATACAATCTATCCCGAGCCTCCTTATCTCATTCTGCTACCAGTTCCACCATTAGGAGTCATTCCTCCCTCCTATCTTGTCATAGCCTAACCCCTATCGACTAGGTT
Source organism: Solanum appendiculatum (assembly GCA_018342035.1). NCBI lineage: Eukaryota > Viridiplantae > Streptophyta > Magnoliopsida > Solanales > Solanaceae > Solanum > Solanum appendiculatum. The sequence goes on from JAGDQO010000782.1 coordinate 376,197, forward strand.
TCCCAAGCCTACCCATCTTACCCAACATTAGAATTACCTTACTGATTCCAACCCTAAATGCAAATCTACCCACTATCCGTGTTAACGGGTCTTTCACCTCACTTAAGATCTCATCCTAACAACCCTGGCCCTTGGCCCATTTAGTAGACCATCGGTAGAACTCTTACTTATACCCCCTAACTCAATCTATACATGATTCGACACACTCTTCCAGTAAAGCAAACCACCAAGGATCCCTAAGACATCATCTATGATATTTGATATGCAATCTCGGTCTACACAAGAACAACACCAGCAATTAAACACAATAATCCGGCCCCTCATGGACCAACACACAAAAGCACATCCAAACATGTACTAAGTGTGATACCTGAGTCAATCATAATAGAATCTTTACCAGGCGTGGACCCGAGTCAATCATAATAAAAAAAATATTAGGCATGATAATCGAGGCAACCAATAGAATTTCGTGCCAGGCGTGGTACCCGAGGCAACCGAATAATCACATATTAACACAATCTTTTTGGTGACTTTAGCTAGGAGTTTAATGTATTGCATAACATGTGTAGGCATATTGTTTAAACTAGCTTTAGCCAGAGTGGTCCTACTCTCAATGTTCAAGAATTTAGTTTTCCATCCTGCTAGATTTTGTGTGGGTTGTCGATTATATATTGATAATCTTTCAGGGAGGGTTTTTTTTGTTGAAGATAGGGAATCCTAGATATTTACCAAAGGAAGTATTCTTTTTAATTCCCAGAATGTTGGATATGTCTCCTTTTAGTTCTTTCTTACAGTTTTTTTTGAGAATATTAGCTTCGATTTACCATAGTTAATGGATTGTCCAGAGCTTTCACAAAACTTTAAGAGAACTTGATTAATGATTTTCGCATTATATTTCTAAGCCCTACTCATGAGTACAAGGTCATCCGTAAAGAAGGAGTGTGAGATATTTGGTCCCCTTTCTGGGAACTTGACTGAATTCCAACTCTTTTCCGTAACTTCAGCCTCAATCTTACGAGAGAGCATTTCCATGCAAAGGATGGAGATGTAGGGGGATATGAGATCTACTTGTCTAATGCCTCTTGAGGGTTCAAAGTAGTCTGTGTGATCACCATTTACTAGAATGGCTACTCTACTTGATGAGATACAAGACATGATCAAGTTGATAAGCTTGGGTGGTAACCCAAAGAATTGAAGGGTTTCGCGAATGAAAGCCCATTCTATTTTGTCGAAAGCCTTTTCTAGGTTAATTTTTATCATCATATTTGCATTCTTGCCCTTCACTGTTTGGTAATGAGAGATAACCTCCTAGATTATTATTGCATTGTCCGTGACTTGTCTTTTTTGTAGGAAGTTTGATTGATAGGGCCCACATAGATCATTCATAATCATTTATAGCCGATTGGTGATGATTTTTATAATAATTTTATGGGTTGTGTTACAAAGGCTTATTGGCCTAAAATCTTTTAATGTGTTGGCTCCTTTTACTTTAGGTATTAAGCAGGCATGTGTACTATTAATATTCATTGGTATATGTTCCTTTTGAAAAACTTGGACACATAGAGATACCATTGAGTTCCCTACTATGTCCCAAAATTTTAATTAAAGAAAGGATGTAGGCCATCGGAACGTGGGGCTTTGTGAGGCTGGACGGAGAACACTATCATTTTGATTTCTTCCTCAGATGGGATGTTCCCTAACTCTAGTAGATTTGGATGATTAAAACTAAAAATGTGTGTATCACACCTCAAGAAGGATGCTTTCTCCATTGATATGCTAAATAGGTTTTTGAATAAGTTAAGGGTGAGTAGTAATAGACTTGGCATATCATAGCCATTTTCAATTTGGAAGGCCATAATCCTATTTCTTCTCCTTTTATTCAGGGTCGTTGTATGGAAGAACCTAGTATTTGGATCACTATCATTAAGCCAATTTATCCTTGACTTCAACCTAAAAAAATCCTCCAATTTTAGAATCTGGTTGAATTCATGAGAGACCTTTGCTACGAGATTTAGTAGGAAGGAGCTAGATGCATAATTAGGTGTGAGTTGGATTACTTGAAGCCTTCTTAATAGGATCCTTCTTTAATAGAAGATGTTTTCAAAGGTTTATTTGTTCCAAAAGTGAAACGACCCCAAAAATGCCCGAAAATGTGCTTCGGAAACATCTCAAAATCCGTGCATGATTTCAGAAATTCGACTTCATATTCTTATTCGTGGGGTCAAATTGAGTGGGAAATGGGTCTAACCCGAATTTTAGAGCAACCGTATCAAAATTCAAAAATCGCAAAAATTGCGATTTGGAGGGTCAACTTTAAAGGGGCATATCTCCTAGCACACAAGGAACTGGAAGGGCTGCAACCTATGAAATTAAAGCTCTTTGAGTTAGCTTTCCAACGCACTTGGTTTCACCTTAGTCCGAGTTAGGATGAGGGAGTTATGACCATTTTCGTAAAACCTGTCTGTGCAGATTTGCAATTCCAGTGAGCAAGTTTTTTTTAGGTGGGTTGGAAGTCATTTTTTTATAAAAAGGGGATATGTCCCATATTTAGTCATTTTCTAAACTCCAAAAACACTCTCTAAGCCCTCTCCAAAACTTCCACCAAGATCTTCAACCAAATTCAAACATCTCAAGCTCTAATTCCGGATTCAAGACTCAATCTCAAGTTTCGATTCTCCATTCCAATCTTCATCAAGGATTCTCCAAAGTTGAGGTATGTGGGTTTGATTGTGGAAACCTTCCTTTCCACAAGTCCACCCATTTATCCTCTATTTCCCTACTTCAAGTTTATGGGTCCTTATGATTATTTATGAACTCTTGAATTATGGAATTACTACTACACACCCTATTATGGTCTATTTTGCATATTATCATGAAATGGAATTATTATGTGATGTTTATGGTTTACATGCTTCCATGATCAAATTATGAAGGTTGATAAATATATGTATGTTGTTGGTGGGCTGATTTATATGGATTTTGGAATTGGTTGGACTTAGTATTCTTGAAATACATGATTTCATTTACATGAACAATTGCCCACCTTGTGTTTGATAAAATGCCCATTTATAAAATTCTTAGGAAAGGGAAGGTCCAAGGTACGTCCTATGAGTCGGATGGTTATGTAATTACTGAAATGATGATGAAATGGACACATGGATATGATTTCTATATTAAGTGTTGTGAGTCGACAAGCCTTACGTCGGGGGGTAGTAGGTCCCGTATAACCGTATCGAGGGGTTGGTACTTGTGTTCTAGTACGGGGGGTAAGTAGGCCGTATAACCTGTATCGAGGGGTGCGTACACCGCTGGTTGCCTAGTACGGGGGTAGTAGGCCCCGTATAACCATATCGGGGGGTTTGTACCTTGGTCCCTAGCTCGGGGGGTGGTAGGCCCGTGTAACCATATTGAGGGGTTTGTACCTCTGTCGCCTCTCCAAGGGGGTGGTAGGCCTTGGAAATACTATATTGATGGTCACTCGCCACACATGTACTACGTCCCACTAAATATGAGTTTTTATGTAAGCATCATTATACATATCATTTCATTAATATGCTATCTATTGGGTATGATTACGCATTTTTCCTATGATGTCCATCTAATGTAGCATTGCATTGCATCCCATATACTTAGTACATTAAAATGTACTAACGCATACTCTATGCCTACATGATGTCACCATGTAGGGACCGGAGCACCGCTTGACCATCCTCCTCCGCGTGGCCAGTACGATTTTCTATTAGTGGTTATCTGGTGAGTCCTCCATTTCGGGGAGTCGCTCAATGATCTTTTTGCTTTTAATGTATTAAACTTTTCCTTTCTAGTTAATGTTTTGCTATGAGGGTGAGGCCCGGTAGTTTTGTCTTGCCCCGCTAGTACTCATGTTAGAGGTGGAGTGTTGACAAAGTGTGGTATTATTTATGCTTGAGCTTGACTCATCTATGGTATTTATGTATCATTTCTTTTTTTCTTCTGGCTCCCTTAGTCCCGATTTCCCCTTGACTATGCTTATCGCTTATGGTCATTTAATTGCTTCCGCGACCAAGGATGTGTAATGATACGCTATGAGGCTTGTTTGGGGTTCCTTCGGGTTCCCCATTCGCCGGTCACATCTAGGCCCTAGGCTTGGGTCGTGACAAAAAGGTCGCTTTTCTCATGAAGTTCGGGATTGCATCAATTATGTTATTGGTATTTCCCCAGTAATCTAGAACGATACAATTGAGGTCTGGGTGAGTAGCCCACATCGATTCGAATCTAAAAATATTATGATGTCATTTTGTTTTATTTTGGAAGAGCGAGAGCAAAAGTGTACAGTGATCAGAGTGTGTTTGCAGCAAGTGATGGACTTGCGCGTTAGGAAATTTTGAAGCGACTCAGCATTGGCAAAGAAACGGTCAAGTCATTCTAGGATGAGTTTACTTTTATCCTTAAAGCGTTTACTTAGCCAAGTGTATTTTTCCCCCTTAAAACCCAAATCATTCAAATTTACAATAATTAATTGTTTCCTAGAAATCATTCATACGGGGTCTACTGGCCGGTCGGTCTACCACCAGACTTATCAAAGCTACTCATTAATTCGTTAAAATCTCCTTCTAATAACTAACATCCATTATACATATTCTTAATTCTTTTTAGATTATTCCACAAAATATTCCTATTCTTCCTGCACGTGCTAGCATAAATGCAACTCAAAAATCAAAAGTCGTTAGTGGAACATACCTTCACCATTGCATGAATCTCTTGTCCAGAGGTAACAATATCATTCACTTCTAATATACAGTCATCCCAAAGAATGACCAGGGCACTAACATTCTCCACAGATGGGACTTGTATCATTTTTGTAGAGGGAAAGTCGTTTATCACGATTTGGTGATTATGCATTTTTGTTTCGACTAAGGCTACTAGTGGTGGTTTATGCCAATCTATTAAAGATCTAAAGTTCCTCCTAAGATCTAGACTGTTACAACCTCTGTATTTCTGAATGATGATATTCATGGATCTATTCTGGTTGGATGGGACATGTCCCACATTTGAGGGAATTCATACCTTCTGAGTTGGATTCATTACTACTATGAAATTCCCTATTTTTGGAGAACGTGGAGCACAAATATCTATTGAAACTTTCCTTAAGTTTGGAGGGCAAATTAGAGTGCATTTTTTTTTAATAGTTCTTTGAATAGCATTACTTTTACTTCATTTAACACCCAAATTTCTTTACGAGTTTCCCTCATCATTTCCATCGCTTCCTCTACTTCTTGGATACTTGGATTTGGTTCTACGTTTTGGCCAACAAATCTTAGAGGTATGGGAGAGCGAACTTGATGAGGTACCTATTCGGACGATGCTACTTGGTTTGGGATATTCAAGCCCATCTTCTCTTCCACTTTGTTGTTGTTCATTGCCATATTGGCTGGGTTTATCTACTGGCCCTCATATGATTGTTCCATGGGGACATAGTTACTTCCTAAGCATACTGGTGGAAGAAAAGAGGTGGAAAGAGGAGTGATTCCTATTTTTAAATATGATTCAACGGGTTGAAGAGAGGCATTTTCCAAGGGAGATGCTAGAATGGAAGATTAGGAAATGGCATCGACAATGGGGGCCAGAGAATAGTTGTCATCTAGGCATGGTGATTGTAAGCTTCCCAAGACAATCCCATCCCCTCGGATATAACTTGGGTTAAAAAGGTTGGGTTTTGGGTTACTATGACTACTTCTTGACCTTTCACTATAGCTGAGAAGGACAGGGCTTGACGATGCAGACCTATTTCTAGCCAGAATTACGGGACATGATTTTATGGTGGAGCTTGGGTAGCATAGCAAGTGTTTTTCCCTATTGTTATCGGATCGTTGGGAAATGAGGATATAAGATTGAGAACTGATTTTGCGGATTCATGTTGTTCTCCAATTTTTTAGAGTTGGGTTTGAGGATATGTGGAAGCAGACTACGTCTTTGTGGAGACCTTCTCTGTTGATATAGAAAGGGTCTCCGTGATATTATGTGATGTAGATGGTAATTCTATAGATGTAGAATTGATGGGATGATTACCTATTTATTAGAATACAGAGATATATTTTTGAAAGTTAATGTCCTAGGAATATTAAATAGAGATTGTCTTTTATCTTTAAGAGCCCCCTCTATTTTTGAATAGGTGTCTGTGGGGATTAGGGGGGACATAGGTACAGAGTTAGGGTATATGGATAGGGTACTTTTTCAAAATTAGTATTTGCCACCACTAAATCTAAAACTTGTGGGTATTTCATCATCAAACTGGTTCCTAAAAGGGTGGAGTCGACAAAGGGGAGATTTGGCTGCAGGGTAGGGGTTAAAATAGGGGTCAACTTAGACGTATAGGTTACTATTTCATTCTTTTTCTGTAAGTTTACTTTCTTTTTTTTTTACCAAAAATGTTCTTATTTTCTTAGATCATTGCTGAGTCAATGATAACGCCATTGCTTCCACTGTTCGTAACTTTTTGGTTTGGCTGGTTATGGTTCTGGGATCGAACCTCTTTGACAATATCATTTTTATGGTTTGATAGTAGTGTACTCTTTCTATATTTAAAAACTTTAAATTCAAGATACTTACCTATACTAGATTTAAATAATTTAATGCTAATACCTGAATCCTTGTCATTGATCCCAATGGGGACTGCTTGAACAACTTCTTCTTGGGGAATGCCATCACTTGCCATTTTTCTCATTATCCGCATTGGTTGATTCTTTATGTGGTGCGGCTCTAGTTGGCAGATGAGGTTGCTCCGCTTCAATAATTTATGACACATTAATAGACGTTTCTTGTGAGGAGAAATTTAGTGGGTTATGACCTAGCACCCTACACTTATTACAAAAAATACCCGATCCTTCATAAATAATTGGTTATTTGTGATGATTTATATAAATTTATTTCTTAACTGGAATGTCCAACAAAAAATTAAAGAATATGTGTGCATACTGACTCTCAGAGTTGCTGACATACAGACGTCCATCTTAACTAGCTTCCCCAGCCTTCTCCCTACTCTAGCTAGAATAGTATGGTCATAGAACTGTGGTGGTAGTTCAGGGAGTTTAATCCATATGGTTGAGACATTCTCCTTAACTTATGAGGCATCAAAATTGGGGTGCCATTTTGTAAGGCTCTTTACATATTTTCTTCCTTGAAGAATTTAACTATGTAGTAATCATGCCTCAAATCAATTAACATGATTTTTTTCATTCGTCTCCACAAGACTCCCGATCTTTTTCTAAGGTGACTTTTTTTTTTTCAAATAATTTAATGATGACAGAATAGGTCCAAGGACGGTAGATCGGTGGCTTATCTTCTTCAGACAGAAAAATGGAGTTATCTATATCTCAGCACTGATCTTGAGATGGATCATTTAAGACTGTCTGTGCGATGGTTGGTCAATAATTTGCATTGACAAGTCTGACATTTTTTTCGGTTACATGGGTACCTTAGTCTCTCACCATCCCTCCCTTCTGGATGATTCATAGCAAACTCAATAAATTGTTGCACACCCTTTACGAATTCAGGATCATATAGACCTTTGGTTAACCTTTTGTACATCCACTGACGATTTGAACTCATTTTATTTATAAACCTTCTTTTCTGATAATATGAGAAGGGCAAATAGAATTATAAATATAATATCTATGGATAGCTAAAAAGGGTGAAACTTATAATTAAGGTAGAAAAACAAATGTTTCCACTCAGTCTTAGTTGCAATAGAGAATAAAAATAACCAAAATAAAGGTATGATGTTTCTCTGCAAAAATAGTTTTATTATTTTTAAACTAATAAACCGGAAGAAACCAAACACATAAAAATAAGTTTTATGCAACAGGATTCTCGAAAATAGTAGACCTAAGAGGATTCTTGAAACCCCTTCACAACTATCTTAGAGAAATCACCTTATTAAGGGATTCAAAAATAGAAGTTCATATACCCGATCTTCTTCAGTCAATAACCAATCAGTCACAAACTATATAAACATTATATATTAACCAAGCAAATAAAGTATATCAGAAGAATCTACAATTGGCTTATCAAATTTTAAAAAAAGCCTGATAAAGAATACTTACTGCTTAGCCGAAAGGATTGTAAACTGAGAATCCAAGAGCTGCAAATGATTACATATGCTTGTATTTGGGGGAAAATGAAAAAGATTCACATAAAGTACAACGTGGGCAGCAATTGAGGAAAGAAAAAAACGGAATAATGGCGCGAGTCTATATTTTAGGAAGGTGGAGGTATTGGTGATTAAAAAATTTATCCTTCCTACAATTTCATTTTTATATAAATGATTTCTTCCAAAAAAAAATATTACTGGAGTATTTTTACAAATTTATTTAGAATTCTTATATTATTATATATATTTTACACTACAAAATACAAACTAAGTCCAAAAAAGTTACAGCTAATATTTTAAAAGATTGAATATGTGATAAAATCATTCATATTAATACTTCAAATTATAAAAGAATTAAAAGATTTAAACAAATCCTATCGTTGGTAAATGATTGATTTGTAATTCGTTGGTAATTGGTTAATAAAGTATACTCTAGTTTTTTTGGTCATATTTACAAACTGATGTATACTTCGTTGGTAATATTACCAACAAAAGGCGCGTGTTAGTAATATTTAAGTTGGTAATCCGTTGGTAGAAAGTTGCTAAATTAGGCGCCATATTTTCCGCCAAATTTACCAACTAAAATATTTAGTTGGTTATCAGTTGGTAGAAAGTTGCTAAATTAGGCGCCATTTTTTCCCACCAAATTTACCTTCTAAAATATTTAGTTAGTAACATTTCGATTGGTAATCCGTTTGTAGAAAGTTGCTAAATTAGGCACCATTTTTTACTGCTAAATTTACCAACTAAATTATTTAGTTAGCAACATTTCGATTGGCAATTTGTTAGAAATTCGTTGTTAAATTCTGGAAAACAGTTTGGTTACAAATTGGTTAGTAATTTGTTGCTAATATACTAACTAATTTGAGTTGTTAGTAAAATCCGTTGGCAATTCAGGGTTTTTTTGTAGTGATGGTCATAGAACTATGGTGGTAGTTCAGGGAGTTTAATCCATATGGTTGAGACATTCTCCTTAGCTTATGAGGCAACAAAACTGGGGTGCCATTTTGTAAGGCTCTTTGCATATTTTCTTTCTTGAAGAATTTAACTGTGTAGTAATCATGCCTCAAATTAATTAACATAATTTTTTTCGTTGGTCTCCACAAGACTCTCAATCTTTTTCTAAGGTGGCTTATTTTTTTCCAAATAATTTAATGATGCCTCAAATAATATATTTTTGAATGACGGTTTCCCCATCCAAAATATTCTTGGTTCCATGCTAGATTTGTTGATATATGGTGTAACGGTTGAAATTGGGTAATCTCTTTGAAAAGACATAATGATGTGTAGTGGAACAGTATCTAATGAGAATGTGACCTTCTATCACTCCTTATTTAATTTATTGCATTGAAAATTAGAATAAAAAAGCTTACATCTAATAGTTAATTTACAACATAACTTTTTACATCTAATGTTTGAAGTCAGGTCTTGTATGTGCAAGCCCATTTGAATCTTTAGTCCATTGCGTAATTTCCAACTTAACCATGTTCCAAGTATCCTTACACCCTAAATCACTTTTAATAGACGTACCTCCTATACTTACTATCAAGTCATGTGACATAGTATTAGTTGAAAGTCTCCTTTGACTAGCAAAATGTTATTTCTAAGAGTAAAATACATCAAATCTCTCTGAACTTGGCAGCAAAACTTATTTTAGTACTTTAATTACACAGGCGTTTAAATTTCTCGCCTTAACAATTTTCAAATGAATTAAATTACACTCTAAGGGTGATGTGGCAGCGTGAGTGCACTCACTCTCCTAAAAGCGTATAAAGAAATTAAAAAAAATAAACTAAATTTATAACATCATATACATGTCATTATTTTATAGGTCAATAAATAATTAATATTTTAAATAAAGTAAAACCTCACTAAATTAATATAGATGCAACCATAAAATCTTATTATTTTGTAGAGGTATTATTTAATTGATAAATTACTATTTATTAATTTAAAAAGTGATTTGAGATTTAATGAAAGTTAACTTTGATTACATCAAAATCACTGTATCTTACTAATTTATGAATCATATTTATTGAATTCACATAAAAATAAATTTATTATATATAAAGTACAATGAATATATCAAAATCGTTGTATCTTACTAAATTATGTATCAAATTTATTGAATTCACATAAAAAAAATCATTATACAAAGAGTACAATGTATGTGTATGATTCATTGTAATATGTTTTTTGTTAAAAGATTTATTGTAAAATACATTCAATGTTGATGATGAAGTTGAAGATGATGCAATATCTTTGGAACCAGCTACGCGCAAGGAAACACTTATTGCATAACTTTTCACAATTTTATGGTGCAGTTCGAAAAGACAATTCCGAAACTTTTAGATGCAATAAAAAAGGTTAGAGATGAGCTTCAACTAGATTTAAATTTTAACAAAAATCAAAACACAATAGAATCATATTTCACTAAATTGTCTTAGATATATTTGTACTTTTAATGAATTATTAATTTATAATATTAATGGGATCATATATTTATATAGGGGACTTCTAAAAAAATATTATCTTATTATCTTATCAAAATGAGTGCTTTTTTCCATTGGCCCAAGTCGGGATCGGAGGAAAATATTATCTTAGAGAAATTATTATTATCGAGTATTAATTTAGTGAGATTTTACTGTATGTATTTTTTTTATATATATTAACTTTTTTTAAAATATGTGAATTTTCTTATTGGCCCAAAAACTTTTTATCTTTTTTATCTTTATTTTGTTATTTTTCCCAATATAGCTTTTCTCCATTAAAGCATCACCTCTTCCTCCATCTTCATTTTCAATTATGTCCACTACTTCCATGATGACCAGCCCTTTAGTAATCCATGAAACGCAACACTAACATCTTATTATTTATATCAATTTCACAAATATAAATTTTTTTAAATTTTGAGTGATTCATTTTGATTTTTTAATTTCCACAAGGCAGATTCGGGGGTGGGCGGAGAGGGAAGGAATTCGAAGAAGATAACGTGGTATTGTAGTGGTTCTTCTCTAAAATTATTTAAATTTTTCTTGAATTCTAGAGTGATCCATTTTGATTTTTTAACTCACACAAAATGGAATATTTAAATATCCGTATCGTTAAAGTGCTAAAGTAAAATTTGCTTGTCAAGTTGAAAGAAATTTGATGTATTCCATTACCACTTTGGGGGCAAAGTATATATTTATCAAGCCTTCCCATTACAAAAAGTGGATGACCATCTGATGTTAACATTACATTTATCTTCAAAAATTGTTATAGTCACATACAGTGTAATGAATTCAGTTTCGTTTTCATTGCTGGATTGATACTTAACAAGAATTTTGGAATAACATGAAGCTTGAAGACCTAAAAAAACTTTTGTCTTCACCTTTTCTATAACGATATTTATGGGGTACGTACTAATTATTAAGCTTGAAGTTGATGTGACATTAACTAGCTAAATTGAATGAATCCTTCGCCCCCACCCTTACTAAGAATCTTCCAAGTTTTTTGTAGTTTTGTTAAGGCACATACATCCACGATCGGCCTTAATTTTGCTAGTAAATTTTATTTAGATACTTGTATTATGGTCTATTTCAATTGAACATCTGAACACGTGATAGTGTTTTCATGATATTCTTACTCAAATTTGGAGAAGTTTTAGCACATATTCTCAAATGGTTATTTATTTTATCATGTGTTCAGGTGATCAATTGGAACAGACTGTAATTTAAAGAGTTGATGATGTATTCCGCCATTTGTTTACATGTAATCATGTTTGATGATATTCTGACTCAAATTTGAAAAAGCTTTTGCGGGTGTTTCCAAGCGTTTATTACATATGTAAATTAACCAAATAAAATATGTCATCCCCTTTAATTATGTGCATCAGTCTCAAATGGAATAAGCCTAAGGTTTTATGGCTATGCGTATAATTAAAGAAGATGACATATTTTATGTGATTAACTTGTCTACGTAATAAACGCTCGACAACACGCATAAACACTTATCCATTAAGAAGATAGGAGGCATTCATCCTTGAATGAAATGTACAATTCTTCAACACAACTCTCTCTTCTCTTTATGTTCATATTGGAAACTAAAGCATTATTTATATCAATACGATGAATCTTGCACTTTGGACAAACCATATGCCATTCTATAAACGTCAATAGCAACGTTGTATGTCTGTGTGAACAGCGACTAAACCAAACAATCAACGAAACAACTATGTCTTGGTCCCCTCCCTTCACCTCAGTTGAAATTTAACACAACAACATGTCAAGTGTATAGAATTCCACGAATGGGGCCTGGGGAGGGTAGAATATCCGCAAACTTTATCCCTACGTACCTACTACTAAAAAATCACTATTTTCCCACTAAAAAATATTGAGTGGCTATTGGCTCAGATATTTTGATTGAATCATTGAGAAAAAAAGGAAAAAATAATAATGTTTTCATACGTAAGAATTAGGAAGTTTCCCATTAGTTCAGTGAAAATTTATTTCCTACCATATATTTTCCCAGTGAGTTTGGTAGAAAATGAGTGAAAAATATCTTGTTCTATAACATAAATTTTCTACGATGGGAAAAACAGTGACCTTTGTGGGGTAGAGTAGGGCCGGATCTAGTCGAGTGGGGGAGTTTTCACCGGACCCCCTTAACAAAAAATTACACTGTACATATATGATATAGTTTCGTTTTTATGTACAGATAAAAATTTTGAATTCCTTGAACAACATGTGAAATGTTAGCTCAGCGGTCCAGGGCAGTCAAAATACACCCCAACATCCAATGTGTTCAATTCTTTCTGATTTCATTAATTTTTTACATTTTCATTTTTCGAACCCCCGTGTAAATTTTCTGAATCTTTCACTAGTAGAACGGTTGTTTTTGATAGATACTCAATGACTTGGAATTTAACTCATTGCTTGAGATTTGTTAACTAAGGAAAAGTGTTTAGAATTGGATTTTGCTGTTGTGAACAGCCACACTACGGCTGCCTAGCTACTGCCAAGATTAACTAGTTGTTTTATTCTGAACTAGCAATTTGTTTAAAGAGTCCATAGGCAAAGTCTCATCTTGATGGGACCTTGTACAGTACATTTTAATATCATTTTCACTGTACAAAATTTGAACTTTTTAAATTATAACTTATATATGTATTGATTGTGTAAAAGCAATATAACATGGTGTCATCTAAAAAGTAACTAAACATATATGATTGCCCATGATAAATGAAATTATAAGTAGTACCAAAGAATTTTACATATATATATTATCAGTGTATATAAGTTAAATCGTTTACTCAATACAAACTTTTATCAGCTCGCTTTATTTAATAAATTCATTATAACAAGTTCTCTCTTCTTCTTTTTTAACACTATGGAAAGTACATGACAACTAGTGCATGTATAGAACAAATTGCAAAAAGAATTGATGACCCCATGCTTCAAAATGATCATAGATAAGACCAAAAGAGTTTCAGAACAATGTTTTTGTATAAAGATTACATGCACCATGTGCATAGACATTTTGTACATTTTTATAGCTAGTACGATAAAGATTACGTAACACACTTTACATTCCTTGAATTATTCAATCTAAAGGCAAGATAATAATGTAACCATTTTGACTTGAGAATTTTATGAGCAATCATATCTTATCTGATTTTTTTAACTTTTAGGAATTAACTAAACTCTATCAAAATAAAACACAGACCAAATTTAAGTTGCAATTGAATAATCCTAAGAGATTAACCCTAATACTTTAAAGCTAGGATGGCCTACGATACGTCTTATTTGAAGAAAACACGCTTTTTTTAATCGTTGTGGTATGTTCACACCATGACAGCTACTCAACTATTGCTAACCCTTCAAGTTAACTCTAATTATTTTTCAAAACAATTTCGTAGAAAGTGTTTCTAGAATAAACAAAATAAAGTTACAATTACTCAATTACCAAAAATGATGAATTTAAACTTGTCAACTTTGGCAAGGAACACTCAGCAATGATTGCTCACTGCATATGATCTACTGACAATATAAGGAAAAAAATTCATTATCACAGTATTTTAACAGTTTATATTAGCTTATTTATTTCATACTTTATGTTAGATTATTTTACAACAAATTCTATGTATTTCCTTGATTCTTTTCTCAATTATCTCTATGATATGATGACTAAAGCTATATATTTTCTTGAACATAAAATGATATGAAACCTTCAAGTGACGTATTTCGATATTTTATACATTTCTATAGTTTGATAAAGATTACCCTAGTGCATATACTTTGTATATCTAATCAATAGCTTAAGACAACATAAAATTTAATTAGTTTTGACATGTGAATTATACTAATTCCTTCATTCACTTTTATTTTCACAATGGACTTTGCACACCTTTAAGGAATAATAAATGAAATAGTTATCTTATCATGATATCCATATTAATTAGTATATACTAGTATTTAATGAACTTGTGAAATGATTTAGAATGAGTGTTGACGTTAGAAATTTAAAAAATAATGAACCTTCTATGATACGCTAAAGTTGACAAAAAAAATTAAATGATGAGAGTATTTTTCTTGATATATATGGTATATAACTTGCTTCTGACTCTAGATTTGTTCGAATAAAATACTTAGTCAATTTCACGCGCCGTATACCGAAAAAGATAAAAAGTACCTTATCCTCCACGAGAAAGTAACTCATCCGTGTTTTAAGGGGCACCATTGGAAGTGATCGAATTGAGACAAAGATTGGAAAAAAAACAGTCAAGGGGACAAGTAGAATGTCTTAAAAAGGGGGTTGGACCCATAAAAAAACCAAATACAACGTATTAAGTAATGTTTTCAAGTTTCAAATAAGATAAAAATACTTTGGTTGGTATTTCTTCTATATACAACAAAAATGAACTAAAGATAGACAAGGATACTTTGTCTACTTGATCCAAATCATGATGTTCTTATTATCATTTAACTTCTCTCTTTTTTAATTAGTTCCGTGTTTGATATTCGCATTGAAGTTTTGACTAATTTAAATTGCGCATTACAGGGCACATTCTGAGGGTGATGCTTCCAATAGAATTTTCTCTTATCCACACGATGGACACTTAAGAACACATACATAAGTGTTTAAGTGCTTAACTTATCCACACAATGAACACTTAAGAATACATACGTAAGCTTTTCCAAATTTAAATAAAAAATATCTAATAGAAATACTTATCAAATATCCAGATGCTCAACTGGAACAGATCATAATTCGAGCTTATAAACGAAATATATTGATAGTTTAAATATTTTTCGATGTATTTGACTTTTAAGGGGTGGTCATTTGGTTAAAAAACAAATTACAATAATTATAATATATCCTATAAAGGTCAAGCATCCAACGATATATACATTGTAAAAAATAGACAAGTATTTTGATGATATCATGTATATTTAATTTGAGTGTAATAAATGAAACATTAATTCAACAAGAATAACCTTCGTACTATTAATCCTTGCATTATGATTCTAATATAATTTGTTTTTTAACCAAATGACCACCCCTAAAAAGTTGAACACATCGAATAATATTTAAACTATCAGCGTATTTCGTTTAAACACTTGAATTATGATATGTTTCAATTGAGCATCTGGATATTTGATAAGTATTTCTATTAGAAATTTTTTATTCAAATTTTGGAAAAGCTTACATATGTGTTAAATGTTCATTGTGTGGATAAGTTAAACACTTATGTATGTGTTCTTTAGTGTTCATTATGTGGATAAGAGAAAATTTCTTTTAATGTTAATTTCCATTCAATTTATACAATTTCAGTTAGGGTTAAACCAAAAGGACCTCCAAATAGTTATACTCTAATGGTAAAACAGACTTCATTTAAGAGTTTAACACGTGGTATACAATCTGATGTTCAATTTTTTTGGTGATCGACCATTCTTTAATTTGTTTATCACTCAAGAAGTTTGGTGAATATACAGGCTCTGCTGCTCAATTGTAAGAAGAGAGTTAAACAAATATATTCATATGTATTTATTCACAATATATCAAATAATTGAGTGTATATATTTGTATGTTATTATATATTTTCCATCACAAATACAAAACTATTCATTTCTATTTGTATAAAATAAATGTATTTTAGCCTTCATTATGTATTTACATAAATACATTTGGATTCATGTGTTTCTGTATTCACTTTATTTTCGGTGTGATTGTATTTGTATTTTGATAGTCAACGTTTGTATTTGGATCACTGACAATAATATGTATTATTAAAGATAGCATTTGTATTTATATCTTTGAAAAGTTATCATTGTAACCATTTCAATATTGTATTTGTATTCATCTTACCATGTGAGTTTGTATTCATTATTTTCAGATGTGATTATATTTATATTTGGATGTAGAACAACTGAGCAATTCTGTTCGATTTTTTGTTTTTGTATACGAAATGTCATCTTCGATTTTAAGTTTTTTGAATCTTCAGAATAAACAATGTATTACTCACATTAGAGACTCCCATTTCAATTGGAAAATTTGCATATTTTAGGGAGTGATTTTTAGCTCAATTATCATATTTGAAAAGATCACTAGAAGATTTGGATATTTTAGGGAGTGATTTTAACTTAATTATCATAATTGAAAAAATCACTACAAGATTTGAATATTTTAGGGAGTGATTTTAACTCAATTATCATATTTGAAAAGATTACAAAAAGATTTGGCTATTTTAGGAAGTGATTCTAGCTCAATTACCATATTTGAAAATATCAGGTCGCATGATTTACTCAAATCAATTAGTTTGTATTTGTATTTGTTAGTCATATTCTCGAAAAGTACAATTAATACACTATATAGCAAACTCAAATTGTAGTTACAGATTGTAAATAGAGAAACTATAGCTAAGGAAGTCTAATAAAGTTCAAATGTTGTTCTATAAAAAGCTATGTTATATTATTTTATGTTGGATAAATTGTAAAATAAAAATGTAAGTATTATATAATACAGGGATTAAAATGCAAAAATGACCAAACTAACCCTCATAATAATTTATTTCGGGAATTGAAATAGAAATCATCAATATATCATACAAAAGTTAATAAATTACAAATACTTAAAGACAATAAATCATGATAAAGAGAAGTATACAAATAAATGCATAATACTTTAATATGGTTCAACTAATTAACCCACATAGGAGAAAACTAATATAAAAGGAAACAAAAAACTTTTTTAGAGACAAATCTCACATTAAACAAGACTCTTTTGATAACTATGTACATTGTGGATGCTAGTGAAAGAGAAAAAAAATATTTTTTATTTATAGAAGTTCAAAATTTCTCAAACAAGAAAAGGATAGATATAATGGTCTTTTTCCTCTAAGAAACCTTTTTTGAATAAATTAAAATACAATTATGCTAAAATAAAATTAAAATAAGATAGAAAATTAAAGACAAATCATACATGATTATTATAATTCACCATGTGTATTAAATGGTGAGATTAACTTTCATATAGACAAGAGAGATTGCTAAGATGTAAGCAATTTCTACCTCTAATTATATGGTATTAGTTCAAGTCACCAAATGAACAAAAATTCTATGAGCTCCTAAAGGGAACAGGTTAAAAAAATCCACACATAAAATGTGGAATAGCTAGTCTAATAAAATATTTCAATCAATAAAATATCTTTTTCTATCTGATCATTTTGCATATCAAAAAACTCCAAAAATTTAAAAATATTAAGGGTTCCAATGAAAAAAGCCGTTAAACACGATTTGTTGACAACAAGAAGTCTATAAGCCGTCCTTTATAAAAAAAATAGAAAATAATTGGTGGAGTTTGATGAGATGAATCTTGCTTTTCTTTTATGGATTTTACATAAAAACAAGTAGGTGATGGCTCAATTTATGGTTTTATCTCCTAGCAAACGCCTTTCATGGGACACCCTTGTTTTACTTCTTTACTTTTCCGACTGAGTATTCCTTCTCAAGTAAGGCACAAGTTAATTCTTCAGGAGTTCGTCCTTTAGTTTCGTTCATGTTTGATAGAACTCAATACATAAACATATTTTTTAACTTAGCATCAGCTCATATTTATTCCCTCTAACTTTTGGAAGTGTGCAAGTAGGGACACTTAAATTTGTATAAAGTTGATCAAGAAAGCACACGTATTTTACGTGACATAATACACGTAGGACATCGTATAGGATGCAAATTGATACATAAGATTGTTGGGTATTAATTGCTCTGAGTTTCTTACCATAAATATGTTTTCCTTTTCTTAAAAGGAAAACATAAAGTCTCTATATATGGCTAATCCTTTTCTTGTAGGAAAAGGTTTAGGACTCTATAAATAGAGGTTGGTTCATTCTAACTTAATCAACATTCACAATGTAGTCCTAGGGGCTTTGAGAGTTTTGGTTTGGGGGGGGGGGGAGAATTTATGGGACACAAGTGATATGTTATTACTTGTGTGAACCTTCTGAGTGAATTGGTTGAGGTTATTTCTTTCTATATTTTGTACTCTCATATTTATACAGTGAATTGTCCATCTCCTTTGTGAATGTAGGTCGATTGACTGAACCACGTTAAATTTTTGTGACTTTTGGTATAATTCTCGTTTGTCTTCTTACTTGTGGTCTTTCGAGGTTTGCTTTGTTAACAAGTGGTATCAGAGCCAGGTTCAAAGGTTCGATGGTTCAATGTTGGAGACATATTGCTCAATGATGAAGCCATGTTCAATGGCTCAGTGATTCAATGGTTGAGTTAAGTTTAAAATCGGGTGTTTATCATGGCGGGTGTAGTTCTAGCCGCAACGTATTTGATAGTGATGAAGATTTTTTTGGAGAAATTGTTTCAGAGAAGTTCTCTGTATCGAGACAGAGATTTTGTAGAGGAGATGCAAGCTATTGAAGATTATGTGAAGAAGGTGGACAAATTTATTTTGTCAGAAATTCATGCCAAGGGGGAGATTTGTTGAATATTCATTGCCCTGAGTTTCTTACCATAAATAGGTTTTTCTTTTCTTAAAAGGAAAACATAAAGTCTCTATATTTGGCTAGTCATTTTCTTGTAGGAAAAGGTTTAGGACTTTATACATAGAGGTTCGTTCCTTCTAATTTAATTAGCATTCACAATGTGGTTCTAGGGGCTTTGAGAATTTTGGTTAGGGGAGAGAATTTATGGGACATTAGTGATACGTTATTACATGTGTGAACCTCCTGAGTGAATTGGTTGAGGTTATTTCTCTCTATATTTTGTACTCTCATATTTATATAGTGAATTGCTCATCTCATTTGTAGATGTAGGTCGGTTGACAGAACCACGTTAAATCTTTGTGTCTTTTGGTATATTTCTCGTTTGTCTTCTTACTCGTGGTCTTTCGATGTTTATTTTGTAAGCTTCCGCATATCACCTGATTAGTTTCGATCCTAACAAAGATGCCATGTAGAACGCATGTATCTACTTATTCAATTTTATATAAGTTTAAGTATCTACACAGCACACCCAAAATTAAAGAACATAAATGCCAACTAAAATCAATTTATAAATTAAAAAAATCGACTCTACATTTCTTCAAAGAGATGGGGGAAAGCCCTTTGATGAGTTGATTGCCGTGGTGTTGTTAACTTTATTCGTACTCTCGATAGCAACACTTGTCTGGATAGTAACGCGTGAGTAGATCATAATTATGTTTTATTTAATTCCCAAGAAGATCATTATTGAACATACTATTTACAAATCAATGGAAGGGTATGTTACGTTTGGGGATTTTTTTTTTCTTTTGGGGTGGGGGTGGGGGGTGAGCAAGAGAAGTTTGAAGAAAAAATAATCACGAAACTTATAATCTTAAATAAGTCATATATATTTAAGATAACAAGTTATTTATTAGTTTTGTCTCCGAACTATTGACAGCTTTAAAATCACTCTTCTACTTTATCAATTAAACTTATATACACTCCTGATCTTCCACATGACATAACAAGTGGTCTCAAACTCTTGTAGAAACATGCAGCTCTTAATAAAAAGTCAAGAGAAGTGTTGAATACACACCTAAACTTGGTGAGAATTTAAGGATGTATTTCACTCATGTTGCAAGATCGGAGGTGTATTTAAGTTTAGTTAATCAAGTAGAGAGGTGTATTTAAGTTTAGTTAATCAAGTAGAGAGGTGTATTTAAGGCTGTCAAAAGTTCGGGGATGAAACTAATAATTCGCGACCAGCTTATAGGTGTTTTCGATACTTCTCTCAAAATAAATTTCAAACTAATCTTAATTAAGTCATAAATATTTCTACAAGATCTTTATACTAATAATCGGACAGATTTACTATTTACTTTCTCTAGTTGATATACATAAAATATATATTTATAACACATGATCATACATATAATATACTTTGAAGGATATATATATTTGTCGAATATTTTAAGTTTAATCAGTTGGATGAATGACAAGGATAAGATTGTCCCTCTCTAGGTATCATCACCAACGAACTTATTAATGGTGGATACATTTCATTCTTTGCTTTCTCTTTGGTAATATGTGACAAGTTCATAGGTTTTAATGTGTTTTTCCGATGTGTATACATGTATCGATGCCTATTTTTATTTTTGTTTTCTTTTTCTTTATGGAGAGTGGGGGGAGCTAGGGCCTAGGGATGGACATATATATGGTGCGTAAGGGCATTGTTGTGACACATGAGGCATTGAACTTGTGATTCAAAAAATTGGCGTCCATAAAAGTCTTGTGAATCCATCCTTTTTAGTTCAATTATTGAAGTGTGAAAACATCTCCAATTCCACGAACAACAACAATACTATATTCAGTGTAATCTCATAAAGTGAATTTTGGAGAGGATAGAGTGTACGTAGACCTAAGCTCTACTTTTGAGGTAGAGTGGTTGTTTTCGATAGATCCTCAGTTCAAGATAAAATTGTCTAGAAAAAGAAAAAATAGAAATAAAGAAAACAACATATAGTAATACTACAACAAAATAATATTATAATCAAACTACACGAACAATATATAGTAATAGGAATTGAAGAACAAGAAACATGAGTAATACTATGACTACGAGAATGGACAACAAGTCAATACGCTCCTACCTACTAGTATGGACACACTCCTACCTACTACCCTTCTACCCTAACACATGTCCTCATCCACGTCTTCCTATCTAAGATCATGTCCTCGGTGAGTTGTAACTATGTCATATCCTGTCTAAGCACATCTTCCCAATACTTCCACAGACATAAAACATTATATTTACTGCTCACAATGGCACAACCATCCCAAACAAGTACAAAAAGAGAAAATAGACAATGTGAGGGGCCCTATCCAACTTTAACCTCACCATAATTTTATTGATTTTTTCAAGAAACATTCCAAGGAATAGATCCTCTCTTAAATCTCAAACATTCTTCATTTTGCCTTCTTTCCAAGAACTTGTTATCTCTAGAATATCTGGATCCCCAACCCCAAGCACTAATAATATGGTAATAGAGGCTTCAAATTGGTAGTATATAATAAAGAAGAAAACATAGAAATTTTCATCATATAAGAAGATATCCTAGTATATAGTAATCCAACCTATGCCTATTTTTCACATTGGAATGTACAAAATATCAAAATATGAATTAAATCTTGATATACAATATTGGAGAAAAAGATGAAAGAAAAAGTACATGCAAAAGCATTATATATAATGATGAAGAGGGACGGATGTAGCCCTTTTAACTACTGGTTCATCTGAGCCCATAACTTTCGACATACAATATATATACATATGTAAAAAAAAACTGCTAAAATCTTAATAACACAATGAGTTCATTGATGAGAATCTTAAAAATTGAACCTATTAAATTTGATCTTTTGAATCCGCTTCGGACTCATCAATCACAAAGATCATTTAACATACCAAATGATCTCTTACAATGTAGAATTGCCTCAGAAATTGTATTTTCCATATCTATACAATGAGATGGACTTCTCATAGGTGAATTTCTACTATCAATTTCCAAAACTTTTCTTTCAAAATCATCAACTTTTGAACCTTTTCTTGAATTGCCTAGACTCTTACAAAACAACCAAAGGAATTTTAACCTCTTAACCAAGATTTTGCCACATGATTTTCTCTGTTTTCCTCTGTTTTTAGCATAAAAAGGTGTGATAGGAGTTGAAGAAATTGAACAAGTGTCAAAGTTACATATTTTTGTTTCTTGAAAAGATTCAATCTTTGATATGTTATCAAGATATAAAGGCATAATATGTCCATCTGAAAATATTTCATCAGCATGAACAAAAGAAAAAGTAGGATTAATATCAAAGTTGAAATTTTGGGATTCTAATTCCAAGAATCTCTTTGAAAAATTCAAGAATGTTGTATTTTGATCATCAAGAATGGTGGATTTAAGAGAAGGAGGAGTTTCATTCAATAACCAACTATATGAAAAGCTCTCACTAGCAATATACTTAAGGGAGTTTTCCATATTGGTCAATTTGTGTAATGGGAGATTGAAGAAATGAGAAAAGAAATGTGATTTTATATAGTAAGCAAAGGAAAGGGGCATACTCTTTTGGATTAATAATTTACACTGACCTCAATTTCTTGGATCAGAAATACAAGTTTGGCAAGTAACATACATCGACGCTTGAGATGGTATGGTTATGTGTTTTACGTCAGTTGTGAGATCAGTGGCGGAGTCAGGAATTTCACAAAGGGTGTCCAGAAATAAAAAGTAGAAAAAACATTTGTCACTAGTAAGATTTGAATACACAAGCACTACCTCATTCCAAGCATTTGAAACCATTAGGCTATAATAGATTGTTGTGTTAAGGGTGTCCAAAATATGTTATTTAATCATTCGTTTATCATTTTACTTGTATATACAATATTTTTTTTTCGACGAATGGACACCCTGACTACTATGTGGGTACGCCACTGCGTGAGATGCTTCAATGTGTAAATGTTAAAACTATACTGAGTGAAGTAGTAAAACAAGACGATGGAAACCTAAAATCAAAAAATTATCTGAAAAGACCTACAATCTTTGAAAGTCAAAGCAAACTTAACGAAAAATAGAACAAATAGAAGAAAAAGATACATATAGGTAAAATACCTATTAGTTGAAAATATAATTTTTTCTGGGGAAAAGGGTCAAAAATACCCTTAAACTATGTCAAAAGAACAAAAATGTCCTTCGTTTATAGTTTGGCTCAAAAATGCCCTTAACGTCAATATTTTGGTTCAAAAATACCCTTGCAGTCAATATTTTGGTCCAGAAATGTCCCTATAGTTACTGAATGGGTCAAAAATCCCCTTTTTCGAATAAATATATTATTTCTTTTATTTTTAAACTCATCTTCTTCCTAATTAAAATATTATTAAAGAACCCTATTCTTGTTTTCTTTCTTTTAAAATCACTTTAACAAATAAAAATGTAGGAAATATTTTTTTCTTCTTAATCTCATTTTATCAATTAAAATAAAATAACTTCATGTACCCTTTCGAAGGATAATATATGTCATATATATAAGATTATAGAATATTCATCATTAATTTTTATTTATATAATGATAATAAAATAAGAAATATTTTATCTTTTATTTTTTTGTGAATTAAAGTAGGATAAACATTTGCTAATTTAAAAAAAATATTATAAGAAAAAGAATGTGTTAAAAAGAAAATAAATAATATATTTATGTGGAAAATGATCATTTTTGACCCATTAAATAATAATAAAGGTATTTTTGGACCAAAGTATTGACGACAAGGGCATTATTTGACCAAACTATAAATGGAGGACATTTTTGTTCATTTCACATAGTTTAAGGGCATTTTTGACCCTTTTCCCTTTTTTCTATATTAGCACTTTTACTTTTCGTCCTATGTTTTTCAAAGAGGTAGTTTAGCCTTTTAGATTTATTTGTCTGTAAAAAAAAAAATACAGACAACTTCTAGTAATTTTTATTTTGTATAATATTATTAGCGTTAGATGAGTTTAATAAAAATAAAATAAATAATGAAAATTTATATAACAGTCGCGACTTTGTAGTTGTTTTAGATTGAGGTGTAATTGTTATTGTAACACATTTCTACGGCGAATGAGGAATCCTTGAGCGTCGTTTGGTTAGTATACTTAATTTCAATACAAGATCTCTTATAAAATATTCTCTTCGTCCCAATTTAAGTGTCTTAGTTTTGACTGTATAAGAAGTTTAAGAAATAAATAGAGACTTTTGAATCCTGTGATCTTAAATTAAAGATGTACGTAATATTTTAAATCATGTGATCTTAAACTTGTCATACAGAATGTTGAAATTGAAAAACTTACTAGATATAAAAAGAAACATTCTTTTGAAACATACCAAAAAAAGAAAAATAAAACACTTAAATTAAGATACGAAATATCATAAAGTTTATTTTTTCTATTTAAAAGATAACCATATTACAACTCATGCAACGTTTGAGTGGGCAAATAAGAAAAAATAATCTCTACTAGTACTTGCATTTCGACTTATTTTAGTTATATATACAAGAATGTGTTATTTTATGTCGATAAAAGTATGCATTAATTGTACATGGATTAAACTATTTCAAAATAAAAATATTTTTAAAAGTAATTAAAATTAAAATTTATTTTAATTACTAATCACCATATTAAAATTCTTTTATTATTATTGACTGCATGAATTATCCCTTTGTTATAATTCCACTAGCATTGTAACCCATACTGGCCATGCTTCATGCTTCAGACAGTGACATTTTTTGCCATATATATATATATATATAGAAAGAAAATAATTGTTCTTGTCTTAATTGCAAGAACTTGTTCACACACCAGAAAGCAATGAAAGTAACATAACGACTAATAAAGAAATAATGAGTCCACAATGTAGCCAAATAGCAATAACATATCCGATATAATTTCATTAGTGAGTCCGGAGAGGAACTATCAAGTGTTATTTTAAGTCCATATTTTAAGATGTAAAATTATTAATATATTTCTTAAAGAATTATTTTGAGATGCAAAGTTGTTTATACATATATGAAAATTTTATTTTTTTATAAATAATGCTTCCTCCATTTTAATTTGTTTGTTTAATTTTAACTTGACATAAAGTTTGAAGTTTAATAAAAAAGTAAAGAAATTTTTTGAATTTTGTAATATTAAATCAAAGATTGAAATGGACTGTATAATTTTATTTATTTTATAAATACTTGTAATAATTATATTATTACGAAAAATAGGGGCCCTCAAATTTGGATGTGTAAGGCAAGTGCCAATTATTTTCCAATGTATAGAGTCGCCCATGTTGAGAAGCTATTGTAGTAATACATTGTCATTTGTGTTGGGCCATCGCATGTAATCCAGCCTAACATCTGTATTCTGTTAGAGGTTGTTTAGTTTGAGGACACGTCATGATAAAATTAGTTATACTGCAAATTATTTTTAATCGATTGTTTGACTTTATTATATCAAAAAATATATGCAATTCCATAATATTTAAGAATAAGCTTGTTTACAAAAATACATTCGCCTTAAGTTATCTTTTAAAATTTTTTTATAAAGCTTTAGTTATTTATTTTTAAAAATAAAATTTTCACTTTATTTAGTTTAAATATTTTTATGTGTGCATTCTCATAACCGTACCATATAAGAAGGCGAGACTTGGCTGAATTGAAGTCCTCATATTCCAGTGCTGAAGTTCTTGTTACATAGCGCATGAACAAGTCACAACCATTTGTTAAAAAGATGGAAGGGGCATTTTTGTCATTTTAATTATTTTATTTTTGGATAAATTATTTCGAGATTGTTATTTCACCTAGAGGGGTAGGAATAAGTTAGATAAATCACATTAGTTTAGGAGCTAATTACTTAGATACACTCTAATTTGCAATATTACGAATTTTATCAAATTTTGGAGTATCTAAATACGTTCAGATACATGTATCTCGAGATATATGAGGTCAAAATTAGATGTAAACTATTTTAGATACACTGTATCCAAGTGGATTCTTATATATTTGGGATACATAACAAATCTCGCTCACCGCTCTTCTATGTATCTAGTATCCAGATACATGCGGATCACACCAAATACATACAAATACATGTATCTAGTGTGATTCATATATATCTGGGATACATAACAAAATTCGCTCATTTCCCTCCCTATCTCACTCGCCTCTCTCCCTATTTTAGTGTATCTGGTAGTAACATGTATCTAGGCATATCTTCCTTAATATATCGTAGAAACTCTTAACTAATAATGAGATACATAATATTTTGAAAGTATATGTAATGATAGTATATATAATAGTTAAATATATCTAATTATGTAATTTCTTGTAATAGAAATTGGGCCAAATTATGTAAGAAGCTGAAATATGGGCCAAATTAACATTATTGGCCTGAGTGATTATGACTACAAAAGCTAAAAGTGTCGATGCAAGATCAATACATGGGTTATAAAAAAATTGTTGGGCTAAGGATGAAAAGAAAATTTTAATTGGGAAAATTACATGGTTAATCAAACATATATTAGTTAATTAGTTATTATAGTTATAGTTTTAGTTATTTACCACTCGCGATCAACATTCAGTGATAATTACGTGGGCTGGGGTTTCAAGTTTGTATAATTCACACGTTTGTATAATTCAAAATTTCAATAATATAATTTATATAATGTAATCTTTGTAGAATATAATTTGTATAACTATTTAAAGTTCAGATGTTTGTATTTGTCTAAATTTGTTATTTCGAGTTTATACAAGAATAGCTCAATTATACAAACTTACCCGCGAATTATACAAACGAGGCAGCTTAAACTGTAGCTACAACCCGTAAATATGCAAACTATAGCTATAGAGGATAATTAAATTTATTATAGTGCCTATCTGCAAAAATTCCCCATTTTAATTTATATAGAAATTAAGTCAGATTATTTAAGAAGCTAAAATATGGATCAAATTTGATAGCATTGCTGGCCTTAAACTATAGAGAGTGTAATTAAGTCAGATAATGTAAGATGCTTTCTTTTATCACTTTTTCTGGCTTCTTACGTAACTATATACGAGGAAAAAAAAAGATTCAACAAAAATGATTATATCTATATATAATGTATCGATATTGTATAAATAGTATATGATGTATACATAGAATGTATAACTATGTATCAACTATATATATATATATATATATATAATAAAGGTGATATTAGATTATTTTTTTTTTCAATAAATTGGTGAGTGGAATTAAATTTTTTATAAATCCTACTAAGTACTCTCTCTTTCTTTGTTCCTTTAATATATAAATAGTTTTTTACTATTAAGTTTTTGTAACTTCTCCCAAAGTTTTAGTTTTTTTTTTTTTTTTTTTTTTTTTTTTTTTTTTTTTTTAAATAATTGTTTTTAACTTTGTTTCACTTCTTCCTTACAGCTTTATTTTAAATAGTGATCTTCTCTAACCACACCCCGGATAACAATGTCTTAAACAGCACAACTGGCTTCAACAGACATTCAACAATTCCTAGGAATTTACAGGTTAGTCCATTGATACTATTTAACACTGTTTAGAGAACAGTATACTCCAAAGTTTTTGAACAATTATCACAAAAACAAAATTTTACAAAACTTTAACAAACATATTTACTTGATTTCATAAATTAAACATAATTATACATAATAGGAGATAAATTACATAAACTTAATAAAGCATTAACTACTTACATATCTTAGGAGAAAGAGATTTCCCAAATAAAGGTGATATTAGATTATTTATTTTTTTTCAATAAATTGGTGAGTGGAATTAAAATTTTTATCAAATATTTTGTAAATCCTACTAAGTACTCTCTCTTTCTTTGTTCCTTTAATATATAAATAGTTTTTTACTATTAAGTTTTTGTAACTTCTCCCAAAGTTTTTTTTTTTTTTTTTTTTTTTTTTTTTTTAATAATTGTTTTTAACTTTGTTTCACTTCTTCCTTACAGCTTTGTTTTAAATAGTGATCTTCTCTAACCACACCCCGGATAACAATGTCTTAAACAGCACAACTGGCTTCAACAGACATTCAACAATTCCTAGGAATTTACAGGTTAGTCCATTGATACTATTTAAACTGTTTAGAGAACAGTATACTCAAAAGTTTTTGAACAATTATCACTTCAAAACTTTAACAAACATATTTACTTGATTTCATAAATTAAACATAATTATACATAATGGAGATAAATTACATAAACTTAATAAAGCATTAACTACTTACATATCTTAGGAGAAAGAGATTTCCCAAATAAAGGTGATATTAGATTTTATTTTTTTTCAATAAATTGGTGAGTGGAATTAAAATTTTTATCAAATATTTTGTAAATCCTACTAAGTACTCTCTCTTTCTTTGTTCCTTTAATATATAAATAGTTTTTACTATTAAGTTTTTGTAACTTCTCCCAAAGTTTTTTTTTTTTTTTTTTTTAATAATTGTTTTTAACTTTGTTTCACTTCTTCCTTACAGCTTTTATTTTAAACAGTGATCTTCTCTAACCACACCCCGGATAACAATGTCTTAAACAGCACAACTGGCTTCAACAGACATTCAACAATTCCTAGGAATTTACAGGTTAGTCCATTGATACTATTTAACACTGTTTAGAGAACAGTATACTCCAAAGTTTTTGAACAATTATCACAAAAACAAAATTTTACAAAACTTTAACAAACATATTTACTTGATTTCATAAATTAAACATAATTATACATAATAGGAGATAAATTACATAAACTTAATAAAGCATTAACTACTTACATATCTTAGGAGAAAGAGATTTCCCTTTCGGGAGTCCCGCTTTGGAATAAAAAACACTTAAAAACTTTATACAAACTCACTCAAAATAAAACACTCTTTTTTTTTTCTATTTTTCTTTTTTTAAAACTTAGAATTTTTTTTTTTTTTTCTTCTCGCTCTTAAAATTTATGGCTTGCTCTCTTTTTTCGCTCTACTCTCTATTATGAAATAAACTCATATTTATAGAGGTTTCTGGACTTCAAATGCGGATTTCAAAATGAAATAAAGATACTTTAGCTTGCCGGGTGCGCTGTGGGCCCCATCGTCACATGGCTAAATTTCTTTTATCTCTTTTGATTGAATGCCTTTTTATCTGTCCAATCTTTATTTGCACTCTGATGTCATTGCTTACGGCTATTTACAATCTGATGTCATTGCTTACGACTGTCTTTCGTCTAGTCTTCTTCTTCAGGTATCCATATTGTGGAGGGCAATTGAGTCAAAACTCATTCCTGAATCATCATCTTCGTTTGGGTCTTGAGCAAAATTGTCCATGGCTGGATTGTATCCACTACTTTCTGAACTGACTGAGTCTGGTTTTGGATTTTCTAAAATAACTTCTTTAGTTTGTTCTTTTAAAGCTTTATTTACAGCTTTTTGTATTATACCTTCTATTTTTTTCTGTCTATTATTTTTTTTTATACATATTCCTTTTTTCTTTGTCTTTGAAGAATTCTCTACTTCTTGTCTTGGAGTTGAAGATGTCTCTGCTATTTGGAAACTCGCAGGGAGTATCCTTCCACTTTTTGGCAAAGTGTCAGCCATAAACGGATTTGATATATCTTTACCAGTTACCGTTTGAACTGGATTAGCTGTATCTTTATCCGATACAGTGGATCTTTTTACATTCATTGGGGAATGTACACCCATCTTATCCATTTTTGAAGGAGATGGAAAACTCTGAGTATTTTTGTTGATCTGGTATAATTCTGAATATAAAGATTTCTCTTTTTCTTGGAGTATTTGGATTCTCTCTAACAATTGTTCTTTTTCTAATCTTAATTTATCATTCTCTTGATTAAGTCTCTTAAATCCTTCACTCATAGATGAGCAATGATCACAAAAAATTATTTTGTTTGTATCTTTTTGAATATTATATTGAGGAGTCTGACTAGTCTGAAAATATTGTTGTCTCAAACTTGGAGAAATATAATAATTTGGGCCTAAATTACCTCTAGCATAATCTAAAGCTTCATTAAAATTATTAAATCCTTTAAAAAGAGGTAAAGGAAAATCTTTAATCACATCTACCACTTCAATCCAAGTCTGAAAAATTCCAGGTTTATGACCTTTAATTACAACATAAAATTTAAATTTTTTGTCTGTATTTTTCTCAGTAAAATAAAAACTCAAAGCATTTATAGTTGAAATAAAATAGCTAATATCTTTAGGACTTTTATTATATGAAATCCATAAATTGTCTATTAAACATTTTTGTGGTTTATCTACTCTTGTCTTATCATGTAATCTAAAACTTATATTACTCTGTGGATAAGAAATTAAATTATAAGGTCCAAAATGAATTCTTTCAAAATTTTTGTCTTCCATATTTTTTAAAGGTTTATAGTTAGTATTACCCAATAATGTCTTTAAATACATGTCTCTATAATAATTGTCTGAAGGAGATGATTCTTGTACTTTATCTTTGCCTTTCCCAGTCTGCATTCTGAAATAAATTAAATTAATTAATCATTCTACTCAAATGATCTGCTAAATTATTATCAGTTCCTTTTATATGT
Source organism: Solanum appendiculatum (assembly GCA_018342035.1). Taxonomy (NCBI): domain Eukaryota; kingdom Viridiplantae; phylum Streptophyta; class Magnoliopsida; order Solanales; family Solanaceae; genus Solanum; species Solanum appendiculatum. The sequence continues at coordinate 406,908 of JAGDQO010000782.1, forward strand.
TCTAATTTAATATTATAAACAGAGGTGGCATCTAGAAAATTTAACCATCTTCTCTTATTACTTTTCTTTTCATTAATTTTTTGATAAAACTTAACTATTGCCTCACAATCAGTTCTTATTAAAATTTCTGGTTTATTTAAAATTTATAACTTAAAACTATCTAAACCATATATTACTGCTAAAATTTCTGCATCTATACTAGTTAAATTTCCTTTTTCTTTATACTTACCACTTTGATAAGCACAAATTCTTTCTTCTGTTTTATTACTGTATTTATTTGGTCTAGTTTTTAGGACAGCTCCCCATCCATTTAAACTTCCATCTGTTTCTAAAATTAAATAATCATTTTCTAAAGGTAAAACAAGATCTGGAATATTTTTAATCATTTCTTTTAATTTTTTCACTAATTTTATGTCTTCTATATTAAAAGTTTTTTGTCCTTTAGAACCTGTTTTTGAATATAATGGTCCTGCTACTTTACCTAAATCTTTAATAAAGTGTCTAGCATAATTTAATATTCCTAGAAATTTTTGTAATTCTTTAGTCTTTTCTAATTTATCTGGCATTTCTAAAATTTTCTTTGCTATATGTGGTTGTAAACTAATCTTTCCTTCTCCTATGGTTACTCCTAAAAATTTTATATGAGTCTTACATAATTCCATTTTCTTTTTGCTAATTATTATTCCATTTTCTACAAATAATTTAAATACTTTTTGTAAATGTCCTAAATGTTCTTGTCTATTTTTGCTAAATACCAAAATATCATCTACATAAACTAATATAAAACTTTTATATTCTCTGAATATATTATCCATTTTTCTCTGAAATATTGGAGGAGCAGTTTTTAATCCGAAAGGCATTACCAACCATTCGAAATGTCCTTCTGGACATGTAAAAGCAGTCCATTCTATACTTTCTTCTTCCATTTTTATTTGCCAATATCCAGATTTACAATCAAATTTACTAAATATATTATTATTTTGTATTCTATTTATTAACTCTGTTTTGTCTAGTAATTTATATCCATCCATTCTGGTATTATCATTTAATCTTTTATAATTTATAATCATTCTTGCTTTTCCTCTTACTATTTCACTATGGTTTCTTACCATAAATGCTGCAGATCTATGCTTAGATTTAGATCTTCTTATTACACCTAAATTCAATAATTCTTTTATTTGTATCTCAAATTCTTTTAAATCTTGATTTGTTGATTCTATAGAGGCTGTCTTTACAATATAGTCTCATTTTGTTTTAATTGTTTTTGATATATATATATATATATATATACATTTTTTATATAATATTTAAACATTGCAAGCTGCTTTATTTTTTCAATCTCAACCAACTAAAATCTCTTCTAAACAATCATTAAATTTTAGATATGATATCCTCTCAATTTCAAATATTTTAATATATTATTCACTACGATTCATGTTCACAACATGTCGAATTTAAACTCGAGCTTTGAAAATTTTTTAGTGGTTAATGGAGCCAAGAGAAAGAGGAGGAGACAACAATAATCTAATTTTTCCTGTAATATAATGTTACTAATAATTATGTCCCCCCCCCCCAACCTGCCCACACACACTCTTCTTTATTTAATTTTGTTCCAAATCTCTTCATTTTTAGATCGTTTTGTTTTTATACATCAAATATACTCTTTTTTAAGCATAAAATAATATAATTAACACTCAAAAATAATTTTAAAAATAGTTTTATATATTTATATGCCAAATATTAGGTGTTCTTCACTCTTTCCTTTATGAATAGCTAATTTACTCAAATTACACTTTTTAAAATTTTTGGTGTGTTGGAGCCTGAAGCCATAACGAACTATTATTGGTAAAACATTTTTATTATTAATGGCAATAAGTTGTGGCACTAGAATGGCAATACGCAAAAAAAGCTTACTCTTTCCTTTATGAATAGCTAATTGACTCAAATTTACATCAATTAAAAGAAAGAATTGCACGTCTATATTGATAAGGACACAAATTATAGCTTGTCTTCTTGCCTAAATAAAAGCTTTTGATGTTTTTTTTTCTTAACTAACGTCACTTATGGTAAGATTGCTATATGAGGTTATTGGTCTATCACCCTACATTATCATTACATCATTTTGAATATTTTGACATGTTATGTAATTAAATATTTCTCATTACTAATATAGAAATTATATGTCATTTGATTGCAACAATCATCGTTTCCTAATTTGGTTTGAATTGAAATATAATATATTTTATATACAACCATGTGGAGAATTTCATGACGACAAAGAATTGTTAATTCAATTGAAAGACCTTATAATATGGACTTTAAATGTAGGGAAAATTGTAAAGAATAACAAACATTTAAGCAATATTAAATGCTATAGATAGTGTTTTGGAAAATTGTGATTCGCAGCCATAGTTTCCTTAAATCTTGCTATTTGTTTAATCTGTATAATTCGCCTGATTGTATAAATCAGAATATTGTATAATTCGGTTCCTGATTGTATAAATCCCTAATTTGTATATGCTTACCCTAGCTATTTGTATACGATTTATAAAAAATTCACAATAAATTATCCTGTTTGTATATTGGCAAGTGAATATACAAACGGAGTTCTGAAAAATTTCTAAATGTATAAATAAAGAATTTGTATATGCTTATCCTATTTGTATATTCGCAAGCGAAATATACAAACCGAGCGAAATATATAAATCAAGGCTACATAGCAAACAGAACTATAGCTATAAAGCCTTATTATGTCTATTATGTTTGTTATTTCTAAAATTTACTCTTAAATATATGTCATCTTCCTTTTCCCTGTTTCAGACTTGGATATATTAGGGAAAGTTCTTCTAAATTAGTCAAACTGAACTTATTATTTTCGACTCAAATTATATAAATGTTTATGCACAAAGAGGAAAATAAATCATACTTAGATAGTCTAGTCATGTGAAGGAGATGCACGGATTCAGAACATGGTAGGAGTAGCCTCGATGAAAGATAAGAGACGGGAAACAAGACTTAGATAGTTTGGTCATGTGAAAGAGATGCACGGATTAACCAACGCGGAGGTAATGGTCACATAAGAGGCAGAGGTAGGTCGAAGAAGTATTGGGGAGAGGTGATTAGACAGGACATGATACAATTCTAGCTTACTAAGGACATGACCTTGAATAGAAGATTATGGAGGACACGAATTAGGGTAGAGGATTAGTTAGGTAGTTGAAGGTTGTCTTGCATAGTCTTTCATACTAGTAGTCGTAGTATTACTCTAAAAGTTTTTTTTTATTAAATTAATATTACTATTGATTATTTCTAGCATTTCAATTATCGTATTATTTTGTGATAGTGATTGTTCCATTTTTAATATGCGTTGCACTGCTTTCTTTAGTATTATGTCTTAACTTCTTCACTTTCGTTATTTCTTTTTTCAAATTGCTTTGTATTGTTTTTATTTGAGCCGAGTAAATAAAATAATGCAAAAGAACTTTTTTCAAAATCTTACAAATAAAAAGACAACAATTATATCTTCAAAGAGTACAAAATGTGTTGGGAAAGGCAAGCACAAATAAATGTGCACGACAGGGCAATAGCGGAAGAAATTCAAGTCCAAACTTTTCCTTTCTATTTGAACCAAGACAACTGATGTGAGGCCAAAAATATATATGCTTATCATTATTTGTCTCAAATTTAATATGTATATTTTTTTTTAGCAGGAATTTTATGAATTGTGCTAAATAGTGTATTTTATTTGTAGGATTAAATTGGTGTAAAATTGAAGAAGTTTGGAGCTAAAACGAATTAAATATGGAAGATTCTAGAAGGAAAATCAAGCAGACAGCGGATTAAATTCAATATTATAATATATAAATATATGAAGTGCACTTGAAAGAAGAAACTAAATTGAAGTGTTGCCAGAAGTTGCCACGTGGTAACATGAAATACATCTTGTGAAGACGGCGCAGGCAGAATTGTTGAGGCGGTTTCACGCGTATAGGAATCCAATTCCATTTGGTTTTGGGTTCCTAATTTATTTTGGACTGAATTATTTTATTTAGGGTTTTCTATATCTATAAATAGTCCATAGAAATAATTATTGGGGGACTTTGTAAGGAGGATACTTGGGAAGGAAAAGTTGTCAATATTGTTTAGGGTTCTTTTCTTGTTCTTCTTTTTCTTAGGTATTAGTAGCTAAAGACCCTTGTTATGGGGTTGCGGCTATGGGTAATTGTTGAACATCGATTGTTTTGAATTAATGTAGGTTATCATATACATTACTTTTACATTCTTGTTTTAGTATTTCATGCTAGGCCACCATAGAAATAAATCTATTGTCTATTCTTGGACTCGAGAGATGAAGAGATAGATAGACTAGAGAATGTAAAGAGTTTGTTCTAACTTTGATTAGATTTGTGTTTAGGAGTGACGCCCGGATGAACTCCTAGTTTGGTTACGAAACATGATGAAATATAAATGCTTGCCAATTAGGACTGCCTTTCCCCACTCAACGATGTAGTTAGAAAGCTAGTTGGAGTAGGCGATTAGAGGTCGAGAGATCATGATCATAAAATCAACCCTGTAAATCAGTAATTTGATAACCTTAGTTAATTCATTGCATGAGATGCGATACATGAAACCCTATGCATGCTGCAGCCCTGGAATTGTCCCAATTACTGTAAGTTAATCTATTTATTCTTGCATTCTTTTATTTCTTTTGACACTCTTAAATAAATAAATAGACTAGTATAATTTAGTAAATAGTTAATTGACAAGTCCATGTGGGTTCGATAATCCGGCTCTTTTAGAGCCACTATATTACTTGCGCGACCACGTACACTTGCGTGTGCAATTGGAAGCAACAAGTTTTTGCACAAACTAATGCAAGAAAAAACATTGTTCGAGCAGCAAAAAGATCAACCAAAGCAAGCAAAAATAAATCAACAATACGAGACACCAAGTTTAACGTAGAAAACCTCTTTGGGGTGAAGAGTAAAAATCACAAGGACAAAGCTCCACTAAAATCAACAAGAGTTACAAAAGTGTTCTCAAAAATGGCCACCAACAAGGTGACAAACAATGAGCAACACAACTACAAGATAGCACCAAAAACTAGAGAAATAAAAGGAGTAAAATCACCAAAATGCAGTTACTATTCACGAGCAATATGGAGCTACAGAACTCCAAATCATCCTCTCTCAGTTCTCAATCAAAGATTAAGTTGAAAGGAACAAGCTGTCCAAAAATCAGCTCAATCGGACAAGAAACGAAGAGGGAATCACGATTTGAAATTGATTGCTAGGGCTTGTGCGAAAATCTGCACTTTCTCACTTTTCTCTCTATATGGCTGCTAATCCGGCTCTTGTGATTCATCAAAATAAGACCTAAAATAAAGTCTTACATATGCACCATAATATTGGACTTATGGCAAAGTGGGCTAGTCCAAAATGGACTTTTATTTATCTACATAGGAAGGTAAAAAGAACCAAAACCCAATAATTCTCCCCCAACCGACTATGTGGAGGAGACCGCCGTCCCAGCGATCATGCAACATTCTTCAAACTTCCCTGTTAGCAAAGCTTTAGTCATCATGTCGGAACTATTATCATTGGTATAAATCTTTTCAAGTTCAAGCTTAAAATCTGACACATCTCGAATCCAATGATACCTCACATCAATGTATTTAGATCGACCATGAAATGTACAATTTTTGCCAAGATGAATGGCACTTTAACTATCGCAATAAAACACATACCTCTCTTGAGCATAATCAATTTCTCCAAAAATCTCTTCGTCTAGATCAACTCTTTGCAAGCTTCAACATCAATAATAAGCTCAGCCTCTGTAGTAGATAAAGCAATACATTTTTGTAACCTAGATTACCAAGACACAACTCCTCCTACAAAAGTAATCAAGTAGCCTGAAGTAGACTTATGAGTATCAACATCAGCAGCCATATTTGAATCAGTATAACTAGAAAGAATAGAATTTTCTATACCAAAACACAAACTCAGACTAGAAGTGCCACAAAGATATCTCATAATTCACTTTACAGTATTTCAATGCTCTCTTCCTGGATTAGAAAGAAAGCGGCTAACAATACCAACATCATGAGCAATAGTTGGTCTTGTACACACAATTGCATACATCAAACTACCAACAGCTGAAGCATAAGGAACTTTCTTCATATCTTCCTTCTCACCATCATTGGAAGGACAATACCTAGTACTCAATTTGAAGTGCATAGCTAAAGGTTTACTAACAACCTTAGCTTTGTCCATGTTGAATCTACGAAGTATTTTCTGAATGTACTTCTCCTATGACAATCACAACTTTTTGGCCTCTCTATCGCGGAAAAAATCTGCATGCCAAGAATCTGTCTTGCTCGTCCCAAGTTTTTTATAGAAAAAGACTTATTCAACTCTTGTTTCAACTTTTTAATCCTGAAAGCATTATGACCAACAACAAGCATGTCATCAACATAAAGCAAAACAATGCTAAAGTCATTACCAGAGAATTTTTGCACAAAAACACAATGGTCTGAAGAAGTCTTCATAAAGTTCTGCTGACTCATAAAAGAACCAAACTTTCTGTAATACCCCAGTTTTTGAAAAGAAAGAAAATGCAGTTTTAAAATTCTGGTGCCAGTGATGACGGAGGCCATCTACGGACCGTAGGTGGAGTGAAGGGTCGTAGATGGTAACCGTCGATGGCCCTGCCAGCTTTATAAATTTGGAGTTTCTGAACCTTGACCTACGGATTAGCAGGACGGTTCGTAGTTCTGTTGATGGGCCGTAGATGGGTTCCGTAGATGCCTTCCAGACTTAGCCAAATTTTCAGTCCAAAACGAACTATCTGAATCGATTGACGGAAGAGCAGGACGGTCCGTCAGTGGATGTACGGATCGTAGGTCCTGTCCGTCGATTTGCCCCGATAGTTTTATTTAAGGGCTTTTTGGACTTTTTCCCTATATGTTTATTCCTTATACTAGACGATTTTGCCTCTTAACCTTGGCCCTATTTATATTTCTAAGCCCTAACCCCTTCATTTTCCAACTCTCACATTACCCAAAATATTTCTCTCTCTAAGAAGAACAAGAAGGAGAAGAAGAGAGCTAGGGTTCTCATCAAGGTCATCAATCCCTTTTTTTTTCAAGGCTTTGGCATTGATGTATGATAAAGTAAAGGAAAGATGAATAGCTTGTCTTGGCCATGTTTTATGCTTCATGTTTCTTATGTTCTATCATGTTTTAGCTTGGCCATTACATGTCATGATTTTATGTCATTCCAACATGGTTTATATGTCCTTTTATGCATTGCTATCATACTTGGTACTTGATTGTACTAACGCATACTTTTGCCTACATTGATTCTATTGATGTAGGACTTGGCGGTTCTTCTCATCCCACTCGTGGCTAGTCAGTTCCAGTGATAGTGAAGACTTGGTGAGGCCTCCTATGTCCGAGGACCTAACCTTGTTACATTTTCATGCTTTCCGTTATGCTTTTGGATATTGTACTGGGCTGCGTCCCGAACCTTCATTTCTATTCTGTTATGTTAGATGGCTTTAGACATAAGTTGTAGACTTCCGATGTTTTGTTATATAATGCTCTTTTTAATTCTTTTCTCTATTATCTTGTATGTTATGTATGCTAAGGGCTTGTGTGAGGCCTCTCGGGGTCTTGTACGCTGTGTTACATCTAGGGGTTACCCTGGGTTGTGACAAACTTAGTATTCAGAGCACAAGGTTTTAGAAAGGTTCTAGGATGTCTCATAAGCCACGTCGAGTAGAGTCTTGTTCATGAGTGTGAAGCGCGCCACATTTATGAATGAGAGGCTACAAGATGATTAGGAAACTCCATTTCTTCATTATCCTTAAGTCGTGCGTAGAGTGTTACTCTATATGCCCCTCTCTCCTAATCCCTATCCTACGCGTTTCAGGATATGGCGTCTCGAAAAGCTTATACTCGAAGGAATGCGAGAGAAAGTGAAGAGCAAGAAACTCCTCATCAAGCTCCTCAAGTTCTGGCCAATCCTTTGGCCGAGCAAGTAACGAATGCGGAGTTCAAAGCTGCTTTTCAGGTGTTGACCCAAGTCTTGATGGCTCAAGCCAATAGGGAAGTTGTGGCTCCTGTGAACCCAAATATGGGTACGGCGGCGTCAAGAGTGAGGAACTTCACCCGGATGAACCCTCCGGAGTTTCACGATTCTAAAGTGGAGGAAGATCCTCAAGAGTTTATTGATGAGGTTTATAAAGTGTTGATGATCATGGGAGTGTCACCGACGGAAAAAGCGGAGTTGGCCGCCTATCAACTCAAGGGTGTCGCTCAAATTTGGTATAACCAATGGAAGAGTGAGATGGCGGTTGATAAAGGTCCTCTGGAGTGGGAGAAATTCAAAGGTGCTTTCCTCGATAGATTCTTTCCCCTAGAGATGAGGGAGGCTAAGGTACTCGAGTTCATCAACCTTCATCAAGGGAGTATGGGTGTGAAAGAGTATGCTTTGAAGTTCACACAGTTGGCTCGATATGCTCCTTCTATGGTGGCCGATCCTAGGGCAAGAATGAGCAAATTTGTTTCGGGAGTGTCCAAAATGGTGGTCAAGGAGTTTCGTACCGCCATGCTTATTAGTGATATGGATATTTCTCGCCTCATGATTCATGCACAACAAATAGAGTAAGAGAAGCTCAAGGAAAGGTCTAGGAACTTCAAGAGGGCTAAGACCGGTGATGGTGGGTTCTCTCAGTCAAGGTCCGATGGACATGGTCGTTTTAAGCCTAGACAAAGGTTCTCTAATCAAGGGCCTTCCAATGCCCCTCCTGAGTTCAACCAAGAGAGGGTGTCTAACCCTAAGCCTCAAGGAGGAAATGGTAGTGGCTCCTCATTGCCTACTTGTGCCAAGTGTGGGAGGAAATAAGAGGGTACTTGTCTAGCCGGTTCGAATGCATGTTTTGGATGTGGTAGGATGGGTCATAAAGTAAGGGATTGTCCCTTGGCTGCTAAGAAGGGAGGAGAAAATCATCGAAAGGCTCAACCCCAAAATCCAACAAGTTCTAGTGGAAATCAAAAGCAAAATCGGTTATATGCACTTCTGGCCCGTCATGAGCAAGAGGGTTCTCCAGATGTGGTTACCGGTATGTTGAAAATCTTCCACTTTGATGTTTATGCTTTGCTTGATCCAGGTGCTACGTTGTCTTTTGTGACGCCTTATGTAGCTATGAAGTTTGATGTTGTTCCGGATGTGTTGTTAGATCCATTCTGTGTCTCTACTCCTATTGGTGAATCTATTGTGGCTGTTGCTTCCAATTGCACACGCAAGTGTACGTGGTCGCAGAAGTAATAAGTGGCTCTTTAAGAACCAGAATATCGAACCCACAGAGACTTGTCAATTAACTATTTGCTAAATTATATTAGTCTAATTATTTATTTAAGAATGTCAAAAGAAATAAAAGAATGTAAGAATTAAATACTAAGATTAACTTACAGTGATTGCGACAATTCCAGGGCTGCAGCATGCATAGGGTTTCATGTATCGCATCTCATGTAATGAATTAACTAAGGTTATCAAATTACTGATTTACAGGGTTGATTTTATGATCATGATCTCTCGACCTCTAATCGCCTACTCCAACTAGCTGTCTAACTACATCGTTGAGCGGGGATAGGCAGTCCTAATTGGCGAGCATTTATATTTCATCCTGTTTCATAACCAAGCGAGGTGTTCGTCCGGGCGTCACTCCTAAACACGAATCTAAATAAAGTTAGAACAATCTCTTTGCATTCTTTGGTCTATCTATCTCTTTATCTCTCGAGTCCAAGAATAGACAATAGATTTATTTCTATGGTGATCAAGCATGAAATACTAAAACAAGAATACAAAAGTAATTTAAACGATAACCAACATTAATTCAAAACAATCGATATTCTACAATTACCCATGGCCGCAGCCCCAGAACAAGGGTCTTTAGCTACTAATACCTAAGAAAAAGAAGAAGAAAAGAACCCTAAAAAGTATTGACAATTTTTCCTTACAAAGTGTCTTCCTTCAAAGTTTACCTCCCCAGTATATTCTAATAATTATTTCTATGGACTATTTATAGATATAGAAAATCCTAAATAAAATAACTGAGTCCAAAATAAATTAGGAACCCAAAACCAAAACGGAATTGGAATTCTGTACTGCCGCCCAACCTTTCCATATATATAAATATTAATATAATATTCAATTTAATCCATTAAGCTGCCTGCTTGATTTTCCTTCTTCAATCTTTCATAATTAATTCATTTTAGCTCCAAACTTCTTCAACTTTGTACCAATTTAATCCTACAAATAAAATACACTATTTAGCACAATCCATAAAATCCATGCTAAAAAAAGACAAATATAAATAATAAATATGAGGCAATTAATGATAAGAAAATATATTTTTGGCCTCAGATCAGTGGCTAAGAGAGTCTATAGAAATTGTTCCGTCTCTTTATTTCATAGAGTCACTCATGTGGATCTTGTAGAGCTTGATATGCTAGACTTCGATGTTATCCTCGGGATGGATTAGTTGCATTCTTGTTATGCCTCTATTGATTGTAGAACCCGAATGGTCAAGTTCCAATTTCCAGATGAGCCTATCCTAGAGTGGAAAGGGGGAAATTATTCGCTTAAGGGTCAATTTGTTTCTTATCTGCAAGCTAGAAAGATGATTTCTAAGGGTTGCATGTACCATCTTGTTAGGGTGAGGGATGTGAATTCTGAAACCCCTACTCTTGAGTCAGTCCCCGTTGTTAATGAATTTCTAGAAGTGTTCCCCGATGATTTGCCCGGTGTTCCTCAAGAGAGGGAAATAGACTTCGGTATTGACCTTCTCCTTGATACACAACCTATCTCTGTTCCTCCTTATAGAATGGCTCCTGCAGAGCTTAAGGAATTAAAAGAGCAATTAAAAGATTTGTTGGATAAGGGCTTCATCTGACCAAGTATTTCTCAATGGGGTGCTCCGGTCTTGTTTGTTAGAAAGAAATATGGGTCACTCCGTATATGTATTGACTACCGCCAATTGAATAAGGTTACTATCAAGAATAAGTATCTTCTCCCGAGAATTGATGATTTGTTTGACCAACTCCAAGGGGCTAGTTATTTCTCTAAGATTGATCTTCGTTCGGGCTATCACCAATTGAAGGTAAGGGATGATGACATTCCGAAAACAGCTTTCCGGACAAGATATAGGCACTATGAGTTTCTAGTGATGTCTTTCGGGTTGACTAATGCTCCAGCCGCATTTATGGATTTGATGAATCGGGTGTTTAGACAATACCTTGATATGTACGTCATTGTGTTTATAGATGATATCTTGATTTACTCAAGGAGTGATAGTGAACATAGTGATCATTTGAGGATTGAGTTGCGAGTTCTCAAGGACCAACAACTCTTTGCTAAGTTCGAGAAATGTGAGTTTTGTTTAAGATATGTAGCCTTCCGTGGTCACATTGTTTCTGGTAAAGGTGTCGAGGTAGATCCTAAGAAGACGGATGCGGTTAAGAATTGGCCTAGACCTCTATCACCTTCGGATATTCGTAGTTTCTTGGGTTTAGCCGGTTACTATCGAATGTTTGTTGAAGGGTTTTCTTCAATTGCTTCACCTTTGACGGCTCTAACTCAAAAGAAGGCAAAGTTTACTTGGTCAGAAAGGTGAGAAGCGATTTTTCAAGAGTTGAAAGATAGACTTACCTCGGCTCCGGTGTTGACCCTACCGAAAGGGTCCGATAGGTTTGTGGTCTATTGTGATGCTTCCAGAATTGGGTTGGGGTGTGTACTTATGCAAAATGGGAAAGTCATTGCTTATGCTTCAAGGCAACTAAAGGTGCATGAAAGGAATTACCCTACTCATGATTTGGAGCTAGCGGCAGTTGTGTTTGTTCTAAAGATATGACGGCATTACTTGTATGGTGTCCATGTTGACGTCTTTACCAACCATAAGAGTCTGCAATATGTATTTAAGCAAAAGGATCTAAATCTGCGCCAACAAAGGTGGCTCGAACTATTAAAGGACTATGACATGAATGTCCTCTATCACCCAAGGTGGTGTTATGGTCCACAATGGTTCAGAATCTTCCTATGTACAGGATGTGAAAGCTAAGCAAGATCTTGATCCGAACCTAGTTGAATTGAAAGAATCGGTGCTAAAGAAGTCTGTAAAGGCTTTCTCCCAAAGGGGAGATGGAGTGCTCAGATATCAGGGTCGTTTATGTGTCCCTAATGTGGATGACCTAAGAGGGCAAATCTTGATTGAGGCCCATGGTTCTCGTTATTCCATTCACCTGGGAGCTACCAAGATGTATCGTGACTTGTGGGAGATCTATTGGTGGAATGGGATGAAGAAGGACATTGCGGGATTTGTGGCTAGATGTCCTAATTGCTAACAGGTGAAAGTTGAACACCAAAGAATGGGGGGTCTATCACAAGATATTGACATTCCTACTTGGAAGCGAGAAGATGTGAACATGGACTTTATTGTTGGCTTGCCGCGCACTCGGCTCCAGTATGATTCGATTTGGGTGGTTGTAGATCGTATGATGAAATCAGCCCATTTCATTCCCGTCAAGGTTTCTTACTCGGCGGAGGATTATGCTAAGTTGTACTTGAGGGAGATGGTTAGGTTGCATGGAGTGCCTTTATCTATTATCTCCGATCGTGGTACACAGTTTACTTCTCAGTTTTGGAAATCTTTCCAAAAGGGCCTTGGTACTCGTGTTAAGCTTAGCATGGCTTTTCATCCCCAAACCGATGGGCAAGAAGAGTGCACCATCCAAACTTTGGAAGATATGTTGAGAGCTTGTGCAATAGACTTCAAGGGTATTTGGGATGATTATTTGCCTTTGGTTGAGTTTGCTTATAATAACAGCTACCATTCTAGTATTGGTATAGCTCCATTTGAAGCTCTCTATGGTAGGAGGTGTAGATCTCCCATAGGTTGGTTTGAAATTGGGGAAGTTGCTTTGATAGGCCCTGAGTTAGTGCATGAGGCTATGGAGAAAGTTTGGCTTAATAGAGAAAAGCTGAAAACAGCTCAAAGTCGACAAAAGTCTTATGCCGATGTCAGAAGAAGAGAATTAGAATTTGATATTGATGATTGGGTTTACTTGAAAATTTCACCTATGAAGGGTGTAATGAGATTTGGGAAGAAAGGAAAGCTTAGTCCCCGTTATGTAGGCCCATATCCGATTTTGAGGTGTATTGGTAAGGTTGCCTATGAGCTTGAATTGCCTAGTGAGTTGGCATCAGTGCATCCGGTTTTCCATGTCTCATTGTTGAGAAAGTGTGTTGGTGATCCGACCTCTGCAGTGCCAATAGAGACTCTTGGCATTAAGGATAGCCTTTCTTATGAAGAGGTTCCGGTTGAGATTCTAGACCGACAAGTCCGGAAGTTGAGAAATAAAGAAGTTGCTTCCGTGAAAGTTCTATGGAGGAATCAATTAGTTGAGGGTGCTACTTGGGAGGCCGAGGTCGATATGATGTCCCGTGATCCTCATCTTTTTCCTTTCGATCCTCCTCTAGCTTGAGGTACCTAGTTCCTCATGGTTCATTCTTTTGGTCTCATGTGTCATAGTTGTATCCATGATTCCTTGATTTATGCATGTTCATGAAGAGTCTAACATGATATATATAATTGTGCATTGAGTATGAGTTGCATAAAGTCTCCATGAATTTTGTATTGAGCATGCTTTAGCTTGGAGTTGATGTTTCCTCCTCGGATATGTGCATTTACGTGCTTGCATGCTAGGTTGGGTTGTTAGTCCGAGTCTATCGCCCTTCTCAGGATATTCAGGTTCTCATTCGAGGAGGAATGTCTCCAAGGGGGAGATATTGTAACACCTCAATTTTTGAAAAGAAAGAAAATGCAGTTTTAAAATTTTTCTAGTGCCAGTGACGACGGAGGCCATCTACGGACTGTAGGTGGAGTGACGGGCCGTAGATGGTAACCGTCGATGACCCTGCCAGCTTTATAAATTTGGAGTTTCTGAACCTTGACCTACAGATTAGCAGGACGGTTCGTAGTTCGATTGACGGGCCGTAGATGGGTTCCGTAGATGCCTTCCAGACTTAGCCAAATTTTCAGTCCAAAACGAACTTTCTGAATCGATTGACGGAAGAGCAGGACGGTCCGTCAGTGGATGTACGGACCGTAGGTCCTGTCCGTCGATTGGCCCCGACAGTTTTATTTAAAGGCTTTTGGACTTTTTCCCTAAATGTTTATTCCTTATACTAGACGATTTTGCCCCTTAACCTTGGCCCTATTTATATTTTCTAAGCCCTAACCCCTTCATTTTCCAACTCTCATCTCCCAAAATATTTCTCTCTCTAAGAAGAACAAGAAGGAGGAGAAGAGAGCTAGGGTTCTCATCAAGGTCATCAATCCCCTTTTTTTTCAAGGCTTTGACATTGAGGTATGATAGTATTTACCATTTGAAGTCTTTCCTCCAATGGGTCCTCTTTTCCTTAAGGTTTTCAAGGTATAGTCTTGCCCAAGAGAGTTAGGGTTTGACAAATTCTTATGGGTTCTTCATTATGCTTTCCATTGTTGATATTATGGTTGATAGTGCACGATCTACCGTGGTAAAGTAAGCTAGTGCACGATTTAGCGTGGTTTACATGCAACTTGATGAATCCCATGAGCTTATGCTAAGTATCCCCCAATTTATGATTATGCTTGTGATTGTGGGTTGATTGAGAAAAGATGAATTGCATGAACTCTTTGTGAAGTGAGTTAAGGATTATGATTATCAAGCTATAAATTCCATGTAAGACTATGAATGATGAAAAGAGGATATTTTGTGAAAAGATGCATGTTGAATCAAAATCTATGATTTTCCTCTATTATGTGGGTTCCCTCAATTATGACTAAATTGCCTTGATTTATGGCTCTCTAAGTATTTGCTTGCATTGAATTGCATGTTTGAGGAGAAGCTTATGAACCCATGATTTATGAGTTAAGAGCATGATGAGCTATGTAAATATGAAGCTTGTGAACTCATGCATGTTTTATGAATTTTATGATATGTTAGTGCATTTTGTTGAGTTGTGAAAGGGTTTCTCATGTAACGCTCAACGTATAAGTGTGAAAGGTTTTCTCACACGTAATGATTCATAACTTGTTGAAAGGTTTGCTCAACTAAGCTTGAATCTATGATTAATGAACTATTCTATGAAGGGACAAGAGACGATTACCCATGTTCCCTAATGTAGACAAGAGGCGATTACCCATGTCCCATAACCTATGTGCCACCATAGGGTGATGGTCTATGATAGACACAATCTAAGCAGTTCATGGTCTTACCTTGGCAAGTAGGACACCCCTTTTCGGTGTGGAGTAGACACTGGATTCCATGTTGATAGCTCACATGGTCTTATATGTCGGTTAAGGCTATTTCCCCACAAGTTAATGAACAAGTGTTCTCATGATAATGGTTTAAAGTAAAGTAAAGGAAAGATGAATAGCTTGTCTTGGCCATGTTTTATGCTTCATGTTTCTTATGTTCTATCATGTTTTAGCTTGGTCATTACATGTCATGATTATATGTCGTTCTAGCATGGTTTATATGCCATTTTATGCATTGATATCATACTTGGTACTTGATTGTACTAACGCATACTTTTGCCTACATTGATTCTATTGATTTAGGACTTGGCGGTTCTTCTCATCCCACTCGTGGCTAGTCAGTTCCAATGATAGTGAAGACTTAGTGAGGCCTCCTATGTCCGAGGACCTAACCTTGTTACATTTTCATACTTTCTGTTATGCTTTTGGATATTGTACTGGGCTGCGTCCCGAACCTTCAGTTCTATTATGTTATGTTAGATGGCTTGAGACATAAGTTGTAGACTTCCGTTGTTTTGTTATATAATGCTCTTTTTAATTCTTTTCTCTATTATCTTGTATGTTATGTATGCTAAGGGCTTGTGTGAGGCCTCTCGGGGTCTTGTACGCCGTGTTACATCTAGGGGTTACCCTGGGTCGTGACACTTTCAGTACCATTGCCTGGGAGCTTGTTTTAGACCATACAAACTCTTCTTCAACTTGCAAACATAATTCTATTTTCCCTTGACTTTAAAGACTTCTGGCTGCTCCATATAAATTTCTCCATCTAAGTCACCATGGAGAAAAGCAGTTTTAACATCCATTTGCTCAACCTCTAAATTCAGAATTGCAGCCAAGCCTAGAACCACATGAATGGATGACATCTTCATAATTGGAGAGAATATCTCATCAAAATCGATTTTCTTTTTCTGATTAAAATCCTTCACAACTAATCTAGCCTTGTACCGTGGAACTGGGTTATCATCTTCATGTTTCACCCTAAAAATCCACTTGTTTTTCAAAGCTTTTCTCTCTTTAGGTAGCTTAACCAAATCAAAGGTATGATAGTCATGTAGAGACTTCATTTCATCCTCCATAGCATCAAACCACCTTCTTTTTTTCACTTTTCATGACCTCAACAAGACTCTCAGGTTTTCTCCCGTCAGCCAAGAGTACATACTCATTGGAAAAATAATGAGATAAATATATTTTCTCTCTAGTAGATCTTCTGAGAGAACTCTCTGGAGCATCAATTATAGTTGGTTGCTAACCAACCACATCGTCTTGCACTGTAGCATCAACAGCATACTGGTCATTCTGAATATAATCAACATCTTCAATATCAACTTAATTTTCATTATTTTGAAGATTTTCATCAGGTGTAATAGTCAAAGGAACTGGATCAACATCAACTAGGCTCTCACTGCTCTAAGAATTAACTTTCTCAGCTTTGTCAAGATCTTCAATTGTTTGGTCTTCAAAAACATAACATCACGGCTTCTAACAAGTTTTTTCTCAATTGGACCAAAGAAACGATAGCTAAATTCATCTTGACCATAACCAACAAAGATATATTGCCTAGGTTTAACATTCAACTTTGACCTCTCATCCTTAGGAACATGCATAGAGTCTTTACACCCAAAAACTTTAAGATGTTCATACGAAACATTCTTACCAAACCAAACTCTGTCAGGGACATCACCACTCAAAGCAACAGTAGGAGATAAATTGATAATATATGCAGCAGTATTAAGTGCTTCTGCCCAAAAGGAATCTGACAGCTTAGCATCTGAAAGCATACATCTAACCCTCTCAACAACAGTTTTGTCCATCCTCTCTACTAAACCATTTAGCTGAGGAGTCTTTGGAGGAGTTTTCTGATGCTGAATATCCTGCTCTCTACAATATTTATTAAAAGGACCAATATACTCACAACCATTATCAGAACGGATGCATTTCAATTTCTTCCATGTTTGTTGTTGCTCCCAATTGCACACGGAAGTGTACGTGGTCGCACAAGTAATATAGTGGCTCTAAAAGAGCCGAATTATCGAACCCACAGGAACTTGTCAATTAACTATTTACTAAATTATACTAGTCTAATTATTTATTTAAGAGTGTCAAAATAAATAAAAGAATGCAAGAATTAAATAAAAAGATGAACTTACAGTAATTGGGACAATTCCAGGGCTGTAACATGCTTAAAGTTTCATGTATCGCATCTCATGTAATAAATTAAATACGGTTATCAAATTACTAATTTACAGGGTTGATTTTATGATCATGATCTCTCGACCCCTAATCGCCTACTCCAACTAGCTGTCTAACTACATCGTTGAGCGGGGATATGCAGTCCTAATTGGCCAGCATTTATATTTCATCCTGTTTCGTAACCAAGCGAGGTGTTCGTCCGGGCGTCACTCCTGAACATGAATCTAAACAAAGTTAAAACAAGCTCTTTGCATTCTCTGGTCTATCTATCTCTTCATCTCTCGAGTTCAAGATTAGACAATAGATTTATTTCTATGGTGGCCTAGCATGAAATACTAAAACAAGAACACAAAAGTAATTTAAGCGATAACCAATAATTAATTCAAAAAAATCGATGTTCAACAATTACCCATAGCCGCAGCCCCAGAACAAGGGTCTTTAGTTACCAATACCTAAGAAAAAAAAGAAGAAAAGAACCCTAAAAAGTATTGACAATTTTTCCTTCCACCATCTCCCTAAAATTTATTCTAATGGACTATTTATAGATGTAGAAAACCCTGAATAAAATAACTGAGTCCAAAACAAATTAGGAACCCAAAACCAAAACGGAATTGGATTCCTACGTGAACAGTGCACCGCCTCAATTTGTGCGTCTTCGATTTCTTGCCACATGGCAATATGCTTATTTCCTTAAAAATTTGCCGTCTGCACTTTGATAGATATATAAAATATTATTATTATATTCAATTTAATCCATTAAACTACCTGCTTGATTTTCCTTCTAGAATCTTTCATTTTTAATTCATTTTAGCTCCAAACTTCTTCATCTTCCCAACAATTTAATCCTACAAATAAAATACACTATTTAGCACAATTCATAAAATCCATGCTCAAAAAGGACAAATATAAATACTAAATTTGAGACAAATAATGAGAAGAAAATATATTTTTGGCCTCACATCATCTGTCTCTCAATCAAGGCCTGAAAATTCGTGAACACATCAAGTATCTGATCCTTGGACTTCTAAGTGAATATCCAAAGTTTGCGAGAATGATCATCAATAAAAGTCACAAAATAAAGTGCACCACCATGAGACTTTACCTTAAAAGGACCGCATATATCAGAATGTACCAACTCTAGCTAATCAAACTTTCTTGAAGGCGGATGACTCTGAAAAGAAACTCTATTCTATTTACCGGCTAAGCAATGAACACATTTGTTCAACTTTGCTTGTTTTACTCCTGAAAGTAAATTCTTCTTAGCCAAACTGTCAATTCTATTCTCACTCATATGACTCTGTATTCTATGTCATAACTCTGATGAAGTATCATTCTCCATCAAATTTACCGAGTCTCTAGAAATAGAGCCTTGAAAAACATACAAGTTAGACAACTTGTTATCATGGGCCACAACCATCGAACCTCTAGTAAGCTTCCACTGACCAGCACCAAGTGTATTAACATAAACCTCATCATCAAGTTATCCAACATAAATAAAATTCGAGCGAACATCTCGAACATGTTTGACATTATTGAGAACTAATTTGGAATCATTATTACTTTTCAAATAAACTGTCACAATGCCAAGAACTGCAACCTCATGATTATTACCCATTTTCAACTGAAGTATAAGAAGAAAATAATTTCTTCTTTGGGGTGACATGAGAAGTAGCACCAGAATCCACAAACTAGCTAGACTCATCGCAAACAAGATTAACGGTATTTTCATCACAAGAAATAAGAAGATCATTATTAGTAATAACAGCAACACGATTTTCATCATCGTCATCTTTCTTCTGTTGTTTCATATCTCTCTTGTACCTCAATATTTCTTGATATGCCCATTCTTGTGGCAATAGTCACATGTAACATTCTTAAATTTAGACTTTGATTTGCCTCTACTTTTATCTCTGTCATTCTGACCTCTGAAGTGGCTTCTCCACCTGTCTTCAGTAAACAAAGAAAATGAAGAAGATGAGTTTTGAGTTCTTCTCATCTCTTCATTCAAGATACCATTCTTAGCATATTTCATAGTTACAACACCACTGAGAGCAGAATTAGTCAAAGAAACTCAAAGAGTTTGACAGAGTATTAAGAAGCCATAGTCCCTATATTTCTTCATCAAACTTTACACCCATTCCGTACAGTTGGTCGAGAACACCCTAAAAATCATTAATATGATCAGAAATAGGAGTGCCCTCTTTATACTTGATGTTCATCAATTGTTTCAACAAAAATAACTTATTATTGCCAGTTTTTTAAGCATGAAGTGTCTCGAGTTTGTCCCATAAAATTCTGGCATGTGTCTCATTCAAAATGTGATTTATTATATTATCTTCAATCCATTATCTGATATAGCCACAAACATGTAAGTGCTCAAATTCTCAATCCTCATCATTCATAGATTCGGGTTTATTAGAAGCAAACACACGTAGATGCATTTTCTTGACAAATAGAAGATATTTCATCTTGTCTTTCCAAGTATGATAAATACTACCATTCAAACAAACCATCTTGCTCATATTTGACTCCATCATTCAAATAGATAATCAACAACAACCCAATGTTCTAATACTACTTTGTTGGGAAAAGCAAGCACAAATAAATGTGCACGACGGGGCAATAGCGGAAGAAATCCAAGTCCAAACTTTTCCTTTCTATTTGAACCAAGAGAAGAAAAACTAATGCAAGAAAAAACACTATTTGGGCAGCAAACAAATCAACCAAATCAAGTAAAAATAAATCAACAATATGAGACACCAAGTTTAATGTGGAAAATCTCTTCGAGGTGAAGAGTAAAAATCACAAGGCCAAAGCTCACTAAAATCAACAAGAGTTACAAAAGTGTTCTCCAAAATGGCCATCAACAAGATGCCAAACAATGAGCAACACAACTACAAGATAGCACCAAAAACTAGAGAAATAAAAGGAGTAAAATCACTAAAACGCATCTACTGTTCACGAGCTAAAATCTGGAGCTACATGACTCCAAATCACCCTCTCTCAGTTCCCAATCAAAGATAAAGTTGAAAGGAACAAGCTATTCAAAAATCAGCTCAATAGGACAAAAACGAAGTGGAAATCGTAATTTGAAATTGGCTGCTAGGGCTTGCGTAAAAAATTGTACTTTCTCACTTTTCTCTCTATATGGCTGCTAATCCAACTCTTGTGATTCATCAAAATAAGACCTAAAATAAAGTCTTACATATACACCATAATATTGGGCATATGGGCAAAGTGGGCTAGTCCAAATTGGACTTTTATTTATCCACATAGGAAGGAAAAAAGATCAAAAAACCAACAGAATGAGCTTTACTAATTTCACAAAATAAAGTCATTTTTTGGTCCTAACACTTGTGATTCATCAAAATAAGACCGAAAATAAAGTCTTACATATGAAACATAATATTGGGCATATGAGCAAAGTGGGCTAATCCAAATTGAACTTTTATTTATCTACATAGAAAGGAAAAAAGACTCAAAACCCAACAGTATGAGCTTTACTAATTTCACAAAACAAAGTCATTTTCTGGTCCCAACACCACCAAAGAAACAAGTGTTTGTTTGGTTGTCTTCATTTTCTCTTTTCCATATAAAATATAGCATTGTTTAGGGATGTTTGGAAGTGTTACCCAAACACTTCCAAAATTTAAAAAGTTTTTAAGAGTCAAAAGCTACTAAAAATAAGTCAACCTAAACACCCACTTAAAACTACATTGAGTTCACATTTTTTCTAATCTACATAACTAATATATATGTATATACACACACATTTTATATAGGATAGAAGATCGAATAACTAATAATTAAAAGTATTATTTTATATAGGATAGAAAAAAGAACAACTAATTATTAAAAATCTTATTAATACTTGGATTAAAACACAAAATGATGAGGATACCTCTATTCAAACTTCTATCATTAAGAATTCTCTAAAAAAAAATATATGCATTGTACAATTAAAACAAACTAAATATTCAGTTAAAGTAATCTTACATTACAATTTACATATAATTAATCCCTTCAGGAGTGTGTATCGATCGGTTCGGTTCGATTTTATCAATTAACGATTCAGTTTATCGATTTTTTATTTTTAGATATACTAAACCAATAAGACATTTTTTATCGTTTTTCGATTTATCAATTTTGGTCCTTAACGGTTCTGTTTTTAGTTTACCCAATAAGAAAATATTTATAAAATAAATATATGACTTCTTCAATAATTTGACACAACAAAACAATAATGTAACTTTATATAATGCTCATAAAATAAAAACAATAATAACTAACATGAAAAGAACTATACAAGTGCAATACAAAGAGAAATTAAGAGAATATGGTTCTTACTTTAGGTTATGACGTTTTGTATAACGTGAAGTTGTGAACTCAAAGTCAGTGTAAAGTGTGAATTAAACGCTAATGAGCAAAGATAGTAACCAATAAGGTACTGAGATTAATATTTAATATTTATATATGGATAAAGTAGTAAATTACTACCGTCTTAATGGGTTATCAGTTTACCCAATAACCCAATATTAAAAACCAATATCGAACCGATATCCTGATAATTTTTTTTTACAAAACCATTAAAACTCCGTTAACCCAATAACAATAAATCAATGACATTTTTTTTCTTCGATTTATCGATCGGTTCGATTTTTGCACACCGCTACCTTCATTACTATTATCTATATAACTAATTCATGTATTACCTTCATTACTATTATCTATATGACTAATTCAAGGATCACTAATTTTTGCATAACTAATCCTAATATTAGTAATCTTTACATAACTAATCTCCATATTACTAATCTTAGCATAACTAATCATGCAATACTAATACCTGCATAACTCTAAGCAGCAACCAAAACGACAATACTTAGACAAATCTAACCCCTCAAGGCATCTAATCATCAAGAATATATGCATTGCAACTCCAGCAAAGTAGACATGTTTATGATTTAGCCAATGCTAAATGCTAGTCACTGGTTCTTCTGCAGCAGGAATAACTATCAGCTGGGGTGAGAAAATACAATTCTAACTACACTAGCATTTCTGACAGCATATCTAAGACCAACAACATTTTTGTGATCCATCCAATCCCACATGGATGCACAGTATCGGAGCCAAGATTTTCACTAAGGAAAGTCAAAATGTAAAGAAGTAGGCGCTAAAAAAACTAAGATTCAACATATAGTATATATACATAAAAAGAAGTTTACCTATTTTCACAGTTTAATTTTCCAGCGAAGGACACCTCTTGGACAAGCAACAAGACTACGCTTCTGATCTAAAATCTTGCCAAGAAGTGAAGTTAATGACATTGAATGGAGGAGGACCCGAGCGATCCCCTGCTCCCTCAAATGTCACTCAGACAAGTCTCAACTTATCTTGGCCACAATTTCATGTGAGGAAAATGGTCCTCACCCCACCCCTCCACCCTGCGTGGACCCTGGTGAGTCGGTTTAAGAGAGGGACAAACTAATAATAAGGTTTAGTCTTGCAGGTATCTTTGCCATATACAGAAAGACAAGAAGATCTTACTTCAAGTGCAGCTAGCCCTGCAATTTCCCCTACAACACTACTCCATATAAATACACTCCTAAGAATTTCTGGCAATCTCTAAGATTCTTGCAAGCAATGGTGTTCATATCTATTCCTTCTAAGAGAAATTCCTATGATTCTAGCTGCATCAGTGTTGCTTTGTTATGTGTGAGAGACTCAGCTTTACAAGTACTAAGCAATAATAAGGAGGCGTTATGCGATGGTCCAAAGAACTGTGATGATCAAACTGGATATAATTTTTCCAGGGAGATGCATGTCAAGAAATGTTTACTCCAGTTCTAAAGGAGGCATCATGTCATGGTCCAAAGAATATGCACACTCGGAATGAGTCTCTAAGCTCCATTTCTTTCCGTGCTATAATGACATTAACTCATATCGATGTACTTCATAGAATGCAACAGATAGAAATTAAGAGATTAAACACATACCAGGAGAACAAGAGAAAAAAGAAGCAGATATAGGAATAAAAAAAATATAACAAAAATCACAACCATCAAATCAATTTGGTCTTGCATAAATTTCAAAGTTATCCCGAGTCACTGATGCAATAACCAACAGTGTCACCCCTTGACCAAAGGAAACCTGAACAAACTAACTAGGCATAACATGAGATGCAACAATTAACATAAAGAGGTTATATAAATACACTGATATTAACTAATCTTTATCATCTCCCTATCAAAGAAAAATATATGCACGTAGTCTTTATCATTAAAGAATGCTGAAGCAAGTTTAAGCATGTTCCTAAACAAAATTCCAAATTGTGCAAGCTGCTGAGACAGCATAAACATCGTCTCTCTGTTCCAATCCAGCAACACAAACTAAAATAGAGATTATTCAATTATAATGACAATAAACAGATTACGAAAAACTCTAACATTTTGCAAAAAAATAATTATACTAGCCATGAGTGTTGACAGCTTCCCAGAGCAGACCCCTAGCCTGCATTGCCGCAGTCCTGAGTGTCTTAATTGTCCACCTATTGGCCTCAAAGAAGGACAAACTCCTGTAGGACAAATTGTGCTTTTTGCATAGCTCCTGCACAATAGGAGAAATTTTCCTCAATTGGCACCTAGGCAGCCTTGGAAACAGATGATGCTCAAGCTGGAACTGCAATCCTCCAAAGAACCAATCCATCTGAGGAGAACAATCAATGTCAATAGTCCCCGCTGTTTGTTTCTCAAACCAATCGTTCCCCTTGGGCTGTCCAACATAGACATCAGCAGCAAAATGGTTCAGACAGAATTGAACGTGTTGAATACCGGTCACAGCAAAGCTTGTGAGAACAAACAACACCCTCTCTGTCCAATTAGGCAAGGAGAGAACAAGAAGCGGAAACCAAGTCCAGAAAACCATGATCCCCAATATGTTCAAAAATCTATCAGGCACTTTTCTTTTTGAGAACAATAGCAACAATGTCTGGACAAATAAATTCACCCTGGAAACACAAACGATTGGATAGAAAGTAAAATGTTGATAGCTGACAAAGAATTTCGCCAGGGAATCAAACGTTAGCTCTCTTCCATAGAAGGTAGAATTCAATGACTTAAACAAACTAGATGAGACTGCAAAAACTGGCAAGTGCTGAAGATCAGGATCATAATCCAGGCTATTACAAGCCACATGATGAGCATTATGAGTCCATTTCCACCAAGCAATACTAATCCCAGTAAGACAATTCCCTGACATAATCTGTACCATTTTGTTGAACCCCTTATTTGTCATAATCAAGTAATGACCAGAATCATGACCCAAATAAGAAATCTGCATCCAAGTTAACCCCAACAATGCTCCAGAAAGCATATGAATCAAGAAACTATTACTAAAAAGTACACCATAGAAAGTCAAGAAAAGCAAAAAACCAATCAAGCATAATGAATACATAACCCCATGACCCTTTTTTTCAAACAATCCAGCTTTAGCAAACTCACCACAAAGCTTTCTGTAATCCCTTGATACCTCAGAAACCTCATAATCTTGTAAATAATAACCAGTAAAGAAGTTATCAAGATGTTTCCAAGCAGTACCTGGATGAAAAGCAATGAATGCATCAGTTGCTTCTTGTCCAGCAAGATTAAGTATAGGGATATCCCCACCAGGGTGTTGCTTAATCCAATCAGTCACATTGTAAACTTTCCCCTGAACAGAGATCCACACATCCTCTCTCTTGTTATGCTTCTTTAACTCCTCAGTTGTTATGTACTTTTTTGAATCCCCCATTGTGGAACAAACAAATTAAAAAACCCCAAAGATTGAATCTTTTTTACAAAACAAACTATAAATGATGAAAATGCAGAACAGATCTGAGATCAACAATAAAACAACCCCTCTTAATGTAACAAAAAGTACAAGAAGGGGAATATGCTTTCAAGAACTAAGAAAAGATTTGGACTTTAGTGTCGATGCGGCTGAGGAGATAAATGTGCAAATTAGCGGTGGGTGTAAATTAAAAATGTAAAAAATTCAAGAACATGTACCCTCATTGTCACATGGTTAGCTGGCTCCACTGCTTCAGAATTTGATTCTCTTGTCTGTGGTGGACAACGTGGAGTCAGTATTTGCCAACTATTTGAAATCAAATCAAATTTGGGTATTCTTTATCGGAAAAACTAACTAATTTGATATACTTCACCGGCTTATATACTATTATTACTTATATTTCAAAAAATATTATTAAGAGTTTTTTATGTATCTTATTTTTAGATATATGCATTTTCGCTATTAGATATACAAAAATAGGAAGAGAGGCGAGTGAGATTGGGTAAAGAGGCGAGCGAGCTATATGTATGCCAGATATATGCAAATCGCACTAGATACATATATCTGTAGGTATGTAGAGTGATATATCAGATATATGGGAGAGAGGCGAGCAAGATGAGAGATGCGAGCGAGATTTGCTATGTATTTCAAATACATGTGAATCCATTTGGATATAATGCATGTAGAACAAATAATACCTAAATTTGACGTCATGTATCTGAGATAGATATATTTAAACGTATCTAAAGTTATCAAAATCTGATAAGATTCGTAATATTACAAATTAGAGTATATCTAAGTGATTAGCTCCTAATCTAGTGAGATTTATGTAAGTTCCACTTATTTATTTTGAGTGGGCCTACACTCTATTGTTTTCATCTCTTCCTCTTCCTCGAGTTCTTACCTGAACTACGATACATGATATAAGTAAAAATTAATAAATAAGATATAGTTAATTAAAGTAAAAAATTTAATTATCATTTAAATAATTAATTCCTTAATTTTTAAAAAAATTTCCACATTAAAAATATTAAAATTAATTCAGAAATAAATTGAAAAATAGACAAACAGAGTTGGTAAAGAAAAATGTACAACATAAACAAGTAAGCGGGCTACAAAGAAGTCCGTAAGTTATCAATTCAAGAAAATAAAAATGGAAGAGAACTACAAGAATAAAACAAATATATTTATGGACAAGATAGTATTTAGCTATGATTGTGGGATTACTATAATTTTTAGAAGTAAATATATGAATTATTAATAAGTTAAATCATGAGAATATTGCTTCGGTCAATTAAATCTTATCCATTAATCTTAACATATGTCATCTATTTTCAATCCAACCAAAAACTTGAAGGAAAAAAAAATGAAAAGGTATTAGATCCCCTCATTTGGCCGAAATTCTATTATCCCCAATTTTAGAATCATTATTTAAGTTATATTCATAATACGTAAAATATTTTTTTATAAATTTGTTCATTTTAAAATAATCTTAGAATGCAGAGTTTAAAGATGAAAATACATATGATTGTAGTAAATTCATTTTCGTTTGAATTTTAATTATATGAGTTAAATTGAGTCATTTTGTCTAAGTTTATGTATGTCTAGCTGAAAGTTAATTATTTTTGCTTGAACTTAAGCAAAGTTAAACTTCATATATATAATTTTAGACACCATATAATAAAGTTATTTCAAAATAGATAGATGCATGAAAACTTTTAAAAAGTAGATATATATATGATATAGTTGTGTCCACATAGGATACCCATGAAATTTCTATTCCTTATTTTTATCTTAATTTTGGAGTGGTTTTTTTTTTTTTTTTTTTTTTTTTGAAGTTTTGAATGAATTCAAAATTTCTAAGTGTATGAATTGTAAGTTTTAAATAGGTATTGGTATATAAATTTGATGCTATTTGAAGTTAAATTAAAAAATAGTATTTAGAAATTGAAGTCATAATTTGAAATGCATTCCATTTTTGAGGCACTTGAGTTAGAACCTAACAATAATTTGTGCTTTTTGAGCATGACTTAAAAGTAAAATCTATTCTCCAATAAAATTCTTCCACTATATAATATGCATATTTTTCTTACGCAACCCTAGAAAAATACTAAGATTTATAAAGGAGAAAAAGGTTTTAACTTGAAAAAGTGGTTAGAAGTAGTTTTTACAACTCAGAAGATTTAACTTCAAGTCAGAAAGAAAAATTAACTATAATATATATAACCAAAGAGCTTTTTAAAAATAAGTTGAGTAAAAAACAAAAAATGTGTATGTTTGAACATTCTCTTAAAAAAAAATACTTATTGATTTTTGATAAATTATTTCTGCATATCCAATTAAATAATTTTTTTTCTGCATATCCAATTAATTTCTTTGTATAAATATAAAATTTTGATTAAAGCAATCGATTAGAAGTATTGCTCTGTCTATAAGTAGGTGCTTGAATGATATTTGATTAGGGAAAAAAAAATATGCTTCCTTCGTTTATTTTATGTGTGTTTACTTTGGTTGGATATTAAATTTAAGAAGATAAAAAAAAAATTATACATAAATTTTATAATCTTAAATTAAAAATATGTACACTATATTTTATTTTGAAAAATATATTATGATTTTAGATTTTTCATATCAAAAAGAGTGTGTCATTAAAAGTAAATAAAAATATGTGATATTTAAAAATTCACTCTCTTTGTCTCAATTTATATAACCTTTTTTCTTTTCAACTCTTTTTATATATTTAGAAATAACTTAATTTTAAAATCCTCACTTTACCTAGCCACAAATGTCTTAAACTTATTTTATATATCAAATTTCAAAATAATTTCTTTAGTTATTTCGTATCCTGTCAAACAGTATCGCATAATTCAGATAGAAGAAATAGTAAATATAGAAAGTGAAATTCTTCAAAAAAAAAATTATTGAAAATCTTGCAAAAAAAATACTTGAAATTTTTCATAGCTTCAGACTTGTCAAATATACATATTTTAAAATAATATTTCACTAGTAAAAATGTATCTCCCAAAATTCAACATATTCTTTTAATACAAATTAGGAACAAAAATAATAAAAATAAATCCAGAATAATTGAATAATTCTTAATATTTTTCTGCCTCAAATGAAAGGACTTGGTAATATATATATACACAGAAAAGAAGATCCAAACAATAGCCGGCTAACTCTTGATATATATTCTCTCTCTGTTTATTTTTATTTATTTATATTTATTTGACACATTTTATAAAAATGATATATTTATTTATCACTTTTTAAATATAATAAAAATAAATTTAGTATTTTTAAAAATATAATAAATATTATTATAGTTAAAAAATAAAATAAAACAATAAACTATTTTTAAATTTTTTCTAAATTAAATAATTAGATATAAACATTTATTTTATATATTTTTATTTCATTTGAAACAATTTTCAGAAAAGTATTTGAATATTTCATTCATATTTTAAATATTTGAATATGAGGTTGTAACAAATATAAGATATGTACATGTGGTGAAGTGGTGATGGAGTTGTCACCATCAGCTAATTCTCAATTTTTTTAGAGAATTATTCCAAGTGCATTTCAAGATTTGGTGATGAAATATTGCTATTAATATGAAAAACAAAATCCAATTAAGTTAAACCAATATGGAAACATTCTGCACTACAATTTCCTCCCATCTCCAACCCAACACCCCAGCTTTAGAAGAAAAAATCTAGAAAAAACCCTTTTTTTTTATATACTTAAATCTCTTTGAGAAATTGGTCATCCATTAGGTTTTTTTTTAGGGGTAGTCTGGTACGAGGGATAAGTTATAATAATTTTGAGATAAAATATAAAATTATTATTTTATCCAACGTCTAATTAGAGGTATTAGTTCATTTCAAAATTATATATCATACTATTTATACTATAATAACAAATTAACTAATCTCATGTGATATTCCAATTCATGAGATAACATTATCTATTCCCTCCACCGTACCAAACAACCCCTTAGGGGTCGTTTGGTTGGAAATAAGTTATTCCGAGATTAATTATCTCGGGATAAGTTATTCTGGGATAAGTTATTTCATCATGTATATGTCATAACTTATCCCATCACTAAGATATAAATGGTGGGATAAATAATTTCAGGACTAGATGAAATTTCAAAAGGGCAAAAAAAAACTAGATAATTTCTTTTTAATTGTCTAATTTTTCTTCTTTTCATGCAAAGTTGTCGAAGGAATAGGCAAATTTAGTGTTGAAGCCTTCTATTTGAACTTTTCTTTAGTCATTCTCATTAAAAAATAATAATATCATTATTATTGTTATAAATACTTCATCCTTCTTAATAATCTTTCATTGCAACAATATTTTTTTTTAATGAAGATAGCGTATAAATTATATATTTGCGCTAAATTCATCATTGCAATAATATTTCTACAATTTGTGCTCGCAATTTTGATATATTTTCAAAAATGGCTTTGGACGACGGATTAAGCCTGTTTATGTTTACAGTATATCAATATGTAGTGGAAAAAATGAATATATCATTGGGTTTGAGGTATATTATTTATGTGCTGGCATATAATATATGCACATAAATTATATAACTCAAATGTAGGGGTATATTTATTTTTGTCACTGCATGTCGATATACTATAAACATAAACAGGCTCAATCCGTCGTCCAAGATCATTTTTAAGAACATATCAAAACCTGCAAGCAAAATTGTAGAAATATTATTGCAATTAGTATGTTGGTGTTTAAGTTGAGGATCTAGTGAAAACAATCTCTCTATTTATGTGAGGTAGAGATAAGACCAGCGTACATTCTAACCTCTTCAAATTTATGAAATTACACTGGTATGTTGTTGTTTGTTTGTTTCTTTTTCTAAACTAAATAGAGTTGTATTATCAATAAATTTTGTTGGATTATTTCATCCATTACTGTCGAAATATTTATAATATATTACAAATATTAAGAGTATAAAAAATAATTGAAGATAATGCTATATAGTGTCGAAAAAAAAGATCAAATTATCTTTAAATTATTTTGCTTGGTCAATTGATAATTAATTTTTTTAATAGTATATTTGAAGAACTAAATTAATTTTTGAAGATCATTTTAGCGAATTAAGATTTTTCCTTAAATTTTACTTACAATTAAGCGTAGATCACTATATTTAACTAACATAAATTCTTGACATATGAAATAATGAGTGAAAATTATTTTTTCCTTAAATTTTACTTAATGGATACATGTTGATTTTCGTACTCATACTATACTTTTGCACTTCTATGACGATTTAAATCCGAATTCCAACACAATTTATGAGTGAGTTCCATAATTATCGATCCGTCTTGTGGTGACCACGAAGTCGATCTGTCTTTACTTTGCTATGTATTATTTCTTAGTCAAAACTTTTATTAATTGAAAAAGTTCATTTCCATTATTAGTTTGCTTATGATAATGTGAGACCCCTTGATCCAAAAGGTTGTCTATGTGATGTTCAGGATTTGGGATATATTAAATTATTAACTTCCACACTTGTTATCATTATCTATGTTATATCATTTTGTTAGACGTAATAATTGCTTCCACGAATTTATTTTTTGGTTAATATTTTGCTTTTGTATAATTGGTTTAGTTGTGCGACGATTGATTCATGTGCAATAAGAAGGTACCAGTAAAACTTAAAGTTATATATAGAGGTGATTAGATCAATGTTTATATTGTATGGACGGAGCGGTATTTGTTGAAGATAAGGGAAGTTGAAGATATGGAACAGGTTGAACAACATGGTAGAATCAACGCGTACAAAAATCGACTAGGCTGCTATGTCATGTACTAGCTAAAGTCATCTATGATAAGTGATAATTGTAGTAGTAGTAGTCAATCATTACTCTTGTAAATTGTATATTTGTATTATAGTAGGACTCTTAAGTGTAGCAAGCCTGGGACTCTACAACTCACTCTTGTATAAAGAGCATATACTCGACAGTTTTAATTTTCAATTCATCCTTGATTTCTCTTATTTTTTATGTGAGAATTCTACAGTGTCTAGTCAAGAAATCTCATGTATGGGAGATTATAATTGTGGAAGAGGGATGTTGAAATATATGTGTGGTCAGTGGCATACACAAGATTTTCTAGAAGGGGTGTCACCTTTTAAAATGAAAAACAATAAATAAAATAATATGACACCATATTTTTTTTTAAAAAAAAAAACAAAATATAAATAAAATACAATTCACGCTCACTACTATACCTTCTAAAAAGCATTTTTTAAAAAAAATTATTAAAAAAAAGTTTCTCTGAGTTTTTTTTTAAAAAAAATGTATTCAAAATAACTTTTAAAAATAATAATATTAAATATTTTTTATAGAGCACCAAATGATCACTAAGCAACTTATTATTAATTAAGTTTCATAAATTATTCTTAATTAATTTTAATGGTGAGAAAGAAGATGAAAGAAAAAAGAACATAATTATTCATTAAGTTTCATAAATTATTCTTAATTAATTTTATTGATGAGAAAGAAGGTGAAAGAAAAAAGAACATAAAAAATAAGTCATGAAGTCTTCTATATTCAAATAGCAACCTTGACTATAGAAAAGACACACCTAACCAGCTCTACTGAGTGCCTTTTGATGTCAAGGAGTGTCACCTTAAAAGATACATCCTCTATATATCCTTTTACCTTTAATTATATATTTATATATAGAGAGTAAATTTTTCCGTCGAAGCAGTGTCATGTGACACCCCTTGGGTGTATCTAGATCCGCCTTTGTGTGTGGTCATACTAGGAGGAATAAGATTAGGATTGAAGATATTCGGGACAAAGTGAGAATGACCTCAGTGGTGTACAAGATGAGGGAAATGAGGATGAGATGGTTTGGTCATATGAAAGTAGAAGTATGGATACCTCAGTAAGGAGACGTAAGAGGTTGAAAATGGTAGGTATTAGAAGGGAGAGAGGTAGGACGAAATAGTATTGTGTAACAATCCTCAAAGTTGTTTAATTTGGGCTTCTATATAGCATTATGACCTGCGAAAATGAATGACATGATTCTTGAGGTGATCGGATGAATGTATCATTTGATTATCGTTTGATTTGTATCAATAATAATTAGGTTGTACTATGATTATTCTCGAAATATTATGATTATTGTGAGTACATTCAGTAACTTCACTTGACTTTTCTTTGTGGCAAAAATACCTAAAAACAACAAAATTGTTATGAAGCTATATAAAACAAGAAGAAGAATAAAGTAGGGAGAAGAGAGAAGACTTCTTAATCCTCTATAAGTATATTCAAGATTCACAGTTCTGATTTATAATGAAGAGAATCCCTCTATTTATAGGGAAAAATTGACTTGATCCCCAAGTAGGATTCCTAACCATACCCTAAAAGGACTCCACATAATAGACATTCACTATAACACAAATATGTTTATAACACTCCCCCTTGAATGTCTATTGGATAGATTATATGCCTCGTTAAAACCTTACTAGATAAAACCCAGTGGGAAAAAAATTCTAGTGAAGGAAAAAGAGTACACATATCTAATAATACAGATTTTGGATGCCTCATTAAAAACCTTACAAGGAAAATCCAATGGGACAAAACCTTGTGAGGAAAAAAGAGTACATCACGTATTAACTCCCCAAATGAGAACATCAATTCAGAGACTTGAATCTTCGTTTTCCAAGCTTGTGCACCATCTTCTTGAAAGTTGTAGTTGGTAGAGACTTGGTGAATAAATCAACTATAGTAGTACTTGAACAAACCTGTTGCATGTTGATATCACCATTCGTGGGAGCTCATGTGTGTAGAAAAGCTTTGACGAAATGTGCTTCCTTCTATCTCCTTTTATGAATCATCCTTCTGAATCAAAGAATTCTGCAAGTTACTCACTTCAACTTCTTTAAGCAAACAATCTATTGCCTTTTGAAAACTCTTCAAGAGTTCAATTCAAGTTATCAACTTGCATAACAATACAAAAGATTCTTGATTGCTTTAATCCATATGAGGATTATAAACAAGTTTTCCAAAAACTTATATATGTTTTATGCATTTTAAATGTATCGGATATTTTCATATCAATTTTGTCAAGTGACAATATTCAATATTAAATGTATGATATATATCTTCTAGTGTGTAGATTGCAAGTCAAATAAGCTTTACGTTTACCAAGATGCATCATTCCATTTTTCACTTTTCACTTGATAATTATTTCTACGCCAGCATGCTTTAATACACGTAGAATTCATATCATCATAATCTTTTACAATATTGTGCTATATTGTATCAAAGATATCGTTGACGACATATCATTTTGTATCGATTCACAATACGACATAACCTATTGAGATCTCCTAACTTCATTATTTTCAGGTATCTACCCCTCCCATGAGGTTTCATGAAGTGTTATGTCATAGGCTCTTCAAGAGCACATTGCCTCCTTATTATGATCATTTTGATTCTTTTTCTCCTCTCTCTTTTTCAAGGATTATTTTATTTAGGACCGATTAGTCTATCATCCTTTAAAACATTCAATAGGAGCATTTGTACCTCTTGATCGCTTCTTATCTCCCCCTTAAGTTAGTTAAACTAACATACATCTCAATCTATTTAGGAGAATCCATCTTTGTGCATCATACTATATTCATTAATCATATACCGCACATCAAAATTATTAGATGAAAAATATTTGGTCCTTGATCATAAATCAATTAAGAGAAAATTGATCTTAGTCTGATGCATACATTTACTTTAGTATGTAATACATTATATTTCAGACTATGAAATTTTATTCTCATACGCAATGATTGACTATTTATCTTAAACATTTAATGTCACATCTGTTTTGATATTTATCAATATTATCAAGATGAATTGTTTTGATTACGTTTTCTAAAAGTTGTGCTCTTAACTCAATTATTTTTCACAAACAATTTTGTGAATGTCAAACTGCAGGTTGACAACAAACACACATGTGATTATTTTATAGATGCATCTATTTATCATATCACATGACAGATGAACGGGCCCATATTTACCTTTTATACTTTTCAGAATTTAGGGATTTCATCCCAACATTGAATGATCCAATCAACTTATCATGAGAACAAGCAACATAAAGAATTTTTGAAGAATTTTCTAGTACTTCAATATATGTCTATTATTCTTATGCACATCTTTGGTATGGCCAAATCATTGATGCCAACTAATAAAATTATTAGTACTAGTAAACTCCAAGTTTACTATGTCATGTGTCTTTGCTTTAGTAAATTTCTAATTTACTATTGTATGAGCAAATTTCAATTTTATTACTCCGGGAGTAAATTTCAGATTATTTCTTCTCAATTACTCTACCTCTTCTGAAGGTGAGTCGTGATCCCATCACGATAAAATGCACATCCATATTAGTAAGCTTTATTTTACACTATCATATTTACTTTAGTATTGAGTTTATTCAATCCCAATTGATAGGCATTAATCATTAAATGCTTGGGATGAAAACTCTATATTGTTATCAATTCGAATGGACTTAATCTGATTATCAGAAAACTATGCCAGTAATCATATTATTTGTGCAAATAATTTTGCAAACATCAAATTGAGAGATGACATAGGCACACATGAGACCATTTAGAAGGAGCATTTATTAGGACCATGAAATATCTAAACAACCCACTAGGTGGGTGAATAGGTCCACAAACTCATGTATACATTTCAAGGGACTCAATCTCAACTTCAGCTGATGATGGTCTCACAATTAAATTGCCTTGATAACAAGCCGTACAGAAAATTCACTATTTAAAAGAATTTTTAGATTCTTTAATAGATGTCCATTTTAATTTACTATAATTCATCTCATCATTATAGACCCATGATGTCCCAGACGATCATGTCAAAGTATGAAAGTATTGGAATTAGTAAATTTCTGATTTACCATAGAATGTGTCTCAATTGCACTAATTCTTGTCCAATATAAGCCAAAAGATAAAGTATGAAACTTTTCTATAACACATGTCTGTCTAGAGACATTCTTGATGATACCACATCCACGATCAAGGTCGCGATCTTTTCTAGCATGGTGGGCTTACACCTCATTCACTTCAGAGAATGGATCTATATTTTTGGCATTTATCAAAAGTTCTCATTCTTCATGAATGGAACACAATCATCTAAGTACATCAAATTATGATAACTTAGTACCTCATTCCACATTCATGTGCATTATTCAATCACTTGTCTTCTTTTAGACATATTATGGACGGCTATCACATTCACATTAAGAGAATGAGAATGGAGCGGTTTCAATGGGACATATTGCATGACTAATTTCTCCCAAAATATATTATTTTGCCTTAGCCATTATTATATCATCATCAATATGGTGCATTGAGACTCAAACCCAACGTCTTATCCATATAAAGGCGTCTTAGGCCATAAATCGATGGGACTTGAATCCAACATCTTTTATCACAGTGCACCAAGACTCAAACTTGATGTCTTACCCTTTCGGTGCGATTGGACATGAATCCATCATCTTATCCTCTTGGTGCGATAGGACTTGAATCCATCGTCTTACCCTCAATTGAGACTCACTCTAGAGCCTTTAATAATTTTTTCCCTTTGCAAGCCTTCGTTACTAGTAAGTAATAATAATATATATTAAATCAAAAGTAAGAAGTATAAGATTTATACTACTTTACCGTCACCATCTTGTGAAATTAAATATAAGTATCTACAGGGTAAGATAAATTAAACCTAACAATGGAAAAGTATTACAAACCTTAATACATAACCTGTACTAGATTTCTACTCTCTTTTTCGTCGATTGGTGTATTTGTTCTTTACGGTATAGCAAATCATAAAATAATGTGATAATGTGATTTAACTAATAGGATCGGAGTGCTATATTACAATTGGTTACAGATTACATACTTACCTCGATTTCATGCTATGAACAAGTAGCATACAAATTTCATTATTGCTCAATCACTCACTTGGTTAGAATCTCGTGCTGATAACATGTTATGAAACTATATAAAACAAGAAGAAGAATAAAGTAGGGAGAAGACTTCTTATTCCTCTAGAATTATATTCAGGATTCACAGTTCTGATTTACAATTAAAAGAATCCCTCTATTTATAGGGGAAAATTGACTTGGTCCCAAGTAAAATTCCTAACCATACCGTAAAAGGACTCCACATAATAGACATTCATTATAACACAAATATGTTTATAACAAAAATCAAGATATTAAACTCACATGATACAATTGATAAGTAAAAGTGACAAGAAATTACCAAAACGTGAGGTGATTGAAGGCGAAATGTATGCGTTTTTTCCCCAACATCAACCTGTCTCAAATTATTTGTCATTTTAAAAGTTCAAGACAAAATTAATTTTTTTTCTATTTTTTCTTAATAGTAATTATTCTTGAAGAGTATAAATACCTCAAATATAATAAATATTTAATTAAGAAAATATATATCTCATGATATAAATGAGGATAAAGTTATTAAGAAATTCTGCTATCAATATTTGCTCAAGAAACGTGTAAAAGAGAAATACATATTTAAGATTAAGAAAAGACATTAACGTTGATTAATGTACCTTTATTATAACTTTGGGGTAAAATAGGTTACAATCCCCCCTACAATGAATCTACAAATAAAAGAAAGTGAATAATTTATATGACATCATGAAGACCACTAATTCTTACACCAACTCCTTGACAAGATATTTGTATTAAAGTTTTGATTTGTTAATAAATAATATGTGATGAATAGTCATAAACTTAACAAACACTTCCTCTAATCTTTTGTTAGTATATTGCCTTAATTAATTTCTAGATGATATAATGCTATCAATCATCCAATCTCTCAGTAAATAATAAATCAATTAATTTGTTTGATTATTTCAATTTGTTTGGTCAATATTAGCTGTTCCTAATTGAAGGAATGTAAAAGGTATTTAATTTTACTTTAGTTAGAAATTATTTAATAATAAAGAAAGCATGTCTACACTATTAAAAATTCACTATTTTTTCATTGACATTTTTTGGTGAAAAATACTCGGTGTCTATTCGCATAGATATTTTGATTGAATCAATAAGAAAATTATGATAAGCCCCCAAAGGGATTTAAGCCCTTATTAAGGCGGACGACAAAGCTCAAGTGAGTTTCATTTCTACTATTGGACCAAAAGGCTAATTTGTTATTAGGTTACCAATACAAATATATTATTTATTTAATCGGCTATTTAATATAAATATAAAATTTGTTGGAGTTCCTAAAACCCCTATTAAATGGCTAAACCCTTGCATCCGGCCTTGTAAGCCAAAATAAATTATAATAATATCTTAATAGTTGGATCAGACTCGCTACAAACATATGGTATCGAAGCACCTTCTAATCTATAATGAAAAAAAGTCTTATAAGTCTTGAACGGCTGTGGAATTTTTAATCTTAATATATGTGAAATTGATTCAACAATTAGTGGTGACACCTAATTCTTCTTTTTTATCTAAAAATTGAGTCAAATTATTTTAGAGCCCATGCATTTTCTCAGCTCATTTCTCTCTCTCTTAAAATATCTTTTCTAGCTATGGAAACTTCTTCTCTATGCTTCGACACTAAATCCTCATTTTTGACTTTAGAAATACGAACAAGACTTTAGAAATGGACTTTGGACGTATAAATCAATCTCAAAAGCTAGCTTATAAGTAGAGGATTGTTTGACATCTGAAGCATGGATAATATAAGACGGGGAGCCAACATAAAAAACGTCAATGAATTGAAATGAGTATGACTTTTACACCAGAATAAAGAAATAGACATTAGATCTAACTCAATCTCGAAAGCTAGCTCATGAAAAAATAATTAATTATCAAAACTCCATATAAGGAGTCCACTTTCTCATTCCATGTATAAATGATGTGGGACCTCAACAACCTCACAAGCAAGAGAATTCGTCGATTAAAAGATTTGAATTGGTGATCCGTTATAAATATTATAGTAATATTTTTAATAGGAAATTTCTAAGAATATAACACAA
The DNA here is from genome assembly GCA_018342035.1 of Solanum appendiculatum. Lineage (NCBI taxonomy): Eukaryota > Viridiplantae > Streptophyta > Magnoliopsida > Solanales > Solanaceae > Solanum > Solanum appendiculatum. Next base: position 445,349 of record JAGDQO010000782.1, read on the forward strand.
GAGAAAGTTTACAATGTGACAATTTTTGTGTCCTTATCAATATTTGGCAAGTAGGAACATGTAACATAACACACACGTTAATGCAATATTCTAATTAGACGTTGATGTAAAAACTGAGTCAACAAATGGTGACGGCCACTTTTTCTCAAAACGAGTCAAACTTTTCGTGAATTTACATTTTATACAAATTGTAATGACTTACTAGCACAACTCAGTTTACCTGGGAATATTTTGAGATTTAAGGGTTTTTTTTTTGTTTCCTACTCGATGTTTGGAATTCGCATTGAAGTTCCGACTAAATTTGGTTCGCGTACTAGAGGGCCCATTTGGGGGTAAATCTCCCAACAGGACTTTCTCCATTCCCAGAACTCAAACCCGAGCCTCTAATTAAGAATTGAGCAATCCCACCACTGTACCACAATCTAGGTCGATGAGATTAGGATTTTAATTTGGGGTTTCTAAGGTTTCAATAGAAATAAGCGCGGCGAAATATGAAGCCAAACTCTATTAAAGACAACGAAAACATCTAGAATATACTACATTTAAAAAAAATAACTAAAAACATAATGAAAGATTTATCTAATTGTCATATTGATATTTACTTTGCATTAGGTCAAATACATAAATAACCCCTTAAAAGTAGAGTGTCATAATTTGATAAATACTTTTTCATCTTTAATCAGAGGTTTCATGTTCGAGTCATGAATATGAAATTGTTTTTGATAGAAAGCGTTTTAATTACACCCTTCTCCTCTTCAAAGTAGGATTTTTTTACGCAAATCCAAATTAGTCAAAATATAGCGGGGGAGTTAAAAAGGAAATAATTGCATGCCCCAATAATGCCAAAATATTTAATTCCAATAATGTGCCGACCAATACATGTGAAATTACTTTGAACTTTACATAAGCAACACAACTAAGTTATATGCTTTCATTAATCCTAAATAAATACATGGAAAAAGTCACATAACGCGTGCTGATTTAATAATTTTAATTCAACGTTCAATATCTATTTTGAGATTTGATTAATTTGAATTTGCACTAAAAATCTCATTTTAAGATAAAACATTTCGTATCAAAAGCAATTTCATTCTCAAAACTTGAATAAATTTTTCTAATTAAAAATAAAAAATACTTATCAATTTATTACACTAATTGAATTAATCTAACTTATGTGAAACTGAGTCAACTGGTGGTGAGTTTTTTATTCCTTAGGAACGAGTCAAACTATTTTTATTAGAAGAATCAAAGCATTTGTATTATACTTTATGCTAAAAGAATAAGTAATAGTAATATTTTAGAATATATACCCACCATTCTCGCGCTAAAATATCTTCTCTAAAAAAGTGTATGATTGATATCAAAGAATTTCAAAAAAAAAAAAAAAATTGTTTGAATGAGCAAAATTTAAAAAAAATATTTTCCGTGGAAAATATTTCCTTTCGTACCAAACACACACTAAACATCGAAACTTCTTCTCTAAGTATCGATACTAATTCCAACTATAGAAACAAGAACAAGACAACTAAGTTGGAAGTTTTTTCTTAGGTAATCCCATTCAGACACAAGAAATATATTATAAAAGGAACTAGATCAAAATTCAAAACAACCCCCAAAAAGAATTAATTAATTAGTTAGTACCACATCTTAAACTTTTGTTGAATTAGTACAAGAACAATGGATGGGTAGCACTCCTTTGTCAAAAGAGTAGATATTTTTTAAAAGTTTAAACTTTAAAGTAACCTTTAGATTATTTTAAATTAAAAAAAAAGTGAAGTTTGAAAAATAGATTTTTCACTTATAAAACTTTAACTATATTTCATATTCAAACACAAAATTATTCTAATTTTATATTCTTTTTATGAGATATCTGTAAAATTCATCGACCTTTATTTGGGGAAAGGTTCAACAAATTTTGTGTCGTTAACAATATTTGGACAAGTTGCAAGACATGTAACACGACGCACACATTATTTTATTACTAATACCGTTGGACAAAATAATACTAATTAATTAATAGTATCAAATTTAGAATGCAATCTTAATTTATACGAAACTGAGTCAACAAATGATAAGACACCCACTTCTTTTTTCTCAAACAAAACGAGTCAAGACTTTTCTTGAATTACCATTTTAATTATACTAATTCTAACGACTTATTATTAGCACTTAAATATTAAGTTGATTTTAAGATTTAATAGGTTATAAGATCGTACTTTATTTTAAATTTTTCATTCAATGTTTGGTATTTATATTAAAATTTGACTATGTCTGATGTCGATTTCTAGGAGAGGCGCTCCAATAGGAATTGCTTTCATTTTCATAAGCTCAAATTCAAGACCTCGAATTTAGAATAAAAGAATTTCATTATAATTATCTTATCATAATCCATGTTGATTATAAGATTATACTTATATTATGTTTATTAATGTTTATTTTGCATTATAAGATTATTTTTCATAGGGCTCTCGCTAATCGGACGAAGGATATATGATGTAGTGGATGAGACTGATCCTCTCTTAATCATAGATCTTGAGTTCAAGTTTTGAGTACGAAAAAATCCTTAGATGGGAGCGCTTCTCCTAAATGGAGCTATATGCGGCAAGAATTCAAATTAATCAGGCTCAAATACAGATATTGAACACCGAATGAAAAACCTAAAAAAGAAAAGAAGATAAGCTCAAATAAGTACATATAATTAATAAATATTTATGACGTATAACAACGTCTTTTACTTATTAGATACCCAAAAAATGAATTTTAGTGGGCACACCATGGATGGGGTCTTGGAATATTTAAATAGAAGTTTAATACTTAATATACAAAAGACACGTTTAATAATGAGTTAATATGCATGTATATAACATTTCCCTATAAAAATATTGTAATTAACCTAATTTGGACAAAATGAACTGTTCCAACCAAATGAGATTCCCTTTCCATATTACTCCTTAATTAGAAAAATAATTGTCGATAATCATGTCAAGATATTTACGAGAATAATTTCAAAAACCTTTCTCAAATTTAATTTTCATCATTCCAATTGGCAGGTAGAGCATGGAGCATCAAAGCACTTTTTAATTAGGGTGCGTTCGTTACGAAGAAAAATATTTTTAATTTAATTGATCAAATATATATAAAGTCAATAATAATGTTTTATATATATATATATATATATATTATTTTTTATCCTTTAGACAATACTTCATCTTCATCACCTTATTTCTATATCTGTTCTATTTCAATATGAGAATATCTCATAGTATTTGTTTAAATTATATATAAATATATTTAAGATAATATTTTTAAATTTATTTTATTTATCTATCTCTAACATAAGAAAATAAATAAGAAATTTCGTTTAATTTTTTAAAAAATATTTTCCTTCATAACGAACACACCTTTAATCCTTATTCCTAAATAAATAAATAGACTTAAAAAGCGTCAGAGCTCATATGAAATTTAGCAATACTCTATTCTTCTCATATTGTATGACGATATTTAACTAGATATTATAATTTTTAAAAAAATTAAATAATTATAATCATAATAATATATTTAGTATAATTTTTATAATTTTATTTTAAGGAGGTAAGATGTATGTATACCTTATATCTACTATTTTTTTCCTTAAAAAGAAAAAAAAAAAATAGGAGTATGAAAAGGAAAAATGGAAAAGAAAATTACAAAGATAAGATTGACCGTAACACATGGAGTATATGGTGACTGAGACAAACAAGTGGTGACACGCACTTCTTTTTTTTCCCTAAAAAAACGAGTCAATTTATCTAAGGACTCCACCATTTTTAAGTCTTTCCTAAAATATCTCCTCCATACTTCTTCTCTAAGTATCCACACACTCTTAGATCCCTATAAACAACAACCCCATTTCATATTTTGTGTTATTTGTAAAAAAGATTCAATCTTTGGGGTTTTTAATTTGTTTTTTACACAATGGAGGATTCAAAAAAGTACATAACAACTGAGGAGTTAAAGAAACATAACAAAAGAGATGATTTATGGATCTCTGTTCAAGGGAAAGTTTACAATGTGTCTGATTGGATTAAGAAACACCCTGGTGGGGATATCCCTTTACTTAATCTTGCTGGACAAGAAGCAACTGATGCATTCATTGCTTTTCATCCAGGTACTGCTTGGAAACATCTTGATAACTTCTTTACTGGTTATTATTTACAAGATTATGAGGTTTCTGAGGTATCAAGGGATTATAGAAAGCTTTGTGTTGACTTTGCTAAAGCTGGATTGTTTGAAAAAAAGGGTCATGGGGTTATGTATTCATTTTGTTTTATTGGGTTTTTGCTTTGCTTGACTTTTTATGGTGTAATTTTTAGTAATAGTTTCTTGATTCATATGCTTTCTGGAGCATTGTTGGGGTTAAATTGGATGCAGATTTCTTATTTGGGTCATGATTCTGGTCATTACTTGATAATGACAAATAAGGGGTTCAACAAAATGGTACAGATTATGTCAGGGAATTGTCTTACTGGGATTAGTATTGCTTGGTGGAAATGGACTCATAATGCTCATCATGTGGCTTGTAATAGCCTGGATTATGATCCTGATCTTCAGCACTTGCCAGTTTTTGCAGTCTCATCTAGTTTGTTTAAGTCACTGAATTCTACCTTCTATGGAAGAGAGCTAACGTTTGATTCCCTGGCGAAATTCTTTGTCAGCTATCAACATTTTACTTTCTATCCAATCATATGTGTTTCCAGGGTGAATTTATTTGTACAAACGTTGCTGTTGTTGTTCTCAAGAAGGAAAGTGCCTGATAGACTTTTGAACATATTGGGGATCATGGTTTTCTGGACTTGGTTTCCGCTTCTTGTTCTCGCGTTGCCTAATTGGACAGAGAGGGTGTTGTTTGTTCTCATAAGCTTTGCTGTGACCGGGATTCAACACGTTCAATTCTGTTTGAACCATTTTGCTGCTGATGTTTATGTTGGACAGCCTAAGGGGAACGATTGGTTTGAGAAACAAACAGCCGGGACTATTGATATTGATTGTTCTCCTTTGATGGATTGGTTCTTTGGAGGATTGCAGTTCCAGCTTGAGCATCATCTGTTTCCAAGGCTACCAAGGTGCCAACTGAGGAAAATTTCTCCTATTGTGCAGGAGCTATGTAAAAAGCACAATTTGTCCTACAGGAGTGTGTCCTTCTATGAGGCCAATAGGTGGACAATAAGGACACTCAGGACTGCGGCGATGCAGGCTAGGGGTCTGCTCTGGGAAGCTGTTAACACTCATGGCTAATATAATTTGTTGCACAATATTGAAGATTTTTGTAAGTTAACTGTTTGTTTTCATTGCTATTGGATATTGTCTATTTGAATGTTTATTGTATTGGTTGGAACATAGAGGGAATGGTTCTGCTTTTTCTGCTGCTTGCAATACGAATTGACTTCATTATTTCTTCTTTTCGTATATGTTTTTTCTAGTTGCAATATCATACATTTTGCGATGGGGAGAGTAGAATCTAACGATTAGCCCTCTACTTGATTTGGGATCACAGACTGTTGTGGAGTCTCAAGATTAAGATCAAATTTGAATGGGAATAATTGAGTGGACACTTTTATCATGGCTTTGAATGCATAATTAAAGTCCTTTTGATCATGATAATGCATGGATCCTAGCATGATGCATCTGTACTGTTAGAATCAGAATAGCTGGAAGATATATCACCACAGCAGTACAGCAACTACCAGCTGGAAGTCCATAGAAATTTTGGTTAGCAGTAATTGGTGGGCTTACTTCTTTTATGCCTCTCAAGGTCCACTAGGGATTTAAGCGCTAAACCCAAATAAAGCGAGAGCTTTAATGAAAAAAGGTGCGAAAGGAAGGGAGAAAAAATACAAATATATGTTTTTAGTTCAAAACTAATAAATATAAGCACGAATAACAAATACATGATTGAATATTTTTTTTATAATAAAGTGAAATATCAATTGTTTATTGTCTCCACTTTAGAAAAGGCACATTGGCAAGTTAAGGTATGCCTTAGAACTGTAATGATAACACTGGAAAGCATATTAAGTAAGGTGAAGTGCTCAACATGTTTTGAGTCTCGCTTCAGGGCTCAAGCAAGCCTTTAACAACACTGCCGGGCTCAAAGAGGAATGCCTGAAAGCAAGGGAATGTGTTCTGCTCTGAGAGTGAGATACCAAGAATCTGCTTTTGGTTGGTGCTATCATAAAAGACCATTAGCTCTTCTCTTATCCCAGACAGACTTGTCATGAGGGCAAGGGACAATTCCCCTCTCACCATGGCACCACCAAAAAATTGTGTGGAGGGAGATAGCTCCAGGCCTTTTCTGCTTGAGATCACAACTTCACTCCATCTCTTTGTAATATTCATAGCAAAGCTAAGGCTGGTGAATCGATTAATACGAACTGGTTATCATAAGTTATGATTATCTAGGTTGATCAATGGATTCGGACCATTGCCGAGTGTCTGAAGAAATGTGATGTTCATGTAGTCGCTTGTATTTAGCATTGTCTGTCCAGAGGATCCTTGAAGATAGAATCTTTCAGCATTAGTTTAGTTAAATAGCTGGAAGAACTTGTTTAGTTAAATCATCTGCAGGAATGAAGCCACTTCTAAGAAAATCCTCTTGGCTGGAATTGAAGTGCATTGCTTCCCTGTCTGTGCCAGCTTTCACGCACCTCGACTAATTCCACGAGATACCTACCACCTCCCATCAGCAACAACAGGTACCAAGTAACTCTGTCCACCAAGGCTAGGACAGATAGGAAGAATCACTACTATTTTTTGTCTCCGCTGAGTTTTTAACTTGAGATCTCAAAGTTCTCAACCACTGACAAGGAGGGTTATTGTAAGATAGCACTCAAACATAGTCAAAAAGGCCCTGTTTTGAGTGCAGCTCCTACCCAAGCATCCGGAAAAGGACACTCTGGTGCTGCACTCAAGTAGACCTTCTTACCGCTTTTGCTGTATGAAGAGAGAAACCGAGCAAGGTCATCCCAGTGCTCGTTTGTTCCACCTTCAATATCAAAGTCAATTCCATCCAAAACAATATCGTCAAGAGGGCGAGAGCTGGATTTTCCTCCCAAGAAGTTGTTCCAGAGATACGTAGCAACTTCTCTAGCACCTCGGTCGAGTTAAGGTACCAACCCCCCCCCAATTCAGAGGAGGACTTTAACCCCTTTCGCTTGACACAATTTTATGTCAGCTTAAGCTAGTACAACCACCAAGAGTTGGATCACAATGTCCTGTTAGATCAATCATTGGATTTTGGTCGTTCCCCAAAAATGTAAAGAAAAGCTAATGAGTTAAACAATGTGTTGTGCTTTATGCTTCAAAACTAATGGATTTTATAGGAGATGGCTCCTGTCATTCTTTTGTTGTTAGTGAATTATTGTTCGATCGAATGGTCAAATAACAACATACTCGGTATAATTTCATAAGTAGGGTCTAAGGAGGGTGAGTGTACGCAGACCTTACTCCTACCTTTGCCGAGGTAGAATGATTGTTTTCGATAGACCATCCACTCAAGAAAATCGTTTTCCATAACATTTTTGAAGAAATGCCAGAAAAGAAAGCTATGATGATAATAATAAAGAAAGAAAGATACTAATAGTAAAAAGAGAATTTTAGAAATAGCAAACATAATAGATAATAGATATAATAAGGCTCTATAACTATAGTTTATATAATTGCGCTCTATAGCTATAGTTTTGTTTCCTATGGAGGTTGCGGTTTGTATATTTCTGCCCGTTTGTATATTTTGCTTGTGAATATACAAATAGGGTAAGTATATACAAATTCTATATTTATACATCTAGGAATTTTTCAGAACTCTGTTTTTATATTTCTATTGCCAATATACAGACAAAGTAATTTATTATGAATTTTTCATAAATCATATACAAATAACTAGGGTAAAAACATATACAAAATTCTGAATTTATACGATCAAGAACTAAATTATATAAATTCTGGATTTATACAAATCAGGCGAATTATACAAATCAAGTGAATAGCAAGATTGAGCAAAACTATAGCTGCAAATTAGAATTTCCCTAAACAGTAGCTATAATATTTAATATGATTTAAATGTTTACTATTCTGTACAATTTTTCCCTAGTAAAAATAGTAAAATAACCAGGGTAAAGAACAACATTAGTGATGAACTTAAAAAAATAGGATACTTAAAGGCTAGCATAATAGGTGCTCCAGAAACCGCTTGATTACCTACTAATTGTCTATCTTAATTTTTAAACTTCATGTTCTCCTATCTAGGATCATGTCATCGGTGAGCAATGCATTTGATCTAATGGGCATTGCCTTAATTTGATAGTAGTAGTTTAACGTGTGCATTATGTTCTGTAGTACATTGCCTTTAAAAATCGTTGAAGCCAATCTTAAATTTTTGTGCATCCAGGAGGATTCATATACTTGTAAAAATATTTCGTATTTATGATATCAAAGTAACCAATATATGTTTGTACATTTTTATATTGAATGTTGAAGCTGTGTTGTTTTGATTGAAAAAAGAAAGAAATAAAAAGAATTCTTATATATGACAGGTTCAAATATAACCCAGTAACTAAATTACATTTAATTTTTTTTTTGAATTAAATGGTTAACAGCTTATAGATATAATAAATTAAGCACTAACATTTAGATAATTACGCAAATATCCTATCAAAATTTTGGTTTTAATTGATCTTTATAGGCCCAACTACTTTTTCATGTCGGTTGAGCTACATATAGTGACCATTACTATTTTGTATCCTCCGTCCATTTTTAATTGTCATAATTTTTTTTTATAATAAAACAATAAGAACTTTAACTAATATTTTACAATATATTTTTACATCATATTGATATACAAAAAATTGCAATCTATAGTATATTTCGTATAGTTTTTTAATATCTAACTTAAAACATATAAAATATTTGATTGACTTTTAAAAATTTATCTATGTCACATAAATTGAGATAAAAAAATAAATTAAAATTTAACTAAAGGACCTTTTTGTCATCTTAGGTGAAATCTTTTGCATTTTCCAAAATTTATCCCATGTGTCACAATTCAAAAGCCTTAGTAGCCACTGCAACTCATGCAACATAGCTTCCATTCCATTCCTAAAATATGGAAAAACTCCATTTCTAATAAATAGAATATAGTAATTTTGTTTTACACAAAATTTAAGAAAATAAATTAAGTATAACTAGATAATGTGACTAATTATAAATCACGATATAGAAGATTCTAGAAGTAGACACCTCTTCGTCGATATACATATTTCTAGACGACGATATTTACGTAATTTATGTACTTTCTTTATTTTTAAAATTTATTTATCTTATTTTCTTTATTTTATTGTATACTTGATAATCACATAAAAGAAATACTATAAATCATGATAATTAATAATTTAAAATATTTAACATACACAAAAAAAATTGATTGACTCCCAAAATTCTATCGGTGCCACATAAATTGAGAAAGAAGAAATAACATATATTATTTAAAAATGACGTAAAAAAATATTATAAATCACTGTAATTAATAACTTGAAATATTTTAATTACATATAAAAAATTTGGTTGAGTCTTGAAATTCTATATGTGCCACGTAAATTGGGAGACTGAAAATAATATATATTATTTGAAAATTATGTAAAATACTATAAATCACAATAATTAACAACTTCAAATATTTAAATATCATTTAAAAATTTGAATGACTTTCTAAATTTTAATCGTATCACATAAATTGAGATAAAAAAAAGTAACATGTATTGGGCCCGTGCTGGCACGGGTGCCTATGTCTAGTATATTAATAAAAGGGAAACTTGCATAAATATACTATATTGAGAAAATATTTACCATTTATAGTAATACCATTTTTTATCACTTAAACACTTTTAATACATTTATAATACAATTTTAATACATATTACTGAGAACAATTTATAAAATACATATAATACAAATTTTATTGATGAATAATATATTTATCATACATTTTAATACATTTATAATACAATGTGTCAATTTCTTACCAAATAAGCATAATATATTTTAAAACAGTTATAATACATATATATTGCATACATAATTCCCTTTTAATACATATTACAGATTTATCATAGTATTGCTATAAATGATAATAAATAAAAAATATCGCTAAAATCAGTAATTATTTATTAAAATGTACCTATTCAAGTATTTTTTCCTTAATAAAAAACTAATTAAGGGGAAGGGGGGAGAAGAACCATAACGATTAAGAAATTTAATATTGACTTTAATTCTAGGCTTTTAAATACTATAAATAATAATTAGAATAGAAATTGTGAAAATGAAATGGTGTTAGTTATGAATATGGTTTTCAAAATAAAATAATTCAAAAAAATTTAAATAATAATAAATTATTTTTTTTGGATTTTCTTCGGCACCTAAAGTATAAATGGAGGTATTTGGTTCCCAAATTGTGTAATCAAGTAAAAAAAATCGATAAATACAACCGTGAGAAAAATGAAGGATTTTATGAGATATTCCCTCTGTCGAACAATACTTGTCCACTATTGACTTGGCACACCTCTTAAGAAACAATAAATAGAAGGGTGATTTTACTATATTACCCTTTGAATATAATAAATACAATATATTGAAAAATGTAATAGGGAGATGACTATAATTAATGATAAGGGTAAATTAGGAACTAAGTGTAAAATTATTCATTAATTTTATAAAGTGGACAAGTATTGTGGGACATCCCAAAATAGTATAGTGGACAAGTATTGTTGGACGGAGGGAGTAGTTAATAGTAATTGATTTCGTGATTCTCGCTTGTTTCAATTGTTATATAGCTAAGATTATGGGTGTTAAATGAGATTAAATGAAATTTCTGAGATTTCGAAATCCGATCATTATCTAGGTTATCTTCTATTCGAGCACTTTGAATCTTTCTGAAGAAATCATCTCGATGACTCTTCCGAATGATGATTCTCGGTGAATTCAAAAAGTTTTTGATTTAACTGGTATATATCAGGCAAACATCAGTTTCTAAAATTTACTTTGTAGGAGTCCATTTCTAAAATTTTCTTTTGTACTTATTACTGTATCATTGATACTAAATGAATTTTAAAAACTCACTACGTTTAATGATTATACAAATATAATTATATTTGATAATTAGACCTCAAGGAATGATATTTCTAATTTTTTTCAACAAAAACATGAGAATTTTTTTTTTGTGTGTTAAATTCTTCTTTTCCTTCATGATATAACTATGAAACCACCATTTATGTGTATATATTATTTCTCTCTCTTCTTTTATAGTTAATTAAGTAAAAGAAAGAAAGATTCTTATTGATTCTCACGACTCAAACTGTGAGAATTTTTAAAGTATAGTGATGAATAATAATGTTACAAAAATAGTAATAGAATTCTTTTTTGGTCTTTCTTTGGCACCTATACGAATGGGTGTATTTGGTTTTCAAAGTATATAATTAGATAAAAAGAATAGATAAAATATAATCATGAGAAAAGTGAAAGATTTTATAAGATAGTTAATAATAATTAATTACTTTCGTGATCCTTGCTTGTTTCAACTTCTCATAGCTAAGATCTTGGGTGTTAAATGAGATCAAATAAAATTTTCAAGAATTCAAAATCTGATCATTATCAAGGTTTCCTCCATTCGAGTACTCTAAATCTTTCCAAATAAACCATTCCGATGACGCTTTTCCTTCACAATATAATCATGAACCCATCATTATGTGTATATACTCTTTCTCTCTCTCTCTTTTTTTTAAAATAGTTGATTTAGTAAAAGGAGAAAAATTCTCATTGATTTTTTCAACTCAAACGGTGACAATTTTCAAAGAAAAGTAATGAATAATAAAACTTACAGAAAATAATAAGTAATAAAATTAGTTTTCGAGCTTTCTTTGGCATCTATACAAATGGAGGTATTTAGTTTCCAAAGTATATAATCAAGTAAAAAGAATAAATAAATACAATTGTGAAAAAATGAAAGATTTTATAGGATAGTTAATAGTAATAACTTTCGTGATCCTCGCTTGTTTCAACTGTTATATAGCTAAGATCACAGATGTTAAATGAGATTAAATGAAGTTTTTGAGATTTAAAAATTTGATCATTATTTAGATTATCCTTCATTCGAGTACGCTCAATTTTTCTGAATAGATCAATTCGATGACACTTTTGAATGATGATTCTCAGGGATTTCAAAAAATCTTAGTCCATATATCAGGTAAATGTCAGCTTCTGAAATTTGCTTTGTATCTGTTATTGTCTTATGAAATTTACTCTGTATGAGTCAGTTTGTAAAATTTGCTCTGTATTTATTATTGTCTTCTAAAATTTTTACTCTGTATAAGTCAATTTCTGAAATTTGCTCTATATCTATTATTATCTTATGAAATTTACTCTGTACAAGTAAGTTTCTGAAATTTGCTTTGTATTAATTATTGTGATACTGAATAAATTTTAAAGACTCGCTATATTTAATAACTATTCAAACTATAATTATATTTGATAATTAAACCTCAAACAATTATATATCTGAAAATTTTCAACAAAAAAGGAAATAAAAACTTTTTGCATTATATTCCTCTTTTCTTTATGATTTAAAATTATGAATTCACCATTGCGTGTATATACTCAAATTTGCTTCTTTTTTCCCCCTTTTTCCTCGTTCTCTCTCTTCTTTTATTATTGTGTTACTGAATGAACTTTAAAGACTCGCTACGTTTAATGATTATCCAAACTATAATAATATTTGATAATTAGATCTCAAACAATGATATTTTTGAATTTTTTCAACAAAAAAAGAGAAAATAATTTTTTTATATTAAATTCTTCTTTTCTTTCACGGTATAATTATGAACCCACCATTATGTATATATACTCTTGCTCTCTCTTCTTTTATAGTTGATTAAGTAAAAGAGAGAAAGATTTTTATTGATTCTCTTGATACAAACAGTGAAATTTTTTAAAAAGTGGAAATGAATAACAATGTTTACAGAAAATAATAATTAAAAATTTTTTCGGGCTTTTTTTGGCACCTATATAAATAGAGGTATTTGGTTCCTAAAGTATATAATCAAGTAAAAAGAATAGATAGATACAATAGTAAAAAAAGTGGAAGATTTATAGGAGTTGATAGTAATTACTTTTGCGATCCTCATTTGTTTCAACTATTACTTAGCTAAGATCATGGGTGTTAAATGAGATTAAATGAAAATTTTAAGATTTTAAAATCTGATCATTATCTAAATTATTCTCTATTCGAGTACTCTGAATCTTTTTGAATAGATCAATTCGATGACGCTTTTGAATGATGATTCTCTGTAAATTCAAAAAGTCTTTGATTTAATTGGTATTTATCAATTTAATAATCTCTAATAATGCAAAGGTCAGCTTCTAAAATTTACTTTGTGCGAGTCAGTTTCTGAGATTTGCTCTGTATCTGTTATTGTCTTCTAAAATTTACTTTATATAAGTCAGTTTCTGAAGCTTTGTATATGTTATTGTCTTCTGAAATTTACTCTGCATGAGTCAGTTTCTGAAATTTGCTTGTATCTGTTATTGTCTTCTGAAATTTACTCTGTATGAATCAGTTTATGGAATTTGCTCTGTATCTGTTATTATCTTCTAAAATTTACAATGTATAAGTCAGTTTCTAAGATTTACTCTGTATTTGTTATTGTCTTATGAAATTTACTTTGTACAAGTCAATTTCTGAGATTTGCTCTATATCTGTTAATGTCTTCTGAAATTTACTTTGTACAAATTAGTTTCTAAAATTTGCTCTATATTTATTATTGTGACACTGAATGAATTTTAAAGACTCACTACGTTAAATGATTATCAAAATTATAATTATATTTGATCATTAGACCTCAAATAATGATATTTCTGAAAATTTTCAACAAAAAAGGGGGAAAAAAAACTTTTTGCATTATATTCCTCTTCCCTTCATGATATAATTATGAACCCACCATTACGTGTATATACTCAAATTTGCTTTTTTTTTCCTTTATTCCTCTTTCTCTCTCTCTTCTTTTATTACTAATTTTCTCTCACTAGTTTTAAATTCATCTTCAACGACTCGAATCCAAATGTCTTATCTCCAAACGCCATAACTCTGAATTCTCCCAAAAACCAAACAAGCTTTTAGGGTTTTCTATAGAAAGAGTATGAAAGACCAGAATTTGGACCTATTCGACCCGAGAACGGCGGTCATGGACCCGGAATACTCCCCTTCCCGTACCGGAGAACCCGATTTCGACTTCGCTTTTGACGACGTCAACTTCTCCGATCGTATTCTACGGATCGAGATCCTTGGTGACTCAATCGACGGTGGTTCTAATTCCAACGGCGGCTGCTGTAGCTTAGCCGATTGGGCACGTAATCGCAAGCGCCGACGTGAGGATTTCAGGAAGGAAAACGGTTAGTTTTCTGAATCTATGGTGTTTTTAATTGGATTGTTTTATGAATCTATGGTGATTTTAATTGGATTGTTTTATGAATCTATGGTGTTTTTAATTGGATTGTTTTAAGTGTCTGTTTACCCGATTTATCTGTTGGCGATTTTAGGAACTTGGAGATATTTGACTTTGTTGAATGAGTCAAAATTGCAAGGAGAGTTGGGGTTTTGGGATTTTTAAAGTTGTGATTTTTAAAGTTATTTTCTTGGATTGTGGTTTCCTCGGGGGGGGGGAGGGGAAGGGAAGAGCTGACGATGAAAAGGAGAAAAAGATGGTGGGAGATGGCTGGTTTGGAATAGTTGAGGTGTGGGTAAGCTGTTTTGGACATTACTGGTTTAAAGAAAAGAGATTTTTAATTTTTTTTATGTGGAAAGTTTTCGAGAGGGTGCCTGAGTGTGATACTAGGCTTAAATTCCCGTCAAAAAACTCAAATATGACCATCTGCTTCGACATTTGTTGGTTACGTTTATCCTGGCAATGGTACTCGTGAGTCGTGGACCTTTGTAGGTTGTCTGTATTGGTCAAGTTGTGGGCAAGCTGGCATTGAACACAACTATTTGAAAGTTGTTTTACTATGTGGGAAATAGTTGCTCAACTTTTCCTTATGATATTATTATGAACTTTATAGTTTTAACTTTTTAAGGGAGATTTTGATTAAATGACATGAACAACATATTACACTGACTTATACATGTTTCAGAGTATTACCTTTTTTATAGTATGTGTTTTTTTATGGTTATTCAAAGTGTCATAATGCTGAAATGAAGTTTTCACAAATTCTGCTTTTGTGGTTTGAAATTGTGTCGGAGTTAAACTTAAACATATCACTTGCTGCATATGCTTACAATGAGACTTCAGCTGCTAATATTTTCCTTCCATAATCATTATATTTAGGGGAGGTTGGGTGTCTGGTGGCTAGGGATGAACAATTTACACTTTCTTCCCTTGCTATAAATGTTGTTATGCATGGTGATTGGAATTTTGCTCTTTCTTATGCTGGTATGGGTTTTTCTGATGATAACCAGACATGTACCACTCGTTTGCAGCTTTGGATATCACAGCATGCCCTGAAGATCAGATAATTTGCTGTAATCAAATTGATAGTGAAGATGCTGATAATGAAAATCAAGATGAATCAGTTGTTGCAATGATTGAAGAGCCAAACTCAGGTATTATTATAAATTAATTACTTTCTAGATTTCATTTCCTTAGTCCCTCTTTCCCTGGGAACTCGTATGATCCTTAAAAACTCTCTTTTGTTTTTTAAAATTCTGTACGACTCCCAAATGCTAATCTGATCATTTTTCTAAGATAGAAGGGTACAAATATGAAACATGATTGCAATCTCATGAGATATAGTAGACCTCGGTATGGCTAACCTCAAGAAATATCACCCCAAAAATGGTTGTCTTACCCCATTTGTCATGGATCAGTTTGGCTCTTAAGGTGGTAGGTTTAAAGGGATTTCTTTATTAAACTGTTCTTTCTAGCTTAATCCTTAAAGTTACCTGTTTAAAAAAAACATTTTTTCTAGCTTGCATGAGGACATCAGATTGCTCATTTGACAAATTCAGTAATTTGAGTTGCATGCTAGAACTATTCTGGGCATGTTTCTGTGTTGCAAATAGCTTCTATTGGTTATATTCACATAGTGGAATAAATATTTGATGAAAGTACTTTTGGGGATCAAAGCAAGTATAATTTTGTAACCCATACAAGAAATGTTAGTTTTAGTTACCAATGAAGTTGGAGCGGATCATGGGATACTGAGGGTTTAAATCCTAGTGGAGCCAAAAAAAGTTAGGTGATTATTCTCATCTATCTAAGCCTTTAGGTAACTGGTGGATTAGTAAGGTACAATGCTACAAGCAAGCTGGTCCTGATACTATAGCTATAAATAAAACATCTTTTGTTTCTAGCTTTCAGTGTGTTTCTGACTGGATATATTCTTTATAGGGGAATTAGGATAGACCGAGTCTGTTTGATGATCATATTGCTCGAGTGGACATTTTATTTTCTGTTTAGGAAGTAACTTGTTCGATTGATTGGAGATAATATTAGACTGGCAGGTTTTGTTAGCATTTTGTTTTAAAAAATTAGAATGTGAATGTCTTGCTTCCTTTTTAGAGAAAACCAAGTAGCACAATGCAATAAAATTTGTGCTTAGATTCTTTGCGTAGAGCTTAATTACCCGAGGGAAGGAAAGACAGAAGAGTGAACTTAAAGAAGATTGTGTTAATGGTCTTTGTTATCAGTGACTCGTGATTACAGAATGCAGTTTTATCACCCTCTGTCTTCAATGAAGTCGTGAAAAAGGGTGGTGTGACATGGGCCGGAAAAGATAGATAAACCATGTTATGTTTTCTGTGCAGGAGATGAAGCTGCTAATAGTGATGATTCAACTTGGAATTGTGATTCTCCAAGGGTTATGAGAGTTAAAACACTAAACATTAGCTCCCCCATTTTAGCAGCAAGGAGTCCATTCTTCTACAAGGTAAACATTCATTTTCAAGTGGAAGCTGCTTATGCACAGTCTAGAATTGGTATTTGAAGTTTGAACCCGCTTTATCGTGTAATTTATGCAGCTGTTCTCAAATGGGATGAGAGAGTCTGAGCAAAGACAAGTAACTCTACGGATCAATGCTTCAGGTATGTCATGCGCAGTTGTGCACTGTTTGTTTGACCTTGATTACATAATGGTCAATGAACTTTAGTAGAAATTAACTTGGACAAAGTCTATCAAGTCTGAATGCATTTTCCCGTACATCATGAATGTGAGGAATTTGCAAATCATAGGGAATTGAAATGTTTGTTCTGTCATACTTTAAGAGGTTGTTTGGTAGAGTGTTAAAAAATCACTCTAAATAGAGTATATTAGTAATGCTTGTATTAAAAATGTATAAATTAGTTATGCTTGCATTAATTATACATAAATAATTTCTTATGCATTGTTTGGTTTGTTACATTAAAAATAGCATGCATTGCGTAAAAATATTATTATAAAGATACCCTTCATAATTATGATGGAAAAGATGTAAAAAAGATTTTGAGGGGCAATGGGGTCTTCAACCATGCTCTAATGCATGCATTAAAATGTGTATTACTAATACCATGGATTTCTAGGTATTAGTAATGCAAGGGAATTTAATACATGCATTAGCATGGTTAAAGACCCAGTTATCCCTCAAAAGCATTTTTACACCTTTTCAAACATAATTATGGAGGATACTTTTGTAAATAAATATTTTTATACCATACATATTTTTTTTAATACACCAAACTAAACAATACATAAAAAATATTCTATGTATAACTAATGCAAGCATAACTAATACAAGCATTACTAATGCAAGCACTACTAATACACTTTATTTAGCATTATTTTTACACTCTACCAAACGACCCCTAAGTGTTTTATAATATTTGATCTACTGGACTTTTGGTTTTGACGATTGTGTATCAAATATTGTTTTTCATCTGAAGTGGCTTTAAAGTCCGTATCATGTCTCTCATAAAGTGATTTTTCTATATTTGTTCCCATGGAGCAGAGGAAGCTGCATTGACGGAGCTCCTGAGATTTATGTATAGAAATACATTGACTACACATACAGCGCCTGCATTGCTGGACGTGCTCATGGCTGCTGATAAGTTCGAGGTTGCATCTTGCATGAAGTATTGCAGCAGGCTACTACGTAATTTGCCTATGACTCCGGAGTCAGCTTTGCTGTATCTGGAGCTTCCTTCTAGTGTCCTGATGGCTGATGCAGTTCAGCAATTGACTGATGCAGCAAAACAATTCCTAGCTGCAAGATACAAAGATATAACCAAGTTAGTTCCATTTATGCTTACCCTATTTCCTTTTTCTTGTGTTAGTTTGTTATCCAAAACAGCTGTATGCACACAAATGATAATCAAGTCCCTAAAACCATTGTTTAGTATGCTTATTTTTTTCTGTCTTTTGTCAAATATTTCTGCTACCGGATTTTATTTCGGCCAATTTCAGCTGATAGTTCGAAGTTTTGTTTCAATAAGAAGTTTTTGATAAGCAAAACTGGAACCTTTTCGATAACATTTGGGTAATATATTGGGAACTTTGTGAGTTTTTAAAACCTAAAAGTTGAAACGTAAGAATCTGACTTAGCAATTATAAAGAAGAAATATGACAAAACCCACTCCATAGATTTATATACCTATGCATAAATTGTTCATCTAAGTTTCAACATCTGAAGGTTGTCAATAAATTAAATTACATAATGGTTTCAATGCATAACCACTAATGTAAGTAATGTAATTCATTTCAATTTGATAACAGCAATATGTCATGAACTTTAAAACATGTTGCTTTTTCATCTTGTATGAAGAATTGATGTGGATTACATTACTAAACGTTTTTTTTATTGAAGCATCTGGTACTTGCTTGTGCTTGTTTAATCAGTTCATTCATCTTCGACAGGTTCCAAGAAGAGGTCATGAAGTTGCCTCTTGCTGGTATTGACGCAATTTTGTCCAGTGATGACCTTCAGGTAGCATCAGAAGATGCAGTATATGACTTTGTCTTGAAGTGGACAAGGGCTCATTATCCCCTGATAGAGGAACGCCGAGATATTCTTAGTTCAAAACTTGGTCGTTGCATTCGCTTTCCTTTCATGAGCTGCCGAAAACTTCGGAAGGTTCTCACATGTAATGACTTTGAACATGAGTTTGCATCCAAACTAGTGCTTGAGGCCCTCTTTTTTAAAGCTGAGGCCCCACACCGACAACGAACTCAAGCTGCAGAAGAATCATCTTCGACCAGTCGTCGTTTTGTAGAGCGTGCATACAAGTATCGGCCTGTTAAGGTGGTTGAGTTTGAACTTCCACGCCAACAATGTATAGTCTACTTAGATCTTAAGCGGGATGAATGTGCTAATCTTTTTCCATCTGGGAGGATATATTCTCAAGCTTTTCATTTGGGTGGACAAGGGTTTTTCCTGTCCGCACATTGCAACATGGATCAGCAAAGCTCTTTCCATTGTTTTGGTCTCTTTCTGGGAATGCAGGAAAAGGGTTCAGTTTCATTTGCAGTCGATTATGAATTTGCTGCGAGGACGACAACAGCAGAGGGGTATGTCAGCAAATACAAGGGAAACTATACTTTTACTGGGGGTAAGGCAGTTGGCTATCGCAATTTATTTGCCATACCCTGGACTTCTTTCATGGCCGAGGACAGTCTCTATTTTATTAACGGCGTACTCCATCTCAGGGCTGAACTTACTATCAGGCACTGATTTTTTTCTTCTCCTACAATGTCAATTACTACCGTTGTTTCGCTTATTAGCTGAACCGCCAAAGTCCCGATCTTTTTTCTTGGCTTTGATCAAGCAAAAGAAGTGTAAGGTTTAGGTGTCAGTACTAACCGCCATAGGTATTGAAACATTTTATAATTTTATCCTTTTGACCATAATAGTTGTATCCTTGTGCTCTCCAAAACATGAGAAAGGATGTAAATGGAATTCAGTGAGTGAGAAATGTTTAGTTGTTCTGACCCTGTTTTAATGCAAACAAGCACAAAGGTGAACACTGTTAATTGGTTTTTTGATCTTCACTTTCTTATGACCTGTTGGACAAAGTATATAATTTATATCTAACTCTGTGTATCAAAATCCTTTGTACTGATTAACAGTGTTTGAATGGTATGGTATGGTAAACATTGTGGTTGCTATGCAAACATTATGATCTTATGTGTGAATTGGAATTCCTTTCTACTGGCCATTTCACTTGGGAGTTGTTTGGTGCGAGGTATAAGGTATAATAATTTAAGGGATAAAACGCAAGACTATTTTATCCTGCGTTTGGTTATAAAGTTTGGGATAAGTGTTATTCCTTGGATGAAGTTATAATTATGGGATAACTTATACTAATGTAAAATAATTAAAATGAAAAAAATATCTGCTCAAACCTTTTGTATACGTCACTTTTCATATATTTTATACTTATGAAGGGTATTTTTGTAAACAAAATAACATATTTTTAGAAATTATACAATCCATATTATTTTTAATATAACAAACCAAATATTTACTAAGGAATAATACCAGAATGACTTATCCCATCATAACTTGTCTCCAAACCAAACGATTTCTTAATGTATGTTTGATATGGAGAAAAAAGTTTTTCACGAAAAACAAGTGGATTTTTAAATTTATTTTATAATGTTTAGTAGGTTAACAAAAAAAAATATTATTTTAAGAGTATTTATATGTTATCTAGCAAACTATTATGGGGATGTTGCTATTGGGGGTGATAGGTGTTGGGATGGTCAACGGAGGGGGATTGGGTGGGTGGGGAAGAGATAATAAACTTGCAATGTCACTTGTGTTATTTTTTTTCTACTTTGATTAAGAGTTATTTTCCTCATTTTTAAAAATCTTATTTTTCTAAAAAGAGTATTTTTCAAAATATTTTGACCAACAAAATATGAGAAAAATTAAAAATAATTTCTTAAATAATTTACAAGCATAAACAAAGATATAAGAAAAATAATTTAAAATTTAATATATTTGGTACTACTACAACGTCAAATTTGCAACAAAAAGATTTTGCATCTGTACATGACCTTTTCTTGTTTGCTTGTTGTACAAGCATACACAAGTATATAAGCCTTTTTCGACTAAGAAAAAATAAATTTAAAATTTAGTATTATTATTATTATTAGGGAGAAGTCTTGAACCTGACACAAATTATTAATTTCATCTTCGAGCACTGATTTAAAACACCACTCTATTTGATTAGCTAAATTTAGATACACCCTCGATTTGTAACAAGACATAGCAAGTGGTCATAAACTCTTATAGGAGCATGACACTCTTAATAAAAAATAGAGAGAAGTGTTAAAAATATCCCTAAATTTGGCGAGAATTTAGGGGTACATGTCACTCATGTTGCAAGATCGGGGGTGTATTTAAATTCAATTAATCAAGTAAAGAGGTATTTTTAAGGCTGTCAATAATTCGGAGATGAAACTAACAATTCACACTGAGATTAAAGTTGTTTTCAATAATTCTATCTTATTATTATTATCACAATGTCGAAGTTGCAACGCAAGATACAGTAAAACCTCACTAAATTAATATAGGTGAGATCATTAAATATTATTATTTTGTAGAGATATTATTTAATCGATAAATTAATATTTATTAATTTATACAGTATTTAAGATTTAATGAAGGTTAATTTTGATTATATCAAAATCACTGCATCTTACTAATTTATGTATCATACTTATTGAGTTCACATAAAAAAAAATTATACAAAAAGTACAATGAATACATCAAAATCATTGTATCTTACTAAATTATGTATCATATTTATTGAATTCACATAAAAAATAAATTTATTATACATAAAGTACAATGTATGTGTATGATTCATTGTAATATATTTTTTTATTAAATGATTCATTGGAAAGATTAATGTTTTGGATTCTATCAATTTTGCAATCTCGACTTGGACGACAAATATTCAGCAAGAGACAGTATCAAATGGTTTTCGACACTACAAAATTCATTTGGAGGATGAAATCACAGAGAGTTTCAATGAACCCGCTTGTGAAAACGTCATTCATGACTTGAGAGTTGAGGTCATGATTAATAATCTCGATTACCTCAATAAAATGGACGTCAATAATCTGTTGGATTACTCGGGTGAAAATGATACAAGTTCATAGGCCCAGAGTTTAGAAGAAATTGTGGATAACATTGAAAAAACAATGTTGATGATGAAGTTGAAGATGATACAATAACTTGGGAACCAGTTACTCATAAAAGAAGCACTTATCAAATTCAGAACTCTTCACAATTTTATGGTGCAGTTCGAAAAGACAACATCAGAACTTTTGGATGCAATAAGAAAAGTTAGAGATGAACTTCAACTAGATTTATTTTTTTTTTTAAAAAAAGAAAACACAATAAAATCATGTTTCACTAAATTGTCGTAGATATATTTATATTTTTAAATAATTATTAATTTACAATATTAATGGGACCATATATTTATATAGAGGTCTTCCGAAAATATATTATCTTATCGAAATGAGTGATTTTTTCCATTGACCCAAGTCGAAACCGTAGAAAAATATTATCTTAAAAAAGTTATTAATTTACCAAATATTAATTTAGTGAAGTTTTACCATATTAACTTCTATCCCCTTTTGCTTGTCGTACAAGTAATAATATGTCTTTTCCCTTGCTTAACTCAAATTGGGTAAATAATCCTTTTTTTAATAAAGAATTCAATTCCTACGCAAAATAGGAGAAAGCGAATTCGTCCGTCCCTATAAATAGGAGAAAACAAATCAAACTTGTCATTCATTGAAAGGAAAAAAAGAATTTCTACTTTGAAAGAAGAATTAGGGTTTTGAAGGTTTAATCATGCCGAAGAACAAGGGAAAGGGAGGTAAGAACAGGAAGAGAGGGAAGAATGAAGCAGATGATGAAAAGAGAGAACTTATTTTCAAAGAAGATGGACAAGAATACGCTCAGATACTACGTATGTTAGGTAATGGAAGATGTGAAGCTGCTTGTATTGATGGAACTAAACGTCTTTGTCATATTCGTGGTAAGATGCATAAAAAAGTTTGGATCTCAACTGGTGATATTGTTCTCCTTGGCCTTCGTGATTATCAGGTATAAATTTTGCCCCTTTTTGAGAAATTTGGTGTATTATTTTTTTCTGGAAATTGCTTGTGAACTTGTATGACTTGATTAATTGAGGCACTTATGTGTGATTTGAATCAATCGATTGATTGACATGAATTTTGGCAGGATGATAAAGCTGATGTTATTCTCAAGTACATGCCAGATGAGGCAAGGCTGTTGAAGGCATATGGAGAGTTGCCGGAGAACATGAGGCTCAATGAGGGTGTTAATATAATGGATGAAGAGGACCAAGGCCCTAATGGTGATTATATTGAGTTTGAGGACGAGGACATCGACAGAATCTAGACTTTTTTGTATGCATTTAGGTTTCTTTATGCTTCCAATACATTAATAAATGTTATTTTTGCACAATTTTCTGGATGGTTTGCCTGCATTGGAAATGTTTTTGGGTGTCTTCTCCTTTTTATTCTCAACCAATAACTTAATTAATAATAATAAATAATTGTGCGTTGTATAATAAATATATAGTCAAATTATTAGAAAAAAAATTAATATTAAATAAGTGCAATATTTATTTAAATGATAAAATAAATGTTATCTTTGTAAACTTGCCAATCACAAGACCCTTACATGTTAATACTATTCGTATCAAATTTTGAACATCTTAAATACATAGAGTCAAAGTTAGATGTAATTTTATTTTAAATACACAGATTTACATGTATCTAGGATACACGGATTATCTCTCGCCTTATTCCCTCTCTCGCTTCCCTCCTATCTTGCTCTCCCCGGATAATAAAAATACATGTATCTAGATATATTTGGTATAAAATTATTAATTAGTGATTATTAATTAGTGAAACAATATGTAATTATTTCAAACTATAGGAAGTAAATATGGTATAAATTAGTAGTTTTTTTTATATCTAAAGAACTCCTAATTTTAAAAGAGTTCAAAGTGCTCAAAAGTTTCCTAATATAATTTGTCTTGTGTTATAATAATGTAGATTTTACACAAATTCCGTAGTATTAAGAGTTAATTACATTATCTCTACTCTTTTTCAAATTATAAAAATTCCTTAAATTTGATGAAGTCCAGATACATCCCAAAAGATCCTGATACATCGCGTTTCGATTTTTGATACATCACGTCTCGATTTCGAATACATCACTCAACGTCTCGATACTTCGGCGTAAAGTGATGTATCCGACTGATACATCATTAATACATCGAGTATGTGCCGATACATTATAAGGTGATGTATCCGACCGATACATCGTATAATTTTTTAAAATAATAGGAAATTTTAGAGAATATAGTAAAATAAGTTGTATATTTAGATAATTTTTCCTATAATAATACCCTGCAATAAAAAGTGTCCAATATTAAACCAAAAGGAATTGAAAGTGTACGAAATTAATAAAATTTAATAACAAACAAAAGAAACTCCTCAACGTAAAAGGAGATTTATTTTATAGTAGCAAAAAATAGTGTTGTAAATGGAATACAAATCTAATTTCAAGAAGGCATTTTCATGTAAGAGATTATTTTAATTAATTTCAAAGTTCTAAATATAAAAATGATAATTAAATAATAATAATTTGAAAAAAATAGTAAATGATAATTTTATCCATCATAAAATCTTTTAATGAAGCGCAAAAAATTCAATCAATATTTCTAAAGGTTTTCGTGGTTTTAATACAAATAGATAAATAGATTATTCTCCTATTATCTTCTTAAATTTTTATTATTACCTATTATTTCCTTTGCTTCTATTATCATATTAATTGTTATTGCTATGGTTTCTTTCTACATTATTTTCATCACGACTTCTTCACTACTATATTCATTTTTCATACTTGCTTTGAATGTGCTACCTGAGCTGATGATCGATCGAAAACAACCTCTCTAAAGCCCCGTTGCAAATTGCAACAACGGATCTTCAGCAATAACCATGTGCTCCGTTTCCAAAATTCATTTGCCTTGTGCACTTAACTGACAGCCTTATTTACAGAACAATATGGTGTAACAAGATGCATAAATGATTTATAACACTATCAAATGAAAGTGAAACATAGAATTTGCTTTGAAGATGTGCTAAGATAAACAAAATAAAATCAAAACCTACTCTTACTTCACATGAACGAATATATGCCTCTTGTACAAGAAACTTACAGCCCATTTACGTTGGTGCTGGAATTCGTTCACCGTGAATTTGACATCAAATTGCATGCATTTATTCAGTTCCTGCAACCTTCTTCTTCAATTCCTCAATGTCTTCTGCCAATTCTTTTCTACTTGACTGTCAGCAAGAACAATAAATTCAAATCTATTGTAAGTCATTGCATCTCCATGCAAACACTACCCCAATTCTACAGTAGTCATGTATTCTTTTTGTGTAGTTATTTCAAAATCTCGGAACGTTTTATTCATGATGCACAGGGTCGCTTCATCTCACAATATGAGATAAACCACACCACAGCTCAACAGGGAATACTGCAGAAATGTGAGCTGCCATATTCGATTCTAAATTCAGATTTGTCATGGTTAACCGATGTTTCATAAGACTGAAACAGACAGCACAGTGATAACATTGACGTGTCTCAGTTTTGGCTGGTTTGACAGGATGAGTTACCATGTAGGAATGTTATGTAGAGGGAGCTATCAGAACCAAGCCGCAGCCCCTCTTTTTATTAATTTAGCTTAAGATAGGTTCATCCACAGACACTACCCCTTGAAACTGGATAGGCTTACTAAACTACAATGTTTATGAAGATTAGTTCACATCTACATGGGAAACAATAAGGTAGCAGACCACCTTGCAAACTCGGGCCATGAATGCATTATGGCAACCTGAGGCCAACCTTCCAAGGTGCCCAGATGAATATTCAAATTGTGCTTTCAAGATTATCTGGTCCACTATAAGAACATCTACCCTCTTGAAAAAAAAAAAAAGATACTGACAGACTGAAGTATTTTTTGAACAATAGTGGCATATGGGCCAGTTAGCTCGCACCTCAACTAGTCTAGGCTGACAGGGAGTAGGAAGCTCTGTATGACATAATGTACTGCTTTCATTCAGTGCACAAAAGATGATAAAGTTACTAGTTTATAGAAGGGCAAGCTTTCAAATATTTACCAAATAAGCCTATTTTAACATATGGGAAAAAGATAACTAGCCCTCAGTTTGTTTTAAGCCTCAATCAATTCCATATCTCAAGTGAAAACCTACAGCAAGTGTGATTCAGCAAGAAAACATTTATTTAAAACTTCTTTTTATTTTTGAGGCAGAATTTTGAAATGTTAAGAAAACATGTAACCTAATCCCGCAATCTTACCTTGAAGAGAAGGTAGCGGTAGACAAACCATCCAGTATATCCAAGTCCTACCAACTCCAAGACTTTCGGTAGCTGCAGAAAGGAGGGGGGGGGGGGGAGAGAAACATTAGTGACTCAGATGGCTGGGCGAAACCACAGAAGAGATCGATTAAAGACAGAATCTCAGTCTGTCATACAAATGAAATTCAGAAACCTATAACAGGGAAATGACTCAGAACAGTCTTAAAGCAGTCCTCAAGTAAAACAATTATCTTATTCCATCGATCTACTTACCAGAGGAACTGAGTTGATGGCACCAACAAGAATTGAAGATAGCCAAACTGCAACAATTGCCCCACCACCGTAAAGTAGCACTGTCGTCTTGTCATCAATAGCATCCCACTGTAATTAATAAACAGATATTCAATGCGAGTTAGACATAAACAAATTCGTTTATAAACATAAAAATAATAAAAAAGAAAAATCCTAATCTCGTATTAAAAGGAAAAGTTATCTATTCCAATCAGTAAAGAAAAATGCATCTCTAATAATTCTTTAACTGTATTTTTAGGAACTCCCACATTATCTCCATTTGAAAAAATTCCAACTTAACAAAAATATGCACTATGTACCCCAAATTAGAGAGTGTTCAGCAGATAAAAACTATGAAGAGAACTCTAATGAAGGTAAAAAGAACAACAAATCTATGGATGCACTAAATCTAATATCAAAATTATCATGACATGGTCCTATTTAACTATTAGAGTTTCACTTCAATGATCTACTCCTATTGATAAATTGAAGAAAATCTCAAGATATTATAATGTAACAAACTGACAAGTACTGCTCTGTAAGTATTTTGCAGGAATAATAACTCATACTCTATGGAAATGTACGGTGTACAAAAGAAGGTTTAGATCTTTGATTAACCTCAAAGAGATGCAATAAAAGAGAGATTGACTACCAAACGACTCTATTACTTTCAGCAGAGAAGATGTAATTGTTTCTCAGGTGACAAGCCATCCAGTTTACCTTTTCTTTTAGCTCTGCTATGAATTCACTAGTATCAACAGAAGCTTCTTCAGACGAAGAGGCTTTAACCTGGAGTAGCGAAGACCTTTTGGATTCTGTTACAGGACATCAACATAAATCATAAGCACAGGAACAGGAACAAGTATTATCTTCGAAAAGAGAAAACGCCATACTAATACAATGCTCGTCACTTGCATTTAAGGTTTAATGTAACTATGTCAGTAATAGTGTTAAGCCAGCAACAAGAGGTTCTCTCGTATCCACTCTAGACCTTATCTGCATAAAACCATTATAATCTAGTAGAAAAGAATTCCAGCTTTTGCCAGGGATTAACTGCAAACTTTTGGTTTTACATACACAGTATTAACACAATGTCCATGAAGCATGATCATTGGCATCGGTCCTCTAAACTTTTAGGTACTAAAACATCAAGATTTATGCACAAAATGTGCATTAGAGTAAAGACTGGGATCTACTCTTAACTTTAAGCCATTCAATAGAAAGTCATTTCATCAGTGTATGAGGTTCTCCTTTGCATTGCAAAGATATCCTTTTCCCTTGGTAAGAAGCATGATTTTTTTAAACTCCAATAACAATTGAAAGTGCAAGTGAAAAGTACTTAATGAATCTACCAAAACTAGGTTAAATTGTCAATCCCAGTTCATCGAAAAGGATAATGGAAAGTAGAAAAGGCTAGTAACTAATTCATTGCAGAAAAGGTATCCAAATATACTAATAAATTCCTATTTATTCTGGAGAAAAAGAAATGGAAAATTATGAGTTGCTATCCATTTTCAGATGCTATATTCCTTGATGTAAGGAGCCTTAAAGTGGCTTCAGATGCCAATTCTAAGATAGCACTGGATGCAAAGCAGTTAAGGACAATAACCACTGAATAACTAAATCAAAGACCCGAAGTAGCACATGATATATGAAGCTCTTTTATCACAATTAAATAGTACATGAGCTAACTGTAAAATGACAAGAGTTACTTGCACCAAATTGTGTCAATCAGTATTAATATTCAGCCAAAGGATAAGACATCATACCCAAAGAATTGAACAAGCTAATCTCACGGTAAATTAGGCCAAAGGTAAGCTAAAAAAGTTTAAGCCAGGGCATGACAGAATTAAAAGGCCTAGTATACTGCATGAGTATTGATCGAACTCTGATTTTACAGACCCGGAAGGAAAAACTTTCTTAGCTTCTTAAAAACTTCCCCAGTCAAAGGTATAATAGTATTTTAGTTTAAGACCAAAAGATTTAAACTTCTACTCACGTCATCACAAATGTGTAAGTAATTTATCGATCATTGCGACAGAATAGCAACAAGCACATCAGATTCTTTAGTGTACAAAGTTAGCACCTTTTCAGAGAGGGATATGTTTTTGCAAACTTATCCAGTTCGAAAGGAATATACCATGAATCTAAGCTATTAAAGTAATTAAGAAAAGAAAAGAAGAGAAGATATTTTCAGGGAAAAAAATCATAAAATAAAACATACTAACTACAATATACTAAGGAAACAGATGTAAAGAACTGACACATTCAAGTTCAATGATCAACTTCAAATGCCAGTTAACCAACTCAACATGATGCTCCACGAAATGTTTTAAAGTAGAACAAAGAGATAGTATAACATACCAAAAAATCTATCAATCAATCAACTAAACCTCAATCTGAACCAGCTGCCATCTGTTTATTAATCTTTTTGCATCCGTTTTCTATTCAAACATTCCAAATTCGGAAAACTCATAGTAATAGTTATTAAGAAGAAACGAATTTCATTTATGGTCAACCTAGGCAATCTTTCCTTTATCCGAACTTAGGACAAGCTGTGCCCTTTTTTTTTGTGAAAGATAACTAAAACAACAAGAAACTAGCCCGAAACTAAGTGAGGGAATGAGACCCCAACAACATCTCCTGCAGCACGTGAAGAAATGCTAGAAGAGGACAAGTTTATGCTTTACTCTAAAAGGGGAAGACAATAAGGATGTTTGGCTAAACTTATAAGTTGGTCAAACTGGTTTACATGCACTTTTTAGCTAATCTACGTGTTTGGTAAACACCAAAGTGCTTATAAGCTAAAATCAGCCAAAAGGCAAAAGTTTTTCGATTTTATCCTTAATATTTTATCTATTTCTCAACATATCTTTTCCCAAACAGAACTTCGTACATCCTCTCCACTTCGTATCCATCGTTCCTCTTTTCCTTTACACATATACTTTTAAATTTATAATTTTTTGCAAATAATTTAGGGTTATTTTAATCGCTCTAACAAAAGAACAATTTATCAACATTTTTTTACCAAACACATCAACTGCATGTTAACAGTTTCAACACTTCTATCCAAACATGTATCAGCCTATTTATAAAATCAGTTTCAACCCTTAAAAATATTTTTCAACACTTAATAGCTATTTACAATCAGCTAATCCACAAGGGCTCAATAGGTCTTCTCTTTTATAAAAGGGTGTTTCACCAAGTACAGAGTTCAAAATATTAAGGAATAATACTTAGATAGACACCTAAACTTGGCCTCAACTAGAAACTAAACACCCCAACTTTGAAAATGTACATCTAGACATCTAAACTTGGTTTAATATGGCCTCGTAAACACCCCAACTTTGAGAATGCACTCCCTTCATGGTGTCTAGATGTGCATTTTCAAAGTTAATGTGTTCGCAAGACACACTTGTGTAAAGTTGAAGTGTCTAGATGGTCACAATGAAAGTTGGGGGGTTCAACTACTGGTGGAGGCCAAGTTAAAGTATCTATCTATGTATTATGTCAAAAATTATTTTGACCTAAAAATTACTAGTGGTAGTGAAGGAAAATAAAATAATGATGGAAAAATTGATCGACTAAGAAAGCATCACATCAAAGTTCAAAATTAGAACAACAACATACCCAACACAATCCCACAAGTGGGTTCTGGGGAGGGTACAACCGAGTTTATCAACTTTTTGGCTAAGTTACGGACTCTTCACTTTCGTTGCTGCACCCGTGTCGGATTCTCCAAAAATACACTACTTTCGGAGAATCCAACACGCACCTGCTGACATTTTTGAAGAGTCCGAGCAACATAACTTTTCGGAAAATGACAAAGAGAAAGATACCCCTATTGTCACTCCAAAAAATGCTATTTGCTAGACCCCCGGCTCATGTAAAACATATAAAACAAAATGCAAAGCAAATACAATAGCGAAGAAATATGTTGAAAAGAATGGATAACATAACAGTAGCAATGCTAAAAAAAAAATACGATAGCTGAACCAAATAAAATACCACCTAATACTAAAATCGAAGAATAAGTTGCTAAGGAGTCTTTTGGTTGCATGTACAATAATAGTGTCGAATATGGTGTATCAGTAATGCCAGCATTAGTAACACATGTATTAGTTTTGCTGAGATTATTTCTTATGCAATATTTGGATAAAAATATTAAAAAATAACATGCATTACATAATTTTATTTACAAAGATATCCTCCACAAACATAGTGGAAAGGATATGAAATTTTTTTTTGAATGACAATAATGTCTTTAACCATGCTAATGCATGCATTATAACTATTTACACCATATTATATCATGGATTTCCATGTATTAGCTATACATACCTTGATACCAAATAGAGTGTATAATTATACATATGTTAAAAAAGTGTACCAAACATAATATTAGTAATACACAAACTAATGCACTCTACCAAACAACACCTAATACTCGAAATTAGAACAATGAAAAGTTACAAAAATCAAATCGCAACAAACATTTTGAAACAATGTCGAAAAATAGCAGCATCACATAAATTGAAATTGCAGAGAATACTCACAAAACCAAACTAGTTCGAGGAAAGCAAAATTTTCAGAAAAACTACCTGCAAATTTGAAGGAAGTGGAAAATGCTGAAGCAGAAACATGCGATAGGGTAGGGCGGCAAAATGAGGCGGCTTTAGCGGTGGAGCAAAGAGGTAAATGAGTAGTAAAAACGGCAGTAGAAGCCATGGAAGTAGAAGCTGCTGCAATCGCCGCCATTATTGGATGGAATTTTGCTGTTGCTGTGTATGGTCTTCTGCGAGTCGCTCTCTTTTAGAATGGAGAGAAAAATTCCTTTAAGCTTTCTCATTCATCCATTCTCTATCTCCAAAACCAAAAACAAAAGTTTCATGTGAGAAAATGACAAAGTTGCTCCCCATATTTGAGACTAAGTTCAAAATAGTCCCTAAAGTATGCTTTCAATAGTTTTGGTCCTTTAAGAAGTTTATTAAAGTTTAATACTTGTAATCTTTGTTAAATATTTAAAGAATTCTATCTGGATAGATATGATGGAGGGGGAGGGGAGGAAAGATAATTGATTTTTTAGATTGCTTATAAAAATAAAAATAAAATTGTGACCATTTTATAAGAGATATTTATTTTCACATAATTGATAAAAAGTCATTTTATTCTATTTAATTTGTAAATGACCAAGAGATCTTATCTTTTCAGGAAAAAAAAGGATTTAACATTAGAAAATATCATCAAATCTTAAAACTCTCAACACCAAAAATTGTACTACACATAAAAAAATAGAGCAAAAACAATGAAAATTACACTTAAAACACTGTACCAAAATTTAAAGAGCATAAATAGCAAAAACTGTGAAAGTTTTGTACCTCTAAATATGAGTTCTCGTTAAATTCTTTTTTTTTCTTATTTTTCATTGAATCTTATGAATTGAATTCGTTATATATTTGACAAAGATAAAAAATATTAAACTTCGATAAACTTAAAAGACCAAAATTATTTAAAGTAGGGATAAATTTGAATCTACTCCCAAATATGGGGACCAACTTTGTCATTTTCTCGATTCCATGTATTCATTTCAAAAGGTAAAAATTTATAACTATCAATAGATTATATCAAAGCTGATAAATATTTGTCGATATATCTCTCAAGTTGGAGTAGCACTTTTCTTAGAGTAAGGAAAGGAATAACTCAATTCCAATATCTCTCAATTTTAATATCCTACTTTTACCCTTGATAATTATTGAAAAAAATGGGATTGAATGTGTATGTTAGGGGATAATTATTGAAAAAAATGGGATTGAATGTATATGTTAGGGATGTAAATCGTAAATTACTCCTTTTGTTAATATTGTTTAAGTTTTTTATTATATGGGTTCAAATTCAAACTTGACAGTTGAACGTATTAAATGATGACATGTGAAAATTGAAGACAGATCAAACATGACACTATAGAAGTGGTATCGTCCTCAACATATGAGTTTGTTCGGTAAAATGATCTACCTCCACAAAAGGTTTGGACATGCTATCTTTGTTGGTTAAGTTTCGAAGTCACAAGGCTGAAACATCCCGATAATTAACAATCAAGATAAGTTCAACAATGTAACCATTTGCGGAGAATTCGGGATTCCCTTCTATTGTTTTGTCACCTCAACTGTTACGTACTTTAAGTCATTAATTTCGAAGTAAACACATATAACAGGCAAAGTGTAATTTCTCATGCAAACAAGATTCATCATAATTTATACTGATGAAAGATAACATACCTGCAATAAAATTATTGATGTACGAAAAAATTGAATGGACGCCACCATTATTTTTTTTAAAAAAAGCCTCCCTCTTTTATGTATTTCTCTAGCTTAAGATCCAAGTATATTGTTAAGTAAAAGCTCATTTTCTTTTACCCTACATGAGAAAGTATTCATAGGAATTGGATTGAAATGGATTTCATTTCGTTTTCCACTTTACTTCCAAAACAGAATTGTCGTTTTGACCAACTTAACTATGAAGCACAATATTTGACTGATGCTTCTATTGAAGAATTTCTAGGAATTAGAATTACACCTAACTAAAAGTTTATAAACTGCTAAAGATTTTTCATTTGGCGTCTGAACATACGCATTTATTTTAGGACTTGATTAATCTGGATTGTAGTGTTATAAAATCTGACTAAGATACATATAGCGTTCTCACTTTTCCTTGCAGACCCTACCGAAGTGACTACATTTCAGAACTTGAACCGAAACATTTAATTAAGGATGAAAAAACATCAACTACCCTACTACCACCTTTAATTGTTCAAAACAATTATTTTGAAGAAAAGACTTTAAGGGACTTTCTAAAGATTTTTTTAAAACTGCATATATATCTCGTTAATTTATTGGTTCATAGAAATTCTTATTGTTATCTTGTGCATCAAACATATCCTTCCCCTAACGTTTTTTCACTTTGAAAAATTGGAATGATTTGACTGACATGATAGAAGTTGAAGGTATATTTTAACCTTTTTAATTTATTATTTTCAGGATCTTACAATTTTATTTCATAACTCAACATATTATTTAATAATATTTATATATTATATATTCATCATTAATATAGGTACAAGTGCAAAGTGCGTAGTCAAAAATTATTATTGCAAAAATTATTTGAATATGTTATTGCTTTATGTTTTTTCTTGGAAAGTTCTAAAAAAAAATTCAGTAAGTAACCTAATTAGAATTTAAGCTCTATTTCAAACAGATAATG
This sequence comes from Solanum appendiculatum, assembly GCA_018342035.1. Taxonomy (NCBI): domain Eukaryota; kingdom Viridiplantae; phylum Streptophyta; class Magnoliopsida; order Solanales; family Solanaceae; genus Solanum; species Solanum appendiculatum. The sequence goes on from JAGDQO010000782.1 coordinate 479,379, forward strand.
TATAAAATTCAATGACATATATTTGAATGTAATTACCAATTTAAATTAGTGATATTTATATTTTTTTTATTCAATCAATTTATTATGAATTTAAATTTCTAATGAAATGGCACTAAGCTAGAAAGAAAATATTAAAGAATCATTTGAAGCTCGGTTATACTTTAACAAAGTTTGATTGAGTTCGTTTCATTATCAAGCTTGGCTAATATAGTCTGGTAAAGCTACTTATATCTTTTTAACCAATCAATTTACTATGATGCATTGAAGAAAATATTAAAGAGTCAACTTAGACATGCTCGATCAAGTTCTCTTATTCTTAACGATCAAAGTATACAAATATTTGATTTTGAAATCACTATTTAAGCCATATCTACCATGCATAAAACTTTGCAATTCTATTTACTTCAGAATAATTTTATACATGTGGTGTTTGATGATGATCAAATTGACACTATTTCAAGGAGGCCTTTCACAAGGGTCAAGCTAAGGACCTTCAAGCATTGCAAGCTTTATGGATGAAGATGGAACATTTGGAAGGCTCCAACATGGAAGACTTGAAGATATTTATTATATTAAGTGCTCTACCATTTTAATTACCTTGTAATTTTAATGAGGAGCACTTGAGTCTTTCTTCACTATTTTTAGTTCTCTAGCCGCTCCTCTAACCGAGGTCATCAAGAAGGATAAGTCTTTCATTTGGGGTATAAAACAAGAGAAAGCCTTTAAAATCTTAAAGGAGAAACTTAGTTCCACTCCTTTACTTCAACTTTCCAATTTTGAGAAGATGTTTGAAATTGAGTGTGATGCTAGTGGAGTAGGCATTGGTGCGGTTTTGATGCACGAAGGGAAACTCATAGCTTACTTTAGTGAAAAGTTAAGAGGAGCTTCATTGCAATATTCTACCTATGATAAGGAACTATATGCCCTTCATTGCAATATAAGAAAAAAAATGTATTACATGAGAATTGATCTCCAACCAAGTGCACTATTAACCTTCTTATAGTATGTGTGCTAACATATAATATTATATCAATTTTGAAAACTATATACATAAAATATCTAATTTTATTGAGAGATAACATATTCATGTGTCCCATTTTTAGTATATAAATTTGTCACTAACTATCACTATCATCACTGTGACCAATTCCTACTAACCATCTCTACCATCACAACTAACACCGCCACTGACTATCACCAATACATCATTAACCACCACACATTATTCGGCCACCATCAATTACTAACATCAACCAACTTCACCATCACAACTATCACTATCACCATTACTAGTCACTAGACTAGCCATTACCGCTACCATCACTACAACACATCTCCACTATCACAAGTGATTTTTTTAATATTAAATAATAATTTATTTTATTAAATTTAAATATTTTTCTAATAATCAATTACTTTTTTATTTGAATTGTAAGTTTATTATATTTACAAATAAATAAATTATGCATATGCAAATGTTGAAAAAAATAATTTTAATTATTTAATATTTAAATTTAGAAATGACATATTAATTAGTGAGATATGCATTCAGATTGAGACGTCTTAATTTTAACGAAAACAAATGAGGCTTTAATGCTTCCTTAGCTATAAGCCCTCCTTATTCATATTCTACTATTGAGATTATTTATTCTGAATTAATAAAATAAGTAGGGGTGTTTATGGGTCGGTTTGAGTCGGTTATTGTCAAAATTAAAATCAAATCAAACCAAACCAATTTAATCGATTTTTAAATTATCAAAATCAAACCAAATATAATATTCATTTATTGATTTGGTTGTAACTGATTTCAATTTGATTTGGTTCATTTATTCGGTTATTAACCATACATTAAAAAAAGGACACCCAAAAGAGGGAAAAAGACAACAATTCATTCAAAGCGAAAAATCGTTCCAACGACTTATATTACAGAACTTTTGATCACTGAATTTATTATGAATAAAACTTCAAAATTCACCATTATGACCTAGAAGGAAGAGATAATGACATTTATAGTCCCACCAAGAAGGCACTCATATATATATAAAACCGATAAGATAAATGTTCTCGTCATGGGCATTTTTACTTTCATAAATAAATTATAAATAAATTTTGTTGAAAATATATACATGATATTTAAAATTGTTTGTAAAAATAATATATTATACATGTATAATAATAAAATATATGTATAAAATTTATCGATTCGGTTATTTCTTAAGGTTTTTTTGAACAAAATCAAATCAAATACTATTGATTTTTAAAAAATCTAAAATCAAACCAAATCCAAATAAAATTGATTTGATTCGATTTTTATTCAAACCGTGAACCATCATAAAAATTAAAAAAAAAAGCAATCATCCTAATAGTATATTAGTATTTTCTTTTAAAAAGAGGATTTTGCACAACAAACTCCTTTACATGTCATCACATAAATCTTGGAGAAAAAGAAGAAGAAACAAAATTGAACAAAACACACATGACACACCTGCCAGTGCCACTTCTCTCCACCTCAAGCAGCCTCTCTAAATTTAAAACTCAAGTGACACGATCCCCAAATATGCCTTTCTACCAAATCTTTATTCAACTTATGCTTCCTCTATCTCCAACACATAATATAAAAACAATTAATTTTTCCACATATTATTCTCCTCTATTTTGCCTGCAAACCCCAGGTTTTATTTTTCTATTCTTGTTCAGTAGTTGTTGAAAATCTTTGCTACTGTTGATTTCTTTATTCTTGTTTGTTTGCATTACACTCCCATTTTGATGCATTGCATAAAGTTCAGATTTTTCTTCTTCCTTTTTGTATTTGCCATGTTTTGTTGTTTTCTTGAACTGGGATGATTCTTGAAAGTTTTAAAAATGCTGTCTTTATGAAATTTCTGGAATATTTACACTACCTTCAAGGTTTTCTCAAATTGGGTTTCCATTATGGAGTAATAAGGAAGACACTGCTTGGCTTTCCCCAATCTCTTTTTGTTTTCAGTTTTTGAAACTCAAGAATTGAGTTGGGACTTGAAAATTATGTAAGTTTTGAGCTTAATTTATACTACTATATTAGAAATTTGTTTGTAGTGCAGTTAAAGTTTTCTTGTATATTTGTTTATTTGTTTGTCTATTTACTTACAAGATTTTAGCTGGCTTTTTTCTTAGGTAAACGTCACGTTTTCTTGCCGTGAATTTAGTCTGGGACTATAGTGTACTTTTGAGTATTTTTGCCAAATGTCATATTATGTTGGTTTTGCTTATGTTGCTGATGTTGCTTTATGTTATTGTTACAAATTATAAGTTTGATTTGAGTCCAGTGTACATCGAATCCGAGGGGTAGTGGTAAGACACATTATAAGAATTTTGGATTACATTTGAGGTTCACTAGATTACAAAACATTCCAGAGAGGATTGTGTTTAAGGTTGTAGATAGAAACCGAATAAAGGCTTTTGTCCCATCCATTTTACTGGCATTGATGGTTTTCGCATTCAAATAGCATAAATAAGGGGTTTCAAGGCTTTTCTGAGGGTTTTGAGAGCCAAGAAGCCCTAGTGCTTTAGAAAATGGGGCAGTATGCACCTGTCTGGGATCATAAAGCGTCGGTCGAAGTAACAAAAAATTCGCGTGGGATGCATCAGGTCACGCTTTGCAACCCTCAGGGTGCCTCTGTTCTGGTTAGAATCGCTAGACCGATCTGTTCGTTTAATTAGAAGTAGTGATTTTATGATTCTAAATCATCTGTTAGATCTCCAATCGATTACAAAGAACTTCATTGATGCTATTACTTAACTCGTGTTGTAACGATTTCCTTTTATGGCTATTTACCTTTTCCCAAATGCAGATTAGCTTGCATGGAGGACAAGTTACTTCTTGGCGGAATGATCGAGGTGAAGAGCTCCTATTCACCAGCAAGAAGGTATATGTTCCCATTTTAGTATTAGTTAATTCTTACCTCGGCTAATTCGACAAATGATACGAGTGTTTTGTCTGGCGATTCAGATCTTTTTGTTGTATAGTCGATATCACCTGAATTAAATATCGGAATTCGGATTAATGTTTTCTAATATCATAGCAGAAGATTTGGCGAAAAATTGGAGCATTTACTCTTTTAGTTGCTTAGCTACACAAGTTAATCATACTGTGTAGATATGAGATGCTAATTAAAGTGAATTTCAGTGTTTTCGTTCTCGTAGATTAGAGGTAAAGCGATGGCAGTATAGTCACCAGTTTACATTGATGCAGAGATTCCAGATGTCGAGGTGAAATCCTTGTATATGAGTTGGTCCAACGCATATAGAACGGAGAGAGCCTCCTTTTCCGCCCTTTTTTATTTTGAATATTTTTCTTTTTTATATACATATAAATTTATATCATTTGATCGTTAGAGAATGAGGGTTGTTCATGTGAACCTTTGGCCGAACTTGTCGTATCTTTTTTTTTTGGGGTCATAATACTCTCGTAATCACCTCACTAGCAAGAAAAGGAAAAGGATGTCATCATGTTGAACATGAAATCGCTTTCTCTTCTTTTTGTACTCCACTCACCCACACTCTGCTACTCTACTCACCCACCCCGCATCCTAGGTCTTCTGTTCTTTTTAATCCCTTTTGTGTCCCGCATTTTATAAGGGAAGAATGAATGGTGAAAGATGTTTTTAGTTCTACACAAACTAGAAGTGTGCCTCATTGTCTAGCTTAAGATCTTGGGGATTCTGATGGAGCAAATGGCAGAACCGTACGAACCTTACAAACCTTAACTTGGAGTTACTTCACATAGTTTATTGCTTGGAGATTTGCTTCAGGAATTTGCTGCATTTAAGCGTGGACATTGTTCTAGAAATTGGGATTGCTGAAAGATGATAATTTCCTTTAATTTTGCACTCCTAAAAGCTGATGGTGAAGGCATTTTATTTGTCCATAGGATGTAAACATATTTATATTGCTCTGTAGTACTCCATTGGTGCCTTGATTGCTGTGATAGGTTCAGGTGATTTCTTCCTATCTGTCAGACTGTCCTAGCCTTGGTGGACCAAGTTACCTGTTGCTGGTGGGAGGTGGCAGGTTGGCAGGTATCCCATAGAATTTAGTTGAGGTGCGCGTAAGCTGGCCCGAACACCACGATTATCAATTTTATATATATATATATATATATATATATATAGAGAGAGAGAGAGAGAGAGAGAGAGAGAGAGAGAGATGGGCTAGTGGTAGACATGGCGGACTAATGCCATAAAGTCGTGGTGGTTGATGGTGGCTATAGTGGGTATTCAAAGACAAGAATAGTAGTGTTGGGCTAGTTATATACTCCTCTGTCCTGTTGTCATCAATGTACTTCCTATTTTAGCCGGTCCCAGAAAGTTATTTTTGGAAAAATGGTAAATCCTTTTCCCATCCAACAATTTAAGTAATACTATAAACTTTTACTATTTCACAATATTTTAACTTTAATATGACTTTTGTTGAACACTTCTTCACATTACAAACAAATACTTGAGACACTTCTACAACCAAGTTCATCTCATTATCTTTGTCCAAGTAAAATAGAGTCCATTAGTTTAGTGCTTTATAATGTACACAGGGTACATATAATCTTACGTCATCTGTTTCACTTGTAAAACCAGTATTTGTTATAGAAAAAGTGTGGAAATCTGATTCAATAATCTTATCCTATGAGAATAGATTTGACAGTGTTCAATTGTAACATGAACATGACTAAAGTGGTCCTAGTTACTCTATTATTTTGATGACTCATTTCTCCAGACAGAACAAGATTATGTAAACACTTCTGCAGGATTTCTTGTGTAAGGCTTGTTGGGAACCTTTCCGTTACTTGATTTATCTGACCTCCGTTCCTCTATCAGTTACTTTTTTCTCTTTCCTCCCTTATTTTCAAAAGGGGAATCATGTGCTAAAGTTTTTTGGAGGTTCAAAGTTCTGTTCAAGGCATAATATTGAGAATGCGCATTGACAAACATTTGCCTTTATATTTTAGGTCTCCAAAGCTTCAAAAGCTGCACGAGGAGGAATCTCTATTTCCTTTCCTCAGGTACTTTTAGCAGTGCATATAATTGATATCCTGTCGAGTACTGTAGAATAGATCACATGATTATCCTACTTATGCTGCAGTATGGAAATGGAGGATCAGTTGAGCAACCTGGATTTGCAAGAAACAAAGTTTGGACCATTGAAGACGACCCGCCATCTCTAAGATCATTTGATACCCAAGGAAAATCTTTCGTTGACTTGCTGCTCAAACCGTCAGAAGATGAACTGAAGTTCTGTCCTCATGTGTATGACCTTCACTTTGTAGAAAATTCTAATTGGTTTTATTAGAAGTTTGGGTCGCTGAATTAAGAGCACTCAAAATGTTTTCAAAGAAAGATATGTGAGTGAAAGTCTATGGCTAAAAAAAGCGTGGAACTTTCACCGGTTTTTATGTTGGAAATTTTATTCCTTGGTGTAAATTTTCAACTCAGAGTCTTTCAGTTCCATGGTTATTCTTGCTTACATTTGTAGCTTTCGAAGTTTCCAGTAAATATCTTTCTTCTAATGTTTCAGCTTTGAGATTCGCCTTCGGGTTTCTCTTGCATCAGATGGAAGCTTGTCCCTGATATCTCGTATAAGAAACATCACTGGCAAGCTGTTGAAATTCTCCTTTGCTTACCAAACATATTTTTCTGTTTCTAACATAAGGTATGCTGTTCCCTATGTGGGTTCTTATCATTTTCATATCCATGAATTTTCTTACTTCCTGCTGTTAGCAATTTTATTAAAATCTAGTTTTCCTGGACAAGCTTGAAATCTATTCAAACTTAAGAGAAGAAAGAAGAGGAAGCAGTTTCTTGTACATCATTGTTTATTTAAATGTTTGAGCATTACTTAAGAGATTGGTGATTTTAATTTCTTCTAGAACTTAACATGAATCTTATTCACAGTGAAGTGCGGTTAGAAGGTTTGGAAACAGTGGACTATCGTGACAACTTGTGCCCAAAAGAACTCTTTACAGAACAAGGAGATGCCATAACATTTGAGGCTGAGGTAAATCTATTTATGCAGCCTAAATATCTCAAAAGATGTGATTATAGATGTTCAATTAGTTAAAATTTCAAATTTGGGTGGTTTTGTGAAACACAATTTGAATAATGACTCAATATAGATATTTGCTATTTCCCTTGGTGTTTAACAATGTGAACTCTATCACTGAGCTACAAGAAAAACAGAGACAAGTAAGGAAGCATGGTTCAATTTATGTTGAATAAGAAGGTTATTTTTGAAGTTTTGACCGAGAGAATAAGTTCTCTTTTTCTTTCCATGACCATAGGGGAAGTCCTATTAATTTGGAATTGAAGAAGTACCCTTTTTGATTTCTCGAATTGCTGTTTCAAAGCTAAATTGTCTAAGCATCGTCTTTAACAGTGGTCGTCATGTTGTGTTTGTACATTGATTTCTCATTTCTCAACTTTTTGGATCATATATATGCGGTTTCTCTCAACTGCATGTCGAAGTTGCATAGGGTGTAAGGTGCTCAGCTTACCATATCTTTCATATCTGAAGCCTTTTGGTCTACTTAAGTAAATTGGTTGAGTGTTAATCCATCTGTTTATTTTGTTTGCACTTAGAAAATCATCCTTTTTTCTTTCAGATCGACCGTGTCTACCATCATTCTCCTAATTGCATTGCTGTTCTTGATCATGAAAAGAAGCGAACATATCTGATCAAAAAGGAAGGGCTACCAGATACTGGTAAGTTGCTTCAGTTCAAGTCATTCTTCAAAACTAATTTCGATAGGAAGGAGGGGGGTAGAGGAACGTGTTTTTTCTGAATTTGACTGTCTCATTATTCTTCTCTTAATAAACCTGGAAATGTTTGTTTTATCTGAAATGAAGTATTGTTTAATTATCAAAAACTCTGCAAGGAACAAAGTGTAAATGTCACGTGACGTCAGTCTTTCACCAGTTATTTTTAGTGTTAGAGAAACTTTTATTGCGTTCTATCATGATCCTAGAAGTTGGCTTTGTAGAAGCATGATAGTATACCAACTACGTGTGGCGGATCAGGAATCCTAACAAGGGATTCAAGAAAATTCTAGAAAGGCCATACTTGAGATTTAAACTTTACTGAACCATTTTTTGAGCCACCTTAATGTTAAGGGGATTCAATAAAGCCAGGAGTTTCCCTCATGTCAGAGGAATTCAGTAACTTTTATATGTACAAAAAAAATTAGTTTTTACTTGTCTATGACTGAACCTAGTGTACCTGTTGCATCGTCTTGTCTTCTTCAGTGCTATGGAATCCCTGGATTAAGAAATGCAAAGCAATGGTGGATCTTGGCAACGATGAGTACAAGCACATGCTTTGTGTTGATGGTGCAGCAATAGAGAGACCCATCACTTTGAAGCCGGGAGAGGAATGGACAGCTCGCGTGGAGCTTGTTGTGGTACCATCAACCCTTTGCAGCGACGATCTTTCGTCCTTTTGAGGTCTGGCCTAAAGCATTTAGAAATGGCTCTATAGCTTAGTGAGAGAGCGTAATCCATTTAAACTAGTTTCTGTTTTCGCTAGACTGTTATCGTTCAACAGCCAAAGCTTGTCAATGGCCGTATGTTTTGAAAGAGGAGAAGTTTTTAAACTAAAATTGTTCCATTTCGGCACAATATTTATGTTTGTGCAATTGAAATGAGAAAGTGAAGGATTGATATATTTTCTGTGTTTGGCTATAGTATATCTTGGAACATTTTATGAAAAACATTTTCTTGAGCTAAGGGTCTATCAGAAACGACCTCTCTACCCCACAAAGGTAGGGGTAGGGGTAAGGTATGCGTGTAACCCACTCTCCTAAGACCCTGCTTGTGGGACTATACCGGGTATGTTGTTTCCTAGTATATCTAGGAACACATATTAGGAACACATATGTTAAAAGGTTATTCAGAATAGGTATATGGTTGATATAGTCGATGAATCCTCAAGTCTGGTCAATTGGTTTTGTTGTCCTTTATTTCGAGTATAAATATGTTTTATACACTATTATTCACTTTTATACAAGGATAATACATATGTATAATGTTTTATCCTAGGTATAATGTTGTATAATATTGTATCTCGACTTACGTGGTGTAACATTTTATGTTGAGTCGTATATTTAGGAAAATTTCCCTTTGTTTGGGAAAATTAAGCTCTACGTCTTTGGAGAGAAAATACTTGTGTCATGTAGTCCATATTTTGAGTTTGTTATTCGATTTAGCTCATATTTGTGTATAAATACCTTTTATACATTGTTATTCACTTTTATACAAGGTTGATACACATGTATAATGTTTTTCCCCAGGTATAATGTTGTATAATATTATATATTGGACTACGCGGTGTAATATTTTGTGTTGGGCTGTATATTTTGGAAAATTTCCCTGTTTGTTTTATTTTTATGCTTTCCCCCCCTGATATAATCTACGAGTATACTAGTATGTTGTTGTAGTATATATATCTTGGAACACATAGGTTAAAAGGTTCTTGACAATAAGGTATATGGTTGATATAGTCTCAAGTCGAGTCAATTGGTGTTATTGTCCTTTACAAATTTGTTTTTAGTTGTATGTCATCTTATGAGGAGATTCTTGTTTTAAAATCATTTTCTTGGTTCAAATTATAAGTGGTCATAAAAAACTATTTTCAAATCTCTACATCCAAATAACAAGAATTAAAAGCGTACAATATTAAATAGAGACATTAATAGAGAAAACAAAATTAAATTATGATGCATTATTAGGAAGAAATTTTACTCAATGAGTAGCACAAGAAATGCATTGGAGAAGAAAAACACACTTGTGTATAGAAACAAATATTACATAAATTAATTTAGTAGTTGTCAAATATGATGGAATATAAACAAGTCTCATTATAGATTAAGACCAAAGTGTCTAATTAACTTAAAATATTAGACTTGGATTCAAGAAATGAGTCCCTTAACTTATTAGTCCACGCATGTCATTAATCACCAATGTGAGACTTTTGTCATTCTTTAATACTCCACCTCACGCCCAATACTTAGCATCTGGTACGTGGACAATTTTGACTTTGGGGGCCCAATATTAGGTGAGATAGGTTCTGCCTTGATACCATGTTAAACTAGCTATAGCTCAGATGAAAAAGAATTGTCCAAATCATATAAGGAGTTCACCGACCTCATTAATCACGCTGTTATCAATTATTGCATAATATGCAGACTAAATTACAAATGTTATAACTTATATCAAATTGGTCTACATTACATTAGGAATTCGAATCTCCTTAGCAGTTAGCAGAATAAGGAGAGTTTCCAAATGCCCACAACAACTTAAGATGTGTTTGGTATGGAGGAAAAAATATTTTCCAAAAAATGTTTTTCGGTCCTCCTTAAAAATGAGAAAAATGACTTTTCTAATGAAAAGAGAAGAAGGAAATAGTAGTTGTATAAGTGACATTTAAAGTCCATTGTCTCCTCCCTACCCACCCAATTCCCCCAACTCCCACCCCTCGACCATCCAATCACATGACTATTGGAAACCTTATGTATATTCATTTCATTTCTTTTTATTTGTCATATTTTTTTTTATGAAAGTCAATTTGACTAATTTTTTAAACAAAAGAATAATTTAATATTTATATGTGCGAAAACTATATGAAAAATACTATAAGTTGCAATTCTTCTTATATTAATATATGATAAAAAAAATATATCTTAAAGTATTAATCAAAATTCATATAGTTTGACTGTCAAAATATGAAACATGACAAATATAATATGGAACCAAATTTAAGCTCAAATATAAGGTTTGAAGAATATTATGTACATTCCCCTCCTTAATTTGTTTTATTTATTCTCACTTGTCTAAAAGTTTTTTTTTTTTTTTAAGAAACTCTTATAACATACTATCTCAAGAAAAAATATATAACGAATAAGAAAAAAATTTCTTATTTACTTGAAACAAAATTATTAAAATCAACCCACATCCACACTTATTATGATGAGATATAGAATCGGGGACACTTAAAGACATGAATTACCTCATGAATTTTAACTATATACATACAGTATAATTTTCCGATTTCAATTAAAGGGGATGGAACGAACCTCCTTCTGATACCTAGCCCCCACGAAATATGTCTCACCTAAAATAAAATTTAGATGCTGAAAATGATTTTGACAACTCATTTTCATTTAAGATCATAATATTATGAGATTTGCTAGAACCAAATAGAAAATAATTTAATAGTAACAAACAAAAACATGAAGGAGAGACAGTTGGTCTTTTGTTCCCATTGTGGGAAAAGTTTTATAAATCTGGTGTTAAATATCATTTTTTTTTCCTTTTTGCAATTTTGGCCAGACAATATCACATTTATTTTTATATTGTAAGAATTTTGAGATTTTAGAATTGCAAACATTAGAATAAATTATTCATATTATATTATACAGTTTATAGAATGGACAAGGCAACTTACAACCTAAAAGTGGGGGACTATGAATTTATTTGGAAAATATTTTTGAGCCTCAAATGTAGACATGTGAACCATCTTTGTTTTAAATAAAATATTAAAAAAGAGAAGAGTAGTCCTTTTTGCTTGTGAGAGAGGGAGTGCTATTTGAGTTTTAGGTAAGAAGAAGTAACCATTGCTATATATATATATATTTTTTATTTTTTTTTGTTTTCCACCTGATGTCCAGAGTCTATATTGGAATCCCGATAAAATTCGAATCGCGCACTGCAGGGCTCATCGGGGGTGGCGCTTCCAACAAGATTTTTTTCATACCCAAGGATCGAACCCGAAACCTTTGATTAAGAGTGAAACAATTCCACCACTGCACCACAATCCATGTTGATATCCATTAGATTCATCTTACCTTTTAGTGCCACTTTAAGTTTGTGCCACTTACACAAAATAATGAGTAGAAATATTGGTCCTCCCTTGAAAACATATTGTATATAAGGATAATGCTCTATCAAGTAGCATGTTAAAAATTACTCCGCATAATACATGATAAAAGAAGATTAATTTACGACTTGATGTTCGATAATCACATTGAATTTCTGGCTAAATTTAATTATATTGTGTAAAATCCGTTAAGAATTTTGATACTGCCCTAAATTGGCCAATCTTATTACAAAATTAATCATTAGACGAGGATTAGGAACCTTGAAGTCTAGTTGTTAATTCTTTTCTCTGGTTTGATACTCCTTTACTCAAGCAAGTTAAACCTAAGATAGGTTCTAATATTTGCAACCATTAGAAATCAATCAATATGAAAGAATTAACAATACACATGTTTGCACTATACAATTCTACACCAATAGAATGTTAATTCACCATGGATCACACAATCTCTAGTTGTGGAATTTGACCACTCATAGTGTTTGAATTTTTCTATCTCTTGCATTTATTCATAGTTAAAAACGTCAATTGTGCCGTTAGATGCCAACTCATCACCGATCCGATCCGACCCGACCCAATACCCATATGAAGAAAGTAAAATGTTTAAAAAACGACCCTTATCCTTCATTTTTCAGTTCGTCCATAAATTTTTGTCTGAAATTTTGATACATATGCCTAATACAATTTTATGTTCAACATTAGGGTACAATTCCTTCACAATTCTCAATCAATCCCTTCAAGAAAATTTACTTAAGAGGGGAAGCAATGTTATATTATGTTATCTTTTATTATTTTCTTTCTTCATATGGATTTGGATTTTGAATCGAGTCGAGATAGAACTTTTAAAATTGAATTTTTATTTATTAGATTTTTTTTATTTAAAGCATTTTTCGGCTTTGTGATATTTTAATTAGTATTTCAAAGTTCAGTGATTTTTGTGTTAGAAAAGATTGTCAAGTGACTTTTGAAAAAACAAGTGATAGCCACGTGATCATATGTGAAATATAGCCTTCGACATAAGCAGTGTAGCTTTAGTTTTCATTATTGTTGCCTGGATAAATAATACACATATAAGTTATGTAGAAATCTATATATTTCTTTTTCTCAGAATAAAAAAGAAGGGGTAGGAAAGAACAATTAGTAGGAATAAATCAACTAAACTGACCAAAATAATTCTCATATATTAAACATTTTTTTGTGTAAGCGAAATACATACCTAATTTGTCCTTACATTTCAATTAATATAATTTTACTCTCTGCATTGATAATTTTTTATTATAATCCCAATATTATTTATCTATGCATTATAATTTTTACATTGTTAATTTCTGCCTTTAACTTATTTTTGAACTAAACAACCCTTAGGATATGTCCGGTATGGATAATAACATTTTTCAAAAAATATTTTTCAATTTTTCCGTGTTCTATTGGTCAAAATATTTCGAAAAATATTTTTTTAGTAAAACAGGTTCCTTAAAAATGAGAAAAATGACTTTTCTAGTAGAAATAGGGAAACAAGTTACAAAATGACTTTCCACATTGATTATCCCCACCCTCTAACACACCTCATCTTCACTCCAACCCCTGTGGCCCCCATTCCCACCATCTCTACCTCCTCGTATAATATTTTCTAAATTATATATAAATGCTTTTAGGATGATATTTTTTTCTTACATTCTCACCCTGTCCTAATATATATGATTCACTTTTCTTTTTAGTTAGTCCCAAAAAGAATAATACAAATCTATATATAATAATAATTTACAATACTCATTTTATCCTTAATGAAATAATTTATAGTTATACAAACATCTATAACTTATTTTAGACTGCAGATTTTAAAAGTCATTCTTTTTTAAACTCACTATCATATCAAACTACATCACATAAATTGAGACGAAGTGGCGAGTATCAAGTACTTATTTTTCAAGAATATTTTTCATGAAAAACATTTTTTTTCTTATGGAACACCTCCGCTCTCTTTTTTTTTTTTGGCGAAATGGTCTAATAAACCCTTGTACTTGTACGAATTTGTATTATGGACCCTTCTATTTAATTCTTTACCAACTGAACCCTTAAACTCAATCAAAAAAAGATTTTTAAATGTAACACCCCAAAAATTTTTTTAGCTAAGACCCGAGCCATTGTTCATATGCGTAGGCCCAAACTCAATGACTTCTAATGGTATATATTTATTCCTAAGTATTTGAAGTGTATTAGAGGTGAATTAGGGTCATAAGGAACCTCTAGTACTAAGTCGAGTTCAAAGATCCTCTACCGATTAAGTTTTTTATAAGATCATATAAGGGTAAACTTCAAACGATCATATCTCCCAGAACATAATGACTTAGGTGGCCCATGACCTACCAAATTATAGGTCTTTGATTTCTCTTTCCAACGCCACCAAGTTTGTCTTTTTTCGAGCTCGGAGTAAAAGGTTATGACCATTTTACCAAAGGCTGTCATATCAGAATTCTGGGTCTGTGAACGACGGATCTGACCTACGGTGAACGACGGATCGCAGGTAGGTCTCGTGGGTGGTTCTGTCAAGTCGTCAAAAAGGTTCAAGAACTCAATTTTTGGGGACTCAAGACCTACGGATGGTACCTACGGTCCGTAGGTCGAACCACAAGCCGTAGGTGGCCTCGTAGGTCATTTTGGCAGTTTTAAAGAGGGGTGTTTTCATCTTTTTTCACCCTTTTATAATTAAAACCCAAGAAGTTTTGGGACTAAAATTAGTCCCATATTAGTACCCAACATGCTTTTGCTTTCATTAACACTTAGAATTATTGAGGGCAAGATTGAAGGGGAGAAAAGCTAGGGTTCATCATTGAGACCTTCGAGTTCCGCTTAGATAATCATCGTTCCAAGTATGTAAGTCCAATCATAGTGTTGGATTGAGTTCATCCACGCGCCCTACATCGAGATTCTATCTATTTTTGAGTATAAGTTAAATTGAGCCATAATTCCTTGAATCCCGAATTTGAGTTGATTTCTTGTTCTTTGAGTTCTATTGAATTATGCATTGAAATTGTTGTTGTTTCTATACTTCTACTTCTTGAGATTGTCATTCATGGCTACATTCCCATGAACCCTAATTGAGTTAATGATCATGGTTTTACTACGCTTTATTTTAAATTGGGATTGATGGTTTTCATGCATTGAACAAAGTATGATTTTTAACTGATTTGAAGCATATTCAATTGAGTCTAAATGAGTATGAGTTTTGAGCATAAATGTTGGTTTTGAGAAAAGAGTTTTAATGAGATGTGAGTGGTTTGAAAGCATATGATTTGTAAACGAAAGAATATGATGAGTTGAGATGAGATTGAGTTTTGATAGGTCCATTGAGACTTGATGAAATGATTTGAAATGTGTTACTTGAAAGATATGAGTATAATGAATTGATTTGGGGGGTAGTATTGAGCACCGATTTGGGTAAGAGTTTAAAT
Organism: Solanum appendiculatum; assembly: GCA_018342035.1. NCBI lineage: Eukaryota > Viridiplantae > Streptophyta > Magnoliopsida > Solanales > Solanaceae > Solanum > Solanum appendiculatum. The sequence continues at coordinate 494,726 of JAGDQO010000782.1, forward strand.
AACGCAAGCCCCATGAACTACGTAACCAGCGTAGGATAGGATCACACTGTTAATTCGGATGTTTCCTTATTGTCCCAAAAGAGGACTTGTTGATTGTGGATCCAAAGATGGTTGATCACCCCTTACCCCGACAAGGTAGTGGACGACTGCGACAACGGCAGTGCAAAGCGTTGTATCATCACTAGCTCATAGGTGATGATTGTCGGTTAGAGAAACTCCCAAATAAAAATATGATTTGAATTGATTGAAATTGCATAGGATTGAGTCGATTTGAAAAACATTTTTTTACATGTATTGTATGCTTTAGTGAGTTGAGCTATTTCTCAGAGTTGAGTTGAATATCTTTGAGTAAGTTCCTTTCTAGCTTTATTACATACTCGTACATTCCATGTACTGACGCCATTTGGCTTGCATCGTTTTATGATGCAGACACAGGTGATAGAGATCCTCAACAGGCGTATTGTTGAATGTCAGATTCCACCCAGCGTTTTGGTAAGACCTCCTTCCATTCAGAGGTGCTCTTGAGTCTTTACATTCAGTATTTCGAGGTAGCCGTGGGCTTGTCTCGGCACCTTCTTACGAGTCAGTTAGAGGCTTCATAGACAGAGTCAGAGTCGAGTTAGAATGATTCTTTCAGAGTCTATTTTTTTTTAACTAAAATTCCATTATTGAATTATGATGTTGAGTTGATTTGAACTGAGTGTTTAAACTATCCTTTTATTGAGTTGTTGATTGTTAGCCCACTTGAGTGCCTTCTTTGATTTATCTAAGTCTTTCGCTGAGTGATTGAATGAGTGATCAGACCAAGTGGTTCGCTTGGGACCAGCAATGGTCTTCGAGTGCCGGCCACGCCTAGGGTACCCTCTCGGGGCGTGACATTAAACCCCTCCTACCATATATATAGTTCAACTCTTAAATAAATGACATGTCAAATCCATATCACATAAATTAGTAACATGTCATAATTATCTTCATTAATTATTTTTTAAAATTATTAACCAAAAATATTAAATAATAAAATTTTAACTCCAGCAGCCGCTCTGTACACCTAATCGCCGCTCTTCCTCTTCCCCTCTCCCCATTCCCACCGTAAAACAAGCAGAATCCACCAGATCGCCGCCACCAGCTCCTTTTGCCGGCGAGACCACATACAATCTCTCCCTCACCCGTCTCCATCTCCTCCGCTTACCCTCACCATTTTCCTTCCCTCTTTCTTCAACCTCCCAAAACAAGCAACTCTAAGCTGTCGCCGCACCATCAACTCAAGCTGACAAACCTCTTTGCTACCATGACTAGCTCCTCACACCCTCACCCGCCTCGTTCTCCTTTCCACTGTCTTCCTTTTTCCGCACCGCCGACGACCCCCTGCGCACCACCAATGACCGCCTCTCCTCTCCATCTTCTCGGAATACCAGCATGCCCTCATCAAAACCCCTCACCGCCTCTTGTTTTGGTAAAAAAAGGGACCAGCTAGCATCGCCTCTCCCTCACTCTACTGCGACTGTGGACTTCGGTGAGCACCTATGAGTGAAGAAGAAGATTTTTTAATTTTTTTTCAATTTATTATTTTATTCTTTTATAATTTTAATATTTTAAATTTAAATATGATACTTACTTGCCTCAGCGCGTGTGTGGTCACACACTCTCGTCAACTCAGCCATCTTACAATCCCACATAAGCCTGGTCAGTGGTCAAAGCCTCAAAGAGATTTGATATATTGTGTTTTACTGAGTTTAAGGATTTAATAGATAAATGATTAAGTAAAAGAGTCCATAATATAAACTTGTACAAATACAGGGATTCATTAGACCATTTCAACTCTTTTTTTTCGCCTTCCCGCTATGCCAGCACATAAGACTTTGTCACAAACTCGTACAAATAATCAGCACATAAGACTTTGCTACAAACTCGTACAAATACAAAGATTCATTTGATCATTTCAATTTTTTTTATTTTTTGGCCATCCGGCTATGCCAGCACATAAACTTTGCTACAAACTCGTACAAATACATGAATTCATTAGATTATTTCAACTTTTTCCTTTTTTGGCCTACCCTCTACGCCACTACATAAGACTTTGCGCATAGATCTCGTCACTTCAATGTTTTTCAGTGATCACATTTATCTCTCTCTCTTCACCATACACAAACACTTCCAAATTCCACTTCCATAACCCCATCTTCTTCCTTTTTTTCAATAACCCCCCAAAGCATCTATCTTTTTATTCTTTTTTCCAACCCCAAAATCCTTTCTTTAATTCCTAAATCATATAATCTTGATCTCTCACACATTCTTCATATAATCAAGATTCAAACTTTACATCAATCTTATGCACATAACATGTTTGATTTAACGTAACATTTCACTTTTTCATAAAGATTTACTTATTTATATCAAGAATCAAGAAAATCAAAAAGGGGTTTTTTTTAGATTCAAGAATGTCACAGATGCAACCTCTAAAGAAGCCACCAGGCTTTAAAGATCCTACAATTCCAATCCAAATGCCACCAAGAAAGATTAACCTTCCACCTTCATTCAATCCACAAAAGAAAAAAAACAGAAGTTGCTGTTGTAGATGTTGTTGTTGTTTCTTTTTTATTATACTAATCTTGTTACTCTTATTAGTAGCTGCTTGTGGTCTTTTTTACCTTTGGTTTGATCCAAAACTCCCTGTTTTCCATTTAAGATCTCTTGAGTTTACTAAATTCAATGTTACTGAAAGCCAGGATGAGCCTAGATTGAATACACAATCAGCAGTTGGGGTGGAGTTGAAAAACCCAAACAGGGAGCTGAAGATTGTGTATGGTGATACTAGATTCGATTTGAAAGGCGAAAACGACGTAAACATGGGTACAGGGGAAGTTGTTGGTTTTGTGCTGGAGAAGAGGAAAGTTAAAGTTGTTAAGTTCGTTATGAAATCAAATGAGTTGTTGTATGGTGACAGTATTGGGAAATTGATTATGGTTGGATTCAAGAATAAGAATTTGAGAGTTTCTGCTGATGTGAGTACTGCTATTGGTATTGGATATAAAGAATGGAAGAGTCGGAAAATTGGAGTTAAAGTTTCTTGTGGATCTTTGAGGTTAAAGCAGATTGAAAATGGTGCTACACCAAAATGTGGCATTACCCTGTTTAACTGGTAAGCTAGTACTACTGTAAATAAATTAGATAACGTAATACGTAATACATAGACAGACACTTTAACTTGGCCTTCACCGGCAGTTGAACATCCTATCTTTCATTGTGACCATCTTGACACAGGTACGTCTCGCAAACATCTTAACTTTGAAAATACACATCTAGACACATTTAAGGGGGTGCATTCTCAAAGTTAGGATGTTTACGGGGTTTAAACCGAGTTAAAGTGTCTAGATGTGTATTTTTAAAGTTGGGATGTTCAGTTGTCAGTTGAGGTCAAGTTAAGATGTCTATCTATGTATCGTGCCAAATTAGAAAGCTTGGGTTATAACTTTTGTTGCTCAGACTGTATCGGATCCTCCGAAGATGCATAAATTTTAAAGGATAAATTTTAAAGGATCTGACAAACACTTTTTAAGAGTCCGAACAACATAGGTTACAGCTGAAGTGACCTTTGATTTATCATTTAGGTGATATATACTGATAGTACAAAGATGCAGATAATGAAGCATGACCTTTTTGCATTTGAATTTCTGCTACATATGAAGTCAACAATAATGTTCTGCCATTTTATTTCCTTACTATATAGATTGAACCAATGGGAGGAAATCAATATAAATACTGAATGAATTTAATTATATAACTGATATTGGAAAAAAAAGAATTTACAAGTATTATAATTTGTTTAAGTACCTTATTTTCTCAGTTATTTGTTCCACTATGATAAACAGTTACATGTAGTTATCTTTTAGGTGACCTGACATCGCCAGTGTATGGAAGTAATACTATTAAAGAATAAATTGAATTGGTGATTGAACCATGCACATGGGGAGTAGCTATTACTTTCAAGTTTTAGGTGAAACAGACAAAACAAAGTTTCACCAAGATGCCATCTTAGCTTGACACTTTAATGGAAAAAAAAACTAGTCATGATTGATATATCTAACTTCTTTGGTGTACTATGAGAAGTACAAAGTATATGAATTAATCTTGCTAGAAACTATACATGAATTGCACTTATATTACTGGAGATATGTTTCAGTTTGACAATCATTTGTATGTTTGATTTGCAGGTTTGATTTAAACTGATTGATCTTCAAGGCATATTCACACTTACATAAATGAGAAAAAGGAACGAAAGACATCGCTATTGGCTTAGGATGAGAAGACTGAAATGCTATTGTGGCTAAATTAAATTTCATACATAAGTTCATAATGTTATACTCATCATTTAGATATAAAGTTTTATTTAAGTTAATTTGAGAAGTTTCATCTTATAGCTGGAGTTTTATAGTAAGGTAGTAGTAGGTGGAGTTACAAGTATACCTTAGAATAATTTCAACTTGTAACCAAACTATAAGCACCTATAGCATAGATGTTGGAGCATGGAAATTAAGGATGAAAAAATAGATATAAGTATTATTGTAATAGCAACATAGAAAAGAGGTACATTTTACTTGTAAAGGCACATGGCCATTTGTGCCATGTGGGGCATTTTACAAAGTTCTTGAAAATGTGAAAATACACATTCACCTCATTGATTGTTTTGTTTATTTGCTCACTTGTTTCTACATTTTAGGAAATCGGATTGGTTTACTAAAATATCCTAGTGATGAAACACGATAGAGATATTGGATATATAAGAAAATAATCTTCATTTTAGTGGTACATTTTGAAGTCATGCAAGTTTAGACCTAAAACAATTGTATAAAGGTATAAGAACCACTCCGTGCGCAGTGCAAGATATATAAAGAAACAAGTCTTGACCCTAGTGACACATTTTAAAGTCATGGGGGTTTAGACTCTAATCGAGTAATATATATTAGGGAAGCTTGTATAAATCCCACTAATTTATGAGTTAATTACTTAGATACACTCTAGTTTGCAATATTACGAATCTTACCAGATTTTGGTGTGTTCAGATACGTACAAATACATGTATCTCAGATACATGGGGTCAAAATTAGGTGTAATTTGTTCTAGATACATTGTATCTAAGTGGATTCGCATGTATCTAGGATACATAACAAATCTCGCTCGCTTCCCTCACCTCTCTCCCATCTTGCTCGCCACTCTCCCATGTATCTGGTTTCCCAAATATATGCGAATCACACCAAATACATATAAATAAATGTATCTATTGTGTATCTAGTGTGATTCGTATGTATTTGGGATACATACGAATCTCACTCGCCTCCCTCCTTATTTTTGTGTATCTGGTAGCAAAGATACATGTATCTAAATATATTTTCTTCAATATATGATAGAAAACTCTTAATTAGTGGTAAGATTTATACGTACTATTTTGAGAGTATATATAATAATAGTATATATGCTAATGAAGTATGTCCGTGTAATTTTTTCTATATATTACTAGTGAATAAGATTGTTACATATGGTATAAAAACCACTCCGCATGTAACCTTGGATAATGGTAGGATAAATCTCTACGAGGATACATATTGAGCCGTAAAGCAAGTAATGCATATTACACCCTAGACAAATTCCATATTAATAAAAGTAGAAACTACATAAATGGGCAATAAAATTCAAAATAATTACATGTGCATACCCCAATTCAAAGTAATTTAAGAAATACACATTCTCTCAAAAAAAATTACAGTTCATACCCATTCATTAAGTCTGATAATTTTCGCTTAACTGATAGTAAATCAGTATCATATACTGTATTGGTATCATTAAGACTGATAATTTCACTTAACTGATACTAAATCAATATATACTCTTATAGTATTATTGACTAATGACTAATTTCTGAACAAGAAACCTTAATGATACCAATATATTTATCTCTATATATATATATATATACTGATTTACTATCAATTAAGTGAAATTATCAGCATTAATGATACCAATACAGTATATAATATTGATTTAATATCAATTAAGTAAAATTATCAGCCTTAATGATACTAATATAATATATGATATTGATTTAGTATTAGTTAAGCGAAATTAATTAGGGGTATATAGTGTAATTATTTAGTGGGGTATAAATATAAAGGGATATATGTTTATAATTATTTTACTTTTATGGGGTATTTGCTTAGTTTGCCCAAATAAAACAAGGAAACAAACCATGGGCCCTGTCATGTTTTAAAGTCAAGTAGGTTATAACCAATGCTAACAATATATTAGTGGATTGAACTGTTATAATATTCAATTGTAGACCAAACAGGAGAGCCCAAGCAAAAGACTAGACTGATAGGTGAGAGAGCCCATATAGTCTATAAACCCATCAACATTTTTATTTTTTTTTAACTGATGAGGGACAATTGACACACAACAAATTTGTTTTGATTTTTTTTTTTAGAGGAGCAAATAGGTAGAAGGAGAAAAAAAGGGTGCACAATGAAAATCCATCTAGTAATTTTTTTTGCAAGGTCTATCTCATTAGTAATTAGTTAACTTAAAATAAAGGACATTTGAGATCTTATTTTTCTCCTAAGAGTAGAGTCTTTAAAGATGTTTAGCATGATCCAAGAAGCTAGTTCCCCTCTCACCTGAAAATAGCTCTCAATGGATAGGTAAAATTTGGGTTGAATACATACTTATTTGCAGTGGATTTCAACGTTCGCCACATACTAAATGTATACATAAACATATCATGGACGCCTAATATTAAGTTTAGATTATGCAAGTGGATACACAAATAAAATATGAAAATAAATTGTGTATACATTATAGTGCAAATGTATATTTGATCAAATATATTTAATTGAATACATGAACAAAATATCCTTTGAAAAAAGAAGAGTCATAATTAAATACTTTTGCTAATTTTAAGGAGAGAGATAATTCTAAATAAATCTTTTACTAGTTTTAAGGAGAAATGGTTGGAAGTTAAAAGAGAGAGATGGTAGTAAATATTTTTTATATTTCAAAGAAAAATAATTTGAAGAGAGATGAGCGTGAATAAGAATTTTCTTCCCTATTTTTGTACAAAATATACATATGGCTATTAAATGCTAAATTTTAAGGCTTTTATTTGTTAAATATTTATTTGGCTAAAACATGTCAATTTAATATAAGAATTGTATATATGTGTCAATTCCTCAATTCGATCAAATTTTTTGACCATAACCAACTCAAAATCGATGGACTTGACGACATCAGTTTAAGTACAGATGGACTTGACGACATTAGTTTAACGTGCACTGACGGACCACATTGGTTAAAACTGATGGATGTCTGTCGGCTCCTTCAAATTCATTTTGGTTGGTTTTGAATTAATATCAGTGAAATAAAATTTTAAAATAAGAAAAAAGTGTCTATTTTATTTAATTAATTGTCACGATCCAAAAAATGGACGTGATGACACTCGACAATTCCCACCAAGACAAGTCAGCCTCAATCCAATAATACGAAAGAAAAAGTGAAAGGTAAGACAATAACCATAACAAAAATGAAAACTTATTCATTCTAGAATAACCTCAAAACCTGGTTGTCACGTGTACAAGCCACTAATATGAAGATACAAAATTCTACAGATAACTACAAGTCTCAATATCTTTGTTACTAGAATAGAACAAAGCATAAAATAAGGAACAAGAGGGTCCACCGGGATGACAAGCAGCTACCTCTCAAAGTCTTTGACAAGCCTCAGGAATAGGAGGATAAGAAGAAGATAACACAGGTCCGAGCTCGGAACCTACACAAGTGTAGAAGTAAGGAGTGAGTATCAAACAACACGGCACTCAGCAAGCAACCTACTAAATAAAGAAAAATTAGATAGAAATCCAGTACTCCTTTCATCCCAATCGAACCTCCTCAAACTACAACCTGCATAGAAATCAATCCAATCTAACCGTTCTACAATACATGGTTCACAAGGCTCAATAATCACAATCCAATAGTCACAGTTCAACAACTAACAAGTGTCAAATGTATTAATCACAAGTATCAAGTCATCAATCACACGTATCACGGTCATTAAACACAACAATCAAGCATATCAAACACAAGTATCAAGATTATCATGCACAAATATGAATCGGGACTCATGGAGAACACCCACAATCCAAGTTCTCACCAGAAATGACCTCGACCTCAATATCACTCGCTCTCAATGACCTCAGCATCAATAACACCTGTTGGCAATGACCTCGTCATCAATAACATTTGTCGATAATGATCTCAGCATCAGTAACACTCACCGACAATGACCTCGACATCAATAACATTGGCCAGTAAATATCTCGGCATAATCACACTCGCCGGTAAAGACCTTGGAATACTCACACTCACCGATAAAGACTTCAGCATAAACACCAGCCGGAACAATTTTTCTTCGGCTTTCACATAATATCACTTGCCTCATCACAGTGCACAACAATCAATGCAAATGAGCAATTTCACACCATGAGGAAGAGACAATAATTCAAGCAATTCAAGGCCACAACAATTGCCATCAATGTTTTTCATCAATCAACAATTTGGATCCACAACAAGGCAATATACAAAGTATTATGATCAACACATTGCCTTTTTATTATTTTTTTTTTATTCATTAAGATCAATCAAGTGAAATAATTGAACCTATCACCTCATTCCCATTGCTCCCTAACACACCATGAAGGGAAAATACAAGAATTCTACAAGTTTTACAAGGTTTTAAAATCGCTTGCCTTAATTCAATCAAAGTGAATTCAAGACTTGAATCTTTTCCTTCCGAACAATATACAAAGCCTCACAATATAGTTCAATCAAGTAATCACAATAAGATTCAAGACATAACAACTCTCAATTCATACATTTTTAAAAATGGGTCAAATCAACTCAAAACTCAATTTTGAAAATGAGGTTTGAATTCAAAAAATTTTTACTTGAAAATGTTATTCAAGACATTTGGAACTCATTAGTGAAAACCATTTCGAAAAAGGAGTTAAACTCAGTTCACAATCACCATTTCACTTTAGAACTCAAGTTCTTGAAAAACTTTGCCATTTGCCAATCAAAATCTCAAGTTTTGATGTTAAAATTCACAAATGATTAATTGAAAATGAAGTTTTAGAGTTACAAAGTCTTACCCAATTAATTCACCATAAAAAAACCTCTCAAAAATCACCTCCAAGGACTTTCCAAAACTAAAAGTGGGGAAAATGGGTAAAACCCAAAAATTTCAGGTCAAAAGGGGTCTCTGATATCGTAAAAGCGGACACAAATTTGCTTAAGTGGACATCACTAAAGCAAACCATATGTTTGCTTAGGCGACCCTCACAAAAGTGTCGGTCTTCACTTTAGCTATCAATCCTTTGCTTTAGCGAGGGTCGCAAAAGTGGAAGGCCTATTGCAAGAGCGAAGGGTACAGAACTCAGGCATCAGAAAAATTCAACTAGTTCTCAAATCATCGAATGGATCCTCGGGATTCATTAGGAACCCCGTACACACAAATCATATATGCAATTTGACTATACTCGATGTTTCGGATAGAATGGAACCATCAAAACATGAATACGAGGCCTTCTTGATTTGAAATCTGTGCAAGTCACAAGAAACATAATCACAATGTCTAAAAGGCCAAAACAAGCTCAGGACTTCTAAAATTTCAATCAAGACCTCACCTGGGCCTAAAATCATCTCCCACATTCAACAAAACTCTTGAAATTCTGATTCGAATATCCAAACTCCAAATGTTAACCAAAGTCAATCCAAAAGCTAAAGCTTCATAAATTCTCAACTTAGGACCTCAAATCCTCAAAATGATTCCGAATCTGAAACCGACAACTCTCTTAGACCAATTTTCACATTTCGAGACAGATGAAATAGATGGAATTTTATTCCATGACTCGAAACTTCAAAAGACGCTAAAAATTACTTTTTAACAATTTTAGCATTTCAAAGTTAAAAACTTTTATAATTCACCACCTTAAACTCAAAACTCAAAACCAATCACAAAATTCCAATAAAAAATGACTCAGAGTCAATATCAGAAGGAGTAAAATAGTAATTTTTCAAAATTTTCCAAAAATGACCTTCTGGGTTATTACATTATCACTCACTAAAAATCATGTTTGTCCTCGAACATTAAGCAAAAGAAAGTACCTGAAGCTTCGAAAAGTTGAGGATATCTGGCATGCATATCTGACTCAGTCTTCCAAGTTGCCTCACCAACTGAATGGTGCTTCCACCGCACCTTCACTGAAGTAATATCTTTAGTCCTAAGCTTTCGGATATGCCTATCCAAATGGCTAGAGGCTCATATTCAAAGGACAAGTCTGGACCCAACACAACTGAATCAAGTGAAAGCACATGGGACTAATTCGGCACGTAATGCTGAAGCATGAAAACATGAAACACATAATGCACAATTGATAGGCTTGGTGGCAAGGCCCAACTTATAGGCCACCTCTCCCACTCGGCTCAAAATCTCAAAAGGTCCAATTAATATAGGGCTAAGCTTTCCCTTCTTTCTGAACCTCATCACACTCTTCATGAGTGATACCCGAAGCCAAACATGGTCGCCCTCCATAAAATCAAAGCTTGAACTCTCCTATCGGCATAATCTTTTGTCAACAGTCTACCCTAGATCATACGAACCTGCTACATAGCATCTCTAAGCAAGTCAGTATCTAAAGAGTTCATCTTAGCCGAATTAAACCAACCGATCGGAGATCTACATTGTCTGGGAAGAGCCATACATGTTTCGTGTTTATGCTAATGGAATTATTCGTCGCTGCATTCTGAAGGTTGAAATGATGAGTATATTGGAAGCTTGCCATTCGTCTCCTGTTGATGGTGATCATAGTGGTATCAGAACTGCTCACAAGATCTTACAGTGTGGGTATTACTGGCCTACCATTCACCAAGATGTTTAAGATTTTGCCAAGTCTTGTGATCGCTGTCAAAGATAAGAAGATATTTCAAGGAAACAAGAACTCCCACTTATTCCAATATGTTTGATGTATGGTGCCTTGACTTTATGGGTCCATTTGTGAGTTTAAATGGGATGAAGTATATACTTGTAGCGGTTGACTATTTGTCTAAATGGGTTGAAGCTATTGCGCTTTCAACCAATGAGGGAAAGAGTGTCACTGCATTCCTTTAATGGAATATCTTATCCAGATTTGGTATACCAAGAGCGATTATCAGTGATGGAGGTTCTCACTTTTGTAATAAACTGTTCAAGGCGTTGCTTGAGAAGTATGGTATTTGATATAGTGTAGCAACCCCTTACCATATGCATTCTAGTGGGCAAGTGGAGGTTTCAAATAGAAAAATAAAGCAAATCCTTGAAAAGAATGTGAATGCAAACAAAACAGATTGGTCGAGAAAGCTTGATGATGCTCTATAAGCATATCAGACTGCATTCAAGACTCCATAGGTATGTCTCCTTACCAACTTGTGTTTGAAAAATCTTGTCATCTACCTGTAGAGCTAGATTACAAAGCCATGTGGGCACTCAAGAAGTTAAATCTAGATTGGAGTGTAGCACCAAATCAGATATTGAATGAGCTAAATGGTCTTGATGAGTTTCACTTTCAAGCGTATGAAAGTTCAGCCTTATACAAAGAAAGAATGAAGAAGTACCATGACCGAAAGTGTTGCTCCCAAATGCACACGCAAGTGTACGTGATCACAGAAGTAATAAGTGGCTCTTTAAGAATCGGAATATCGAACCCACTGGGACTTGTCAATTAACTATTTACTAAATTATACTAGTCTAATTATTTATTTAAGAGTATCAAAAGAAATAAAAGAATGCAATAATTAAAGAAAAAGATTAACTTACAGTAATTGGGACAATTCCAGGGCTGCAGCATGCTTAAAGTTTCATGTATCGCATCTCATGTAATGAATACGGTTATCAAATTACTGATTTAATGGGTTGATTTTATGATCATGATCTCTCGACCTCTAATCACCTACTCCAACTAGCTGTCTAACTACATCGTTGAGCAAGGATAGACAGTCATAATTGGCGAGCATTTATATTTCATCCTGTTTCGTAACCAAGCGAGGTGTTCGTCATGGCGTCACTCCTGAACACGAATCTAAACAAAGTTAGAACAAGCTCTTTGCATTCTCTGGTCTATCTACATCTTCATCTCTCGAGTCCAAGGATAGACAATAGATTTATTTCTATTGTGGCCTAGCATGAAATACTAAAACAAGAATACAAAAGTAATTTAAACGATAACTAACATTAATTCAAAACAATCGATGTTCAACAATTACCCATAGCCGCAGCCCCAGAACAAGGGTCTTTAGCTACTAATACCTAAGAAAAAAAAGAAGAAAAGAACCTTAAAAAGTATTGACAACTTTTCCTTCCCAAGTATCCTCCTTACAAAGTGTCTCTAATAATTATTTCTATGGACTATTTATAGATGTAGAAAACCCTAGATAAAATAATTGAGTCCAAAACAAATTAGGAACCCAAAACTGAAACGGAATTGGATTCCTACGTGAACAGTGCACCGCCTCAAATTATGTTGTGGGCTTCAGTTGCTGCCACGTGGCAGCTTGTAATATTCCCCTTCAATTTTTCAATTCTTCCATATGCTCCTTGCTCTTTGCCGCATATACCTTTTATATAATATAATATTCAATTTAATCCATTAAGCTTTCTGCTTGATTTCCTTCTATAATCTTTTATATTTAATTCGTTTTAGCTCCAAACTTCTTCATCTTCATACCAATTTAATCCTACAAATAAAATACATTATTAAGGACAATCCATAAAATTCATGCTAAAAAAGGACCAATACAAACACTAAATGTGAGGCAAATAATGATTAAAAATATATACTTTTGGCCTCACATCAACACCCCGCACTTAAACTTTTGCTCGTCCTCGAGCAAGCATTAAAGCTCATCTCAAAAGAATCAATTTAGGAATGCCACCGCTTTAGCAAACAATTAGGCCATAAAGAAATTTCAAAACATCAATTACAACTCCCGTCATTATGCAAGACATCAAAATAAACAACAAACCTCTAGCCTCTTAAACTCAAGGAAGGACTTTGAACTCATCAAATTTAAGCTTGCTCATCTACTCTCATCAAAGAAAGTTAATAAAATCACATATCTATCATGAAACAAGTGCCCTCACAAAAAGAAATAGTCCACACACTCAATTCAAAAGATTGAATATAAATTAAAGACTTCACATCAAAGAACAACTCTCACAAATAAAATTCACATGTATGCACAAAGAACCATAGGCTTGCCCATTATGTACATCTCCACTAATTAAGTATGCTTGAATAGAATCAAATAGGACTTTAACATGTTGTAATGTAGGCTAAAGGACAGGTAGGAAAATTATATAATAGTGACTCACACTTCCCTAAGCACTTTGTATTTTTAGACTTCATCACCCATTATTTTCTTCTCTTTTATTTTCAGCCCTCTCTTCAACAATTATTTCACAAGTAATTCTCATCATCTCAAGAATACTTCAATCATTTTTTTTTCACAGCAATAATATATTTTTTCTCAAAGATTTTTTTTTCTTTTTCTTCTCCCCTTTTTTTTTCTTTTTCATGCGACATTCTTTCAAAGAGGTCTTTTTCATCACTTTGTAGCCATCATTGATTTCTTTTTCATTCAACCATCCCTTTTTTTCTTCAGATTTACCAATCATAATAAGTCTATGCTACAGTGCTCAAGGAAGCAAGGTGCAAAAACTAGGGATTCAACATAATAGTTAAGGGAAAAATATGGCTACGAAGAAAAAGCTACAGGCTCAAAAGGGCTAACTAGTGATATAACATCTAAAAAAGCTAAAATTTACAAGACAAATCAAAGAATGCCTATTATCATCTCCCAAACAAAGCAACACTTTTTATTTCGCTTCAATAACATGCAGGGCAAGTTCTAGACTAAGATGCAAAACATGGAATAAACAAATTCTCACCACACATGGCAAAAGTATCAATCAAGATGGATCAATTCCACTTCTAAGAGAGACATGATCATAACAAACTATAAAATAAAATAAGATATTTACAAAGTCACAAGCATGAATCTCGGTGTCAAAGAGTTTGCAATTTTATTAGCAATCAAGCATTCACAAGAAAGTACTGCTTAAAATTTAGGCCTAAATAGCAAGTATCACACAACTCAAAAGGGTCTGTTCTTTCTCTCCGAAAAAATAAAAATAAAAAGAAAAAAATTACTCTCTGTCGGTTCAAGGGGACTATCCTCAGGAAAAGTACCGAAAACAAAAGCCGAGGAACCCACCTAAAAATACAAAAAGACTTGATAAAATAGTAAAAACTAGGAATTCATTCCTCAACCCTACACTTAAAAAGATGTTATGTCCCCAAAGCATCAAATAAAATTTAAAACAAGGATTAAGAAAACTCCCTGAGGCCTCTAGGCCTAGGTAGTAGCATGTTTTCTTTTTCCATCAAGGGTCGTACGCACCCCACACTTAAGCTCAAACGTGCTCCTTAGCTCCAAATTTCAGATACTCAGACTTCTCCAAAACCTGTAAAAACAAGACCAAAAGAAAAAATGACACTATAAAATTTAAAATAAAATGAAATAAAAAGCTATACTACCAATTAGATTGCCTCCCAATAAGCGCCTAATTTAACGTCGCGACACGACACAAATAAATTCACCACTTTTATTTCCACTTTGAACTTATGAATTGTACCCCTAACTTTGAATCAATTTTTCTACTCCTCTCTAGGGGCGGTGGTATAAAGATAAAGGAATCAAGTAATAAATGTCGCATCTTGCACTTCTTGGCCCTTATGTGAGGAATGTCGTTTTGTCTACATGGATTAGAAAACTTTAGAATGTAGGGGCCTTGTTCCTCATCTAGACACTCCTCTATTAGTTCAGATGACTCGAATTTTATGTCTTCATCCAAACATAATGTAGAAAAATGTTTAGAATGAGGTCCAATATGCCTCAACTCCAAAGCAACATTATTTACAACATTCTCACTTTTGTACTCTTTCTCAACATCGACATTCAGGAATAATGTATAGTTGAATGGATGGAATTCCTCATTTTGCTCCACTAGTTGGTCATCATCCACAACAATTGGTGATTGGGCATTACACGCCTCAACCTTTTTGTTCAAGTGAGCCTCCAAGTCATGAATATCTAAGCCAAATTGATCTATTTCTTGTGTGAGCTCAACTCTTCCTTCTATCAGTTGGGTTGTCATGTATGTTAGACCATCACGGATAGACTCTTGACACTTTAGAAGTTGAATTTGTCATTGTATCCAATATTGGCTCACTATCTCTGCTTCTTCACGACTTTCTCTTTGTTGGGATTCAATATCTTCCTCTATTTTAGCTACGACTGCAATTTGTAATCCAATACCTCAAGCCTAGCCTGCATTTCTCTGATTTTTGATTGCTCTTCCACGCATTCAAACATTTGTTCCGAGATTTTTAAATTAACTTTGTCCAGCATGTCCGTACATTCCATGAATGTGTTCACATTACGAGCTTCTTGTTTTGCATTCTCCACTTCATCACCCCTGTCAACATCACAGATAACAGAAGAATCATAATAGGGGTCCGGGGGAGGGGAATAAGAGTTAGGACAACCATTCCAATGACCAAATTGACCACCACATATATGACATATATGACAATTGATATCCAAGTGGGGTCCATTACAATAATTACAAGGATACTTATAAGAATAATCCTCACCCAACCATGGTTTATCCCAATAAGTCATATCAATAAGAGTACCAAATTATTCAAAGGGAAAAAAAATTATTGTTAAGAAAAAAAAGCTAATTAATAAAACAAAAAAAGAAAAATTTAAATAAATAAAAATAAAAAGTATAACCTAGAGGAATAGTTAATTTCTAAGTCCCTGGCAACGGACCCAAAAACTTGTTGCTCCCAAATGCACATGCAAGTGTACGTGATCACAGAAGTAATAAGTGGCTCTTTAAGAATCGGAATATCGAACCCACTGGGACTTGTCAATTAACTATTTACTAAATTATACTAGTCTAATTATTTATTTAAGAGTATCAAAAGAAATAAAAGAATGCAATAATTAAAGAAAAAGATTAACTTACAGTAATTGGGACAATTCCAGGGCTGCAGCATGCTTAAAGTTTCATGTATCGCATCTCATGTAATGAATACGGTTATCAAATTACTGATTTAATGGGTTGATTTTATGATCATGATCTCTCGACCTCTAATCACCTACTCCAACTAGCTGTCTAACTACATCGTTGAGCAAGGATAGACAGTCATAATTGGCGAGCATTTATATTTCATCCTGTTTCGTAACCAAGCGAGGTGTTCGTCATGGCGTCACTCCTGAACACGAATCTAAACAAAGTTAGAACAAGCTCTTTGCATTCTCTGGTCTATCTACATCTTCATCTCTCGAGTCCAAGGATAGACAATAGATTTATTTCTATTGTGGCCTAGCATGAAATACTAAAACAAGAATACAAAAGTAATTTAAACGATAACTAACATTAATTCAAAACAATCGATGTTCAACAATTACCCATAGCCGCAGCCCTAGAACAAGGGTCTTTAGCTACTAATACCTAAGAAAAAGAAGAAGAAAAGAACCCTAAAAAGTATTGATAACTTTTCCTTCCAAGTATCCTCCTTACAAAGTGTCTCCAATAATTATTTCCATGGACTATTTATAGATGTAGAAAACCCTGGATAAAATAATTGAGTCCAAAACAAATTAGGAATCCAAAACTGAAACTGAATTGGATTCCTACGTGAACAGTGCACTGCCTCAAATTATATTGTGGGCTTCAGTTGCTGCCATGTGGCAGCTTGTAATATTCCCCTTCAGTTTTTCAATTCTTCCATATGCTCCTTGCTCTTTGCCGCATATACCTTTTATATAATATAATATTCAATTTAATCCATTAAGCTTTCTGCTTGATTTCCTTCTATAATCTTTCATATTTAATTCGTTTTAGCTCCAAACTTCTTCATTTTCATACCAATTTAATCCTACAAATAAAATACATTATTAAGGACAATCCATAAAATTCATGCTAAAAAAGGACTAATACAAATACTAAATGTGAGGCAAATAATGATTAAAAATATATACTTTTGGTCTCACATAAAAAATATTGAAAAGTGGGAATTTGCACTCGGATATTTGGTCCTTCTCTTCAATTCAAGACTGCATTTGTTTCCTGGCAAACTTAAGTCAAAGTGGACGGGACCATTTCGAGTAGTGCAAGTGTTTTTACACAGAGTAGTTAAACTAGAGAATTATAAGGAAGTGAGGTTCAAGGTGAATGGGCAAAGAATCAAATACTAAATGGGACAATCGAAAAAAGTCAAAGTGATTGAAGAATGGGCTCTTGATGAAGTCAGAATAATAAAAAAACCTGTGTCGTGCCTCGGCGATAAATCAAGCACTGCTTGGGAGGCAACCTAAGATGTTTAGCTTAGTTATTTTTGTTTATTTTTTTCTTTTTAGTTTTGGTTTTAGTCTTGGATAGGTTAAATTAGGGTCCGTGTCAAAATAGTGTCAAGAAAAAGCAAAAGGAAGGCCTAATGTTTGCTACATGTGTAGGAAAAAATAAAAATCTGGTATGAACCGTAGGCCCTGTTCGTAGAACCCTGGTTGAAATAAAATCATTAAGGACTTATTCTACGGGTCCCATCAATGAGTCATAGTTCATTCAATGAACTGTAGATGGTGGCCGCAGAACTTAAGTTTCAACACAACTACAACTTGAGGTCTATGAGTGCACAGTACGAACCATAGAAGTTTTTACGGTCCGTAGTCTGTACTCGTAAACTCTAGGTATGTTTATGAATTTTGCTAAGTGAGTCAACCTATGAAAGCCTTCTACGGTCCATAGATGGGCTTTCATCAAAGGCAGTTAGTTTAAATGAAAAGACCAGACCCGCGACCCTTTTTCAGTAAACCCTCCAATTTAAATTCTTCCCCCGTATCCATCTTCCTAAATTGTTTCAACCATTACACCCCTCTAATCTCCCACCCTTTCATATACCATCACACTAGATTATAACCCCATAATTTCACTATCTTCATTTTCTTTGTTTTCCATTCTCCCTTCTTCCCCAAAATTCCCAACCTCCATAATTTTGCAAGGGCAAGTCGCGGGTCAGTGAGGGCATAAAATAAATTCGAGTCATCATCGTGATCAAAAAACACTCACACAACCTAAGGTATGGACACAAATCCTCATTACCAATTTGATGTCGAAATTAAGTTGCACTTAACCTAGGGTTTAAATTGTTGTGTTATTTAGTGATTAAATTGAATTATGATATAAACCCTAGGAATGATAGTTTTGTGAGTGCTTGTATATATGTGTCATCCTTAGTTGATTAAAACTTGGTTGAAAATTCGAGTTATGGCTTGACTTAGGGTTGGAGTTTTGTTATGTTTATTGATGTGCTTTAATAGTGTCAATCAACCCTAGGAATGATAGTGAAATGTGATATTGTTTGTGTGTATGAATGCCAAAAAGCATGAGTAAATGTGTGTTGGGCTACTAGTTAATGTAGAATTCAAAGTGTAAAACGTCCATCACTGATCTGGATAAGTTTGCAACCTACGAAGGTCTCTTACGATCCGTAAACTTCTCTACGGTCCATAGTTTCCCTTCGTAGACAAGCCTGATAGACCAGTTTTGAATTTTTAAAGTAGAGTCATTTTACAATTGTCATCTATAAACCGTAGATAGAACTCGTACAGTGTTGCCTTTCAATCTAGTGGCCTAATTTAGAAACTACGGATCAACCTACGGTCCGTAGAAACTTTAAAGGACTGTACTGACAAACCGTAGTTCCAATTTCAGAAACTTATATTTAGGCCTCCCTTTCTATGATTGGGTCCTACGGCCCGTAGAACCATTTACAATCTGTAGGAACCCTTCTGTAGGACCAAAATCACTACACTGCCATTTTTTCTTTTTTTGGTTTCATTATTTTCTTCTTAGTTTCTTTGCCTTTTTCCCTCACTTCTAAGTAACTAATAGCTTTTCTGCAGGTACAATGCCAAGAAGAGGGGGTAAATCCACCGCACCCTCATCTCGAGCTTGGACTGCATCAACTTAGGGAGGAGACTTCTGATGATGAACGTAGTGGATCGAAGTGCAACCTTGGCGTGGGTAATGACTCACCAAAAAAACCCCAGATCACTCGACAACAATCGTTACAACTGAGATGGTACCGGACCCGATCGGCATAGCCGGACCCCCACCAGGTACAATTTCTCAGTGTGAAGAGGGAGCTGAATCATCTGGCGAGGAAAGTAATTCACTAGCGAGGTCTACATCCGGCTCTCAGTCCGAGTCAGGCTCTGAGTCACAACCTGGATCAGAGTCTGACTCTGGCTCATCATAATCTAGCGAGGAGGAAGCATCACCATAGAGACCCTTCATGCTGGTGCAAGTTACTGGAAAGCCTAATAGGTGGTGCATTGAGTGGATGTTTGATATCTACTGGGAAACTATCTGCCAAAATGTCCATAACAAACACGCTTAACCTATTACAGAGGATCTACAGATACTCAGCGATAGTCTACACACGGCTCTAAACATACATGCTTTACTCAAGCGACACCAATGCAAATGGATGGGGGACATATAAGTATTCCCTATATAAGTATAGTGCAGCCATAGTTCGTAAGTTTTATACCTCATATAAAGCGATGGTGAAAAAGGCCCTTCCCCCGAGAGACAAAGAGCTTGATCAGCCCATGCTTCTGTCTATCTTGGTATGTGACATTTTCGTGGATTTATCCGAGCGTGCAGTCAGACGGTTTTTATATGGACCGACATATAAGCAGACTACCTCCACAGTAGAATTTGATTACCGGATGCAACAAGTCCGTGATAAGAATGCTATGAAAGACGGAGGACAAAAGCAGGACCTGTTGAGATAGGTGGCTGGATACATAGCCAGCAAGGCGTTAATGCTGATTGGGTTCACAATTTTTCTGCCCTGTGCGGCCAAATTATGGTGGTTCATTGACCGTGCCAGGCTATCACCTACCATGGCAAATAACCACTTGATCCTACATCGAGCAGTGATGGTGGCATGCATAATGGATGGGTATGAGATTGACTTTACCTACCTTTTAATTACCGAGATCCACGAGCGAACATTTAGGAAGACTACTACTCTCCCATTCCCGTGTTTGATCTTCAGCATATGCAGAGAGTTTACTGTTCCCATGGTTGATGTTGTTGATTCATAGATTGAGGTGACCAGGATAGTGGATGTAGGATTGATTCAGGATGAGTCAAACCCAACAACACCTAGATGAGGCTCCCAGTTTGACATGTCTGAATTGAGTTAGGTGCCTGCACCAGTGCATTCTGGAGAAAGAGATGTTCCAGAGCGAGAGACCGGCACTACTGAGCCCACTAGGACTATCCCTCATTTTACATCTGCACCAGATGCTAGCGCACCATTTGTGTCTACTGCACTGGACCACTACACTGTGTCAGCTGCCAGATTTAAGAGATTGGAGATCCATATGGCACAGTTGTTGTAGTATCTTCGACGTTGGGTTTGCTCATTTATTGAAGAGTCAGAAACTACGATGCGAGCTGCGATGACGGAGCAGAGTCAGGCCACCCAGAGGAGGATTGACGCTTTTGAGTTGAGGATGCTCGCCCGACCTCAGACCAACTTGAGTTCTGACCTTGAGAGTTTTCGGACAAAGTTAGATAAGCTCTGCGCCGATGTTGATGCACTAGCTGCTGCCCTAAAACCACCTCCACCATCTAGTCCCTCACCCCCAGATGCTGGAGACGAGGTATTTCTAGCTCTATCTGGTGTGGAGGACCTTTCTAGTGCGTCTGTGAAGCGCACATGATTCGATGGTTATATTGGAGATGGGGATATTGAGAGTACGAGTAAGAGGGAGAGGCGTGCACTTGAGACAGTCCATCGACAGTTCATCCAGTCTTAGCAGGATAGATTTGGCAGAGTACGACAGTAGGTAGTTGGAGTTTCTAGCTCATGGGGCCTTACTAATGATGCTCCCCTAGTGATCCTGAGGCACCTAGGTCCATACCGACGGACCCACATGCCTCTAGCTAGTTCTTCGGTGCTTAGGCACCACAGGTTTGTCTTCACCTTCAGCTCTTTATTTTTTAGTTCATTGAGGACATTGTACAATATTTTTTTTTATGGGGGTGGGATGAATTTGTTTAAGAGTGTTAGGGTAAAGTCTGAATAGCCCGAACACTCGGATCTTACCTTGGGGTTTTCTTGCTTGTGTTCTTTTTCCCCAAGGATTATTTAATTTGTTTTGAACCGGCATGCTTAGGATGCTGATTGTGTGTCACGACCCAAGCCTAGGGCCTAGATGTGACCGGCGAATGGGGAACCCGAAGGAACCCCAAACAAGCCTCATAGCGTATCATTACACATCCTTGGTCGCGGAAGCAATTAAATGACCATAAGCGATAAGCATAATCAAGGGGGAAATCGGGACTAAGGGAGCAAAAAAAAAAGAAATGATACATAAATACCATAGATGAGTCAAGCTCAAGCATAATACACAACTTGTCCAACACCACCTCTAAACATGAGTACTTAGCGGGGGCCAAGACAAACTACCGGGCTCACCCTCATAGTCAAAACATAACTAGAAAGGAAAAGTTTTATACATAGCAAAAGATCATGAGCAACGTCCCCGAAATGGAGGACTCACCAATAACCACTATAGAAAATCGTACTAGCCACGCGGAGGAGGATGGTCAAGCGGTGCTCCGGTCCTACATGGTGACATCATGTAGGCATAGAGTATGCGTTAGTACATTTGAATGTACTAAGTAATGGGATGCAATGCAATGCTACATTAGATGGACATCATAGGAAAAATGCGTAATCATACCCAATAGATAGCATATTAATGAAATGATATGTATAATGATGCTTACATAAAAATCATATTTAGTGGGACGTAGTACATGTGTGGCGAGTGACCATCAATATAGTATTTCCAAGGCCTACCACCCCCTTGGAGAGGTGAAAGAGGTACGGGCCTACCACCCCCTTGGAGAGGCGAAAGAGGTACAAACCCCTCAATATGGTTACACGGGCCTACCACCCCCCCGAGCTAGGGACCAAGGTACAAACCCCTCGATACGGTTATACGGGCCTACTACCCCCCGTACTAGGCAACCAAGGTACCAACCCCTCGATACGGTTATACGGGCCTACTACCCCCCGTACTAGGCTTGGTCGACTCACAACACTTATTTAGGGAAAATCATCTACATGTGTCCATTTCATCATCATTTCAGTAATTACATACCCATCCGACTCATAGGACGTACCTTGGACCTTCCCTTTCCTAAGAATTCTATAAATGGGCATTTTATCAAACACAAGGTGGGCAATTGTTCATGTAAATGAAATCATGTATTTCAAGAATACTAAGTCCAACCAAATCCAAAATCCATATAAATCAGCCCACCAACAACATACATATATATATCAACCTTCATAATTTGATCATGGAAGCATGTAAACCATAAACATCACATAAAAATTCCATTTCATGATAATATGCAAAAAGGACCATAATAGGGTGTGTAGGAGTAATTCCATAATTCAAGAGTTCATAATTGATCATGAGGACCCATAAATTTGAAGTAGAAATAGAGGATAAATGGTTGGACTTGTGGAAAGGAAGGTTTCAACAATCAAACCCACATACCTCAACTTTGGAGAATCCTTGATGAAGATTGGAATGGAGAATCGAAGCTTGAGATTGAGTCTTGAATCCGGAATTAGAGCTTGAGATGTTTGAATTTGGTTGAAGATCTTGGGAATTTTTGGAGAGGGCGTAGAGAGTGTTTTTGGAGTTAAGAAAAATGACTAAGTATGGGACATATCCCCTTTTTTTATAAAAAAAAACGTCTCCAACCCGCCTAAAAAAAATAGCTCACTGGAAATTGCAAATCTGCACAGACAGGTTTTACGAAAATGGTCATAACTCCCTCATCCTAACTCGGAATGAGGTGAAACCACGTGCGTTGGAAAGCTAACTCAAAGAGCTTTAATTTAATAGGTTGCAGCCCTTCCCAGTTCCTTGTGTGCTAAGAGATATGCCCCTTTAAAGTTGACCCTCCAAATCGCAATTTTTGCGATTTTTGAATTTTGATACGGTTGTTCTAAAATTCGGGTTAGACCCATCTCCCACTCAATTTGACCCCACGAATAAGAATATGAAGTCGAATTTCCAAAATCATGCACGGATTTTGAGATATATGGAAATTACAATTATAGGTGTATCCGAAGCACATTTTCGGGCATTTTTGGGGTCGTTTCATTGTGAAAGTAGACTGGAAGTAAAAGCATGATGGCAATGTTGATGAAAATTAGTATCCCTCCAAATTTTATGCTTTGTGATATATCTGTGTTACTAATAAGAAAACTGTGTAAGATCTTTGTATGACATGATAAGAATTGATAGGATAATATGACTTAAGTTGAAACATGAACCAGATACACTGATATTTGATAATGAAACGATGTGCCATATGTGTGTTAGGTATTTGTTCATTCATACAATATATGCCAATCTAGAATTTGCCTCGTTATTCTTGCTAGGATAATTGAACTGTTATTTAGGAAAGGATCATGTTAAAATTAAGTCCACTAAGCCTAAAATCAACCAACCAAATGAAAATGCTCCCTTCGATCCAAATTGTTGAACCTTGAATAGACCATTCTTTGGCTTACCCAATTCACCTTCACTGTTCGTGAATGTTAACCTTTGTTTTAGCCCTGATCCCTCCTTGGACATCGTGCACCTCAACTCAGGCTGAAAGCCTAAGTTAAGGGTGGCTACTATGAAGGAAAACAAGAAAATAAAAGGGTATAAAAAGAGTTGCGTAATGAGCATAGAGAAAAAAATAAGATGGTGTGGCAGCGAAAAAGAAAGAGAAAAATGCATGTAATAGCTGAAGAAAACATTGAAACGAAAGAAAGAAAAGAAAGTCAAAACCACACCCAAGCTTTAATGAAAAATAAGGAGAAAAGAAAATAGCAGTGAAACAAGTATTGGTTGTAAAAGAGGAAAGTAGTCAATGTAATATCAAGGAGGGCATTAAAGTCACTTTAAATCCAAATATACCACACCTGACCTTGAGCCTACGTTACAAGCTAAGAAAGTCCTATAGTGATCCTAATTTAATGGTTCGAGAGTCTAAGTATTGAATATAAGGGCAAGCCTATGGTATTGTGCACGTGTTGTATTGAATTCGATTGTAAGAGTGAGCGTATACAGAGTTCTTGAACTTGAAGTACATATTGATATCTTTGTGAAAAATAGAACTTCTTTGCGGTAAGGGCACAAGTGACATTGTTGAAAAGTCAGTATATTGGCGTAATCGTTATTTGTGTATGTGAATGTATCCATTGGTATATCTATGTCATGAATTGATCCGTATGTGTTAGCTTATTTTGAACTTAATGATTAATTGCACTGTGTTGAGTGATGAAAATGGAGGATAGATTGTTGAGAAAAAACTATGTGATTGCTTGAATTCTAAGTCTACTTTTGCATCATGTCCTTTTTGTGTTAGTAAGTGTCGCTTGAGGATAAGAAATGATTTTAAGTTGAGGGTATTGATGTACCACTGATTTACGGTACTTATAATGCTTTAAACTTGAAGTTTTGCATGTTTCATAGGCACTTGTTAGTGGATTTGATGATATTTTACCTTTGTTTTGCAGAAAAATAAGTTTTTGATATGTCGGGATGAAAAGACAATGAAACATAAGCTTTTTGGAGGTTTGATGATTTGACCTACGAGTAGTAGACTTTTCTACGAGTCGTAGAAGGAAGAAGTGATTTTTGGAATTAAGTGTTGAGCAACGAGACTGGACTACAAGCCGTAGAAACTTCTATGAGTTGTAGGTCCAAGTCGTAGAGAAGATCAATGATACGAGTTGCCAGGATGGACCGTGCAAAGTTTTATGAGTAGTAGAACTTGTCCGTAGAAAAGTCCAAAGATTTTATGAGGAAGCTATTTTGACGAAAGGTTCCTACGAGTCGTAGAACCTTAATCCTAGAAAAGGCTGTCGAATCCTATTTTTTTATGTTTTCTTTTCCTAGTTTATTTAGGATTAGATGTCCATAAATAGTCGTTTATTTCTCGTTCTTGACATTAGATAGTTCATACATTGATTTTTGGGTTTGAAAATTATTTTGGTAAACACTTTTCCATTTTAATTCTTGAATCATTGGTTTATATTACATCTTTTGTTCGTCAATTCAAGATTCTGAAATTCAACTGCTCTAATTGTAAGTTAATGATTTATCTTAACAATCTTAATATGAATTGTGATCACCCAAGCATGAGTAGTTAAATCCACAATTAGGGTTGCGGGAACCATGAGAAATTAACAATGTAGACCTAATAATTAGTAATTCTTGAATAGATTTTTTTCATGTATTGTTGATCTCTTCACTTTGATAGCTTTTTAACGATGGCCAGCGTTAGAACTCGTCCTATTCCTAGTTGCCTGACCAAGGAGGTAATGAATGGGAAAAGAGATTAAACAATGTAAATTTGATGACTACAAACTTCATCTAATAGCTTGAACCAACTCTGTGATAGCTAATCTGGGGTCAAGGGTAAAGGTTAGTAAAGCACACACTCGTAGACCGATCAAAGTTTCATGGTGAAATTCCCTATTTGGGCGACCAGCTACTTAAAAGATATTCAACTTACCGACTTTGCATGTTTTAACCTTTTTTTTCTCTTATTTGTTTACTGAAATTTTTTTAAACCTTTTTAAAAACCTTTTTTAACTTTTTTTTTAAGGATTCAAATTATTCCGAAGGAAAGGTGTCAGACATCCTTTAGAAATCACAAAATGTAATTTCTCACACTTAATTTATCAAAGTAGGAGCAGGTAAAATTATTTTTTGCAAGTATAACATTTGTATGAAAAAAAATATAGAAAAAATAGTGTAAAATATATGTATAACTTTAAGTACGTAAAGATAAATATAAACAGTGAAATCCGTGAAGATCTTCAAACTTCTTTCGAGCGTTGTCTTCAAACTTCAAACTACTTACATCAACCAACTTCACCGTTACAACCATCAATACCACTATCAATTGCCACCATTATGAAAGTCACCACAACATCTACTATCTCAATAATCACAACTATCACAACCATCATTACTAGCCACTAACAATAACTATTATCATCACCACCACCACTTCAAATTATTTCCACCATTACTAGCAAGCACAAGTATTTCATTCTTCTTTAATCAAATAGTGATTTTATTTTATTTTTTAAATTGAAAAAAATATTATTATTTTATAATTTTTTAATATTAAATTAATTTTATTTTTAATGGTATATTTATTATGTACATATAAATAAATTAGGGAAAAGACTCAAATATGTTATCGAACTTTGAGAAAAAACTCATCTATGTCATCCGTTAAAAGTTTGGCTCATCTATGCCATTTTCGTTTGAGAAAAGGCACATCCATGCCATTATCTATTAGCTGAAATGGCATAGATGAGCCAAACTTTTAACGGATGGCATAAATGAGCCTTTTCTTAAATTTTGATGATATATTTGAACCTTTTCCTTTTTAAAAAATGATTTAATTAATGACGTGGACAAATAATTGACTACGTATAAAAAATAATTTTACAAAATCAAAACTATTTTCAGTTAACAAATAATGACATGGATGAGTCTTGCTCAAACGGAAATGACATAGATGAGCCAAACTTTTAATGGATGGCATAATTAGCTTTTTCTCAAAGTTCAATGGCATATTTAAGCCTTTTCCCAATTAGTTATATACATTAAGATATTTAAAAACAACAAATTTTAATCATTTAGTGTTCACATCTAAAGACAATATCTTAATCATTCAGATATGTATTCAGATTTAAACATCTAAATCTCAATAATAACAAATAAGGCCTTAGCCTATAATCTATTTCATTGTATATTATAGAAATGATATAAAGTCCTCATCTTTGTATTTTATTTTGGGAAACTTACATAAATATGTTATATTAAGAAAATATTTACCATTTTATAGCAATAACATTTTTTTTCACTTTGACACTTATAATACATTTATAATATAATTTTAATACATATTATAGAGAACAATTTATAAAACACATATAATACAAGTTTTATTGATGGATAATACATTTATCACACATTTTAATACACCTATAATACATTGTGTCAATGTTATTACCAAAAAAGCATGATATGTTTTAAAACATCTTATAATACATCTATATTGCATGCATAATTCACTTTTAATACATAGCACAAATTTATCATAGTATTGCTATAAATGGTAATAAATAAAAAGTATCGCTAAAATCAATAATTATTTATTAAAAAATTATTTTTCCAAGTAATTTTTCCTTGTATTTTTTTGACTAGTATACTTACCAGCCCAGTGGGCACATATTTTAAAATGTAATAACGTTTTAACTTTGGGTATTGTAATTAATTACATGATTTTTGTGACTAATTTTATTTAAGTATTGAATTTTTATTTCTTAAATGAAAAAAATTATATTTTTGACTAAAACAACTAGAGCCATTTAAGTAGGGTCCACTTGTTTCTTTCATCATCCCTTCGTTTCCGCGTTAAAGAAAAACGACGACCGAAAGCACTGAACATTGAGGAATCTTTCTTGTTTGGTAATATTCACGCGTTTATTTGTATATATATATTCTTGCAGATTCCTTCATAAATTTCATCTTCTTTGATTTGTTGTTTGTTTTAAATCTCTTTGAATTGTTAGGGTTGTTTCAATTTTTCTGCCATGGCTTCTAAGCGGATATTGAAGGAGCTTAAGGACCTTCAGAAAGATCCTCCTACTTCTTGTAGCGCTGGTAATCCTTTCTTCTGCTTAATTTATGTATTTTTTTTTTAATTTTATGATTAGAGATTAGTATGTGTGTGTAGGGATTACGGAGTCTAAGAGATTTGTAGAGTCTCTAATTTATTAGAATCTTAACCTAAAAAAGAAAATTATTATTTTGTGTTGGTATGAAATGCACCTTATATGGTTTGGTGAAAATGATTCATTTACCTGGCCCCGTTGATGAGAATGATCCTACATCCGACTAGGACGAGAAGGTTGGGTTACTTATAAGGTTTGGATAATCCTCCTCCCTTTGAGCTAGCTTTGGGGTGTGAATTAGGTCCAAGGCCTAATTTGTCATGGTATTAGAGCTAGACCCATTGGGTCCGTTGTGAGTGCCTTCGGATTGTGCGGGGTGTGTGAATGTGCTCTCGGTCCTTGGATGTCATGCTCTGACTGGATAAAGAATGTTTGGATTCGGGCATGATGGGGGATTTGATGATAATAGTCCCACATCGAATCGGGACGAGAAACCCCGACTTCTTATTAGGCATGTGTAATCTTCCTCCCTTTGAGCTATCTTTTAGGTTGTGAGTTAGGCTTAAGGACTAGTTTGTCATGGTATCAGAGTCAGACCTATTCGGTTGTGCCTCTGGATTGTGCGGGGGCTGTAAATATGCTCCCGGTCTTTGAATGTCACATTCCGACCGGATAAAGAATGTCTGGATCCGGGCATGAAGGGGGAGTTAATGACGATGATCCTACTGGGTTGAGAACCATGTGCTCCTTATAAGGCTTGGGTAATCATCCTCTCTTTGAGCTAGCTTTTGGGGGTGTTAGTCAGCCCAAGACCTAGTTTATCAGGCCCCAACTAATTTGTGTTGAATATATATGTTTGTGATCTAATATATCCCTGTGTAAAGTTTTATTCTGCTATTTTTGTTTTGTAATTTTCCTTTGGCTTCTAGTTGATCTCTAGTATCTCAATGCACAGGGGTCTATTGTTGTATATAGGTATCTAATCTTATATTTGTGTTCACATACAATGCTGCCTAGAATATACATGATGAATTATGGTTGTGAATAATAACTAATAATCCTCAGCCAAAAAGTTTGTGGGTTTCGGGATGCTTGATTATGCTCTTGGATCTACGTATCAACTGTTGAATAATGATCTCTTTGTCAAGTGTAAATTGTGAATACTTGATGCAACTTGCCTAACAAACATGTGTATGGTTTTATCGGGTTATGTTGTAAACTTGAAGGAAATGTAAGTTATCCAAAACAGAGGAAATTTTGAAGGAAACGTAAGTTAAATAATCTGTTTTATGTTGTAGTTTTCTCTGTCAAATATTTCCTTTTTCTGAAGATGTGATACTTCAAACTGAACAGTTTAATCTCCAAATTTTTGGCCATCTACCTTATGTATTGTGGTGATAACAATCCTAAGTCACCAATCAGAGTTATGGTTTTTGTGTCAAAGGCCTCCATCAGATCAACTAATACCGAAGTGTGTGGTTGTCCGATTTATATCTTTATTTAGAGGTTGTGATGTGTATTATTGTATCTGTGTGGCAGTGTAGTACCATGCGGATGGTGCGGTTACTGGTTGGGTATTTGTAACTTGTAAACTTAGTTCAATAAGCCATCTTGCTTAAGTCAGTTGCATTCTAGCTCCATACCTTGTCTCTATTTGACTCCTTGTGGAATCAGGTTCCTTTAACTTTTCAAAATATTATATGGATATTAGCTTTTTATCTTGTGCAGAGCAAAGATATCTTGGCAGACTGCGCTCTCTGATTTTAATAGAGATACTAAAACTTTTCTAGTGTTTTTGTGTTGTCCATCATCTAAGCTTCTTTTAGGTTACTATTTTAATAATATTACAACACATGTCAAAAGATATTTCATCATGCACTCTGTTCACTCCTCCAAGTTTCCTAGTGTTAGTACCTAATGTCATCTAGTCGATGCCTTTTGGGATCTTTCTATTTGAATATGAGCCTTGTGATAATAGATAGTCCTTGTCAAGATGTCCTGCAGATGTGTCTTTGACTGGGTTGTGATTCCATGTTTGTGCGATGGAAATAATTGCATGCTACATTTTCCATTATAGGAGGGTGTAGTTTCTTTCAAGTCTAAGGGTGGAGTATCTTAGCAATGAACATGTTCTTGCATTTTCTTTTCTTACGGCATACGCTACGTCACTCATCATTTCATTTTTTTTAACTTCCTAAACTTTTGTTGCCTTGTTACAGGCCCCGTCGGAGAGGACATGTTTCACTGGCAAGCTACAATAATGGGCCCTCCAGATAGTCCTTATGCTGGGGGTGTATTTTTAGTCACTATTCATTTTCCTCCTGATTATCCATTTAAACCTCCTAAGGTAATGAAATGGTTGCAGATTTCTTTTGTGTGTTGATGTCTCCCTTGATCGATATTTGTGCTATGAGCAGATACTCTTTTATCTAGTTATGGTGGAGCATAATTTTGGATTGTTGAATGTTTTCCGATGTAGCTTTTGATAAAAAATATTAAAAGCTGGTAATTTGGTGCATACTTTTGGCCCATTTCCCACTGGAGCCCATAGGAAAAGTTAGTCTCTGTGGTTGACTGATCTTGTGTCACTGACGGAGCCTTTACTGGTTTAATTATTTTAAGTTTCTTATATTAATTGAGATGCTAAGATTTCGAAGATGATTTGTCACGTTGTTGAGATTTAAAATATTAAAAAAGGGAACAACTATATAGAAGCTGTGATGTTTTTTCCAATTTTTTTTTTCTTTGATATTTTTGGTTACAGATAAGGCGATGAAAGAGGTCCTCTTGTTCATTCTTATCAATTCTAGAGTTAAGCTAACTAAAATTTTGTTGAGAATATATTTGGTAACTCCAGATAAACATCGTGAGATTTTTTCTCAAGAAAGAACAATAGGATGATCAATTTGGGCTTCAGTACATCTTGTACTGATTCTGGGAGTGCATTATTATTATATTTTTAGCTTGTTAATTGTATTGTCCTAGTAGATGTGAATGTTTTAATCTGTGATTAAATCTTTGCAGGTTGCTTTTAGGACAAAAGTTTTCCATCCAAATATTAATAGCAATGGCAGTATATGCTTGGACATATTGAAGGAACAATGGAGCCCTGCCTTGACTATTTCCAAGGTTCCTTCTTACCTTACAACCTATTTTTTTTTATAAATAATGAGCAAATTTAATGGTTGATACAGTTCAATACTATCTACATAAAACCCTTCAGCTGGATTGCAAGAATATATCCCTGTCTTAGTTGTTCCGATGGAATCATGCTTTTCTACAAAATGGAATCTTGCCATGTCAAACTTTCACAATGTTTGTGTATATTGTCTATGTTTCTTAAGGTGGGAAATGTTTCTGTATTATCTTCAGGTTTTGCTTTCAATCTGCTCACTCTTGACGGATCCAAACCCCGATGACCCCCTGGTGCCTGAGATTGCTCATATGTACAAGACAGACAGGGCAAAATACGAATCAACTGCCCGGAGTTGGACCCAGAAGTATGCTATGGGTTAAAACATTTCGTATGAGTGCTTGAATTTGTGTAAAAAGAATGAATGTGTCTGTCTCTGTCCTCTACCTTCCATCAACATAAGTGTAAAATAGCATTAAACAAAGCCTCTGGAGGAAAGGCGATGCTTTGAATTTGTTTATATAGATAGATATACTAATATTTGAAGAAATCTGGGAAGTGTTTGTTTCTCTGGTTTAGGATTTGTAACATTTGGTTTCACCAATCTATTTCATGTAAAACTATTCACTATTTATTGTCTTTATAAATTCCATACCATATTCATTATTTTGGATGTCTGTTTTAAGTTTAAAAGTTTGAATTGAAGCCTGAAATATTCCTCGTTATCTCCTGTGCTTCAGTAATCACATTAGTTGGTTATGGTTGTTGCCCCCCTTTGGTATGTTATGTTATGTTTCCCTTATTGTTTTCTATGTCCTATTTACATTTGTATTGTTTTATTAGCTACACTGATGTTTGTTACTTGAGTCTTGGGTCTTCCAGAAACAGCCTCTCTATATCCTTGAGGTAGTTTAAATCCGGAATCTGTCTCTCATGACACTCAACACTTCTAACATTTATCATTGAACCATAGCATCTTAGCTAGTTGTTTCCCTTTAATTTTATGATAAGTTGGCATCTTGGAGGACCACCATCCAACTATAAATGGCTGGTGAGACATGAATAATATATATACACTCACCACTCTTCTTTAAAATTTGCTTTTGCATTTACCACTATCAAAAGAGAATGACTTTTGACTTTACTATTACTTTGGGATATTTCTTAATATTGGATTTACCTAGGATGATGGTGCTAATGTTGCAAAAGAAGCTCTTAATTTAATCTCAAAACTGCATTATCTCAATGCTAATTTGTTTTTTTTTTGGGTCTATTTTTCTTATAACAGGGAAATCTACAATCGCTATCCTTTGGGTGTGCATAGGATAAGTTTTGCTCCTGTGCAATAGCCCACAAATCATATAGAAGAGGTAAACCGCATTAGATAAACTTTGTAAGACGAATTCAACCCAGAAGACCAGAGAACTAGATTAACCTATCATAGACAAGGAATTTCAAACTTAAGACCTCAATTATGAAAGTCCCCGTCCTTTCTCTTTAAAAAAACAAGCCTAACAAAATGCACATGGGAGTTTCAAATTCAAAGATGTGAACTCTCTTGAACAGAGAATTAGATTAACCGTTAAACCAATCACTCATTTTTTATCAAGCGGTGTCATCCAATACTATATATTATTCAGGTCTATGATCTGCACTCCCCTGGCAGCACAATCTACCTAGGAGAAGGAGCAACCACAAACACAATATAATATATATTAATACATTAAAGAATTTGTTAATACAACCAATTTTGAACTTTCTAATTCCCACTCACATTGCAAACTAAAAGATAAACAAATGAAAAAAAAATAAAATAAATTTAGACCTAATTTAAAATAATATTTCTTAAAGGAATTTAGAAGAAGGTGTAGGCAGAAGCATCCATAGGGTGGATAAGATAGGTAAGAACTAAAGCCAGCAGCATCAACACATATGCAATTCCTTGATCAATTGTTGTTCCTGCAAATTGTAAAGAATGCAACTATCAACTTTAAGTTATGGCTCGAGTTTAATTTTTATATACTAACAATATTAATTAGAACTTTTATACTATCAATATCAAAGTATGATTTTAGTAATTAACAAAAACAAGCTAGGTAATTTGCTATAACATATTAAATTTAATTTAGTGTACAAATTTCATGGTTCAACAACTTGAACAAAGGAAAACGGAGATTGACATCTCTCTTAGTAATCTTTTTGGCCACATTTTTGCCCCTACCCACATAGTGGCAGATCCAATCATGAGTTCTAAGATATCGGCATAATCTAGTGGTTTGAACTCGAATCTTTTGTATGTGAAAAAACAGGCAAAAGAGTTCAAAATTCATGTTTAAATTCTGAATTTGTCACTGTAATCTAGCTAAATAGAGAATCCAAAAATATAACATAAAGATCATGGGGATTAATTTCTTGTATGGTCAGTAGATTTTACCTAATATACCAGTAAAGTTACAAAACTATGATTTATATGGTTACTAAAAGTCACTAGACTTACAAAACTTCCTTTTTAGATTATTAATTAAAGTAATTAAACTTTACTCGTTATATCAATAAATATAATTCAATGACTATGCGTGAAATCAATCCCAGAGATGTCTATATTCTAACAAGATTATACTATTAGAAAACATAGAATTAGCTTGGGAATTCATCGATAATCCTTAGCTAATTTGTACTCCTAACTAATTAAATTTTCTTAAAATCGATCAGTAAATGAGATTAACACAATTTTTTTGTTATTTAGCAACGAAATTTTGTCCGTCATTAATATTAAAGAAATGAGAATAGTGGAACATACCATCACTGGCAGGTGCAGGAGCAGGTGCAAACTCTTGAGCTTGTGTAAAGGGAATAATATTGACTAATGCCACAACAAAGACGGTCAATCCAACAACTACTCTAGACATTGCCATTATCACAAAAATTCAAAATCAAGATTGACCCTTTTTGGCACCTAAGAAAATTTACAAAGATGAAAATTAAAGATTG
This sequence comes from Solanum appendiculatum, assembly GCA_018342035.1. Classification (NCBI taxonomy): domain Eukaryota; kingdom Viridiplantae; phylum Streptophyta; class Magnoliopsida; order Solanales; family Solanaceae; genus Solanum; species Solanum appendiculatum. The sequence goes on from JAGDQO010000782.1 coordinate 528,860, forward strand.
ATTGGGGTTGATATTGAAGAGGAAAGAGGTTTATATATATGTAAATATTGTACTATATATTATATTAAATATTTGTTTAATGTAATTTTACTATTATTTTTTGGTACCGGCGGTCCATATTATATGGGGTCTATCATATAGTATGATGCTTTGTAAACCATGTGCCGCCTACTTCTCTCCACTCTGTCAAACTTTGTCTTTTTGATTCCTTTTCCATAAAAAGTGTCCCTCTTATCTTGCCTATGTTTCATTTTATTTGATGATGTTTTGTTTTTAAAAATATATAATAATATTTGAAAATAGAGAGATCGATAAAGATATTACACATTATATATTGAAGCAGAATAAATGAAATGAAGATTTACATTTGATGTTCTATGTGATAAAATATGTCATTGAGCTTCGAAAGCAAGTTTTACAGAGTGGTAATTAGAATAGATATATTTTATGGGGTTGGGTACTAACTAAGAACTCTACACGTTCAGAAGGTATAGATAGCTGAAATGAGGATGCTTAGATGAATGTGTGGGCATACTAGGAGAGACAAGATTATGAACGACGATATAGGTGGCAAGGTTGGAGTGACTTTCCAGGTGGACAATATGCAGAAAATGAGATTGAGATGGTTTGGGCATGTGAAGAAGAGGAGTGATGATGCCCTAGTGACAGGACGTGCGAGAGGTTGGCAGTGATTGATACATCTAAGGAGAGGTAAAGCTCGAGAAAGAATTAGATAGAGATAGTTAGACAAGACATAACACAGCTTCAGCTCGTCGAGAAAAGAATTAGTAATCTTCTCATTTTGTTTTTCCTGGTAAAAAAAATGAACTTTTATTTATATTAAGTGGATCCAAATAAGTCATCTTATTAAGAGTAAATTAGAGTATTAATTTAGAATAGTTTTCGATAAATATGCCAATATTTTTATTGAAATACATTGAAAATAAAATGTCATAAAACTTAGGGTAGATGGATTAATTGATTAGACACACAATTTAAAATGTTGGTATCAATAAAATAAGCAACGTTTGAAGTAATGATTCAAAGTTAGTTTAACAACAGAACATCATCAATAATTAAAATTCGAATAATTTGATGAATTTATTGTTGGGTTTTAAAAGGTGTGAATGGAAAATGAAGAGTTGCGACTTTTATGAAGAATTGTTTTTAATGAAGAGTTGCGACTTTCCTGAAGAGTTGTGACTTTTACGAAAAACTGTGACTTTTATGAAAGGTTGTGACCTTTCCGAAGGGTTGTAGCTTTTCATAGGGTTGTGATCAGGGGCGAATTTAAGTATAAAAAATGGGTCACCGGAACCCGTGGTCATCCGACAAAATTCGATATATTACTTATATAATTCTTAAAAATATATCAAATAGCAACTGAAGGAACCCATGATCACAAATGACCGGATGGTTCATCGGTTTGAGTGTTCATTTTCCACAATGAGATTGAGGGATCGATCCCTAGTTGCTGCATTTTCTTTTGACATTAAAAAGCAGCATTGTTTTTTTGTTTAAAAAAAATACTCTAAAAGTAGGTGACATTGAAAATTTTATTTCACAAAAAAGTTGTTGCATTCGGATTTTTAAAAAAAAATAAATTAAAAAACAGCTTTTTAAATCCATGTTCGTTCGTTCTTTTCTTCCTTTTCGTTCCTTCAACTGAAATCACCATTCTTAGTTATAAAATCTACTTTTTAAATTACTTGAGATGCAAAATTGTATATTTTTTATTATCGATTTCTTTTAATAATTCTTCTTTCAATCAATAATTCATAAAACCAATGCATTTAATCTTTCTTGCGACATAGTACTCTAGATATACTATCAAACTTCTTCTAATAACTTTTTCTTTTAGTATAATTTTTTTTCTTGGAAATTGTATTTAATATTTTCCTTATGAAAAACCTATATATATTATTGCTAAAATAAATGAGGCCCCTCAAATTTAGAAGTCTAAAGTAGTTGCCTTTTTCTTAAAGGGGCAGAGCCGCCTCTGACAATGGCGCACCCATCTTTTTGAAATCCTAGATTCGCATCTGGTTGTGACCTTTCTGATAAGGCACAATAAACATTTGTTCACACTAGCCTTTGTTGTCTATAAATATAGGATTGACACCGTGCATTTAGTGGGCTAGATTTTCTTCTTTGAGAAAAATATTTTGTATATTGTTTCTAATCTATTTCTGATTCAATTTTCTCTACAAGTTTTAATTTTCTAGTTTTGAAAATACTCTTTAAACTTTGTTGTTTCTTACCAAGTTCTTCAAAGTTTTTGTTCTAAGTATCTTAGGAATAAAGGATCAACAACAATCTTAAGGAAATTATTATTATACTATTGGTATTTCTTGTATTTTACTGATTGAGGGAAATAGATCATGGAAGTAGAAGATTAATGCACTACTTCTCTAGAATTCGGTGCCTTGTTTAGCAAGGTCAAAGTGGGAATGTACCAGAAGAATTGGTGGTATTTCGGTTAAAGATTACACTAGGTAACCTTCTTATTATTTATCTAAGGAGGAAAATAGTTTCTAAAAGTTAACTCTTTTGATATTTATCATGTGTGTCTTTGGAAAAAAAATCTACAAATCATATGTTTTTTGAGTGAATTTTCCTTGACAGAAAGTGTTGCCTTTAAAATTCTTTAGTTTGCAGAATGAGATAGTTTAATAAGATATTATGTCAAAATGTTTTAGTTTGAAGGCTGTTTGAAAAGAAAAGTATATCTATGTGATAATCTAAGAATATGTTTATTCTGTTGGGAGACTAAAAAACTTTTGTAGTTTTGTACTCCATGTGAAATTTGATTGTGTCTGATTGTTGTAGACTAAAAACTTTTATAGCTTCTACTCTGGATAAATTAGACTGTGCAATTGGTTTGAAAACTTCACCTAATAATTCAATGTTGTACTTTTGATTTTCTACTCCGGTTGAATTTGAAACTTATTTGAAGTGATAAAAACTTCATCCACATTCAAAGTTTATTCGGTTGACGATTTGAAGAATATAAACTTTCATTGTTAAATAGAAATAAATTGTACAAAAGTTTTGTCTTTATTGTTAGTATTCTAAATACTAAGTAGTATGTCTAATTGTGATAGCAAAAAAAATGAGTAACTTAAAGTTTGTGATTTTGTGCCTGCAATAGGTGCCTTTATGGAATGAACTTTGATATTGTGTAAAGATTGTCAAAGGGATTTGAAGCACTATAATTCTTTTGTAGAGTAATATTTCCAAAAGAGGTTTCATGCTGCCAATGACATTTTGATAGTATGTGAAAATTATTTTCAAATACTTGAAAAATATTTTTGAGATCATAGTTAAAATGTGAGGGTTCTTTGCTTATGATAAAAATAAAATTAGACTTAGTGTTTAATTTAAATTTGGAGTACAAGATGTGAGATTCAATGACATTCGTGTATTATGTTTGACCCACAAAATTCTTAGAGTATATTTGAATTGTGGTCGTTGAGTTTCTCTTTTACTAGTATTTGGTATGACTAGTATGAAATTACCAAATTATATATATACTTGTTCAAAATAGTTGTGTTCTTTTATGAAAGAGTGTCACTTAAAATGTTGTGATTTTTTCATGAAAAGATTTGTCTATTAAAATACAACTATTTGTATAGACATAAATATTTGTGAAAAGATATATGTCATGGTTGTGTTGTAAAAGAAGCATTTGGTTCATATGCTCTTGTTGGACCCGATGAGACTATGTTCATGATGGGTAAAGTCTATAACAACCAAATTGAAGGTTATGGAAAGGTCCTTCTGAAAAGGACATCTGGTAAGGCGTTGACTCTAAACAATATTTGTATCTAACAAAATTGCAATAAGTAAGAACAAAATATTTGTGAGAAAAAGTTACCTCACGGAGGGTCTTTTCAAACTCAATATTTCTGGTTGATCTTACTTGCTTGAGTCAAACTGGTTGTGACATGAACACTTGGAACATGTCAATTACAAAACCTTGCAAGGAAAACTGATCAACTTAGAAGTTTTGTCTAACTTTGAGTGCAATAAATAAAAATGTCAAGTTTGTGTTGAATCTAAGTATGCCAAGCATTCTTATAAATCTGTTGAAAGGAACTCTAATCCCTTAGGGTTGATTTACACTGACATTTATGATATGAAGTCAATACCATCTCATGGTGGGAAAAAGTATCTCATAACTTTTATTGACAATTGCATTAGATACGGTTATGTCTATTTGCTAAATGGTAAGGATGAAGCAATAGAAACGTCTAGGCAATGTAAACTTGAAGTTGAAAATCAGTTGGGAAAAAGATAATAAGTGATAGGAATGGAGAGTATAAATCTCCTTCTGCAGAAATATGTTTGGAAAGTGGAATTATCCATCAAACTAATGCCCTACTCACCTCAATCTAATGTAGTTGCAGAATGAAAAGAAAAATCTAACTTTGAAGGAAATGATGGATGCATTACTTATAAGTTCAGGTTTACCACAAAACTTGTGTGGAGAAGCTATCCTTACAGCAAAAAGGAACAACAAAAGTTTTGTCTGTTCAGAAAGAAAGCAACAAAAAGTTTTGTTTGTTCAGGACACAATCTATTCCATATGAGAAATGGAAAGGAAGGAAATCCAACTTGAAATATTTCAAAGTGTGGGGGTGTCTAGCATAAGTCCAAGTTCCTATCCCTAAAAGGATCAAATGTGGACCTAAGACTGTGGATTGTAAAATTAGACTTGAGTAATCTAGTGAAGGGTCTCAAAGACCTTGGGAAGAACCAAAGGAGAATGTACTTAATAAAGAGATACATAGGCGTAGTAAATGTCAAAGGACATCTACTTCCTTCGGATCTAATTTTGTAACATTTCCTATGTCTTCTGTAGACTCATCCTTTTGGAAAGAGGGCGTCAATAGTGAGATTGATTCAATCTTGAGCAATCAGATTGAAAGTTGATTGATCTTCCTCCATGAAATAAATCTTTAGGTTCAGAAGGAAAATGAAAGTCGATGGGACTATTGACAAATATAAGGTTAGACTTGCAGTCAAAGGATACAGACAAAAGGAAGGTCTCGATTACTTTGATACATACTCTCCAGTAACAAGGATAACATCTATTAGGGTGTTAATAGCACTAGCGGTCCTGCATGATCTTGAAATCCATCAAATGGATGTTAAGACAACCTTCTTAAATGAAGAGTTGGAAGAAGAAATTTACATGGAACAATTCGAGGGTTTTGTGGTTCCTGGTAAAGGAAAGAAAGTGTGCGAACTTGTTAAGTCACTTTATGGACTAAAACAATCACCCAAACATTGAAATGTGAAGTTTGACAAAATTATGTTGGCAAATGGATTTAAGAATGATGGAAGTGATAAATGTGTTTACATTAAAGACACTCCAAATCACAAGGTCATTGTTTGCTTGTATGATGATGACATGTTTATCATCAGTAGAGACACTTATGACATAAATGCTACTAAACATATGCTAGAAAGAAACTTTGATATGAAAGTTCTTGGGGTTGTTAATGTGATCTTAGATATAAGAATCCTTAGAACTCCGCAATGTTTAGCATTGTCAAAGTTTCATTACATATTGAAAAGGTACTTGAGAAGTTCAAATATTTGAATTTCAATATTGTCAAGACATCAGTAAATGTGAGCTTTGTACTTCAAAAGAATGAAAGTGAAAGTGACTCACAATTGGATTATGATAGAGTATTGGGATGTATGATGTATATCAGAAGGTGTACGCGATCAGATATAACATGTGCTATTAGTAAACTGAGTCAGTTCATGAGCAATCCCAATCAAACTCATTGGATGGAAATGAGAAGAGTTTTTAGGTATTTAAAACATACTTAAAACTATGCCTTGCATTATAACAAACAAGTAATTTCTCTAGATAGTCACTCATGTTTGGAAAATTACCTATAAGTAATATCACTTATATTTGTTTTAGGACTACAATATCACTCAACTTTGCATATTTTCCTCAAAATATACTTGACACAAAAAAACATTCTTCTCTCTCCTAATGGGATGCCATATCACATTATTGATTTTTTATTTAAAAATTTAACTTTTTAAAATAACTCATATGTTATATTCAGTAAAAAAATAATTCTAAATTATTTATCATTTTTAGTTGTTTACTTTAGAGATATACATTTTTTTTTCTATTATTACATTTAACATTATTTATTATTCTAAATCATTTCTCAAATTATTCATTCTTTAATTTCTTAAAGAATATGCAAAGTGCACACTTTTAATGGTATGCTATGTCATATTATTATTTTTTTAATGATAATTTTTTTCTTTTAATTTTTTTAAAATTGCGCTTATTATAATTATTTTAGTTCTAGAATCTCTCTGTAGGGGAATTTTAGTTTCTACTCCTTCCGTCCATCTTTACATCTTTACTTGTTCAGTATTAATCTGACACATCTCTTAAGAAATAGTAAAGATAATTTACTATATCAATCTCTGAAGATAATAAATTTAATATTTTGAAAAATGCATTGACAAATAACTATAATTAACAATAAGAGTGAATTAGGAATTAAGTTATAAATTATCTCTTGATTTTCTAAAGTAAACAAGTAAAAAATGAATAATTATTTATAATGTAATGAATAAATAAAAATAGAAGGAGGGAATAGTTGTTAGAAAAAAAAATTCGTAAAATGAGTTAGTTGATATAATACTCTAGACTTTTTATGAGTACGTGAAAATTGTTCTCTAATGTTACTTTTTTTTCTTTTTTCGCTCACTTTTAGTTGTTTTAAATATTCACCTTGCACATTCTTTAAGAACTTAAAGAATGAATGATTTGGTAAATGATTTAAAATAAACTATTAATTTTAACCGTAATAACAGAAAATAAATATGGGTTGTTTAAAAATGTTCACTTTGCGTTATGTAATTATTATTTTTACCGAGTAGAACATATGGGTTATTTTAAAAAGTTAATTTTATTATTATTAATAAAAAAAAAGAATAATGTGACATGGCATCCACTAGGAGAGAGAAAGATGTTTTTTTGTATCAAGTATATTTTGAGGAAAATATGTAAAGTTGGGTGATATTGTAGTCCTAAAACAAACAAAAGTGATATTACTAGGTAATTTTTCAAACATGGGTGACTATCTACGGAAATTACTCTATAACAAATATCCAGCAGTATTAAAAGGATATAGTGATGCAAATTGTATCACCGGGTCAAATGAAGTAAAATTCACGAGTGAATATGTATTTACTCTTGGTGGAGGAGCAGTCTCTTGAAAATCTTCCAAGTAGACATGTATCGCTCGCTCTACAATGATCTTTGAGCTTGTCGCTCTAAATAAAACCGGTGAATAAGTTGAATGGCTCCGAAATTTCTTGAAAGATATTCTTTTTTGGCTCAAACCTTTGGCATCAATATGCATACACTTTTATAGTCAAGATGCAATAGGTAGGGCATGGAGCATGATGTATAATGGAAAATCTCGTCATATACTACGGAGACATAATACCGTTAGAAAACTGCTCTCTAGTGGAATTATTACAATTGACTATGTTTAGTCAAGAGATAATGTGTCAGATCCACTAACAAAAGGCCTAGCTAGAGAGGCAGTTGAAAGATCATCTAAGGGAATGGGTTTACGACTTAGGACAAGTCATCATGGCGGTAACTCTACCTAGCGGACTGGAGATCCCAAGAGCTAGGTTCAAGGAGAAAACAAAGTTGTGACTGACGATTTGGCATTGTCAATCAACTCAATCCATTCTCATGATGAAGACAATGTTCAGGAACAAGATTAAAACATTAAGGCTTGTTAACGAGTTAATAAAGCTTAAAGTTTTTAATGACTTGCTAAGTTTGGCAGATTTGACCAAATAGTGTATCTACGCGATAACACGAGTTACAAATCACCTATATGAGTGTGAAGTGTAAGTCGTTTCAAAGAGAATCTTTGTAAAAAGCCTATTCTCTATACACTCATGAAACCAGGAGGTGTTCATGGCTGAAACGAACTCAACCGTAAGAACCATAAACGGTAAAGGGTTGATTGTGTGACATATGGTTGTCTAGGTATACACCAAAGCTCGACGGTTTCAAGGATATCGCATCTATCGATTGACCAAGTATATCCAACATATGTTCACTACGGAAAGTTCAAAGGGAAACCTACTTATCCAGATGCAATTAATTCTTGCTTGTAAAGTATACACACTTGTCCGTTTCTTTGTCTTAGAGTCATTCCCCATTCATGCGGGGGATTGTTGGGTTTTAAAAGGTGTGAATGGAAAGTGAAGAGTTGTGACTTTTATGAAGAGTTGTGACTTTAATGAAAAGTTGTGACTTTTATGAAGAGTTGTGACAGTTATGAAAAGTTGTGACTTTTATGAAAGGTTATGACCTTTCCGAAGGATTGTAGCTTTTCATAGGGTTGTGACCTTTCTGATAAGACACAATAAACATCTGTTCACACTACCCTTTGTTGTCTATAAATAGAGGATTTCCTCTTATTTTTTAACAATGAAAGAACGAATTTTTCTAAGACTTTTTCTTCTACTACTAAATCTAGTATTCTAAGTGTACTTTACTGCAGTTGAGTGGTTTGCTGACACCGTGGTTTTAGGTACCGATACACCAATGAGTAAGATCGTTCTATCCTGGGAGGATATATTCCATTAACCTCGGGTACTTGAGGGGAATAATTTCCTTAAGGAGACACTATGCATTTAGTGGGCTCGATTTTCTTCTTTGAGAAAAATATTTTGTATATTGTTTCTAATCTGTTTCTAATTCAATTTTTTCTACAAGTTTTAATTTTCTAGTTTTGAAAATACTCTTTTAACTTTGTTGTTTCTTACCAAGTTCTTCAAAGTTTTTGTTCTAAGTATCTTAGGAATAAAGGATCAACAACATTTATATTGGTGCACGTTGGTACATAAAAGGGTTTATGGAAGATAAGGGACTAAATCAAAGTATGATCGATAAAACTTATAATTTATCGGCAATAGATGCAACTGGACATGGTTCTCATTGTGCATCTACAGCTGCTGGTTCTTATGTTAATAATGTACAATACTATGGTCTTAATATGGGAACAGTACGAGGAGGAGCACCACTTGCAAGATTAGCTATTTATAAGGTATTATTAAAGCGTTTTTGTCTTTTAACTGGACTTCATATGATATCTATGTACTTTAACTTTGGGTATGCATGTATAAGTAGGCACTTAAACTTGTGTAAAGTTGAGTAGACACACGCATCATACATGACATAATATATGTAGGATGCCTCGTAGGAAACGAATTGTCACGTAAGACGCGTTTGTTTACTTGTTCAACTCTATACACGTTTAAGTGTTTAATTGTGTCACTCAAAGTTGGAGAGCATAATTGTCAAATGAGGCCAGATTAAATGGCACAATTATGTATTGTGTCATCACACTACTATGTTGTTTTGATTCTTTTGTATGCATAATACATAAATATGCCCGTTAACTTAGCATACATATGTTATCTATGCCTTCCAGCTTTGCGTGTGCATACACAAGTAGACAGTACTTAAACTTATATAAAGTTGAATAAGTAGACACACGCGTCCTAAGTAGCATCCTACATACATGGCATCCTATGTGTATTATGCTACTTAGGATGCATATGTCTACTTGTTTAACTTTATATAATTGTGTAAATGTATACTTGTGCGCACTCAAAGTTGGAGGGCATAGATACCAGATAAGACCAAGTTAAAGAAGAGAACATGTTTATGTATTATGCCATCAGACTAATATGTTGTTTTGATCTTTTATATGGATCAGACACACTTAAATATGAGACCATACTTATATTAATTCAATTATATTTTGAATAGATACGTTGGAAAGATATGATGACAGTACATTGTAGTGGTGCTGATATTCTTGCTGGTATTGATGATGCTATAAAAGATGGAATTGACATATTATCAGCATCTATTGGTAATGAATTTATAAATGTGGCTGAAGTTAATGAAGAAAGTGTTTTGGGGATAGGATCTTTTCATGCTGTATCTCATGGCATATCTGTCATTGCTGCTGGAGGAAATAGTGGACCTGACTCTAACACAATCAGTAATACTGCACCATGGCTCATAACTGTTGCTGCTAGCAATTCTGATAGAAAAATTGTTACTCCTTTAACACTTGGAAACAACAAGACAATACTAGTAAGCTTCTTCTTTTCAAGGCATAATACATGCGCGTTTTAACTTGACCTCAGCTGACATCAATGCATCGTCATCTTTGGTTGTGCATTAGTAGACACTTAAACTTATATCAAGTTAAACAAGTACATACACGTATCCTATGTAGGACACGTGTGTCTACTTGTTCAACTTCATACAAGTTTAAGCGTTAAGTTAAAAGACATGTTTATAATTAGGACTAAAATCAAATAGAAGGAAGATGTGATCTAGAAATGCATAGTGATATTAATAACAAATTTAAATTAAGTTTGTTCTTTTCTTGTACATATATATTAGTATAGAATTTTAATTTCTTTTGACTAATTGTAGGGTGAGGGACTTTTTAAGGAGCAAATCTTTGGTCCTTTGATCACTTTTGAAAATATAACAAAGTAAGTGAAATATATATTGCATCATCCAATATAAATTACTAGTTATATATGATATAATAACTTTGTTAACATTTATATCTTTCATTTGCAGAGCTAAACAAGTTAAATCTATTGCCAATGAAGTGAAAGGAAAAGTTCTAATGATTTTCTTTCAACAAAAAGATGATATAGTTTTGTCTTTGATTAATCTAATTGTTGCTATTCCCCCTTTTGATCAAATAAGTGACTACAATCAAATTATTTTCTTTCTATTTTTATAAACCATAATACATAAATATGTCATTCTTTTAACTTAGTCACGACTGACATCTATAATCTCTAACTTTTGAGTGTGCACAAGTAGACACTTAAATTTGTATAAAGTTGAACAAGGTAGACACTCACGTCTTACATGGTATAATATATATATAGAACGCCACGTACAATGTATCGTAGAATGTCAAGTAGGACGTGTGTGTCTGTTTGTTCAACTCTATACAAGTTTAAATGCTTATTTGTGCAGACCCAAAATTGAAATGCAAATATCAATTAAGATCAAATTAAAGGATATATTTATATATTATGCTTTTTTATATCTATGCACATTAATTTGTTGTTAATATGCAACAGTAACCAAAATCCTATGATTAAATTGGGTCGATCTGAAATACTTGAGGGCCAAGATGTAGTCCTAAAAGGGCCTAAGACCTCATCAAGAGGCCCAAATGCCTTTGCCCCAGAAATTTTGAAGGTAAATATACAATGGATTGTTTTTAAGATAGTAAAATTCAAAAATCTTTTCTTTCTTAAACTCACACTACATCTAAAATAATCTTTAGCAGCAATTAATTAACGGCAACATCTTAATTACTGCTAAATATGTTCTTTTAGTGGCAATTAACACTCTTTGTAAATGGTCTTAAAGCCTATAGCTACATTATTGGATCTAATGAAAATAAACTACTGATGGTAAAGGCTTTAGCAATCTTGGTTAGTATGTATATTTATTGCCGCTAAAAGTTATTTTTGTTGTAGCCCGATATTGCAGCTCCTGGTGTAAATATACTAGCAGCAGTTCGTCCTCCTAAAAGAGACAATGGATTCCAACTCATGTCAGGAACATCCATGGCAGCTCCTCATGTTTCAGGAATTGTTGCACTCCTCAAAGTTGCACATCCTGATTGGTCTCCTGCTGCTATCAAATCCGCACTTGTAACTACAGGTAATTAATATCATACAAATTTAAGTTATATATACTGATAGTACATAAAATACTTATACGATTCATACAATTTAACTTGTTATAGTTCTAAGTTACCATCTAGTTCGATAGGAGTACGTACTCCTATCGAGATATATAACATTTCCTTGTTTTCACCATATTTCCGAATATACATATCACTCTATAAAAATATATTCAAAGAATCAACTTATCTATATATATATCTTTACTCATTTTAAGCATATTTTTTAATATTATTGTTTATTTTTACTTTTGATACAACATTTTCATGAAAAGGGTAATTCTAGTACTTTTGTACTCTAGGTATAAACAAATAAGGGGAAAATGTCTGATATACCCTTCAATTTTGTCATTTAGAGCTGATATACCACTCGTTATAAAAGTGGCTCATATATACGTTTATTGTTATACAAATGACTCACATATATGAGTTACTTTCATAACGAGGGGTATATCAACTCTAAATGGCAAAGTTGAGAGGTATATCAGACCCTTTTTCCCAACAAATAATAACAATAATAAAATGGATAGTTTAAGTAGCTTCTTTCTCTTTTGGTAAAATAAAAATTTACTAAAAAAAAATCTAATATTTTTTTAAATTTTTGTAGCATGGAATGAGGACACATATAAATCTGAAATATATTCAGAAGGAACAGGAGATAAAATTGCCGATCCATTTGATTTTGGAGGTGGCATTTGTAATCCAAATGGAGCAGCAGATCCTGGATTAGTCTATGATATGGATAAAAATGATTATTTAAATTATCTTTGCAGTTTAGGCTATAGTAATGATAAAATTCATAATGCAACTACACTTTTTTCCAAAACAAAAAACTCAACTTCATCAGGCATTATATGTCCTAATGAAGTACCTTCTAGGTTAGATTTAAATCTCCCATCAATATCGATTCCAAATCTTAAAAATTCAGTTACTATCAAAAGAACTGTTACCAACGTTGGAAATGTCAACGCGATATACAAGTTAGTAATTAAACCTCCAAGAAATACTGTAATTAAAGTAAGTCCACATGTCTTGAAGTTCAATTCGAAAACAAAGAAAATTTCATTTGAGGTAAAAATCACATCTACTCATCAAAGAATGAGTAAATTTACGTTTGGAAGTTTGGCATGGAATGATGGAAAACATTTTGTTAGAATTCCTATTGCTGTGAGGAAACAAGTAGATGTCTAAAGTTTGAAGAAAAATGCATGGTGATGTAAATAGATTCTTTTACTTCATGTCGTTATTTTTCTTTTTGATGTAATTAAATAGTGTAGTCAAGAATGTAAAGAAAATATGATATTTGAATATTTATTTAAATATCAAAGATTGTTTTATTTTTTGAGTTTATGATTCTCTATTGTGTTTATGTTGCCTTCAAGTCGATTGAACACCATTTCATATGGATATAAAACTTGAAAATACTACACATTTTTGTGCAGTTCTAAGTTTATAAAAATTCTCCTTATGTCATGATCTATAAATTGAGGTTATGGTGGCATATATCACAATTACTTAGCAATTTTAACACCAAAAGTCGATATATGATGTAATGAAATGCAAATACATATGCACTGGTCAATAACTTGTATACACTCGCTTCCTTTATCAAATAGACGAGACCTATGAGGGATTATATGCGCAATGTATCAGACAACTCTAAATGAATATTTCCTTTATCAAATAGACGAGACTTATGGGGAATTCGCGAGGTCCATATATGCGCAATGTATCAGACAACACTAAATAAATATTTAAATGCAACACCTTATACCGAATAAACTCTGATTATTTTGAATGACCCAATACCATGGTTTATCCTTTCAATGTCAATATGCATAAGACGATGTAACGCTAACACAACAAAGCTTATACTAGATCAATCCTCAGCACAAATAGTCATAAATAACTCAAAATCATTCAACAATGAGACTTATAAAATAGTGAAAGAATATTAGAGTCCGGAGCCAAATTGATTATATATAAAAAGATTTCCAATTTGTTATGACAGGTTTTAATGAGTCTATTTGGACTGCCAAATGGATTAGCTTGGCTTTCGCCGTTGCCAAGCTAACAAGTAGAAATAGCACTCACTGATCACTTTTCGGTTCTGTCTTTGAGAAATAGTCACTCATACAGTTGGAAATTTCCATAATGTGACAACCATGACAAGTTTCTCACTTTTTGGATCGTCTTGATACAATGATCCAATCAACAGACAAGTTTCTCATTCATCTTCCGCTATGTAAAGAGGTTGTAAGTGATAAACTCTGATCACAATCAAATGGATTAGCCATTACCACCAGTTTTGAGTACAGTGAAATCAAGGCTGGGAAATTCTGTTCTGATCCTTTACCAGTCACACATACTTATGTGCGCTCACAAGGTAACTGAGAAAGAAGAAAGTAACATAAGTCACGGAGACAAATTCTGAATCAGTATGCGGCATGTGAAGCAGCTTTAGCCTGTGGAACGGAAGATAACCCACTTCGATTACCAACTGAAAAGAAGTGGGTTATGTCTACCGATACTTTCGAGCAAGAGACGATCTGCAAATGTCAAAGCATGTAAGAGCATAGCCTTTTGGGTATAGAGCTATTAAATGCAGCATTATAGCTAATATTTCTTAGATTTAAGGTCACTATTGCTCAAAATGTCTTCAAGCAAAACTTTACAGAAAGTATTGTAAATTCAAAGTCTGGCATATTGCAGCAACCCGGAGATTTCAACAAAGTGATATCATTTATGCACAAGTGGAAGGTCAAAACGCTAAGGATGAAGACCCGTAGAGTTGTGTCTCTAACTTTCAAGAATACAGGGCTTGACAGCTCCCTTCATATTTGAAAATATGTGGCTGTATAGGGGTAGCGAGGAACCCATCATCTCAACTTGCAAAAAAGGTAAAGATACTTAAAAGGGATATAAGGGTGTGGAATAGAGAGGTATTTGGGAGGATTTAGGTGAACATGAAAGAGCTGACTTGCAAAATTTGTGATCCATACCTCAGCTAGGCAAATCCAATCATGCAAAGCATACTCTCTCACTGGTTTCTCAACTTTGCTTATGTCATTTGTTTGCAAAAGAAGCAGTGAAGGAGGCCACAACTGCTTCATCTCCATTTCAATTTATCCAGAAGAACTCTCGAGACAGGCGAGGACTACATTAGTGTTGTCTCCTATTCTGAAGTCCATTCCATTTAGCCACGACCACAAATTCAGCTTCAATGTTCAACACCTAGATTTATCAATCCTGAAATGTTCAAAACATTGTATTCATAACAACAACAAAAAACTTGTGTGCTTTTGGACAAATTTAGTAATATGTCAAAGGAACTACTAATTTTAACAATTTATTTTACTGAATATACCTTAAGTACCTTAATTTTTCTCAATTCCAGCTGAAGCTATGTGCGCAAAACACGTCTGCCAGCATGGTACAGATTCAAAAGATAAGGATAATAAGCTTTAATTCATACCAAACGTAACAGCTTTATACATCCAGTTGAGTTTGCTGCAACAACCATATTAGATTTTCTTCTCCAGCAAACACTTGAAACAAATTGCCCATTACTCTCACCGTCATTGCCAGAGCTAGGATCAACAGTTCCAAATTTATAAGAGGTAATTGGCATTGGTAGAGATCTATGATAAGCATATACCTGCAAAAAGAATGTTAAAAGTTAAGAAAAAGATTGATACTTCTACGGGAAGTTGAGCCTATGGTTTAACATAAGAAAATGATGGAATATGAAGTACCTCATTAGATTCAGAACCACATGCAATGTACCCATCCAAAACTGATAATCCCACAAAGTTCTGTACAAAGCAAAAAAGGAGAGTAAATGAAATTGAACCTACAGCATTGAGATGTTCATCGTAGAGCAAATATCCTCTATTTACCTTTTCATTGGTGTGTCCCTTGAAAGTCAAGCTGCAAGCATTTGAGGACAATCCTTCCAAACTTGTTCTCTTTAGGTCCCATAGCTTTAGCGTGTTATCTGTGGATGCAGAAACCAGGGTACCATAATCTAAGAATTTTACATAGCTAACAGCCTTCTCATGTCCAGATAATGTGCACCACGGAATCCTAGTATGGCGAAGATCATAGCAGTAGATTTTGTAATCAGCAGATCCGAAAGCCAACAGATGAGAGGAGTAAGCAGAAAACTGCACACAGCATATGTTGGCAGGATTCCAGATTGTATCCACAGAACCCCTCTGCCAAATGAAATAGATCAAACTCTTTGTTTGTGCTTCCATAGATCAAAACTAAATGAAGATACCAACTTCATGAAAAGCAGCAGGATTGGGTAAAGTACCTCATTAACATTCCACACTTTTACAGAACAATCATCACTTCCAGTGGCAAACTTTGTTGGATCCACTTGAGAAAAATCAACACACCAAGCCCTCTTCTGGTGCTCTGTATGTTGTGAAAATTCTTGACCTGTGCTTGCATCCCACATCTAGATTCAAAATTTTACACTAAGATCATGTTAACAAAATGAATGAAATACTCAACTGCAAGCAAGTGTTAGTTAGCTGATATAACCTTTGTTGTGATATTTAATGCAATTACTAGCTAGGAGATTATTCTCTTACATTCTCCTATGAAAAGATAATGCCTTGAGTATTTATAGGCTAGTCAGATAACGGGTAAGACTTAAAAATATTTCCATAGCTCATGAAGATTCAAAAACTCTTTATCAAGTTAAGCCAAACAGGTACACACCTTGACTACGCCATCATAGTCAGTTGAAGCCAGATAGTTCCTCATATATTTATTCCACGAAACACAGCTAAGCTTAGATCTGTTTGACATCTCAGCCACAGGATATTGAAGATCCACAGATTCATTCAAAAGTGAAGCAAATTCAAAGATTTTGATTTTCTTTGAGACACCAGCTGCAGCTATATAGTCCTCTTCATGATCAAAACAGAGGGAGCAGATCACATTTGTAGAGTTGAGAAGATCACCATTTCTTAATGTCCCATATTCCTCAAACTTGCAGTAGCGAGCATATTCACAAATACCTTCAAAGAAGGCTCCACCACGATCAACCGATTTTAGAATTGGCTCTGCCTCTTTGGTTGAAACTTGGAACAATCTGTCACGACTCGTCAACAAATCCGTGTCTGTTCGACCTATTGTATCATTTTCTGCAAGTTGGATTTGGGACCTCATGCAGAAGTATGCACTTTCAAGCTGAGAAATATTCTTCATCAGCTTTTCATTGCTCATATTTGGAATAGAAAACGATCTAGAAATACAGTCAGTCGAATTACGATGTTTTAAGTAGGATCCTTGCCGCATATTATTGGAGTCTGTCTCAACCCAATCTGAATTTCTAAGGACCTCCCTTTTCTCAACATCCTTGATATCAGCTTCTAGGCACTCTATTCTTTGTAATAACTTGGAGGTATTATTCTGCTTTTCCTCCTGCAGTGAAACTAGGAAATAGAGCAAGATGTCTGAATCAGGGTCATCATCCTTCTCAATAAATGAGGGGACACCATCTATTTTACATACTTCTTCAGCTCCAAGAATTAATTCAGACTGCAAGATTTCCCTACAAAGATAACTTGTATTGTGAATGTGATTATAAATCAAACAAATTAACTGGAGGATATTTACAAATTTGCTGTGCCTGAGCTTCCAGCATTAGAGAAGTTAAAACTCATTATGACAAAGCTAGAAGGTTAACAGCAAAAAAGTAAAATATCTATCGATCAAAGGACAAATTGCAGGCTAGAAGTCATACTAACCTTTAAAGAATAATAACCAATTTCAAAAAATGTCTTTTCCCTCGATCCTAATGAGTGGCAGACAGTTTGCTATTTATTTCCACCATCACAGAAATGCAACTCTTCTCTGTCCAAAAGCTATCCTACTTAGGACCCAAAAAGTGGTTTTACTAAATCTTAAAGCTTGACATGGAGCAAGGTGCATTTACTGCATATGCAAGTTCCCACAGAGACGACAGCAGGATTAGCCAGTACACCACTTGAGATTATGAAAACGTTACACGGGTAGTATCAAACTGATTCCATGCTAAAATAATGTTAAGAGTACCAGCTCTAATCTAGTGGGATGTGATATCTCTTACTCCCTCTGTTTCAATTTATGTGAACCTATTTGACTGGGCATGGAAAAAAATGAAGACTTTTGAAACTTAGGGCCATAACCATAACATTTGTGTGGTTATAAGACTTCAGAAACCGTGTTCTTAAACATGCCATAACATTTGTGTGGATATAAAATTGTGTCACTAAGGTTAAAATGAGAAATTTAAGTTAAATTGTTTGCATATTTAGAAAGAGGTCATTCTTTTTTAAATAGACTAAGAAGGAAACAGGGTCACATAAACTGGAACAAAGGGAGCACATAACTAGGTGACAAGAGAAGTGGCTAAGATGCCTCAAGCCCCAAAGAACTCCACCATCTCTGATTATTATCGAGAAGTCACTCTCGAACACAACCAGTTTCTAATCCTAAACGGAAAAGGAGCATAATAGTTATAACAACATCAAACTACGAGGAATCTGTGATTGCCAAAAACTGAAATGCATTGACTTCACTCAGAGCATCACAATGTTTTCCACATAACCTATTTTAGGATACTGTATTGCTGGCTGTCTTGCATATGCCAACGTTGTGACTTGTTTCAGCAAAGTCCAAATAGCAGAAAATAATATTGCACAACAAATTAGAAACATAACAATACCTTGTTGTAGGACGAGAAGAAGGTGCAGGATGAAGCAGCAAAAAGCAAAAGCCAACTTCCTTGGGATTTTGAGAAAGGAAATTTGGAGGGAGAATGCGACTTTGCAAATTCAACATGGCTGCGGAATGTGCCGCTGGTGATTCAAAACAGCAGAGCAACTAAAAGAAACAACAGGAATTAGTAAGAGTAAAGATAATTTATCTCACCTCTTTGGCAAAGTGCATTGTGAAACAAAACGTCACCCCTTTGGCAAAGTGCATTGTGAAACAAAACTTCAGTTCCCACACCCAATTTAAAAGAATCACGACGAAAAAGTCATTAACTTAGCCAGAGTATGTACAACTACATATATTTCCCCAGAGGAAAAATAAGAAATATTGAAAATTAACAAAAAAAGCCACAAAGGAGAACTGATAAGAGGTGCAGCTGAATCAAGATATATACTGAATGCTAAAAAGAATTGAGCATATGCAACACTGGCTCATTGCATTAATGACTGTGCATCAAATTCTAGAGAAGAACAACAGGCTCCTTGGAAAAGATTTGGGAGGTGCTCTCACATGCCTCCTCCATATTCAACAATCTGAGAGAGCAATGGAGCATCTGAGGGTTAAATCAGAAGTCTATTTAGAAAAGACAAGCAAATCCAGACTGGAATATTCTAGTACAAAGATCCAGTAGAGTGGGTCAGCAAAAGTTTCATAAAAGCATATGATTCCAAAAATCTTAATTACATTGATTTTAATTCCGTTTCTTAAAGCTCAAGAAGAAAAATCAGGGAAGTGCTACAGGGAGATAGAGTAGGTGATTCGTCAGAAAAAACTTTCCTTCCTTTTTTGGTGTTTTCTTTCTTGTTTGTTTGGGATGTATGTATCTTCTTCTTTTTTTTTTGTTTTAGTGAGGAAGGTAATTGTATTAAACAAGCAGCACTAAGTAGGTGCCGAAGTGTATATAGGTGAGCAAAAAGCAAAAGAAAAATCACTTACCAATCTTATAGAATTTTAAGAGGCTAAGTATGGATTCTGCTACATTTAAAATTCTTCTTAGACCAAAAAGAAACTAAAAGTTCAAAGTTAAACTTGATCTGTTGGAATGAGTTGGCTTTTATCTTTCAAAACATCTGTTCCTTTCTTTCCAAACAACAACAGTGAATGTATGTATAGTAGTTACACCGACATTTGAGATCATCTCAAATTCTGCTTCAACATAAATTCAACATCTAGCGTGCCAAAGATATTTCAAGAATTATTACACCTCACTGCTGTGTGTTATAGAAGTTCTGACCATAACTGTAGAATTAAACTTCTATTTGAGAGAGAGGTAATTGTATTATAAGAAATCCTTTGATAATCTTATAGGTATTCTAAGAGTCTAAGAATTGATTCTGCATCATTTAAAACTCCTCCCTACACCAAAAACAGAACAAAAGTATACAATAAAACTTGATCTGTTGGATTGTGTTTCTATCCCTCCTCAGTGTCCACCATCTATTTAAATGTGACATTAAAATTATATTGTGAACTCTTTCTTAATATAGATTGGACTTGTGCAAACTGAACCTAAGTTCGTGTCTAAGAGGAGAGACAAATGAGCAGAAGGGAAAAGAAAGAGAATTTGTTAGTGATTTGAAGTAAAATGATTCTGAACCCAGCAATTAATTACCCACCTCAAAGAAAAGAACCCCGAGACTGTAGATATTAGATGATGCTAGGCTTTCGTGATTGAGTTCTTCAGGACAAATGTACCACTTCTTTTCTAATTGATTAATGTCAGACTCCAGTAGACACCCTGCCTTAAATGATGTGCCTTCATCACGAGAACAAGAACGAGCATTGGTTTCACTATAAATATCTCTAGCAACACATCTGGAAACATATTCAGGCTGCTGTCTCATCAAGCCCACGTCCACATTGACCTTCTTCAGCTTTGAACCCAAGTTACTATTAGCATGCATTTCCATGTTGGATGGCCTTTTCCCATTAGTATTCTGGCTCACGGCATACATGGAGTCTATCCGGACAGATGGACCAATATATTTAACACCATTAGGTGACAGTAAAATGAAACAGGAAGGCCGTATATCCTGGAATGCATTTCCTTCAGAGTGGGCAATATCGATTAATTTCACTATCTGCCGGAATATGTGAATCCTCTCAGCTTTGTTTATCTGTGATCCCATCGAGTTTAACCACTCTCTCAAGGTAACTCCATTGTAAGTTGAAGTGGGTCTTTGGTGATCGCTACGACTAAAGGATGCTTGATTAGAATTAGCACCTTGCTTAAACAATGCATCAGATGATACCATTCTTGTGGAAGCTTGCTCAAACTCACTCTTATTCTGCAGAGTAGAGGCAGTATGAACTTCTTCATGAAGTGCAGGTCCTTTTGGTAAAACATCTTTGCCTTTAAGAGATCGGTTAGCAAAAAACTGAGAAAAGCTAGAAGTGGATAAAAGTTTTGATTGACTATTTCCCGGAAGTAATCTATTGCTTGGAATAATAAGGTTATCGTCTTCTGATGATTGGGAAGACACTGCATTAGAGCCTTCTTCGATATCTTTGTCAGATGCTTGCTTCAGCATTTTCAGCGCTAGCAAATTTATTCCTGGCAACTCCTTGGAACTTAATTGCTGAACAGCCTTGTCCATGGATGAAGGATCTCCATCCCCCTTCACACTTCTAGAGCCAGACCCCAATTGATAGAAACGTTGCCACTGAATTTGTGGTTTCTGATTGGTTTCTCGATTATTGGAGCATCTAAGAGAAGCTGGCTCAGAAATTTTGTAATTACACAATCTTTCAACTGTGAGCCTTGACCTATTCAGTGAGTAAGAGCTTGTACTGTGGAGCTGAGGCCCCTTCATGGACGTCACATTAATGTTCATACCATCATTCTCCAACATCCCTGAACTGGCAGAAGGTGATCCCTCCGGCAACTCATGACTGGTAGATGTACACTTGCCCATCGATGGTTCACCAGAATCACACTCCCTCGTTCTAGATAGCACATTCGCACCTACATCATTTGCCTCTACTTCCTCCTTTGACTTGTCCATATCATTCCAAATGGACTCTTTCAATTAAATACCAGCTGCACTCAGCAATGATCACCCCTTGAGGGACTGGCTGAAATAAAACAAAGTACTTTGTAGTTAGCACAAGTTTCTTATTCTTAAACTTCGTTCTTTTATTAAGACACATGGAATTTCAAGGTCCTAAGGGAAAAGGGAGTAAAATATCTCTCAATATCTTTCCTCCTCCACCTACTCAAGTTGGTCAAAGGACGTCTGCCAGAATTAAGATTTACAACAACATACCCAATGTAATCCCACAAGTGGAATCTGCAGGAGGGTGGTGTTTATGCAGCTTTACCCCTAAGTTGTAAAGATAGACAGGTTGTTTCTGATAGACCCTCGGCTCAAGTAAAGCATGTAAACAAATAAGTATGCAGCGAATTAAAATTTTGAACTTGTTTTTTATCAATGCTAGCACCACCAAAGAAGAGAGAAAAGAACATCCCATGATCATAACTTAAATGTCAATACATGGAATAAAGAACTATACTAGTTTTGATTACTATGACTTTCTATGAATGCTCATGTATTAAAAGTAAATCCACAACATACTCGGTGTAATCCCACAACTGGGGTCTGGAGAGCGCGAAGGATGTAGGCGAGTTACCCTTACCTACCCTTACCTGGGAGGCTATTTCATAACCACAACCTAACAAACATAACTGATAAAGGGGTAAAAAGAATCATACTTTTTCATTTCAGCATCAAAACCAAAATCAAGAATAAGGCAATACCCAATTATACAAGTTATGATATTATTCCATTTGGGGAAAACAAACTCAAGAAGGTGAAACACTAAAACCAAACAAAGAAATCCAAGAAAGATACAAACTGAAAAAAGTTCAAATCTTTTTACCAAATCTTAAAGCAAAACCCACAAACTGAGATCAAAAGGGTTTACCTGAAAATAGAAATGGGGATTCCATTACAGTTCACCATTATTACAGCTGTGAAAAATCTGTCTATAGCTCATCAATCATCACTATTCAAGATTCAAATAAAAACAGTACTCCATTTCTTTAACACCACAACCAGAAATTTCCTAATGTGCAATTATTTGTGCATTAATTTACTCTATAGATATGCCTGAAAAAGATGATTGATGAATCAATCAGTCACCCCACTTGTAAAAAATAATTGTTTTCGCGAAATGATGTCTGTGAAAAGTGGAGCATTTCAGATATTGTTTTCGCCGGAATTGTGCTGTTTAAGGGCTGTTTGTCCATGAATTTATAAAATTTGAAAAAGAAAAAAAGAAAAACGGTGGTTCATAATTCATATATATCTTTTTCTTCTAATGAAAGTGAAAAAAACAATTATTTAAAAAAATCCATAAGAGTATATTTGATCCTTCTCACGATTTTATTTTGACTTTTTTGATTCAACTGTTGATTTGAATTTATTATTTTGATGGTCAAAATTTCTTGTAAAATTTATTATAGATGCCCAAAAAAAATTATAGATACAAAAACTAAATTATTATATAGCCACAAAGAAAATTAGTTTTAAATTACAATTAGCCGTACAAAAATAGTTTTACTTTTTTTTCCTCTTTTTTTCATTCACACTTCTTTTTTAAAAAAAATTCTCTGCCTTATTACACTAAAGAATGAAAAGAAAAAAAGGAATAAGAATAAGAAACTCAAATAATAATAATCAAAGAAGTCAAAAAAATAATTCATGTGTGAAAAAGATCAAATATACCTTTACATGAATTTTTTAAAATTAAAAATAAAAAAACAATTTAAAATTTGTTTTTTCACTTACAGTAGATGAAAAGGATAAATGGGAGTCACTTTATAATGGTAGGAATATATGTGAGTCATTTTTATAACGAGGGGTATATTCTTTTCTCAAAAAAGTAATTTTTACTTTCAAAGAAAAAATTGTATTGTAAAATTAGAGTTGTGTTTAGTCATTCATATAAATTAAAGTTGTTTTTTAAATTGTATAAGTGAGTAGAGAGAGAAAGAAGGACTTACACATGGTGTTCATCGACCCCAAAAAAACTTATGAAAAAACCTCTAGGAGATTCTATGGAGGTGTTAGGAGGCTAGAGGTGTAAATTTGGCGTACACTAGATCGATTAAGGACATATATGATTGAGCCCAGACCTGAATGCTGACAGTGGAAGGAGACTCGAGGCATTTTCCCGTGTTGATAGGGTTGCATCAGGGTTCGATCCTTAGCCCATTTATATTTATCTTGGTTATGGATGTATTGATGCAACATATTCAAGGTGAGGTGTCATAGTGTATGTTATTTGCGGATGACATAGCTTTGATTGATGAGACCCGCAATGGAGTTAACGCTAAAATTAAAGGCTTAAAGACAGACCCTGGAGTCTAATGGGTTCAAGTTGAGCAGGACAAAGACTAAATACTTAGAGTGCAAGTTCAGTTATGATACATGAGGTTGATAATGATGTTAGGCTTGATACACATGATATCCAAAAGAGAGATAGCTTCAAGTATCTTTGATCAATTATCTAGGGAAATGAAGAGATTGATGAGGATGTCACCCACCGCATTGGTGCAGGGTGGATAAAACAAAGGCTTGCATATGGAGTCTTGTGTTATAAAAAGGTGCCACCAAGACTCGAAGGCAAGTTCTACAGAGTGGTTGTTAGACCAGTACTACATTGTATGATGTAGAGTGTTTATCAGTCAAGAACTCTCACATTCCGAAGATGAAAGTGACAGAGATGAAAATGTTGCAATGAATGTGTGGATAAACTAGTAGAGATAGAATTAAAAAATGAGAATATATGAGACACGTTAGAAGTGACTTCGATGGAACATAAAATGTGGAAAGTGGAGTAGAGATGGTTGGGGCATGTGATGAGGAGATGCACGGATGTCCCAATAAGAAGGTGTGGAAGATTGATAACGAATGGACTCAGAAGAGATAGAGGTAGACCAAAGAAGCAATGGGAATAGGTGATTACATAGTATATGGTGCAGTTGCAGCTTACTGATAACGTGACCTTAGATAGGAATGTATGGAAGACACGAATTAGGGTAGAAGGTTAGTAGGTAGGAGTGTGTCCATACTAGCAGGTAGGAGTGCTTTGTCTTTTTGCCCTTACTAGTAATCATAGGACTACTCTTGTACTTTCTTGTTCTTCAATTTATGTGACTGTCTATAATTTCTTGTAGTTTGTTTGTAGTAGTATTTTGTTGTAGTATTATAATGTTCCTAATTGTTGTTTTGTTATATCAATTGTTTATTGTACTTTCATTATGCCTTTTCCTAAAGTGCTTTCTCCTTGAGTCAGGGATTTATTGAAAACAATCTATGAGAAAATGGTCAAATGACCCCTCCAATCTATTATCGGATTTTCAATTACACACTTAAAATTCACGGGGTTCCTATCACCCCCCTGAACTGTTTAAAACTGAAATTATCATCTCCCTAAATGCTTATGTGGCGAAGTGAGTGAGCAGCGAGAATAAATATTTAAATTTTATGTTTATTTTTAGTATATATATATATATATATATATATCTTTTATTTTTTTTCTTTATTTTTTTTCTTTCTTCTTCATAGAAACTTTCTTCTTCTTCATGACCAGATTTGTTCATCTCCCACCATTCTTAAGTCGCTGCTGCCACTACTATGTCCACGAATTTACCATAGAATTTCAGTGTTCCTCTTGATTCTAATTTGTGTATGGATTTAGGAAATTTTGAAATTAACACTTTATCGATATTATTGGAGTTGTTAATCATCCTTTTACATGTCAACCCACAAGGTCAATTCGATTGGCAAATTCTTATTTTGGTTCTTCGGAGCTCTAATTTTGTAATTTAATCCAAACCCACAAAGAATTTAAATTTATGATGAAACCCAGATTTGATTTTGAGAATGAAAATGTTTTTGGCTATCACAATTGAAAACAACAATGGAGTGTTGGTTTGTACCATCAAGAGTCCTAAGACCAAGATCGTATGCACTTTAGGCCCTGCATCTCGATCTGTTCACATGGTCGAGAAGCTTCTCCGGTCAGCTCGCCAGATTCAACTTTTCTCCATTGTATATATTCATTGCTCCAATTTGAGAAATTTCACATATGCATTCATGGAAATGATCCTAATACCAATCAAACAAAGGACAAAATGACATATGAGAATCAAAAAATTTCCCCACCTTTTCCTTTTCAAAATTGCAGTTGTCGCTGCCAACGATGAGGATGATGTGGAACACTTTGTCGGCTCCTCCTTTTCCTTGAGATTTCTGTTATAGCAAGTCAACATTGATAGAAATGATATATACTAAATCGACTAATGGATGAGAAATTGTGGTGATTGGTAGACCTTTGGTGATTATAGTAATAGTGAAAATGGTGAAAATATTTTTGGATTTGTAGAGATGGTGAAAAAATAGAAGAAAAGAGTAAAGAATAATGAAAAAAATTGAAGAAAAGCTTTTTTTTAATGGAATTTCCACATGTCAAACGCGTGATTTTCACCCATCAACATAAATGTAGTTGTGGCTTTTAAAGGGTATAATAATTTCAATTTTAAACAGTTCAAAGGGGTGATAGGACCCCCGTGAAGTTTAAGTGTGTAGTTGAAAATACGGTAATAGATTAGGGGGGCATTTGACCATTTTTTTCAACAATCTATCTACCTTACCTTTGAAGATGAGGTAAGGTTTGCGTGTATTATACCCTCCTTAGACCCCTCTAGAATAAATAAATAAAAATAACTTTTTGATGTTTTTAAAATTTTGAAATTCAAATTCTTATTAAATTTTGAAATTTTCTAAAATTTTATGAATAAATATAGTTTCAAAATTCAACTTCAGAAATTAAAAAAAAAATCATAACCAAATGACCAGTAAGAAAGAGGCCAAAAGGACTTCTCAATTCTTGAAAAATGAAAAATAGAAATCTATAATTCATAAATTTAAACAAGATACTATTCTCCTATTATTTTAATACTAGATATTGATGTCCATGTCAGTATGAGTTCAATATATATTACTCACTTTGTCTCAATTCATATGATATAAATAAAATTTCGAGAGTCAATCAATTTTTTTTTTATGATTTGTAAATACTTTAAGTTATTAATTATATTAATTTATAGTACTTTTTACATAATTTTCATATAATATATGCTATTCCTTCTGTCCCAATTTATATGGCACCAATAGAATTTCAAGAGTCAATTAAATTTTTTTATATTTTAAAATATTTTAAGTTGTTAATTATTGTGATTTATAATACTTTTTTCCGTCATTTTCAAATAAGATATGTTACTCCCTCTATTTCAACTTAAGTAACACTAATAGAATTTCGAGAATCAACCAAAACAGTTTATATGCCTTTTAAATTTTCAAGTTGTTAATTATTGTGATATGGAGTACTTTTTAGTTATTTCAAATAATATATGTTACTTTTTTTGTCCAATTTATGTGGCACAAATAAAATTTGGAGAGTCAATTAAATTTAATTTGACTAGAAACTTTTTTTATTTTTTTATATAGTTAATTATTGTGATTTATAATATTTTTTTATGTAATTACTAAACATATAAATTATTCAACATTCTTTTTTAATATTTAAAATGACTAAAATTCCCTTTAATGGAATTATGTAATCCCATGATATACACATGTCGTTGTCGACATGTGTCATATTATATCATTGCCACATAAATTGGAACAACGGAAGTAACATATATTATTTTAAAATGACATAAAAAAAATATATAAATCACAATAATTAACAACTTAAAATTTATAAAACATAAGAAACTGGAAAAACTACCAAATTACACAAATATTCCTACCATATTTATTAATTTTTCTATAGTTTGAAGTAATTACATATATCTCACTAAGTAATAATTTAATACCAGATTTTAGGTCAGATACACCTAGATTACATGCATTTTTGCTACCAGATATATTATGAAATACAAATACATGGGAAGAGAGGCGAGCGAGAGAGGAGAGAGGCAAGCGAAAGAGTCAGTGCATCTCAAATACATGTGAATCCACTTGAATACAGTGTATCTAGAACAAGTTACACCTAATTTTGACTTCATGTATCTGAACACACCAGATACATGTTTCTAGGAACACAAATCTGGCACGAATGTTAATTTTGAAAACTCACAAGAAGGCACGTAATTAGACCATAAACTAGTTAAATTTATATTGTTTGCCCTAAAAACTTTAGTTTCTTCTTGAAATTCTATCAGTGCCACATATATTGGTAAAAAGGTGATAATATATATTATTTAAAAATTACGTAATATCTAAAAATTAGATTAACTCTCCAAGTTTTATCTATGTCACATATATATATATATATACCTCGTACTAACACGAGCTCATATATCTAGCCTAAATAGAGAACATTTATGAGAAAACATAGATTGAGAGGGAAAAATGTGTTGGCCTTGTTGTTCGCAGATCGATTACTCTTCTTTGAAGGTGAAGCCCATTTTCAATATGATTTATTGTCTGACCAAAATGATCATTGTGCTATGTTTTAGTGGTCATTGATACAATTATATTCATTGATACAAATCAATTGTATTCGTGATACATTTATCAATCAGATATACAAATCAATTGTATCTTTCTCTTAGATCCCGCTCACCTTTCTCGTCTCTCTCCCAATCTTGTTCGCATCTGTCCTCCTTCTAGTAACTAGTTTTTGATACAAATCAATTGTATCAATTTATTCATGATATAACTATCTATCAATCAGATATACAAATCAATTGTATCTCTCTTGCCTCTCTCTCACAAATCTTGCTCGCCTCTCTCCTCCTTTCTAACATGTATCTACAAATTATAATTAAGCAAGCTATCGTTATAAATCTCTAATTAAGTCCAAAATATAGTCATTTTTGAAAAATTATCTTAAAATATCGGGTAAAAAGAATGAAATGTATTATATATATATATATATATATATATATATAGAGAGAGAGAGAGAGAGAGAGAGAGAGAGAGAGAGAATACACAAAGTCTTCCCTAAACTAATACCTATTTTTTTAAAAGTGACTTAAACTTTACAGGGTTCTATGCCCCCCCCCCCCCCCAACAATGTGAAAGTAGTATTACTACCTCATTTTTTAGTCAATCTCAATTTTAAGAAAAGAAATGATTGCATGGCAAACTGAGTTTTCCCCAATGGAGAATATTTGTGAGGGAGAGACATGTATGCTTGTTGGGTATATAGAAAGAATTAATGGGAAATGAAGGAAAGATGAAAAGAGGAATTTGAAAGGTTCTCTTATGCTTTAGTGAGAAAAAAAACATTTCTCTCTCATTGGTGGTGGAAAGAAAAGTTAAAGTATTTAAATAGAGAAACACTTCTACTAGTTGTTAAAAGGGTTGGAAAGAGGACCCCATCGCGCCGTCGTCGTCGTTGCTCGCTAAGCTCGACTTCGGTTTTGGCTTTGGCTTTGAAAAATGATCGAGAGATTATTTTTGGACAAAATTTATTTTAATTATTTATTTATTTATTTATTTATTTATTTAATTATTAATTAAATAATAGCCCAAGCGATGCTAATTATTTATTTAATTAACCGAAACGACCCAACCCAACTAAAATCTGCGCGACCCATGTTTTAAAACGTCTTTCCCGTTTTATTTGAATTTTCCACCGTTTGAAATGACTGTTCTGAAAGGTTGTAACTTTCAGGAACAGTCATGCCTGTTCTAGAAGGTTGCAAACATTCATGAACGGTCTGTGGTTTCCGAAAGGTTGCAAACTTTCGGAAACAGTGCTTCTTGTCTATAAATACCTGTAATTCTTAGACTTTTTACTTACGAAATTTCTAAACTTCTTCTTCTTCTTCTGCACAATTAAATATTCGTGTACTTTACTGTCGTTGAGTGGCTCGTTGACACCATTGTTTTGGGTATCAATACACCGATGAATAGAATCGTTCTATCCTGGGAGTATCTATTCCATTTCAAACTTCGGATACTAGAGAGGGATAATTTTCTTAAGGGAACTGTGCATTCAGTGGGCTCAATTTTCTTACCTTTCTGTTTCATACAATTGTTACAGATTCAGGTATGTTTTACAGTTATTAATTTCTGTTAATGTTATTAATTTCTATTCTTCACTACATGATTTAAACTTTGGAGTTTTTCTGCTTCCACAAAGTTTTGTTGTCATTAGTATTGGTTTTAAATACAATTTGGGTAACAATCTTAAGGAAATTAGTGTTTTATTTGTTAATCTGTATTTGTGGGTGGAGACTAAAACCATTATGGTTTTCTACTCCAATAAAGTTTGCAATTTTTTTAATTGCTTACTGAATCAATTGTGTCGATTTTTATTTATCTGAAATGACAATTGATAGTGCTACGACTTTTGTGGCTGTTGCTGCACCAACCCGAACTGTTGTTCCACCGGCAGAGAAACCGAAAAAATTCTCTAGTGTGAATTTCAAAGGATGGCAGCAACGAATATTTTTCTGGCTTACCACTCTTGGTAGGCAGAAATTTATCAATGAAGAAACTCTAGTGCCTGCTACTAATATGTTAGACAGAGAAAAGTTCATGATTATTGAAGCATGGAAACAGGCAGACTTCTTATGTAAGGGCTATATTTTAAGTGCTTTAGAGGATGACTTGTATAATATTTTCAGCGCATTGACAACTTCGAAAGAATTGTGAAATGCACCTGAGAAAAAGCATGAGACAAAAGATGCATGCTTGAAAAAGTTTGTGGTCGCAAAGTTTTTAGACTATAAAATGACAGATAGCAAAACTGTTGGATCACAAGTGCAAGAGCTTCAACTTATTTTCCATAATCTTATTGCTGAGAACATGGTAGTCAATGAAGCTTTTCAAGTGGCTGCAATGATTGAGAACTTACCTCCTTCGTGAAACAACTTCAAAAATTATTTAAAGCACAAGCGCAAGAAAATGAAGCTTGAAGATCTTGTGATACGTCTCAAGATTGAGGAAGATAACAAGACTGCCGAAAAGAAGTCTATGGGAACTCAACAATCATAGGAGTTAATATTGTTGAAGAAGCTCCTATAAAAGACAAGAAAAGAAAGAAGTCCAACGGACAGAAGTCAGATCAGGCCAAGAAGAAATTCAAGGGCAATTGTTACAATTGTGAAAAGACTAGCCACGAGTCTTTTGACTGACGTGCTCCAAGGAAGGACAAAGGCAAAAGTCAAGCGAACGTGGTGGAAAAGATGGAGGATGCAGATGACCTCTGTGCAATGATCTTGGAGTAGAACTTAGTTGAAAATCCAAAGGAGTGGTTTCTTGATTCAGGTGTCACTCGACATATTTGCAATGTAAGAGAAGCATTTGCAACTTATACTCTTGCTGAGTTCGATGAAGATCTATTCATGGGGAACACACCAATAGCAAAGATTGCACGAATTGGAAAAGTAATGTTGAAGATGACATCCGGTAAGGTGTTGACTCTGAACAACATTCTACACGTTCCTACCATTAGGAAGAATCTAGTTTCTGTTGGACTGCTCATTAAAAATGAGTTTAAGTGTGTCTTAGTTAGTGACAAAGCTGTAATAAGTAAGAATGGGATGTTCTTAGGAAAGGGTTACCTCACTAAGGGCCTTTTCAAACTGAATATAATGGTTGTTGACAGTATTAATAAGAATTCTGCTTCTGTTTACTTATAGGAGTCAAATGATTTATGGCATGCTCGTTTGAGACAAGTCAATTACAAAATCTTACGGAAATTGATTACTTTAGAAGTATTGCCTGAATTTAAGTGTGATAAATCAAAAGGTGAAATTTGTGTTGAATCTAAGTTTGTTAAACATCCTTATAAGTCTATTGACAGAAATTCAAATCCTCTAGATTTAATTCACACAGATATATGTGATATGAAGTCAATACCATCTCACGGTGAAAAAAAATACTTTATAACTTTTATTGATGATTGCACTCGATATTGTTATGTATATTTATTTAATAGTAAGAATGAAGCAATTGATGCATTTAAGCAACACAAGAATGAAGTGGAGAATCAATTAAATCGAAAGATAAAAATGATTCGAAGTGATAGAGGTGGAGAGTACGAATCCTCTTTTGCAGAGATATGTTTGGAATATGGCATTATTCATCAAACTATTGCCCCTTACACACCACAATCAAATGAAATGACGGAACGGAAGAACAGAACATTAAAGGAAATGATGAATGCCTTGTTAATTAGTTCTGATTTACCGCAAAGCTTATGGGGGAAGTTATCCTTACGGCTAACCAAATACTCAATAGGGTACCCCAAAGCAAAACGCAATCTATTCCATATGAGTTATGGAAAGGAAGGAAATCCAACTTGAAATATTTCAAAGTGTAGAAGTGTTTAGCCAAGGTACAAGTTCCTTTACCCAAGAGGGTTAAAATTGGACCTAAAACAGTGAATTGTATATTTATTAGATATGATGTGAACAGTAAAGGCTGTTGATTTTTGGTTCACAAATCTGATAATCCTGAAATTAATGTTAATACGGTAATTGAGGCAGATAATGTTGAGTTCTTTCAACACATTTATCCGTACAAAACTAAATGTGAGTCGACAAGTGAAAGATCTAAATGACCACGGAAAGAACCAAAGGAAAATACGCCACCTAGAGAGGATCCTAGGCGTAGTAAGCGTCAACAGAAATTCACTTCTTTCGAATCAGATTTTATGGCACTTCTACTTGAAAATGAGCCTCAAACATTTACAGCAGCGATGTTATCTTATGAGTCAACAATTTGGAAAGAACCGATCAATAGTGAGTTTGAGTCAATTTTTAATAACCATACTTGGGAATTGATTGATCTTCCTCGAAATAAACCTTTAGAATCAAAATGGATATTTAAAAGGAAAATGAAAGATGATGGGACTATTGACAAATATAAGGCTAGACTTGTAGTCAAAGGATACAGACAAAAGGAAGGTCTCGATTACTTTGATACATACTCTCCAGTGACAAGGATAACATTTATTACGGTGTTAATAGCACTAGCGGTTGTGCATGATCTTGAAATCCATCAAATGGATGTTAAGACAGCCTTCTTAAATGGAGAGTTGGAGGAAGAAATTTACATGGAACAGCCTGAGGGGTTTGTAGTTCCTGGTAAAGAAAAGAAAGTGTGCAGACTTGTTAAGTCACTTTATGGGCTCAATCAAGCACCCAAACAATGACATGCTAAATTTGACCAAACGATGTTGACATATGAATTCAAGATCAACGAGTGTAATAAATGTATCTACATTAAAAACATTCCAAATCATGAAGCCATTGTTTGATTGTATGTTGATGACATGTTAATAATGAGTAAAGATATTGACGATATAAATGTTACTAAGCACATGTTGTCCAGCAAGTTCGATACGAAGGACTTGGGAGTTGTTGATTTGATCTTAGGAATCAAAATTCATAAAACTTCTCAAGGACTAGCATTATCTCAATCTCATTATATTGAAAAGGGTATTGAAGAAGTTTAAGTACTTGAATTTCAACGTTGTCAAGACTCCAATTGATATAAGCTTTACATTTCAAATGAATGAAGGTGAAAGTGACTCTCAATTGAACTATGCCAGAATGTTGAAAGGTTTGATATATATTATGAATTGTACGTAACCAGATATAACATGTACTATTAGCAAGCTATGTTGGTTCACTAGTAATCCTAATCAAACTCACTGGATGGCAATGAAACGTATGTTGGGGTATCTGAAACATACACAACACTATGCCTTGCATTATAACAAATATTCTATCGTGATTGAAGGATATAGTGATGCAAGTTGGATCGGTCAAATGAAGTAAAATCCACAAGTGGGTATATGTTTACACTTGGTGGAGGAGCAGTCTCTTGAAAATCATCCAAACAGATATGAATCGCTCGCTTTATAATATAATCTAAATTTATTGCCTTAGATAAGGCCGGTGAAGAAGCTGAATGGCTTCGATATTTCTTAGAGGACATTCCATTCTGGCCCAAACCTGTGGGACCTATATGTAGTCATTGTAATAGTCAAGCAACATTAGATAGGGCAGGGAGCGTCATGTAAAACGGAAAATCTCGTCATATACGACGGAGACATAATACCGTAAGACAACTGCTCTTTAATGGAATTATTACAATTGACTATGTAAAGTACAGAGATAATGTGTCAAATCCACTAACAAAAGGCCTAATGAGAGAGGCAATTGAAAGATCATCTAAGGGAATGAGTTTACGACTTAGAACAAGTCATCATGGCGGTAACTCTACCTAGCAAACTGGAGATTCCAAGAGCTAGGTTCAAGGAGAAAATAAAATTGTGACTGACGGTTCGACATTGTCAATCAACTCAATCCATTCTCATGATGAAGACAATGTTCAGGAACTAGGTTAAAACTTTAAGGCTTGTTAACGAGTTAATAAAGCTTAAAGTTTTTAATGATTTGCGAAGTTTGGCAGCTTTGACAAAATAGTGTATCTACGCGATGACACGGTTAGAAATCACCTATGTGAGTGTGAAGTGTAAGCCGCTTCAAAGAGAATCATTGTAAAAAACCTATTCTCTATACACTCATGAAACTAGGAGGTGTTCATAGCTGAAACGTACACAATCGTAAGAACCATAAACGGTAAAGGGTTGATTGTGTGACATATGGTTGTCTAGGTATACACCAAATCTCGACGGTTTCAAGGATATCAAATCAACCGATTGATCGAGTATATCCGACATATGTTCACTACGAAAAATTTAAAGGGAAACCTACTTATCCAGATGCAATTGATCCTTGCTTGTAAAGTACACACTCGTCTGTGCATTTCATTGTGTTATAGTCATTCCACATTCATGTGAGGGATTGTTGGGTATATAGTAAGAATTAATGGGAAATGAAGAGAAGATGAAAAGAGGAATTAGAAAGGTTCTCTTATGCTTTAGTGAGAAAAAAACATTTATCCCTCACTGGTGGTGGAAAGAAAAGTTAAAGCGTTTAAATAGAGAAACACTTCTACTAGTTGTTAAAAGGGTTGGAAAGAGGGACCCCCTCGCGCTGTCTTCGCTCGGTTCGGCTTTGGCTTTGGCTTTGGATAGTGATCGAGAGATTATTTTTTGACAAAGTTTATTTTAATTATTTAATTATTTAATTATTTTTTTATTTAATTAATTATTAATTAAATAATAGCCTAAGTGATGTTAATTATTTAATTAATTAACCAAAACGACCCAAACCAACTTGGATCCGTGCAACCCGTGTTTTGAAACATCTTTCCCATTTTATTTGAATTTCCCACTGTTTGAAATGATTGTTCTGAAAGGTTGTAACTTTCAGGAACAAACATGACTGTTCTGAAGGTTGCAAACTTTCATGAACGGTCATGTGGTTTCCGAAAGGTTGCAAACTTTCGGTAATAGTGCTTCTTGGCTATAAATACCTGTAATTCCTCAGGCTTTTTACTTACAAAATTTCTGAACTTCTTCTTCTTCTTCTGCACAATTAAATATTCGTGTACTTTACTGCCGTTGAATGGTTCGCTGACACCATTGTTTTGGATATCAATACACTGGTGAATAGAATCGTTGTATCATGGGAGGATCTATTCCATTTCAAACCTTGGATACTAGAGGGGAATAATTTCCTTAAGGAGACATTGTGCATTCAGTGAGCTCGATTTTCTTTCCTTTCTATTTCATACAATTGTTACAGATTCTGGTATGTTTTACAGTTATTAATTTCTGTTAATGTTATTAATTTATGCTCTTCACTACATTATTTAAATTTTGGATTTTTTCTGTTTCTGCAAAGTTTTGTTGTCATTAGTATTGATTTTAAATATAGATTGGGTAACAATACTTCCTTTTTGTGAAAATGTTAAGACTTTACTCTCTAAGGCATCATTTGTTTGCACTTAATGAGGGTTTGAATATGAATCATTCAGATCTCAAGTCATTCAGTGTATTTATTTTCTTACTTTTAAAATATCTTAATGGATCTAAATAGATCTAAATAAATCAAATCTGTAACCAAATCTTAATCTCATTAAGAGGTTAAAAATACACACTTCTTTTTTTCTCCGTATCACCAATCTGGCCGTCTTTTTGGCAAAAATAATTTTACCACTTCCACAAATCTTTCTCCAATTACAAATCAGTCAACCAACTTTTTTTCCTTGGTAAGATTCTAAAGTTATTAATTTGACATTATTTATCTCACATGATTTCACTTTTTCAATTAGGGATGGCAATGGGGCGGATGCGGAGCAGGTTTTGTCAAACCCACAAAGTTCTCAATCCACTTCGTCCTACCCCGCATAGCATGTTTTTCTATTCTCAACCCGCTCTGCCCCGCTCCAAATAACCCGCTCTGTCCCGCCCTGTTTAAAAAAAAATTGTTTACTTTATTATTTACATATACAAATATTTTAAAATTTTATAAATTACCATTCTTTTATTCAAAACAATATAACAATTGATTTAAAACTATTTTATTAAGCTATTAGCTAGCAAAATTGATAAAATATCATTTTAGAAAGTGAAGTCCTGCACAAATTTTAATGTTTTTTTTTTCTTAAAATGCAGCCATCTACAGCAATATGAAAGGAGACCCGCCCCGTCCCGTACCTGCATAATTTTAAAAAATCAAGGCTTTGACCCGTCCTGCCCCGCTCCACACCCGCTTAGAGATTGACCCGCCCCATCCCGCATAACTTTAAACTCACACCGCCCTATTGCCATACCTATTTTCAGTGGTACTGTATTTTTTTAACACGAATGTCTGCACATTCTTCGACATCATTAACAAAAAAGTCAAAAATATTTGGCCATGATCTTTTCTAATTTTTTGGCCTTGGCTCATTCTATGGGAACATTAATTTTATTCAATTTGTGAGAAGTGGTGGAATGTCAAAATGATGTAGATGCCTTCCGAAAAGTATTTCTAATGAACTATTTCTAAGTATATTTTCTAACAATTGTAGTAGAAAGCAAATTCAATAGCTCCATTTTAATTAATAAGCTTGAGTTCTTGTCATTAAAGCAGGTTTTTTTGTAAAGAAAATGCAAAATGGATAATGTTGATTAGAAGATCAATTTATGTTAATTTTTTAGATAATTACATATGTTATAACAATTGTTTAATTGATATAGATTTAATCAATTTTTTTTTTATTATTCTTATTATTATTATTATATATATATATAGTGAGAGAGATTATACATATCCAGATGTTGGAAAACAAACAATATGAATCATATAGTATTCAGATCTAGAAACCACATCTTAATATTCAGTTGTGTATTCAAATTCAAACGTCTGAATCAAAATAAATGAGGCCTAACTCACCTTTACAACACTAGGCTGCACTAATCTCTGATTGTCACGAGTATGCAATATGAGTGTAAAATTTAACAACACAACTAAAAACAACTTGTATGCAACAAATTTCTAAGTGTATGTTATACAATAAATGTAAACAAATTTAAATTACGATAAATCTCAAGAGATCAATATGTGTATACATTAAGTGCCTAATCAAGATATTCTTCAAAAAAATGTTTCATCAATTTTATCTTGTTACTAGTGAAAGAATTTAGAATAAAAAATGCACAAAAACATATCAAGTCATTTGATATTTCAAAATCTTTGATAGAATTACAGAATTTACAAATAATTTACATAAATACAAAATCAATATTCAATAACAAGAAAAGAAGATCTAAAACAATCAAGGATTTTGAAAATTCCTAAAATTTATATATCAAAAACATTGTTGATATGAATATAACAAAAAATCAAGATATATTTGATAGGTTTACAATTTTGATTATGAAATGTAATATATAGATATAGTAGTTGTAAAAAGTTGTTTTATTATTATTAAAGTCGTTCAGATGAGCGTAAACATTTTCTTCTACTAAAATCGTGAAACTGCAAAAATGATAGGTCAAAAAATATTTGTACCTTTATTATCGATCAAGTAAAAGAGAATTGTGCAATAATGAAGTCATCTTAACTACTTAATATGAATGGATCTTGGAACCAAAGAAGTAGTAGAGTATATTTGAATTCAAATCCGTTCTTATCCAACAATAATCTAATTATAATAAAAGACTGATTTGTTGGTATCGCGCTAAAATATACTAACCAGAGGGCAATAACCAGCCCACTGAAATAATAGGGCAAGTGATGGTGTCATGTTTAATGGCCCTATCAACCACCCAAAAGAGACCTATGTTGGAACCAAAGAAGACTAATTTGTTGGTAGGATTTTTGGTGTATCAAAGTGGGTTCATAAGTGAGCTTATTGAATTGAAAGAAATTTAGGTTAACAATTAAATATAGAGAGAAATGGACCCTTGAATAATATATTTTCAACCTAAGTAACAATCATAAAATCTAGACAATCAAAAATGAGCGGCCTTTGTAACATTTCAAATCATGTGTGGATTAGTCTGAATGAGTCGATCATACTGACAATACATTGTATTTAATAATTATTTGATAATTAATTTTTATTTTTTCAATTGACAATATAACATTTATTCTAATATTGTGTAAGACATGAATAGACATATATAAATTATTGTACGTTACATTACACCACAAATGTTTAGATCTTAGCTAAATTACGATTATAGTTTTGAAAAACTTTTTTTTACAAATTTGTTACATAAACAATCAAAATTATTGTAGAAGTATTTAAAAATAAAATGAAGATTTCATCTAATTGAGTATGCCAATAGAATATCATTTTTATTTGTATACTATTAAGTATTACTTTTAATTATAAAAATAGATTTAAATCTTCAATTTTGTAGTAGTTATTACGCTTTAGAAGACATTCACAGTTAAGATATATCTTTTAAAATTTAATTATTTGATAATTTAATTAGTCTAAGCTTAAGATGTCTATCAATTTGCATTTGGATTTTAAATTAAATCTTCAATTCCAAAGAAAAATAATAATTAGCAAGTGTTGCACAAATATAGAACTAAGAAAAAACTAAGCAAGGGATCACATTTTTCTCTAATTATTGGAGTTTTAAAGTATTTCTTTATCAACTAAAGATCTCAGCTAAGTCCATTTTGCAAATACCAAGAAAACAATTAAAAATCACACTTTAGCCTAAATTTGATACTTAAAACAAAAATACAAAGTTATATAAAACAGGCTAGTTAGTCATAAATCAATCCAAATATTATCATCTCAAAATTTTCAAACCATCTAATTAGGAATTCAAATAATCACTCCTAATAATTTGGGATTAGTGAAGTGTTAGTTATTTCATGATTGTGTCAATTTATATCATTTTTATTAAAAGGTAGACTAATAACATTATATTCAAATATCCAGTTTATGCGATAAAAGAGCATACCTTTCAGAGGGTTTACGGATAATAAACACATCACTGACTAAATAAGAAAATATACAAAATTCTTGAGAGATACGTTAAAAATGTAATATAATCTAATTCCAAATCACTAAACTATAATCTATATTTATAGATATTATTGTCGAACTTTGTAAATGTGGATTATTCAATTGAACGATCACAATTATTCAAGGTCATTTTATTTACAACTATACAAATGGATTAGGGTGTTTGAACCATTATAAAAAAGCAAGAAAAAAGAATCATGGTGAATGAGGCATGCCACAATATCATATATATATATATATATATATATATATATATATATATATATATATATGTGTGTGTGTGTGTGTGTGTGTGTGTGTGTGTGTGTGTGTGTGTGTGTGTGTGTGTGTGTGTGAATAAATGCCTAGTGAACATTTTATTATTAATTCAAGAAAGTAATAAAAAAACTCAAGGAAACAATAATTAGCATTGTAACTTAACAAATGTCCAGCATTATCATTGATCAGGATGATTTTTTAATCATGGTATATTCTTCCTAACCAGTAATTCCCCAAACATAATCCCCTTTCTTATAATATGGATTAGTAGACTTTATCACTTCCGCCACACCAGAAAATTTCGATCAACCAAATATCAAAAAATTAAAAAATATTGTCAAGTGTGTCTAATACACACACTTTCGATGTTTGATCTATTGGAAATAACAACTAAATGTATATATAATTAAGCTTGTATAGGAATCAGTTTAGAGATAGTCGGTTAGTTTACATTAGTTAGTTAAGTACTGTGTTAGTTAGTTAGTTATATGATGGTTGTTAGTCGGTTAGCATATTATTTTTTCTCTCCGCTGACTAGTTGTGTACAACTAGATAATTCATTCCTTTGAATATATATTTCACTCTGCTATGGCTTCCATGCTCCAGTTTGGGTAGTTCTTCACCCTCAATTGATAATTCTAATATGGTATCAGAGCACAGGTCTGTTGATTCGATCTTCGATCGTTCATCATTGTTAATCGATGATTAATTGTTCGTGTTTCATTTTTCTATTTGATTCTGTTGATCGAGTTATCTCAGAAATTGGTACTTTCTTCGTGTTCCCAATTTACTGTGAATTACTTCTCCTTTTGATTTTTTTGGTCAATTCGAACACACATCCATGGTTGTTGGCGATAGTTCATCTACTTCGAAAGGAGCTAGCAATGCTACAGGTAATGACACAAGTAGTGCCCTATATGTGCATCCCTCGAATAGCCCAGTGATGATGCTTGTTCCTGCTCAATTTGATGGAGCAGGATATCGATCTTGGAGAAGAGGAGTCATGCGATCATTATCGGTGAAGAACAAACTAGGTTTCATCGATGGGAGCTGTGTGAAACCAAATGCGAGTTCATCCCAACTTCGACAGTGGCAGAGGTGTGATGACATGGTAACGCCATGGATTTTGAACTCCTTAACTAAAGAAATTTCAGATAGTGTAGAATACGTCAATAACTCTGTGGAGCTTTGGAAAGAATTGGAGGATAGATATGATCAGACAAATGGAGCAAAATTGTACCAAATACAGAAAGAAATCAATGATCTCACATAAGGAGTGTTAGACATCACTGTCTATTATACAAGGATGAAGAAGCTATGGGAAGAATTAAGCACCTTGAACCTGAAAAATCAGTGCAATTGCATCTGCATTTGTGGTGCAAAGGACGGTATACATAAGGCAGAGCAGGATAGACGTTTGATTCAATTCCTCATGGGATTAAATGAGGTGTATACTGTAGTGAGAGGTAACATTCTCATGATGAACCCACTCCTTTCCATGGCACAAGCCTTTTCACTATTGATCCAGGAGGAGAAGCAGAGGGAGTTCAGGCCCCCTGGTCGAACACCTATGGATTCAGCTTCCTTGAATACAGGTGTTTTTAATAACAAGGTTCAAGCAGGAAGAACCTTCAGGAAAAATTATCAAAACAACAATCATGTAGGAAGTAGCAGTAACTCAGGAGGAAACAATAACTATGCAGGGAACAATTATTACCAAGGCAGTAGTAGTAGCAGAAATGCCATAATCTGTGATTTTTGTAGAAGACCAGGACACCCCAGAGACAAATGCTATAAGTTGCATGGATATCCCCAACACAACACCAATCAAGGTTACAAACAAAACAATGGACAAGGCTATAGACAGGATAATCAGAATTTCAAGGGAAAAGGGTGGTGGCCAATGTGCATGGTGGTACTCCTGCTGACATGATGTCCACTCATGGAGAAGAACAGATACAAAGCAACAATTGCCAAAATTTTATCACAAAGGAGCAATACAGCCAACTCATGGATTTATTGCAGCACTTTCAGAATGAAAACACAGGAGAGGATCCAAACAACTCAAGTGTCAATGCAGGTTCCTTGAACTTTGCAGGTATTGTAGTGTGCTCTTCCTCTACTGATTTTGACAATCCTTCATGTAAATGTTTTCAATCAAATGTTGATATGTGGATCATAGACTCAGGAGCATCCAACCATATAACTTTTAATTGAAATTCTCTAATCAATATCAAGGCCCTACCTTATCCCATGTTAGTTTCACTTCCTAATGGATACAAAGTCAAGGTGACGGAGTTTGGTGATGTACCAATCATATCTGATATCATTTTACATGAAGTGTTGTATGTACCTTCTTTCAAGTATAATCTTGTTTCAATACATTCCTTGGCTACTTCAATGAAATGCACAGTTTTGTTCACTAGTGCATTGTGTATGTTGCAGGCCCCTTCAATGAAGAGGCCTCAGGTGATTGGTAGCAGCAAAGATAGGCTTTATTTTCTGTGCTCAAGTTGTCTGAAGAGTGCTAATAGTATCAATAAAAATTCTATATGTTGTTGTTTTTCTAGTAATAGCAATGGTCCCTTTTCAAATTCCATTGTAAGCAAGAACTACTCTTCTTCTGATGTTGAATCCTGTCATATAAACAAATGTAAGATGTTGAAGGCTGATGAGAATACTTCTCATGCTGCTCACAGTCCTCTCGTATGTTCTTCTACTTCCAATAATAAAAGTGTCTTGTTTGATAAGAATCTTTGTATGATTGCAAGAAACAGTGTGGATTTGTTGTGGCATAATAGACTTGGCCATGTGCCTTTTGTGAAAATGAGGAATATTTCCACTCTCCCAGCAACCTTTTCCCCAAAACAACCCTTTATGTGCACTATATGCCCAATGGCAAGACAAGAAAGATTGCCTTTTAGTCAAAGTACCATCCAAACCAAATCCAGATTTGAAATTCTTCATGTTGATCGGTGGGGACCCTACCATGTATCCACCCATGATAAATACAAATACTTTATTACACTGGTGGATGACTATAGTAGGTCTACCTGGACTCATTTGCTAAGCACTAAAAGTAATGCTTTGCATATACTGAAAGCCTTCATAAACATGGTAGAAAACCAATTCAAAACCACAATCAAGTGCATAAGGTCTGACAATGGCCTAGAGTTTACCAGCAATGAAGCAAATCATTTTTTCATGACCAAAGGTATAATTCATCAAAAAAGTTGTCCTTACACACCACAACAAAATAGTGTGGTGGAAAGAAAACACAAATACTTGGTAGAGATAGCTAGAGCCCTTTTGTTTCAATCCAAATTGCCCCTAAAATATTGGGGAGAATGTGTGTTAACAGCCACTCACATCATAAACAGACTTCCTTCAACACAGCTCAACAACAAATGTCCATATGAACTGTTGCATAACAAAAAGCCAAATTACACCCAACTTAGATCATTTGGATGTCTTTGCTATCCAACTGTACCCAAAATTTTGAGAGATAAACTTGAGCCTAGAACAACCCCTCACATATTTGTGGGATATCCCTTTGGAATAAAAGGTTACAAGGTAATGAGTCTTGCTACAAGAAAGATACATGTTTCCAGGGATGTAATCTTTCATGAGGATATCTTTCCCTTTACTTTATCTGCTGAAAAATGCTCTTTTCCTTCTATTTTGAAGTCTGTTTTTCCTAGTCCAAATTCTAAGTTTACAAATCACATTGAGTCTAAGTCCTATGACACTTGTGTAGATGATCACAGATGTGAAAATGATACAAACACAAACTCATCATTCATTCCTGAACACCACCAGCCACCACAACCATTACCTCCCATTAATCCTATACTACCACCTCCAATCAATACATCTTCTTCCAATTCTGACCCTCCTTTAATGGTACAGATAAGGTCTCAAAGAGAAAATAAAGTTCCACACCACCTAAAGGACTACATTGTGTCCATTCCCACTCTAAAGAATCCCAATTCCAATGCCAACATTTCCCTCACTGCCCTATTTAGCAAACATCATCATATATCTCCTGATGTCATTGCATCTGATAGTCAATTGCTTGTTGAGAATATTTGTCATGACAGTGAGCCATTATCATATGAGGAAGCATCTCTCTGTCCTTCTTGGCAAAGGGCCATGACATTGAAGTTTGAAGCACTCTATGCTAATCACACTTGGGACCTTGTTAAGTTACCAGCAGGCAAACAAGCTATTGGATGTAAATGGATGTATAAGGTCAAACACAGGGCAGATGGAAGTATCGAGAGATTCAAGGCTAGATTGGTTGTAAAAGGTTACACACAACAAGCTGGAGTTGATTACACAGAGACATACTCACTTGTAGTTAAAATGACTACTGTTAGAACTCTGGTAGCCTATGCTGTGAAAAAAAGAATGGACAATGTCTCAGCTTAATATTAATAATGCCTTCCTCCATGGTGATCAACATGAGGAAGTCTACATGAAGGTCCCGCAAGGTCTTGAAGTACATGACACAATTATGGTCTGCAAACTTGCTAAGTCCCTTTATGGTCTTAAGCAGGCTAGCAGGCAGTGGTATGCCAAGTTAACTGAAGCTCTATCTGCTATGGGATACACACACTCACACTATGATTATTCATTGTTCTACAAGAAGTCAGGTCCCCTGGTAGTGTTTATGGCTGTGTATGCGGATGACATTATCTTAACAGGGACAGATGACAATGAGATTGCACAGCTCAAGACATATTTGGACAATAAATTCAAGATCAAAGATCTTGGCAGACTATATTACTTCCTTGGGCTGGAGATACTTGATACAGCTGGAGGGGTACTCATATCACAAAGGAAATTTGTTTTGGACTTATTGAAGGAATATGATTGTTTTGACTATGCTCCCTTGTCCTCTCCACTTGATCCTGCTATTAAACTGAGAGCCAAGGAAGGAACTCATTTGTCTGATCCCACATATTATAGAAAGCTAATTAGAAAACTAAATTTTCTCACCAATACCATATTGGACATAGCCTTCAGTGTCCA
Source organism: Solanum appendiculatum (assembly GCA_018342035.1). Lineage (NCBI taxonomy): Eukaryota > Viridiplantae > Streptophyta > Magnoliopsida > Solanales > Solanaceae > Solanum > Solanum appendiculatum. The sequence continues at coordinate 573,171 of JAGDQO010000782.1, forward strand.
ACAGCTGAGCCAATTCATGTAGGATCCCAAGGCCCCTCACCTACAAGCAGCATTCCATCTCCTCAGATACTTGAAGCAAGATCCTTCCTTAGGGGTGCATTTGTCTAATGATCCTGATTGTACTGTCCAGGCCTATTGTGACTCTGGGCTTCTTGTCCAGACTCGAGAAAATCAATGCGTGGTTACTTAGTCTTGCTTGGGAACAGCCCCATCAGTTGGAAATCCAAGAAACAGGAAACTATATCTTTGTCCTCAGCTGAGGTTGAGTATAGATCTATTAGAAAAGTAGTGTGAGAATTGACTTGGCTTCACAGACTTCTGACTGAATTGACTATACCTATTTCATCCCCCATTATTGTTCACTGTGATAGCCAATCTGCAATACACATAGCTCACAACCCAGTGTTTCATGAAAGAATCAAACACATTGAAGTCGATTGTCATTTTGTGAGAAATAAACTTTAGGAGGGGCTCATATCTTTGCACCATGTTTCTACCACTGATCAACTTGCTGACATTCTCACTAAGGCTCTCACGGGTGTCAAGCACTCAACTATCATGCACAAGTTGGCAGTGAAATCATCACTACCAGCTTGAGGAGGGGTATTGGAAATAACAACTAAATGTATATATAATTAAGCTTGTATAGGAATCAGTTTAGAGATAGTCGGTTAGTTTACATTAGTTAGTTAAGTACTGTGTTAGTTAGTTAGTTATATGATGGTTGTTAGTCGGTTAGCATATTATTTTTCTCTCCGCTGATTAGTTGTGTACATCTGGATAATTCATTCCTTTGTATATATACTTCACTACCAATCAATAAAACGTGAGCTTTCATTTCACACAAAATCACAATTCTCTCATGATGTTCCTTCATTGAGCACTCTGCTATGGCTTCCATGCTCCAGTTTGGGTTGTTCTTCACCCTCAATTGATAATTCTGATATGATCATTATTTTCTTAATAAATGTATGTCACCATTCATGTACCATCATATCATGACACGTGTAATTACCCAAAAAAAACTTTAAATTATACTTATACCTTTTAAGTGCCAAAAAAAATCCTTCGTCTTCTTCTTTCCAAGGCAATAACCATGATTCTCACTAGGCCTGGACATCGAGCCAAGCCCAATCGAACCAAACTTCTTACCATAGGAAGTTAAATCGAGTCTTGAGCGAACCTAAATCAGAAAACATACACTGATCATGCTATGATTAATATGGAGACTATATATGCTTATGAATTTTAATAGACAAAGTCTCCATATTAATCACTAGCATGATCGACGTATGTGTTCCGTATATTAGAAAGGACTAAAAGCAAGATGAACATGAATATATTTTTTGATTCCTTATATAGTTTTTTTTGCAATTCAAATTTAAGCTGAAAAATAATTTTTTTTTCATAAATTAAAATTGAAGATAAATACATTTTCTTTATCATAATCGTACTTATCTTCAACTTGAATTAAAAATAAATACTTAATGAATTTGAATTGAAGATAAATACTTCTTTATCATTATTTCACTTATTCTAATTTTAATTTGAGTTGTGAAACAGATCTTTTATGAATATCTTTTTAATTTTTATGGTATTTATCTTCAATTTGAATTGAAGATAAATAGTTAATGAATTTGAATTGAAGATAAATATCTTTTTAATTCTTATTATTATCTCACTTATCTTTAATTTGAATTTGAGTTGAGAAACAAATCTTTATGAATATATTTTACTTCTCTATCACTATCCAACTTAAATTGAAGATGAATATCTTTCTAATTCTTTATCATTTATGTTGTACAAGTAACATTTATTTAAATATTAATGTTGTACACGTAACATTATTTAAGCAAACTATTACACCTACTTTAAATTTTTTTAATATAATGTTTACCTAATGCAATCTGACTTTGTATAACTATATATCACATCATAATACGTGTTTACTCACTACGTGATTGATTGATCAAGTAGTTGGTTACTCTGTCTATCTATTTTTAATATTAAAAATAAATATTTATTTTTATGTGTATTCTTTGAAAAATCAAGAGATATTTATCATTTTACACCTATTTTCCCCTTATTCCTCAACATTTAGATAATACTAATAACTCGTGATGATAGAGTAAAATTCCATTTTGTTTATTATTTCTTAAGAGATGCACACTACACAAAAAATGATCTTTAGTGCCGATAGCTCAAACTCAATTACCACTAAATATGTATTTTTAGCGGCAATTAATATTTTTTGTAAATGTCCCTAAAGCCTATAGTAACATTGGATCCAATGACAATTAACTAATAACAGTAAAGGCTTTAACACTCTTTGTTAATATATATATTTATTGCTGCTAAAAATTATTTTTATTATAGTGATGTATCAAATTAAACATGAACAAGTAAATATGAACCGACGGAATATTAAATACTCTTAGTGCAAAAGAAAATATTTTTAAAAAAAATATGGGAGGAAAGGAAGGAACAAAAAGGAAACCAACCAAATCTATTAGCCAAACATCTGCCTAAAATACATGAAATTGTGGTCATTGTTACATAAAAAAAAATAGTGGATGACTAAAAAAGAGTTTAGACACCACATATTAGACCTATATATAATTGCCCTTTATTTTTCTTATTATGGTTTCCAAATCCCAGTTACTATTACATAACAAAAAAGACATTTTCCTACGATCAAAAATCTATATATTTTTTCTACTTGACATTATTTTTGAGTGGGGAAAAAAATGGCTGAATCAACTACTACGACGACGAAGCTTGAAGAACAATTAATGGATATAGAGGAAGAGAAAGGTGATGAAAAACCAAGAGAATTGTTTCTAGCTGAGCTGAATCTTGTTCTTGTTCTATCATTTTTTTCGTTATCATCTGAAGAACGAAAATTAGAGGAATTGGAGATCGATAATGATAAAGAATACCAAGAACACAACGTTATTTCTAAATTAAATTCCAAGAAACGTGGAGGAATCAATAAATACAAGGCTACTGAACATGAATTTCCCAGGTTTCAAACCAAGATTAAGGATTGCAGGTAAGGTTTTTACAAAAACTACAGGTATTTTTCTTTCTTTTCAAAAGAATGATGGTGTTTGGATCTATCAGATACTTGTTATCGTTCACCAGCACAAGTAACGAATAATTTTAATCTTGGTTCCTTTTATGTTTGTTTTAAAAGTAATCAAGATTCTCTCTTTTCATTCAGACATTGCAGAAGAATGTGAAGAATAACATCTTTGGGGCAAAGCAAGGAAAAAAAAAAGATGGTTTTTTCCATTTATGAAGAGAGAGGCATTTGTATACAAGTTTACAAAAGAATTATACACTTCTACTAAATACTTTTGATATTTTGTTTCAACAATTTATAGCCATAGCAAAAAAAGTAGATAAATAAAAGAAAGTTTTGTAGTCTCATATAACCACAACCAATGTATATTGACAAATCTAGCGATGTTTTTACTCTTTAGTTTGTCAACATAGATCAAAGCTGTCTATGTTAATGTATATTTGATTTTGTTCTTGCTCTACATAGTCATTTCCCCCATTTTATTTGGTTTTTCACTTGGCATTCAATATCTATTTTGGAACCAGACTAATTCGAATTTGTGATGACAAGTCCAAAGCTCCCTAATAAAAAGGGTTCAATCTCAATTCCCAAGACTCAAAGTCGAGACTTCTAGTTTAGAACAAGGGTACTTATCACATCACCCATCACAACCTTGGTGGTTGGTCATTTCCCTTTATTCCACTAGGGAAAGGAATAAATGGGTTTATCCTATACATCTTTATTCTCATACAACTATTTAAACATCCCATGGAGATTGCAACTACACAGAATATATAAATACTATTGGCAGGACCATATTTATGCATCATTAGAACACAATGCACAAATAGGCTACAAACTGAAAAGACACAAATAGGAGTGTACTTTGTATAATTTCGAAGAACTGATCATATAGCCAAAAATAAGCTGTGGAAAACACATGAATATTCGTATTCTCTCACTAACAAAGGCACTCAAATTATTCATTACACTATTCTTGATAATTTTCTTATTGACAACAACACTAAATAAGCAACAACCACATACAGCAGGAAGTTCTAAACACAGGCTAGAAACAGGACTCTAAATTCTCCGTCTAGACTATGTAACCACCATGTTATTATAACCCTTTGTAAACTTGCCTACAAAATTATCATAAGAAAGAGAAAAATACTGGAGTTTCTCTTCATTAGTCAGAAATTCTGATCTCAACTCCCAATAGGTCCTTCACTTGCTCATACGCCACGAAAGCAATAGATATTGAAGGAACAACCTGAACAACACAGTACCATCAGGATGAAATCAAGAAAACTGACATGACAAGGGAACAAAAGGTTATTATGAAAAAAGGAATTAAAATCATAGTAACTCGGTCGCAGAAAAGAGGACTGTAACAGCCTATATGCAGAAAAATACACGGAGAAGGTTGCAACACATGTTCACTCCAACCCTAGCTCAAACTGGCAGGGAATGGTTTTCTTTATAACTGAGAATCACCAAAGGTTAGTGACCCACTATTTGAAACTCACGGATGATAGGCACACCCCTCTACCCTGGAAGGGAAGGATTTCATGCTCAGAGTATCCCCTTAATTTTATTTGTCTTGGATCAGTATTCAGTGGCAACCAATTAGTAAAGAAGGCAGTTCTCTAATTATACACTGAAGCATATTAATATTCCATGTCTGTGATGCTTGATACATTTCACTAAGCATAAGAAACACTGCACTTGTTTGAACTATCCAACTAAGCAGAAAATAATGGTTTTATAACAACGATAAAATTTAACACACATGAATAATAAACATCTTTAATGCGCAGAACTCAATGCTCTACAAGGCATCAGATATCCTCCTGGAGTATCAGTGGAAGTTAATTTAGCAGTGCAAATATGTCTCAACAAAAGAATATCCTAGTCTGATTAGGCAAGATTATCAAAGCCAAAAAAGCTGATAGTTGATGATTCCCACAGAAATTAGTATTTGGAAATCATAATTAACTACTTCTCCTTCAATGATAAACAGGAATAACATTTTAGTGTAGAAGTGCATACATCCACAAGATAGCAGTGATAAAGTATGTCTTATCAGAAGCAAAATTAATGCCTACTCAGGAACAGTAATTCTTATTTAAGCAAGTAAACATTCAATTGCACCTTTATAGTATAGTAAGTGAAGAGGTGCTCAACAACTCCAACAACTTAAGAAACTAATAACACATACCATGGCACTAGGTTCGAAAAACAAAAACAGGAAGGATAGAAGGCTGTACGTGAACTGGAAGGCTAAGTTGCTCGGGTGTGGGTGCCCGATACGGGTGTGGATCTAGAGGTCGAAACCTTCATGATCTAAATTTTATGATTCAGATGTACGGATATGGGTATTCAGCTAAACATAATTCAAATATCTAAAATAGAGTTATATGTCTAATTATGAGACATTATGTGGAAAACTCACAAGGTATTCCAAGGAGAAATATTGATCAAGAGGAAAAGACAAGAATCCAAGAAGGACATAAATGGAAAAGGACTGACATAGACATTTCTATATACAAGTTATTCTATTTTCTTCAATTTCACCTAAGCTTTCGTTTTGATTTCAGAAACCATAGGTATATGTCCCGAATTTCTCCATTAACTTTGCCCGGTAGGGATCCCACACACACACCCATCCCGTGTTAACATAGGTGCAGCATCGAAAGTGAAGAGTCCAAGCAACTTAGCTGGAAGGTAATAATATTGAAAAACAAGACTAACCTTCACTGAATTGGGCACTAAACCCTTGTACAAGGCTCTGACACCCTCATACTTGACAGTTTTCCGGAAAGCATCAATCATTCCAGTATACTCGAGGGGGGCCTTGCTCCTCCCATCACCAGTAACAATCGATGCAGCATGACTCCACCCCACCATCTGCATCCTTCTGCGAATAACATCAAGAGGGTAGGCAACAGTTTGTCCAACTGTTCCTGCAGCAGCTCCACATGCCAGCCTTGTAACAACACCAAGCTCAGAATTATCAACAAGACCGAATGGCTTTGTTTTGACCAACCAGTCTTTTAAAGATTCATATACAGCAAAATTAAGCCCCACATATGGAATCTGCAAACACAAAAAAAAAAAAAATGATAAACATTCACAAGAATGATAAGAACTCCCCATTAGTGTTATGTTTTATTCTCTTTTCCTTTTGTTTTTTTTTTGGGGGGGGGGGGGGGATAGGTTCCTCCTTTGCTATAATACTAATTAGCTCATTGACTGTTGGTTAATATTCTTCACCTTCAAAAGAGAATGGAACTTTTATTCTTCTTCACGGACAACTTCTCAAATGAAGATACCAATGCATTTCAAGCATATGATTGTCAAATTAATTCACATATCTTTTTCTTCATAGAAAATTTTGGAAGTGGAGATCTTTAAAATGATACCATTAAATCTTGTATGCATGGTTATTAAATTGTCACAAGTACTGGTAACCAGTTCCTTTGATCCAGGAAACAAGGACTTACAACTCCTATGACAGAAGGAGTCCATCCTTTATACAAAGCTCGTGGACCTTCCTCGCGAAGCACAGTTGACAATGCATGAAACATTCCTCTGTATTGATAAGGAGAACTCTCTGTCTGCAGAGCAGAGAAGAGGATTAGAAGGCATCTTCGCAGAGTAATACCCAGAGAAATAAATCAGAACTCGTAACATTTATTCAAAAGAATTCACAAAATTACCTGCACAGTGAGTCTTCCTCGCACCATATCCATTGGGTAAGTTGCAGACATGGCAATTATGCCAGCACAAGCACCAGCTCCGAGACGTAATAGTGGAGTGAGCTGAGCATCCTCTGTTGTAAAGGAAGATGAAAGAGTCAAATAATGCATTTCCATTTTATTATTAAACTGGCCTGTAATAGCTTCATGGATTAACAACAAAACAAGTAAAATCATGAAAATGTTTCATCAACTAAATGCAGAAACCTCTTCGAAAGAAACTTTACCAGATGATACTTTGTCTAAGAGAGCATAGTGAGTGCAACAACTATGCCTCCATTTGGTTATAGCCTTATGGATCTTTTACTTCCATTGCATTCTATTCTTAATTAAATTTGCATTAAATCTGCAAGATCGCAAGTTTTTTGAGACGACTTCCCTACAGGTAATTCTACCTTCTCCCCCCTTTTTAGCACCTTCACTAATATAGGGTGCAACATCTATCAATTGTTGCATTTACAGGTCTATTCACGACAGACAACCTTCTAGTTCTTCTCTTATTTTATCCCCAATTAATGATACTTGAAGCCTACTTTGGACATGATTATTTCTAACTTTATTCAATCATGTAAGACAACACACTCATCTAAATATTCCCAATTTTTACTACTCTCATCTTGTGGATAAGTCGTGACCTAGAGGCACAACAATTACTCCCATATACAGAAGTTCTTCCACTTTTACAACAGAAACACAACTAGGAAAGTAAAGGAGTTCGGCTTAGAAGGACGCTAACTATAAAGGGGAAAGAGACACTGGTGAGAACACAGCATTCACTGAAATTTGGCTTCACAATCTGAGGCATTATTATGCTTGAACTTGGTAAAGACCTAACATTATTTTTTTTGATGACCCTGGTATCCGGGCCAGCTTTCGCGCACCTTGACTAATTCCAGGGTAAAGACCTAACATGAGACTCATTTTGCACTAAATGGCTGCCCACAACCCAAACTTGCATCCCTATGCTTGACATATTGGGTTTTTTACCATCCAAACAGCAAATAGGCATAACGTGAACAGCAAGGGCAATACACATAAATCAAGTGATAAACAAAGCTTTGCATTTCCAACAAGCGAAGCAAACATTAACAGAAAATGGGTTTAAACTAGGACAGAAGTCAAAGGAGAAAGGAACTTCAAATAGGTATATGGCATACAAAACACAAGCTACAACACAACAATGTGTAATAACTAATAACGCCCAGAAAGACGAGAACTATTCCTAACAGTTTTCTACAAATGAGTAATCAGGTTTCCTCTCCCATGACTGGAGTCATCACTCATCAAAGAAATATCAGTCTCATTCAAATGCAAACCATTTAAGAATGCAAGGATGGTGAAACGAAAACAAACACAGTGATGCACCCATAAATATTCCCTGAATTTTCCTTCCAATGGGTAATCTCCCTGACCAGCATAGAACTTGAAAGGAAGACAGACATACCATTTCCTGTTTGTTGCCGGTACAAATATAATATACCCCTGTTCCAATATCAAGGAAGAAATCAGCAGATGGGACAGAATGCTATAACAGTAAACAAGAGAAACAAGTTGGAAATTCAACAATCCTTAAGTGACATGAGACATCAGCAATAGCCATCTTCAGAAAGTACTTCATGGGCCCTTCTCAAAACCTCGTCTTCACCTTACCTTAACATATATTTTCCCCTATTATACCTAAAAGGCCAGATTAGGTCATTACATAATTTGTCCATCTCTATGATGAGGTTCATAAATAGTTCATGTTTGCATGTAAGACATGGTTACGTCATCATAAATTCTCCAAAACTCCTCTCACAGTCGGCTAATTTCGTTCCTTTTATTTAGTATTTTGATAACATAATATTTTATTGATGTTTTGGGGTAAGGAAATCCCCAGTATACCAAGGGGTAGGGAACCTACATTGAGCTCATTTCCTTTAGGGTCATGAAATCTTCAAGAACAAGCACTATCTCTTTTCCTTTCTGGTCTTTTTTTTCATTTTGTTCTTTTTCTTGGTTGAGTATAGGGAGGGTCCTTCCTAAAATGTACAATGCCACTAAACTGAAAAGATGAAGTAAATTGAACAAGATCTATCACCACAAAAAAGGTCAATGTTAAAATATAAACATTGAAAAATATATAAAAACGAAGAGGCCATTCTATTATTTTCCTACTGCTTATGTAAAGTCTATGATTTTATAGGAACATTACTTGGAAGCTTGCTCATAGCTGAAGAACTTGACTGCAGAGTTTGGGACGATACGGGCACAATTGGTGCCGTTGCCCTTAAACAGTCCTTTGAACCCTTCAGTTCTCCAGATATATTTCAAGCCTTGAATGGTGCCATTGTATTTTATGTTATGTGGATTTTGAACCTGCACATTAAACATCATCATGTTACAAGTAGAGAACAAACAATTTAGATGGAACCTCCATCTAAGCACTGAGCTGAGATGAAAACTCTTGTGGGGGATACAGGATTAAAAAAGAGGGAAAGTAGGAAGTTTTAAATCCTAAAACGTTTATATGAACAGGAAAAATACAGAGTTACAAACTAAAATATAGGGTTTAGTGCTCCAGCATTCAAAACTAGTATGGCAGGCAGTAAGAAAGCTTATATTGCTCTCTTTTGGTAAAAAGATTCACTGGAGAGAAAAAAACAAGCTATGAGATTATACTTCACCTGTAGCAATATCTTCAGCCGTTCCAGTGGAGCCACAGCAGTTCGTGACCTGCAAGAGAGAGAGCAGAAGTAAGTGTGAAGTCAAGTCAAAGTTTACAAAAATAAAATGATTAGTCAAGCATATCAAAACAATAGTCAGTGTCAACACTCATGTAGAGCTGACAGTACCAGTATGATTTTGCTAAAGCATATACCTAAACCCTTGGAGATGCATGTTTCCAATAGAGCATTTACCTTCTATACAATAGGATAGGATTTATAACCTTGGGTCCATCAGGTAAAACAAGCTTATATAAGTAAACAAAGAATCATAATAACATCTGATATACTGATTTTGAGTCTGTCAAACAAGTATTCAGTACTTCTTTTATCAGTTCAATAAAAGTTTGAACCAGAACATCAGTTTTTTTTTTTGAAAAACATTTCTCTGGTAAGTTTTCTGCAAACTGACCCCAAAGATGACAAAGAACTGCTAGTAGTTATGACAACTCATCAGGAACACATCTTTCTACTCCTTCGAAGTATCTACTTATAAAACGATACAACTTTCATAAATAAAATTTAACATTTCCATCCAAAGATAACAAAGAGAGCAGGTATTTCTAACAAACACAAATAACAACAACTCTGCATCAATCCCTGCAGACAAAAATAACCATAACTCCAAATCAAAAATAACAACTTCAACTCAACCTCGAGCATACAAAAATAGCAAAATTTTCATTTTCATGCATGTAATCAGCAACAAATAGATCCAATTATTCAAATATAGACATAACTCTCAACATGGTGGAAAAAAAAGAAAACATAATACTCGGCAAAATTTTTCGATTATAGTCATGAGAAAACATATACAGTTAGTAATAAGTATATTAAGAAGAAAAAAACTTACACGCCTCCGGCAACACCTCCGGCGACTAGTGACTTGCAGATACTGAGGACAGCATGGCTTGTAGGCTTAATTTCTTCTCTAGCAAGCTTAGCCTCTTCCGCCAGGTTCACAATTTTCTCCACAGCCGAATCTCTCGCCGCCTTCACATCCTCCGAAGCCATAAATAAGACTAAAAAGGAACACCTAAACCTAACAGCAAACTCCTTCGCCGAAAAAAAAAACTCACCAGCCGATACACACTTTATAGATCGGAATCAGAAAAAAACTTATGGAAATCCGCACATTTTCCACTGACCGTTTTCGGTGACTCAACTCCTCAGTCAGCAGGTACGGTGGTTGACGGTGGCAGCGACGGCGAGAGATCGATGGGAAATGCGGCGGAGAAATGAAGGCAAAAACCTGAGCTTTATACGACGGCGTTTGCTGAAAGTGTGTTGGGCTTTAATTAATGAATTAATTAATGGAAAATTTGGTCTGTTTCTTTTTGAGGTGTGATGTAGTGTGTATAGCCGGGACTTGCCACTTGCCACACTTGCCATTTGTCGTCGATGAATTGTGGTGAGATAGATAAAATCATTTTATTTGAATAAAATTGTATGTTCGAATTTTAAATACAAAAAAGATTAAAATATTATGTAGTATAAACTTGATTTAATTGAGGTTTTGAGTGATTAGTATAGAAGGTAAAAATGATTTTTGCAATAAATAAGATAAGAAAAGCATGACTGAAATAATTTGGATATGTAAAATGAGATGTGTAGGTGTTCAAAGTGAAGAGGTACGAGAAGTTGAATATCGTATATAAGGAAAGGTTGAGTTATAGAGGTAGGACTAAAATGTCCGCTTATCGAGTATATGACCTTAAAGAGAAAGGCGTGAAACTTATATAGATTAGAGTAAAATACTTAGTGGGTAATGAAATGATGTCTTGTTATCAACAATTTTAATTTCTATTATCATCTGTTATTTCTTACCTGAAACCAATAAAAGAAATATTTGTTCATCTGTTATTGAACAAGTGGCATTGCTATAGTGTACTAGAGTGAGTGTGTTGGGGACCACTTTGGGACCAAGGAAAAAGTAGTGATTTATAATTAACTTAACCCTCTAAGACCTAAAGGGTCATTATAAAATAAAGTAATAAGAAAAGAATAAAGGAGGATTAAAAAGTTTCGGAATCCATGTATTTTTTAAAATTTAATAGAAGTCTTCAAACAATTATAACTAGGATATTGTTTGTTCTCAATTATTAAGATTCAAAAATATGGAACATTTAGTATTTATTTACATAATTAAAATATTCATAAGAGTTGTGTTTATCGAACGTGTTAATGAAAAAAATCTCTAGGTAAAATTTCTCATAGATAATACTTTCTCAATTTCTTTAAAATAGAGTTTAGAAAATTAGAAGTTAGATAAAAGAAAAGTGTAAATTATAACTTTATATATTCAAATAGGTATAGTCAAACGGAAAGTTGTTTGACTCTTTTAAATCGTAATAGTGTCATATAAATTCGTAAAAAAAAAATTATTATTTAGTTGATTATGTAAGAAAAAGTAATTAAAATAATACTCCAATACATATACTAGTGATATGTGGCTAAGACTTTTTATTACAAAAATGCATGAAATGGATAGATGAATCGACATTATATATATTATTATTCACCGTATAATAATTCATATTAGACAATTAATTCATCAATACTCCTTTCATAACTAGTCCACGAACCAAACATTGCTTGACTTTTTAAATTTTTTAATCATACTCTATTTTATTATATTCAAAAATATAACTTGCAAGTTGCACCAATTCTTAGTTCCAAATATAATGTCAATTCACGAGCACGCAAGACCAATAAGTTTTTTATATGGTAGTGTAGAGTATAGGTTAAATTTTGCGCATAGGAGAAACAAAAATTAAATATTTATTTCATCGGTAACAAGATAAATGTTATGAGCTAAATTCTAGAATCATGATTAGTATCTAATAAGTTATTACCGCTCAGGCAAATTATTTTTTTTGGTTTCTCATTCAGTGTCTGGTACCCACATTGGACCCGGACTATTTCAAATTCGCATCGCGTAGGGCCCCATTCAGGGGGAATCACTCCCTACCAAGGATTTTTTTCCTATCCAAGATTTGGACCCAAAACCTCTGGTTAAGGGAGAAGCAGTCTTATTCACTACACTACATCCTTTACTAGTCAGGCAAATCATTACTAATATTGTATTATTATTTAGAAATGAATCATATAATTAATAACGTAACTAGAAATCTCAAATATCAGTAGAAAACGATAGTACATGATAAGGTCAAATTCGACCATAACCACTATAGCATAATTAAGAAAGAGTAATTAAAAATTGAAGTTATGATTGGATATAAATTTTTATTTGTAAAACTATCGAAGCTTTGTGGGGATTTTTATAAAAAAAAATCAAAAAGTAGTTTAAACTTGAAAGTGAAAATTTGGCGAAATATATAACCAAATGAGTTTTTTGAAAAATAATAATTTAGAAAGCAAAACATATTATTATTAGGTCCAAACAGGGTGGGCGCATATATTAATTGACCAATTTAATTTGGACTAATGTAGGCTGCTTCATTTCATTTTTTTAGTATAAATCAAACGGCAGCCAATCCATGCCCCATAGTTATTCTTATGAGTTTTTTTTAGACATAATATATAAGGGCATTTTAAAATATGTCTTTTAATTCGATCTTATCTGATATTTATGTTTTTTTAATTTTGAATGTATATAAATAGATAATTAAATTTGTATAAAATTATATAAATAGACGTATGTATCCTACGTGGCAATTCACGTTCTATATGTTTAATGCTTCCTTAAATACGTGTGTCCACCTGTACATATCTTAAGTTGAAGGACATAGATATTAGTTGGATCCAAGTTAAAAATATATAACATAGTAAAAGTCTCAATATTTCAAATTAAGGTGCAAAACTTGCCATGACACAATAATATTCTTCAATATTTATGATTAAATTCTGATGAATTGCTCAAATTTAACCACAAAATTAGTGGTCAAATCCTGATGGATCACCAAATTATGATTGTAAATCACGATAAATTGTTAGAATTGACTATACAATTATGACAAGTCACTATAATTTATTGTGTAAAAATTTTACGAACACATTTTTATTTAGAAATTGATTTGAACAATTTTCAAGTAACTCCAAATTTAATATACAATTTTCTAAAATAAACTTAACAATTTCAAATGATTAATTCAGCATAGAAAAACAATTTTAAAAAGTAATACGCTTGGACTACATTTTAAGAGGTATTAGTAGATATTCAAAGAAGAAAAAGAAAGAAATTTTGGTGTGTTTGATAGGAAGAAAATTATCTTTAGAAAATGTTTTTCAAAATATTTTTTTAATTTTTTATATTTAGTTGGTCAATTTTTTGGAAAAAATATTTTTTCTAGAAAAACAGAGAAAAATGATTTCCCTAAAAGTATGAAAAACAAATCTCACAACTGGCATTCCGCATTGATCGTACTCTCTTCACCTTCAACACGCCTTAACTTTACTTCCACCCCCGTAGGCCATAACCCCCATCCCCACTACCCCACCATCTTACCCTCCACCTCAGTTTTGATCTCTCATAGAATTTGTCTAGATTATACATAATTTTTAAAAGATATTTACAGATTACTTTATTATTATTATTATTTTATTATTATTATATGAGTGAGAGCAACAAATCGTAAAACAAAATGTATGTTAATGGCAGGGTCAATTTTGATCATCAATTTTCTATTTTATTCATTTTATTGCATCAAAAATTGTATATTACTTTTCATAACAAAAAAGTCAACTTTATTTAACTATTATGAAAATCATTATACTATTATTTGTAATGAGAAAATCACGTAATTTTACTTAAATATCTCATAAAGTGAGACATTTTTTTAATTTCTCCGGTACCTAATCAAAAAAAAAATTCATATAAAAAATAATTTAATAACTCTTGTCATATTTAAATTAAATTGAGTGACTTTTTTGTTATAAATATAATTTTAAAATGTTTATATAGTAAAATAAAAAATGAAATAACCATCGTGAAATTATTCTACTTAAAAAAGTTAGGGAGCAAAATGGGTATATATATATTTTATATATATATGATTTACAAGAAAACAAAAAAAGCTTCAAATATCTTTTTATATTTTGACATAATGCTTCTTCAAATATCACGACAAGACTGCAAGGGATAATCAATTATTTACGTGAATACAAAGGGGGAAAATCCTAAAAATTAGTACATTTAAATAATGAATTTTATTTAATAAGACTATTTTATTGATCAATCCACTTGTCTTTTCTTCTACATTTGGAACACGTTAAAAGAACCATCCTTTTTAAAAAAACATATACTCGGTGTTCGATATTCGTAATAAAGCTCGATTAAATTCAAATCGTGCATAGCAGGATTTAATTCTGAAGATGGTACAAAAATTTCTTTCATTTTCAAAAACTCAAACATGAAACCTCTATTAAGAGTGAGAGAATTTTAACCATCTCACTACGATTCATGTTGATGAAACTTCCCGATTTTACTAAAAAACAACAAACCTATCCCCTTTTTGAATATATATTATCACAAACAAAATCTCTCTCTCATATAATGTTAAATAAACAATAAAAATTATGGTAGTCGAATTACTTTTATCTTGACTCCTTTGTATACTATCGTCAAATAATCTTTTATTTTGCTATTATTTTTACTATTAATAATCGTGACGCCACCAAATTGGGGTGAGACGTAATTGACACTTAATATTATTATCTATCGAGTGAATTATGTCCTATATGTCCGATAGTTAAGTGTAATGCAAAAATATTTGCAATAACTTTATGTATTAAGAATAACAAAATCAGCCCATAAAATCATAATTCGTTCAATCTATTTAAATTTAAACGGGTTAATGATTCATTTATTTTATTAACTAAGCTCATTTTGATTTTATCTCCTACATTTTCAACACCTGTTACACAAATGAGGCAGACTAGATGAGTACCACCGATAAGGCACCTAATAAGTTTTGTTGCCCTACCTTAAAAATGATTTTTTGTGATAATTAATTGACGATAATAATTTAATTGCCGTTAAATATATTATTTAGTGGCAATTAACATTCTTTGTAAATGTCCTTAAATTTTATAGCAACATTGAATCCAATGACAATTAACTAATGACTGTAGACTTCAACACTCTTTATTAATGTGCATATTTATTATAATAATGAATTCTGATGGTTAATGTTGACACTCCATACATAGAGGAACATAATTTTTCTGTGATAAAGAAATATGATCGATGAAGAGTAATTCATATTATTACCACAGACACATAGAGCACGAATTGTCATCTAAGACGCCACGTAGGACACATGTGTTTATTTGTTTCAATTTAAATAAGTTTAATTTATGTAAATCCAAAGTTGAAGGATAAATATATCGACTAAGATCAAATTAAAAAACACATTTATATATTATACGTTTTACAAAATGTAGACCGGCAGAGCGATTTGCTTGACCAGTTGTTAGCTAAGAAAATTGAATTCAGAATATATTTATGTTCACTTTTTTCCATAATGTACTACTACTATTAATTGTACATTACACAAGACTAGAAGGTTGTACATAAAATATTAAGCCCGCATTTATATACTCACTATATATTTATAAAAAAAAAGTCTTCATACAATTAATTAATATCAGTTACATAAGTCACAAAATAATTCTTTTCAATTTTACAGGGTCACTTCATTAAGCCTAATATATCTTAGGTATGTCACAACACCTAAATTTGGCATTTACATCTTTACCATTATAGTGTAGGGATTAAGCATGATTCCTAGACCTATTTATTAAATATGAAGTAGGGAGACATAATGCCTAACCTCTAAAGGTAGTTCTATACATTTATTTATACCTAAGTTGTCCTTGTTAGGACCGAAATAATCAGGTGTCATGCGTGAGTTAGCAATGCAAACTTTGAAAGATCACGAGTAATAAGACAAACGAGAAATATACTAAAAGATATAAACATTTAACGTGGTTCGGTCAATCAACCTACATCCACAAGAGAAGATGATCAACTCACTATATAAATATGAGAGTACAAAATATCGAAAGAAATAACCTCACACTAAGGATGGGCATGGTATGGTATATACCGAATTACCATAACATACCGAAATTTTTAATATCGTGATTTTTTGTATTATGGTATTTGGTGTGATATATGGTATATATTTTAATTTTTTAGTATTCGGTTCGGTATTTGGTATTCTGAAATAACATACCGAAATACCGATACCATACCGAAGTATATAGTTACATAAATAACATATATATATATATATTATTAAAATACAAACAAATATGCAACCTAGTATTAGTATAAACTAAATGTTTAGAAGTTGAAACTTTGAATACTCTATTTTGATTAAAATGTAATTGATTAACAAAAAGAGTTATTTGTACTTTATTTTGAATATGTATTTCTACATGTGTAATGTGTTAGTATGATACAATTGAAACCTTTTTTTAATTGTTGAAGTCATAATACTCTATTATACGAGTATATTTAGCTGAAGTTGAACAAACTATGGTTACCAATTTACCATATCGTAGAATACCGAAATCGAACTTCAATATACCAAACCATACCGAATTAAATTGGTATGGTAATGGTATAATTAAATACCGTACCGTACCGTACCATACCATGCCCACATAATTCACTCAGAATAAAAAGAGGTTCACACAAGTGATAACCGTTTCTCCCTCTACACAAAACTCTCAAAGCCCCTAGGACTATACATTGCAGTGGCGGAGTCAGGAATTTCACAAAGGGTGTCCAAAAACGGGGGGGGAGGGGAATTGTTGCTTGTGAGATTAGAACACATGAACACCTAAGGCTCTTTCAAGGCATCTAATTAAAATCACTAGGCTACAACACCTTGTTCTATTAAGGGTGTCCAAAATATGTTATTTAATCACTTCGTGTATCATTTTACTTATATATACGGCATTACACCCTCACTATAGGGTAGCTACGCCCCTGCTATGTTGTGAATACTATCAAATTAGAAAGAATGAGCCTTTATTTATAGACTCATAAACATTTTCTACCAGAAAAGGACTTTTAAGAAAAGGAAAACTCATTTCAAAATAAACGACCCACCTAGGCTAAAAACCCATTTAAAAAGATCTGACCCGTCATCTGCCCGATTTTTTTCGTCTCTTGTTCCCCTTAGTCTCTCTTCTTGCTTCCTCTTCTTCGTACCTCCTTCAATTCATCTTCATGCTTCCTATGATTATACATTCTCCAATAGTGATTTTGATATGTAACAATAGGGTAATGTCATCAAAGGTGAACATTGATTATAACCATCTTGGTCATTTGGACAACTAATTCTTAGGCTTAAAATTTATAAAGTAGAATAACTTTTTTTATTGTCGAAGGTTATTTCTGTGTTCAATCCCCCATTTAGCACCTTCATCAATGTTTTAGTTATGCCTACCCCTTTCAATTCTTTCATGCAGCCTTTTGAAATTGTCTTCATTGAACTTTCAAGCTTTTGTATGATTCAAATGATTTCTCTGCTTTTGCAGCATAACCAGCCACACACTTTAGTTGAAAAGTAATGGAATCAATTGAGCGAATAATTGAAGAAATAAAAGTATAAGCAGAAGCTGTTGTGATTTGTAATCTGCCATTTTTGGGCTGTCACAAAAAAAGGTTGAGAATAGCTTTAAAACGGGTGGGTTTGAGTTTTGTAGCGTAGATGGGTCGGGTTGTTGGGCTGGGTTTAAAAATCTAGGTGGACCAATAAAATAAAGTCATTTGTCTAATTAAATGACTTGTCATTTGCCATGTCATTCTGCTGTTAATAAAGGGCAATTTTAAACCTTAAAAAAAACGTTGAGGGTATTTCTGAACAAATAGGTGGAAGGAGGGCATTTTAAAACCATTTATGATACGTTAAGGGCAATTTTAACCCTTTTCTCTTCTTTTTTTCCGTTTAATGTTGAAAACTGCTTTAAAATCATTTTAAAAATAAAATAGTAATTTATTATTTAATCCTTTTACATGTAATCAATTTTAATTATTTAAAAAGTCTATTTTTTGTGGTAATGATACGTGGAACTTTTTACGTCTCCTATTATATATAGATGGATAATTTGGGAATATTTAAAAAAAAATAGAACTTATGCGATGTGAATTTAAATTAATCGAGCTTTTAAACGAATATGGAACATCAAGTGAAAACAAAATAAATAATTACTATGCAGTTACTAACAATGAGAAGATTGTTAATTTGTTATACATAAGCTACTCAATTTAAAAGTTATTTTTGTTTTTAATCGTATAATACAAAGGACCTTCACCAATCAAAATCAAGCTTTGATCATATTAAGCATCTTAATGAAGAAAGTTCAAACAATACATTTCACTTTGGGCTTAGATGGGTCAACCTTCCTTTTGGGCTTCAATCCTAGAGATAGTATTCTTTGAGTGACCAATTTTTCTTTGAATTTAGAGCATAACTTTCCATTAAGAATTTCAAATTTCAAATTTCAATTTTGTTATCGTTCGATTAATATGAATTTATATTGGTAATAATTCTCCTAGCTAGTTTCTTAGTTTCTTTAATGGAAAGACTTCTTGAGGCAATGATTGTCTTTAAATGAAATATAGGGAGGGTTTTTTTCACCATAGTTGCACCTGAAATTGACATTGTAATTTGAAGAAGGTGGTTGATCATCCAACTAAAGTATTTATACAATATCCGTACATTGCATATAAACTGTATACCAATGTATAATTATTGTATAATAGTGTATACAAGTATATGTGTATGTATATATATATATATATATATTTGTTTATTTATTTTAACTCACTCATTAAAAAAAACTCAGTCAAATGTTATTATGATGTAGTATATAATAATTCCTGAAATCTAATTAAAAGTCTACCAAATTAATGAATTTCACTCTAAGCTTTTCCAGTCCTTAAATTATGGTTTTAAGCCCAATCACTCAAATCTCAAGTCAACTTTTATATTTCTAGCTCGAGTTATTAAATAAGATTTAAAACCTCAATTCCTTGCTATTTTATTTTTTCTCTTACTTTTAAATTTCTTTCTCAAGCAAAGCAAGAATAAAAATCACTTTAATACGACAACCACCAAATGAAATTAAAACTTAGAAGACATAGATAGCTAGAGAACTTCAATGACATAAAAATAAAGTTATAATATAAAGGGAAAATTATGCGGATAAGCAAATATATACTAGTTAATTAATTAACATAGCTACAGTTTGCCTTAAATTACAATTCGTGACCTACTTTTAGCTATAATTACGTGCCTCAGTTTTTTAGTTTTGTATAATTCGCACGTTTGTATAATATAATTTGTATAACTGCTTAAAGTTCATATGTTTGTGTTTATATAAATTCGTTATTTCGAGTTTATACAAAAATAGATGAATTATACAAACGTACTCGCGAATTATACAAACCAGCGAATTATACAAACGAGACAACTTAAATTGTAGCTACATCCCATAAATATGCAAACTATAGCTGTGAAGTATAATTAAGTTTATTATAGTGACTATTTGCGAAAGTTCCCCAATATAAATACTCAATCACATAACCAATAACATTAGTCCCACAACCCTAGCTAATACAATAAAGAATAAAAGGAGACACATTTTTTTCCAATAAATGAATGAAAGATGAAGACAATAAAAATGGAATTTTTGTCTAGATTGCTACATCCACTCATAAGAAAAAAATTCTTCTAAGCTTTTGATCTTTACTAGAGAGAATAAATTTCAAAAATATCAGAAATGATGTCTCAAAATCGTACAAAGTATTTATAGTATTGTCTATGCAAGTTGACCTATAAGAAATTAAAAAGAGAAAAATTTATGAAAAAAAATACAAACTTACAGAGTTAGGCTTGTTGCAAAAAGGTTTATTCAGAAGGAAAAAATCGATTATTAAGAATATTTTTTTTACCAATAACTATGTTTAAGTCTATTAGAATTCTCTTATCCATTTCTGTTCAATATAATTATAAGATTTGACAAATGAATCTCAAGACAATTTTTTCTTAATAAAGATCCTTCTGAAAGCATCTTTATGCTGCAACCAAATGGTTTAACATGTATTTTTTTTTTTTTTGTATGTTTATCTACTTTGAAACAACTTTAGACATGCAATGTCTGAAGTTATGATAGAAGTTCAACAATAATAATAATTAAAAAATTGAATTAATTTCATTCATATTTGCATAAACTCCAGGTAAAGATGATTGACTTTCAAATAAAAATGACTAAATATAGTTATATATAGCTGAAATTTAGACCAAAATGACTAACTGCAAATAGGACTGGTCATGATTATGGTTAAAAATCAGATCAAACAGCAATCCAAAAAAAAATCGATGTTTGATTTGTTTAACTGTTTGGTTTTAATTTTTGAAAGCCGATACTATTTGGTTTGATTTTGGTTTTAAATTTTGAAAATTGATATTATTTGGTTTGATTTTGATTTTACAAAAAAAAATTTGTAAAAATAACCAAACCCAACTGAAAAATTATATATATGTAAATTTATGTTTATTTATATATTATTCATAAATAAAATATAAATATTTTGTTAAATTTTAATTAATTTAAGTCTTTAACTTTAAGAACTTCATATTTTCTCAAGCTCAACACTTAAATTCTAGCCCAACTATTAGAACCCTAGGTCCATCAAAATCTATTACTTTAGTCTTTACCTACCCTACCTCATATCATATAGTCACACTTTTTCTTAATTGAATTGGATTGTTCATGTACTAGATGTCTGTGTCTATCGAGATACATATATCCTCAACAAATTTATTACTTTCAAATTGAAAAAAAAAAACGAATCAAACCGATAATAACCAAACCGATGGTTATTTTTTTTGTTTGATTTGGTTTGATTTTAAAAATTTAAAAACTGACTAAATTGATTTGATTTTAATTTTAATCAATAACCGAACCATGAATACCCCTAACTGCAACCATATATAACTGAAATTTAAGTAAAAATGACTAAACTTTAATGACATATATTTAAAATTCAGGAAAAAATAATTAAACTTCAATTGTATATATATGAATTTATATGCCTAAATTTCAGGCATATAAAATTTTAAAATATTTTATGTGAGCCTTAATTTAGTCCCAAAATCTTAAGTATAGGTACACTTGAGCCAATCTACCCCTAAACTCAACAAATTATATAATGACGCAGAGAAGGCATAGAAAAAAAAAGAAGCTAAAAATGCTTTTTTCACTGCACTATAAAATATGTCAATAACAAATAATGAATTTGGTAATGAACACTTTTTTGGCTATTTTGACACTATTACAATAACAATTAAATCAAAAAAATAACTTTTGGATCAACATCTGCAATAATGCATCACAAAGTAATAACATCAAATTGCAATAATCAGTGACAAATCACTGTCTAAGAAATAATAAATAAATTTTCTTGTGCTATGTTTTCTTCTAATTAACAAAGTTAAATATTTATGCATGATTGGTGTCTGGTTATAATTTCAATTTGACATTGAGAAGTTAACACTATTTTATAGTTCTCCGTCCAATGCATTGCTTCTTCCACCAACAAAATATTAATCGAAAACTCTAAGAAAATGACTTGTGGTTGATGCTAATGTGGGACATCGATTAGGGTTAACACTAAGCACTTTTGAGTTGCATAGTAGAATTTGGGCACGTTTGAGGAAAAATGTTATTTAAAGTTGTAACGACTCTTTCCGCCATTATAGGTGAACTAATTGTAAAAGAGATCAGGCGAGAAAACTTTTAGGAGTAGCGAGTTAGAAATTTCAGGCTACGCTACACTTGGACGAAATCTAAGCGAGGTAAAGCCTAGGGAAGTTCGGAAAAAGATTTGAACGAAATGTCTAGGTAGAGTTTATTTCCTTTGTTTCTAGGACGTTACAAAGTTAATAGGACTTTTCGGAAGTGAATTTGAGTGAGTAGAACTCTTGAGATCGAACTTGGCATGAATGGGTTGGTTTGGTACGTCAAGGTTTGATGGTGTGTTGCGAAATAGACTAACTTGGGAGGATTTTCAACTTTCTGTCTCGTGCAAGCCGCTATAGCGGGTGACATGCCGCTATAGCGGTGGATTTAATTTCCGCTATAGCAGAAGATCCCGCTACAGCGCCACTGCTATAGCGGGGTTAGTCGCAGTTAATGTAGAAAATTCCCCAAAACCATTCATTATTTTGCAATTACGTTTTGGGGAACTGCAAAGGCGACCTAGGGAAGTTTTCACGTGTTTTCCATTGAAATCATCCATAAAGGTAAGTAAATTACTTCCCTAGCTTGGTAATTCGATTACTAGGCCTTAGAATCTATGGTAGTAGCATTAAGGGAGAGTTTGGTTTGACTTAATGGTGGGAAAACCCTAGTTGGGGTGGGAATATCATGAAATTGGCTGGGGATTTGGGATTAGGATATAATCCGAGTGTATTTAGTTCATTTGGATATGATTTTGTTTTATTTTGATTCTTTTAGACCAAGAACAAGTTAGGCTTCATAACAAAAGGAAGGCCCAAGTTCAATAGAACTTTCAAGCTTGATTCGAGGTAGGTGATGGTTCAATTATTTTCCGTTTACATCATAGGTGCATATTAAATGTTCCACTAGTAATACTTGTACAATATGTGGTTAGGGAATTGAAAATGAATGAATTTGAAATGATAATTGTGTTCAATGAACTCGTTCTATTTACTTGCGCTCACAAGTGTAATGTTATTCATTTTGATTGTGATTGGGATTGTGTGATGTGTGATATTCGGCTGGCTCGAGTACCATGCATAGTACTAAATATCTTATTGATTGGCTCAGATAGCATGCTTGGAACAAGTTTACTAATGGTTGGTCCGAATACCATTCATGGTACATGAGATTGCTTTGTGTGTGGGTTCCATGAGTGAACCGGGTTGCTTACTGTATTGTTGTTGAGCATATTTGTTATGACTATATTGCATGTTGTCTTGTTTTACTAAGTTTCAGTTTCTTGTTTATATTTTGTATATTGGGAGTTGGTCGATGATCTTACTAGTACAGGGTGTTTGTGTATTGATACTGCACTTGCTCTTTCTTTGTTGAATACATGACATATTTTAGCGGCTCCTATGCGACCTCAGCTGTGAGACCGACGCTTTATGAATCCAAGGGTGAGCTGCTTCTTTCGAATTGTCATGGATTTATCTTTAATTTCTAATCCATTGTTCGCACTTAGACTCCTTGCTTTGGGGTTGTATCCTTGTATTCTAGACTAGGAATAGAAGTTTAGGTACACGACTTTCAATTTCTAGGGAGTTACTTTCGCAAATATTTGGTGATAATGGTTTTATTTATGAAACTTGTTTCAAATTGTTGGAAACTACTTTCTTTTTGTTGTTTAGTGTTGATAACTCTCAAATCACCCTCCAAATCAATTAAAAAAGTGAGCGATCATAGTCAGTAAAAAACCCAACGAAGAGTCGGGGTCGAATCCTGCAGGAAATTTGGATTTTAAATTAATTCATTTGTAATAGAAAAACAATTGGGTGGATGAAACCACCGACTTAATATGAAGTTTTGGTTATCAAATATCGCAATTAAACTAGAAATTAAACGAACTCTAGAGTTAATAAGTAATCTAGGGGTGCGGGGATTGGAAGTCAATCTCACGTAGGGATAATTGTGCTGCTCTATTTTGATGAACATTCATGAATAGGCTAAGTCATCTTCGATGACGCTAATCTTCTTTCGATCTCAAAGCATCCTTGCATAGAATCTCCTTTCGATCTCACATATATGCCAATTCTAAACAACCCAATACCTTACTCTATCCTTTCTTTCAAGAATAGGGCAAATAGATCCGACTCATAACCTCTCTTTCAAGCAAGCTACAAACATCAAACCTAAATTGCTAGTATTTGACTAATTACCCACTCTATTCAATCTCTTTCGGCTCATCAACCGAAGATCGGAAGTAGGAATTAAGTTTGCAATCTTAACCCTTTAGTTAACCCCATGGTAATTAGACCAAATTCAACAGTAGCAAAACAGAGCATAACACAGTACCACTACATTAAATTAGCACCCAATCCCATTAGAGCACCCTTAGATCTTGGGATTTTAGCCACCCATCACAAAAAGCAAATAGATTATACCTCTCATGGAAGTAGCTATGGGTAGCATGAAATTAAGCAATTACAAGCAAACCCACTTTTGATTCAACTTCAAATTGTAAGATTCAAGCACAAAGTTTTAAAACCCCAAAAGCTAGAAAAGTGTTCTTCAATGGTAAAAGTGTTCTCTCACTCTCAAAATTCTCTCTCTAAAGTTATCCAAAATATAATCTTCAAAAAAACTTCTCAATTTACATTCTTTGGGCTATTTATATTTTTCTAAAATTTGGCCCAAATTCCTACATCTGACAGCTTCGGCGATATTAGTTTGGCTCGCCTAACCTACTCGGCGAATCTCTCTTCTCTTCTCAGCTCACCTTGTGATGCTCTAGGTTTGAGGTGTTTGAACCTCAGTCGGCGACTGGTGCATCGCCGAATACCACCTTAGTTTACCTTTCGAGCATTAAATCTTTTCTTTGCACACTGTCACTTTGGACGATGTTATGCTCAGTGTGCGATCCGCCCATCATGCTAGCTATCAACAATGTTCACTTTGCACTTCTTTTTACATTTTTGACCATTCTTTCAAACATCAGTCCTTGCCTTTTCCAATTGCTTTCACAACTGCAAATCATCAACACTCTATTAGAAAAGGACATAATTAGGAATTGAGGACACTAAATATTAAGCTAAATGAACCTTAAATGAGTGCAAATCTATCACTCATCAAGCGTCATGCATGTTGGTAGATAGTTGATTCTGTCACCGGGGGTTTAGTGTGGGTGCCTCTCACGGTGAGTTTGATCATGACAAAATTGATATCAAAGCTCTAGGTTCATTGATCTCGTTATACCAAAAAGGGTCTAGTAGAGTCTTGCGGAAAGGTATGGAGACATCTATACTATTTTTCGAGAGGCTACAGAACTTTAGGAAATTATTTTTTCTTTCTTTCTTCCTTCGTGCTATTACCTGATTCCAATTGATATTTGGTGATACAAATTAGTATCTAACTTCTGTCATTCCTTTTCCTTAAATAGTTAATACTAGACATAACAGAGTGAGAATATCCGCTCAAGCTACAGAACCGGCAGTGCGAGGTCGAGGAAGGGGTAGAGGCAGGGGCAACAACATAAGAAAAGTGACACTCATCAAGGGTGGAGCTCAGGCAGCGGCTGGGCCAAGACCGACGACCTCTCCCCCACCCTAGGCTGGTATTGTGGAAGACATGGAGGTAGAGTATGAAGAGGGTGCTGAACCCGAGATGGCGACACAAGTTGGGAGTGAATGCCTAAAGTTGTTCAGCCGGTGTTGGCCTTCCTGAATGGGAGAGAGGGTATTAGAGTCACTCCTATTGTGTCGTCCACTAAGGCTCTAAGTGCTCATCTCGTACCTACTACCGCTCCCAGGATGGATGAAGCTTCAGGTATCGATGCGTTCTTTTGTCCTATACTAGGCACTATCAAGATCGAGACTGAGCATGAGCTGTTGACTAAGTTTGGAAAGCTGAAGCCTCCGTTGTTTCACGTTACTGAGAATGAGGATGCCTTTGAGTTCATCTTGGATTTCTATGAGAGGTTGCATAAGTTGGGTATTGTGCAGCAACATGGAGTGGAGTTTGTTACTTTTCAACAGCAGGGGATGCTAAGCAGTGATGGAGGGCTCACGTGGAGTGTCGTTCATCTGTTTTTCCTCCACTGACTTGGGACCAGTTTCATGCCCTCTTTTTGGAGAAGTATGTGCCTCGTACTCTCAGGAATCGCAAAAAGGATGAGTTTTTGGCACTTGAGCAGAGCAGCATGTCTGTTGCAACCTATAAGGCTAAGTTGCATGCCTTGTCTTGCTAAGCTACCCAACTTTTAGGCATCGAGGAGTAGAGGATCCGTCTATATGTGAAGGACTTGAACATTGAGTTGCCAGTCTTATATGTGCATATGACATCTACATGGAAGAGCTTTAATGAGGCAATTGACTGTGTGAAGAAATAAAAGGGGGTTAGACAAGTTGGATAGGCTAAGGTGTTGGTCAAGAAATCCAAGAGTATCGGTAATTTCAATGGTTCTTACTTTAGAAGTCCCAGTTAGCAGTCAGTCCGTCTTATTCAGTCAATCCTGACAACTTCTACAGGTGGCCGTTTTGGGATCATTCAATAGTCTACAACTCCTAGTGGCAAAAAAACTTCTTATTCTTCTATCAGCATGCCATCTCTTGATCGATGGTATTTTAACTATGGTAACTTTGATCACTTTAGGAGAGAATGTCCTTTTAAACCGACAGATAATCCGATACAACATCAGACTAGAGTTGTAGTTCCAGCAGGCAGAGGAGACAAAGGCAGGAGACGCCTTCAAGGCGGGCAAGGTAATAACCAGGGAGGTTGTGGGGGCAAAGGAAATGATAATGGGGGAGGGGAGCGGCGCAGCCAGCCGGATGTGTCGCTCGGACTGAGGATAGAGCTCAATTTTATGCTTTTTCGGGCAAGTCTGAGGCTTGAAACAAGTCATTTGAGCTCATGTTTGGCCACTCATACGAAATAGATGATTTAAATGCACATATAACATGTCTTTTATGGCAAAAAGAAAAGCATATTAAGAGTAAAATGACAAAACATATGTCGGGTAAAATTACCATCTGATCAACATACTCAAATTTTAATAAGTTTTGCAATCATATGAAGCGCACAACTCCAAAAATCCATATTCATAATTAAAATCTAGTTTTGATTGAAAATAGATGGTCAATTGAACTTTATTTCTGAATTAAGCTTTAAGGTTAACCCACTAAAATTTCAAGATTTTGGTGTTAGATTCATGATCAAAATATGTTATAATGATCAAATAAGGTGTGAAAAAGTCATCTCAATATTTTTCACCTTTTTTTCATAAGCTACGCTTTGAAGATCTACAAAAATAATGAAGAGTTTGCATCAGTCTTTCTTTTACTCTCTCCGTTCAACAATAGTGGTGCATTATACTAAATATGTATTTTTTTTGTAAATGATGCATCACAAAAATCTTCACCTAACTATTTCATTTTTAGTTGTATGAAAATATCAAATAAAGTCAAATATTGGACGAAAATAGTTTCTCTGAGTCATAAATAATGATATGAACCTAACCATGCGGTCAAATTACTATTTGGACCACATATGAAAAAGAAATGAAGGGTTGGTTCTTTATTTTTTTTCTAAAAATATTATTTATGCGTATTGCATAATGCATTTCAAATTGATAATAAATACTTCTTCTGTTTCAAAAAGAATGATATCATTTATTTTTTTAGTTTGTTTCAAAAAGAATGATCCCTTTCCTTTTTTGATAACATTTTAATTTCAATTTTCCACATGGTATCTTTAAGACCACAAGATTAAATGATATTTTACAATATTTGACATAGCTTTAATTTATGACCACAAAATTGAAAAGTCTTCTTTATTTTCTTAAATTCCGTGTTAAGTTAAACTAGGTCATTCTTTTTTAAACGGAGGGAGTAATTAGATTTAAAGCTAACGTTATTCATTATGCAATCAGCCTTGAATTCATAAATCAAGTTATATTTATAATGATCGCTTATCTATTTTTAAATTAGAGTTGGGAGTGATCAATATTTCTTGAGTGATTAGGAAGAAAGTTATTCATATATTCAAATAAACATAAATAATGTTATATTAAGTAGTTTTATAATTGCTTTTATAAGTTCAATACATCAAATACGATGTTTGATTGTCATTTTATAATTTTACATAAATAAAATAGTTATAGTCAATCTTTCGATAACGATAGTGTTTGTCTAAATAGTTTACTTTTGGGTTGCTATAACAAAATATTGTTATAAAAAATCTATAATATAATGTACATAATAAATCAGTTCTAAAAAAACTTAATCGTTATAATGAAATATTATTGTAGAGGATGACTGTTATAACTAGAGGGATCTGACTGTAATGTTATTAGTTAATTTATTATTATTTTATACAAATAAAAGATAAAATAACTAAATCTAATATTAATTGCTACATTTTTAATACATGTGTAATTCTAACCGATGACCAAACGACCCCTAACAATATTCTCCCTTTTGAGTAGGGTCGTTCAAAATCGAACCGAGATCGATAATTCGAATCGAAAAAAAGGTATTGGTTTAGCAGTTTCGGTATTATCGTGTTATCGATTCTTAACGATTTGAAGTTTTTTCTTAATGGGTTAACCGATAACACTATAGTAAATTAATAAATTATATTTATACCATTTGGTATGTAAAGTTCTTGACTTAAGGTTTAGTGTCATACTTTTATTTGATCTCTCTATCTCAAACTCTTAGTTATGCTACAATGTGCTAGTGTTTGCTTTTGAGTAAGATAAAATCTATCAACTCATGTGCATGGTTCATTTGGTTTGTCACCTTGTTTCTAAGTGTTTTTCAACGATTTCTTTTGTGTTAAATCTTCGCTTTTAAATTGCTAACCGAACCGATAACTATCAATAACCAATAAGCCAATAAGCCAATATCATAATGATTTAACATGTCTACAACTTGATAATCGATAAGTCAAATCAATAAACTTTATAAACGAACCAAATCGACCAATACGCAACCTATTTTTTTAATCAACAAATGAGTGTAGGGGAACGTAACACCGACCTTTGGCAATTACATTCAAGTTTTTATCCAATCTTTCATGTCGACTTGCCCAACCTCAAATTAAAAAGCGGCACACAGCTGATAGAAAAGAAATTCTACAATATTAAAGTCAATCAATAGTTATAATAGAATAATAAACGAGATAAGTGTGCATAATAAATCAACTTTCCCAAAGAAATAGTGATACTCCTCTGTCCAATAATAGGTGTCTATTATTGATTTGGCATAGAATTAAGATTAATATAAGTCATCTAAATATTAAAAAATGAATAGTAATTAATAGTAAAAATAAAATAAGCATAATATAGTAAATTATTTATTAATTTTATAAATTAAACAAGAATTATTAATTAAACATCCTAAAATAATATAATGGACAAATAAAAATAAACGGAAGAAATATGAGTCTAGCTCTATAGACTCAAATACATA
The DNA here is from genome assembly GCA_018342035.1 of Solanum appendiculatum. Lineage (NCBI taxonomy): Eukaryota > Viridiplantae > Streptophyta > Magnoliopsida > Solanales > Solanaceae > Solanum > Solanum appendiculatum. The sequence continues at coordinate 602,878 of JAGDQO010000782.1, forward strand.
AATCTGAAATGACAACAATATTGTCCAAAAGGAAATAGACAGAAAATGTAAAGTAGAATCAGAGTTCAATATTGCGGATCGACCAAATAATTAGGGGTGTCACTGTTTGGTCGATTATTTTAAAAAAATTATATCATTTTAGTTTTTTAGGTATTTTATTATGTAATATCAAAATAAGATTTCTTAAATCATTTCAATCATATCGGTTTCTCTTCGGTATCGGTACAGTTTGGTTAATTTTTTATTTTTTTTAAAACTTTTAAAGTATCACCTCAAAATATTCTATCATTAAAATATTTCTTTTACAAATATGTTCTTTAAGAAGCATTTCAATTCTTTACCAAGAAGTCAAGAATGTATCTTAAACATTTAATAGAAGTGTTTGCATAGGTTTTGCCGTATTATTTGATGGAGTATCTATTTATAGTATCGTTTAATTTTAAACCTAATTAACTAAAGGATAATTAAAGAGCAAAGACACAAAGTCGTCCAGTCACCACAGACCTAGGGCCTAAGTTATATTTATATATGAAAAATGTTATAAAATGTATTTATATATTAAATTTAACATATTGTTATTATATAAAATATATTTGCATACATGTAAGGTTATTCAGTTAGGTTCGAGAATTTTTTGATTTTTTTTTATAAATTAAAAAGATCATCCCAATTGTCCGGGACGGTTATACACTTAAATAAGAGTCCACGATTTTAGTGAAAAAATAATATAAATCGATTCAGTATGATTAGATTCGACCAATTCGATCGATTTTTCATATTCTTTTGACACCCCTAAAATTTCACGTTAGTGATCTCTAGAAACAGTAGTAAGCTCTAGTAGTACCAATATTTGGATCTAAAGTGTAGTATGAATACAACATATGAAATATTATGAACAAATAGCAGTCCATGGATGAATGATACTAGACAATGGACCTAAGTACCTAACTATGCGGTCCTGAAATTACTATTTGGACCACATATAAAAAATAAAAGTACAGACAAAAATAAAAATAAAAACGAAATTAAGGTTGGATTCTTTATTTTATTTTTTTTTGAAAATATTAGTCACGTGGAATGCATTTCAAAATTTTGTAGACAACTCCATAATAGTTATCTCGAGCAACAGATGTGGTGCAGTGGATGAAGTTGAAACTGCTCCTCCCTTAACTAGATGTCTCAGGTTCAAATCCTCGAATGAGGCCCTACACGGCACGAATTCGAAATAGTCGAACTCCAATGCAGGTATCGAATACTGGGTGTGAAATAAAAAAATAAAAAATCTCGAGCAATTAAAAGTCTCGAAATATGATTCAAACTTCTAAAACTAAAAACAATCGGATCTCATTTTACCCCTACAATTAATATGGCCTTTGGAAGTTTAAATCTAAATTATTATTTTTCAAAAGCTAATTAATATGAACAAAGGGTAAAATAGTAAAGTTGATCAATCTATTAATGATTTCTTAATTATCATATAAACTAAAAAATGTGCATGTAATATGGGATGGAGGGAGTATATGCAACTTTTTAATTGCTTTTTTATCACTCTCATTTTATAATTTCACATAAATAAAATAGCTACAATTGAACTTTTCGATAATAACATTGTTTTTCTGAATAGTTTTAGTTTTGCGTTAGTATAGCAAAATGTTATTATAGAAAATCTAATATCTAGCATAACTTGAAAACCAATTCTAAAAAAATTTACTTCAATTGTTATAAAGAATGATTATCATAGAAAGACCTGATATATTATTATAAGTTAATTATGTATTACTTTATACGTATTGAAAGATAAAATGACTAAATTCTATATAATTAATTTTTACGTAATTTTTAATACATGCATAACTCATACCGACCCAAAACTACCCCTATCAACATTCACTCTTTTGAGTCAACAAATTAACACCGACCTTTTGCAATCACTTTCAAGTCTTCATTTTCTACTTTCTATTTAAAAACGGCGCAGCTAAAGGCATTCTAAAAGAAATGAAGCTAAAGTGGTGTCGACAGTACGAAGAAAATATTTTTCAATTTTTCGATGTTCGATTAATTAAAATTTCAGAAAATATATTTTTAAATTATGTAAAAAAAATATGTAAAATAATATTTTTTACTTACATATTAAATACAAAAAATAAATAAAATACTAAAAAAGCCACATCACTTCGTCATTTATTATTTACTTTCTCCATCCATCTTTATTTGTCGAATTATACTAAAAACAAATATCCAATAATACCGTCCATCTTTACTTGTCAAATTATACTAAAAACAAATATCCAATAATACTTATTCCATTTGAAAAATCAAAAGATAATTTATCCTTTTATGGTTAATTTATTCTTGCTATTAAATACTATTCATATCTAAAACATTTTGTAAAACATCAAATTTAATATATTCAAATGATAACATAGTAATATTACCCCTATTATTTGTTATTTCTTAAGATATGTGTCAAATCAATAGTGGACAACTGTTATTGTAATAATCACATAACCAGTTAGTAGCGGAGCCAAATTTTTTATTAAAGAAATTTAAATTGTATATAAAAGAGCAGTATACAAAGAAAGTAATGAGATTTAATATATCTAATATTCAAATATAAAGAATAACTTCAACTTTATATATACAATGTAACTTTTATCGAATAAAATTAAGAAATAAACCTCTTACAATATTAGCTTTATAGCACCTCACAATAATGCTCAAAAAGTCAAAACTTTCCACTCCTAAGTGTAGTAACAGGGGACTGCAATATTAATAGAATTAAAAATGAATTCTAATTCTTGAGTTTTATTTTTTTTAAAAAGAAGAATCAAACTATTGATGGAGACAATTCTATTTGAAAATGAAAAGAACTGAAAAAATTCTAGTTAAGTAGGGAGGAATGGCTCTAGATTATGCAAAAAATCATTGTCTTGACTCTTGAAATGAGGTGGGACATGAATTAGGTTAATCATTGGGTAATTGTAATAAATAAAAAAAATTAAAAATTCCATGGGGCCTTTGGACATTTTGCAAGTGAAAGAAAATTAGTCGTGTGTTCGATATGAAGAAAAATATTTTTTAATTTTTAATTGATCAAATATTTGAAAGATATTTTTTTAGGATAATAAATTTCTTGAAAATGAGAAAAATGATTTTCTCTAGTGGTTTTCTATATTAACTAGATACAGGACTCGTGCCAGCACGGGGCCCAATATAATTTATTTTTTTATCTTAATTTATGTGATATTATGAAACTCGAGAAGTTATTGAAATTTTATATGATTTTAAAAATATTTTAAATTGTTAGTTATTGTGATTTATAGTTTTTTTTATATAATTTTAAAAGTAATATTTGTTACTCTCTTTGTTCCGATTGATGCAGCATATGATAGATTTCAAAAATTGACCATTTTTTATATGTCTTTTAAATATATTAAGTTGTTAATTATTGTAGTTTATAGTAACTTTTTAATGTAATTTTTAACTAATATATGTTACTTCCCATGTCTCATTTATGTGTCATTAATTGATAGATTTTTTGGAGTCAAGTGATTTTTTGTTAATTATTGTGATTTATAGTAATTTTTTCGTCAATTTCAAACAATATATGTTTATCATCTAATCCATTTTATGTGGTACCAATAGAATTTCTAGAGTCGATTGATTTTTTTTATATAACTTTAAAATATTTAAGTTGTTAATTATTGTAATTTATAGTATTACTTATATTATTTTAAAATATATTTAAATATTATATGTTATTCCTTTTATCCTAATTTATGTGGTATTGATAGAATTTAAAGTGTCAAACAATTGTTAATTATTGTAATTTATAGTATTACTTATATTATTTTAAAATATATTTAAATATTATATGTTATTCCTTTTGTCCTAATTTATGTGGTATTGATGAAATTTAAAGTGTCAAACAATTGTTAATTATTGTGATATTTTTAAGTATATTAAATCATTAATTATTTTAATATGCAATACTACTTTTTATATAATTTTTAAATGTTTAATCAACTAATAAAAGTGAGACATAATAAATTAAAATAAAGAAATACACAATAGTACTGGTCAGCCGACATGATAAAGTTGGTATAACGTACAAAAAAATAAGGAGCAAAAGCTAGCAAATACCAGAAATATCCTTGTCTACAAGCAGGCATGTTGACGAGCAGATGCCTACTTGTAGACTCTTATATATAGTACTAGTGGAGGTAGCCCGTGCTATGCACGAGCCCAATATTTATTTTGTTGTGATGAACTTTAACAAACAAAGGTAATTTGTAAAGGCTTAAGTGGACGGCCTGTCAGCGTGATGAGAGATGACAATCAGAAGCTGAGAAAGATAAATAACGAATAGCTATATAATAGAACAAAGCAAGTAGCATTACACTTTGAGTATGAAAGATTAAGCAAATTTGGGTGCGCAAGGTCATGTCTGTACAGAAACTGTTGAAGCACTCAACTCAAGTAAAGGATAACAAGTAGGGGTAAATTGAAATTGGACAGTACTCCATTATTGTAGTAGGTATACGACTTTTACTGTCGATTTAACAGTAATATTCTTAAAACTTTTAGACGACTAAATTAAAACTTCTAGACGACTAAATTTTAAAGTAGTTCCACATACAGCAGCAAGCAAAATGTTAGATGATTTGAAATCTTGATATATAATTTTAGCCTCTGGGCTGTGGACATATGTCGGTTTTTTAGCTGCCTCGAGAGTAACCTGCATCCAGAGATTTCATGATAGTGGTTGGAAATACGCACTCCTCTGTTCAAGATGTACCAAAATCATATGCGGATTAAAAAATTTGACGTTTATGGGTTTCTATAACGAACTAAGTTCACAGTAAAATCTTTATGGATATTTAATAAATTTCTAGGGGTTGCAAATGGATACCCCGGTTCACTTCTGAATAGGTAAGTGATTTTTTCCTATTTACCGAGAAAACAGTTAATCAACTTGTCAAGATGAAGAAACAAGCTTTAAACCCTTTTCATTCTTTAAAATACACACACACACAAAAATATGTTAAAGCTATTCACACCTTTCTAAATAAAGAAGAGATACATAAGATAAAAGAGCAATAGAGTTAAGAACCTCAGGGCTGTAAACATCAAAGAAGTTGGTTTTCTGGTCTTTGCTGGAGTATTTCCCATTTGATATATGTGGAATTACTATCCTTGTTTAAGTAGTGATATCTAGTATCGATAAGGGGTTAGTCCTACTCCTAATATAATCTCGGAGAATAATAAAAGCATGTAATGAAATTCTATTTATCCAAGAACAAACTAACCTGCTTCAATTAGAGAATTCAGCATAAGTCTTACAAGGGGCGGCGAAAGTTTTGGACTTCCTGTAGCAGTACCTTGTTCAACAGTGTGAAGTAATTGAAATGCTTGATCAATTCTTCAGGCATCGCCCAAACCTTGCCGGGAAACATATCAAACATGCATAAATATGTTGAATCAACTCACGGGCTACAGGTTTTAAAATAATTATATGGAAACCACCATGGTACAAATACCTTTAGAAGTGTAGCATAAGTGATATTATGAACACCACAACCCTCTGGGCCTAACATTTCATCAAAGGTCCTCAAGGCAGATTCTATATCAGCAGAATGAACAGAAGCATGCATCATTGCATTCATAACAATGGTGTTCAACTGTCCATGTCACTTCTTCGCAATCTCAATTTTCACAAAAATGTAGAGATCAATGAACAATTTTGAGAGTTAAAAGAAGTTGTAAGAAAATCAAGTACTTTAAAATTAACTGTTCAAATTAGTTTTGTATTACGACAATGTTTTACAATTTTTTGGATAAAAGAAATTCAAACATTCAAGCTACAAAAATATTATAATTTATACTCAAGATTATGCTTCAGGTAGATTTAAGTTCAAGTGTCAATGAATTGTTAGCCTAATGATTAAAATGTTGAGGTGAAGATGCTAAGACAACCGACATTTTAAAAGACAGGTAAGAACTCCTTTAGTGTAACGTGGGCTCTAAACCTTGTAAGTCGATTATGGGGAAAATGTTTAAACTTTTAATAGATCAAAGGGACATCTGTCCGATAAATCATTAAAATGTCTGGGGACATTTCACGCATAACTATCCAAATTATCAGCTGAGTGTCACTCGACAATCTGCCACTGGATCACCCGTGGAGAAGAACCAAAACAAAATGATTCTGCCTACCACTATATATCTATATGTATGGATCATAATATTTCTCTAAAACACATGTCTTATGGGGCAGTGAACATGTTAAGAACAGAAATGGGGTACACAGATATAGAAAAAAGACAGCTTTTCTTGAGAAGCTACCAACTCAGCAGGAGGAAGAGTGTGAGTGAAAGGATACAAAAATGTTTCTCTAGAGTGAAAAGGGTGATATGGGTAAAGCTCAGATCAGCAAGAGAAATCAGGAAATTGGTTTGGTTGAGGCTCAAATATGGTATATTTGGTCCAAGATGAAAAACACATGAGTACAAACTACTTTTATTGAAATATCAATGTTCATTATGTTAAATTTATAAAATTAAAGGCTACAGTCAAACTGAATACAAAATAAAAAATTTACAAAGTAAATTGTTAACTTCAAATCTGAAAAACTATAACCGTATAATTGTAACTTCCTATCTAAATACAAAATAAAATATTTACAAAAGTTTATAAGCGCAAATTTGATATAATATATGCAAACATTGAAAATTATAAACTAATTAAACATATATTAACAAAGTAGATTATAATTAATAGTATGTTTTATTTATAAAATAGAATAAAATTATATATATATATATATATATATATTATGCCGGTTTGGTTTGGGTTCAGATAGAAGTAAGAGACTATGTGAGTTTTGAATAAATCTTCTTAGTTGCTCTTTTGTTGATCAAATATTTGTATGTGATACTATAGGGTCTTATTTTCTGAAAGTAGAAGAGAAATTTTACATTTTACACACTTTAGTTGCAGGTAAAATGATTGAAGTTATTTCAGACAATTACTTTGTTTATATGCATTGACCTAAAATTGAAAGCACTACTAAAATCTGAAATCCCTATTTCAACAATCGAACAAATATCGACAAAATCCAACTGAGAGAAGGTTCAAGAGAAAACAAGAAAGAGAAAAGGCATTAGCCTGAGTAAAATCGAAGCTAAGCAGCTGGAGAAGCTTCCAATTTTTTCCAAATCTTCTGCTAGTGAATTGTCTACAAGCTTTAAAAGGTAGATAGTAAATAATTGGAAATAGTATGAGTCTTTTTGTCCAGAAAGGAAAATGTACATCTACATAAGAACGAAGTACAAGAGAATTAAAACATACACTTTATAAAATGCTAAAAGAAGCTCGGGTCGGTAAGCTGGTAAGACACCCGAGAGGTGCATACGAAGTTGCTTATATATATATATAGAGAGAGAGAGAGAGAGAAAGAGGGAAAAATAAAGGCACCAAATAACATGCTTTTTTGACTTGCCTCATCCTGAAAAAAGGAAATGTTGAAATTGAAAATCATAGGGATAGGTAAAATGTAAAAATGAGCAAGAAACGAAGATAACTCTCATATTGAAAATTGTAAAGGGAAAAGTTTATATACCAGTCATTCCTTCTGACCTTGAAAGCTTTCTTCAAGAATTTCATTTTGATTTCGAGGAATTAATGAAGATAATACCATAGCAGTAATCTTAGGAGAGTGTCAGGTGAAAGTTTCATAGGAAAGCCTTTTGAATAATCTCATCATAAACTATATTATATGTTGTGTCGTCGTCATGACTCTCTGGGTTTGGTGGTCGAATTAATATCTTCACATTATTTGAAGCTTTTGCTCTTAATAATGCAACGTAGAGCAACCATGTGAAAATACAGGCTCTCGTAAATAAATTCCTACAAAATCTAATGTTTGACCTTGTGCTTTATTAATAGTCATCGCGAAACATAATCTTATCGAAAATTGTGTTCTTTTAAATTGGACTGGTAACTTTTCATCTTGTGATGACATTAATGGAATTCTTGGAATGAATACATGTGTATTTTTAAAGTCATCATTTGTAATTTTTGCACTTATAACATGTGTTTTAAAATCACAACATGTCAGTCGTGTACCATTACACAAACCTTCACAAGGATTCAAATTTCGCAATAATATAATCGGACAATTTTTCTTTAATACTAATTTGTATGGGAGCAAACCAGCAGAACATGAAGTATGTAGAAAGTCTTCATATTGACTTTGATCAGTTGGTTCCACAGTTTCATCGATTGCAACATATATTTTAGCATCCTCGGGAAATTTATTGATAAGCATATCATTTATTTCGTTAACGAAATCATTTTTTGTTGTCAAGATCGCACGAGAACTTGTGGAAGTTGAATCACGGAAGAATTCAGGTAAATTAGGAAACGTTGCTTCAAATAATATATTCAGCGATTCTTGTTCAGTAGTAAAAGGAACAATGAATGAACTGGGAATTTCAATCTTATTTTCAGAGTTCAGGGGTTCTTTTCCATTTCCAATTCTGATCAAATATTCACAAAATGCAGGATCTGTTTTTGCACGTATGTTTTCTGATAAGTGCAACTTTTCCAATCGATTCCAAATGTCAGAATATAATAGACTTTGATAAATAAAATCATCCCTTTTTCCATTGCGAGCAACTGGTAATGTTTGTCTAAAATCACCACCAAAGACAATAACTTTGCCACCAAAAAGTATATTTGTGTTCAACAGATCTTTCAAAAGTAGATCAAAAGTTTCAATCATTTTCTTTTTCGCCATCGAAACTTCATCCCACACAATCAATTTAGCATCTCGAATTAAACAGGCAAGTGAGCTTTGTTTGCTATATTGCAACTAAAGTTTTCATCAATTTCAATTGTAATTTTAAAACGGGAATGAGCAGTGCGGCCACCAAGAAAGATAGAAGCTGCAACCCCAGAAGTTGTTGTTGCTAAAGCAATGTATCCCTTAGATCGTACGGCAGCTAGTAAGGCTCGATATAAAAATGTTTTACCTGTTCCTCCCGGACCATCTATGAAAAAAGCTCCTGATTTGTTAGAAAATATTTTGTCTATAATCACATTATATGCTGCTCGTTGTTCAAGATTTAGTTTTTTCTCTAATAATAAATCTTCTTCACTAACAGTTATGTTTCTTTCAAAATAAATTTCTTTCGCTTCCTTAGCAGCTATAGAAGGCTTAAAATTTTCTGGGATTAATCTATAGTCATTAATGTTATGTCCCATTGAACATAGGATATCATTAATATGGTCTAGAACTTTATATTGAACATTTTTTGGTTCACTGTTTGGTAAAATTTTGAAGTCCTCAGACATAGGTGCTTCAAATTTCTCCCATAACATCCTTGGATTAGTAGGATCACAATATACCAATAACATTGCAAACAAACGTCTCAAACTACATGGCATTTGATAACTCACTACTTCTATCATACATTCAGTTAAATTATTGTCAGACTGAAGCAATCCACTTTTTTCAGCGGACTCTCTAAATGTATTGTAAGGTATGTCATAGACAATTTGAAGATCTCTGTATGATTTTGGCCCTCTTATATTCATTAATAATAGTCTCAAATAATATCTTTCGCCTTCTGTTGGATGACATGTAACAACACGTCCAATAACATTGCCCTTTTTTCGACGGCTTCATATCTTATGTTTACTGACCAGACAAAGTGTTGTGGAAATTCTTTGTACAAGAGATTGAGTCTTTTGGCATCATCATTTTCTCTATTCATAACAAAAAATTATGTTAACATTGTTCTCTTAATCATAGGGTTATTTATGATTGTATCAACACTCATTGTACTTCTAAAAGAGATAAATTGTTGTCCCTCAAGATGTAACTGAAGATGATAGACACTTGGATTCATTTCGTTAATTGGAAAACCAAATAAACGCCATGTAGCCTCTGGTGGAGAGACCCATCTAGCAGATCGATATTCCTCTATTTCATCAATTTCAGTATTCATATCATTGTTATGTATATGAAATGCAATCTTATCATGCCCTTTACAAATATATTTATAAATGTATTTAACAGCTCTAATATCCGAGCAAATTTCAACATTAATATGACAGTTGAATTTGCTAAGTAAGAAAGGATTGTAAGGAACAACCCATGAGTTATCAAGATATTGAGCTCTAACTTTAACAACATCTCCTGTTTGCCGTCTTCTATAAATTGGATATGAATTTTTTCCTTTTGATGTTTGATCAGCAAAACTTTTTGGATACTTAAATTTGCAATGATCTTGTTTTCGCATATATGATCTTGTTGGATCTAAGTTGCCACAAGGTCCATGCATCATATGTAGGCGAACAAGTGACCGCAAGTATTGTTGTGAATTAGAATTAGGTAATTCGGCACAAACAACGTTATCATAGGATTCCGGAGTGAGTAATTTGTATTCATTAGTAAGTATAACAAGGAAGTGTGCATGGGGTAAATCACGTTTCTGAAATTCTATCGTATACATAAAAGCTGCCACCTTTCCAAAGAGATTTCTTTTCAATATATCAGTTTTAAGTTCTTCAATCTTTGCTCTAAACACTCTGCTAATCAAATCAGGTCTATTTTGTGCCTCATCAGTTAATGATAGATGGTCTTTTATTTCTGGCCATGATGGGTTACAAGTCATTGTTATGAATAGATCAGGTTTACCAAAATGTTGTACCAAAGCAATAGCATCCATGTATCGTCGACGCATATCTCTAGGTCCTCCAGTAAAGGTGACAGGAATAAATGTTTGTTTTCCAATGTTGGAAGCATTTCTTTCTCCTAGTCTTAAAACATCAAAGAATCCTTGTAATATTTATGTTCTAAACAAATCTGGGTTAAATACAAAGAAGTCTAATCTTTGTGTTTCAAGTTTTATAAATACATCTACTGAGAATTGTTGAAATAATCTTCCAGAATGTAAAGTTTCATCTGTTTCATCTTCTCTCATTTGAAATTTGTAACAGTAATATTCACGGATAGATACAGTATCCCTTTTTTTCTTTCCTTTCTCTAAATTTTGAGCCTCCATGTCAAGATATCCATCAACAGAACCCATATTTTTAATACTTGGTAAATGTTCATGCTCACAATAAGCTTGTCGTCTAGATGTTTCTTTTGGAGGCGTTATTTTTTTTATGCCACAATGCCAACCACTTTGACCATATGAAAATAACAATGGATATTGTAGTGGATCATAACATCCATAATAGTAGTTCAGTATTTGAGATTTATTGCTGCGAGTATAAATTCAAATATGAGGTGCAGAAGTAATTTCGCTAAATTCTTTCTCAACCTATATCGCTGCCACTTCTGATGAGGTAGGAAGGTTGTATACTCGTTGATCTAAACCCGAGTCACATTTAAGAGCAATATAAAAATTTGATAGATTTGGAACATCTATTAAGGATTTCAAGAAAATAGAATATGGATTAATGCTCAGTATATTCATTAATTTTTGGACTACCGACTCATGAACTTTGTCTGAACAAGCCATTCTATTAGCTAATTCATTGTCGGTATCATAAAAGTATAGTTGTAGGTTTCTTGCTATTTGATCAGGAGGGAGTAAGTCATTTATAAAGTGATACATCTGACCTTGAACTCTAAATGTGTAAATACCATGATTTCTTTTTGCTAACTCTTTATCATAGTTCACACCAAGTGATGTAAATGCAAACACATTATTATATGTTCTAATGTATGTTCGAAAATGCTCAAATTCTTCAGTATTGCCCAAATAAAGATCACGTAGTTCAGTAGGTACCTAGTTAGAAATCAACTTGATTGAGCCATTATTGCAACAAAATCCAGGAGATTCATATTCAAACCTTTTTGCACCGCAAAATTTACAGTTAGGAACAATCTTTAGATGTACATAGTCTGACTGTAGTTGATTTATGTTTATCCAACTTGTTTTGTGTTGTCTGTGAGCTACATATTTTTAGGTGCATGATTAGAATAAGGCCACAAATAGTATATAATAATATTATAACAAATGATTGGTACAAGCCTTTCCTTTGAATAATCTTTGAAGCTTTATCACATTTTGAGTTAGATGTGCCAGATGTCGAGCGTAATATCACAAAAAGCAATAAGTTATTTGCATATATTAGTTGCCACAAAGGGAGAATTTTTGTTGCTATGATACTGACCTACTTCATACGCATATAATGGAGTAACTATGTTATTTTCCTTATCAGCGGTGACGGGCAAAGTTGCAAGATGGAGTTCATTGGCTAACCCAAGTAACAGAACATACATTTATTGTTATTCCATTATAACCACATGTATAAATTTCAAGTTAACAAGAAAAGTTTACTGATGTCACCTGTTGCTGCGAAAATAGAGAAATGTCCATTTTAGGAGGATTCTGAGAAGTAGAGCAGCAACTCTGTACATTTGCAGCGCAATGATCTTGCATATGAAAAGTTGCAGTTGCAGAAATAGTATTCCTTTTTAGCTCTTGATTGTTTGTCCGACGTTGTAGTAATTGTGTCTCTCTCTTTTCTGCAGAAACCAGTCTATACATTTCGCGTCGTCTAAGCTTCATCTCAACAGATCTTTTTGTTGAGGGGAGGTCTTCGTTCTTTTCTTTAGAAGTCATTAGCCTTGCAACTTTAGTGTGCACATCTATTTTAAATTGGCAAAAAACAACAATTCCTAGGAATTTCTTATACAAAATTGATTAGTTATTAATTACTACTACTCCTTTGTTGTTTACGGTGCTAAAATCCAATGCACCTGTTTGTTTTCATATCTCTCTCTCTCTCTCTCTCTCTATATATATATATATATATATATACACTAAGTGTAATAAGTTTCACTTTTTACCACATCTTCCAATTCAATTTAAGTGTCCTACTTTTCTTTTTGGTATGAAGTGTGAATTCAACTTTCTTCACAAAATTGAATTATATTGTATTAGCTCTATTGAATATACAAAGCTCCCATGTAGAATATATATCCAATGCTAGATGAGAAATAATAAAGTTTTATTTATAGATGATTACCTTGTCAATTTGTTTTTGTACAATAAAATATACCGATAAGTTCTCGCTAAATTTAGACATTTTCAACACTTATCTCAATTTTTTATGAGCCTCATAGTTCTACAGAGATTAAATTTGAAACCACTTCCTTGTTATTGCTTGCTTCCACAAGAATATGAAAAAGAACATAATAACACTCTTAATTTGAAAAAGCTGAAAAGCATACTCAAAACAAATAAGAACAATATTGAATTATGTCTGTGTTGGAGGTGTTATGCATGTGAGACTATATATAGGTGGAGTATGGATTTGGCTCATCTCGTTACATTTTCTCTCCATTTCGTCAAGTACACATCTAGTTGAGAGATATGTATACTTTTTAATTTTTAAAGATCAAGATTATATTACATTAACAAATATTATAACCATAATTAAGTCAACAATTTTTAGAAAACTATTCTCCAAATTTGATAAGAACAAGATATATATTCCCCACAAAAATTTTGGTATATATTAATATCATTAATTTTTGTGAGTAAATTAGAGTCAAATACTCAAAATTTTTGGGGGAATATCAATACATTTATATTTTAATACATTTAATATTTACCTTTTACTTTACTATACTTTTTTACTATTACTAATAATTATATTGTGAAGTTATTTTGTGAGTAGTTTATATATGGTAAAAATTATAAGCCGCCTATAGTAAGTTGGGATTTGAGTTAAATTTTCCTCTTTTGTTTTTTATTTTTTATTTTTACAGTTAATATTTTGTTTCCTCTTTGGCAAGAAATGTTATTAATTTATTTACTTGCCAAAGTTAGTTTTGAAAGTTTTCCTATATTATAAGATAGTAATAAAGGTCTCCGATTCTGTCTTGCAATTAACCAAAAATAAGAATAATAAATTAAGATATAGTTTGATAAAAGGATTTACGTTATATATATTGACCGTATAAATATTTTTTTTATTAAGTAGGACATAATTTTGTTTAAAATAATTAATTAGCTTTTGTAAAGAGATTTATATGTAACTACTTAATAATAAGTAATTTTGATTGGGTAAATATGTTATATACCATCAAAATGTATCGAACTTTAAATTTAGAAAAATGAGATTGTAAATTGCTTTTGAATTTGTAATTTGTGTGTGATGATTGCAAGTTGTAAGTCGCATTTATTTATAAGTCGTGTGTGATAGAGTCTTTAATTGACAAATATAAATATAAGGATCGAAATTGCCAATTAAAAATGAAATTTCCTTCCACCTCATATGAACTCTTTTTTTTAATATCCTCCTCATGATTAGCCATTTTCATTTTCTCCTCTGTTTTAGGAAAATATATATATTTAGGTTCCCATTTTCTTGATTTTGCCTAAAAGGAAGTTTTTTTCCTTCTTTGTTCGTAATTTTTTTTTTTTTTGATTGTGTGTTTTTGTTCCTTGTAAAATCTTCGAAAATCTTGAGGCTTATGCATTTTTTCGGAATTTGGGGTTGTGGGGGTGGATTTTGATCTCCAGGTTTCAGAAAAATGGTGGAAACTTGGTGAAGGTTTGATTTTTTTGGGGGGAAAAAAACTGAATTAGGGTTTTAGGAGCAACTCTTGGGAAGAGGCAAGTTTATCCTAAGATTTAGGATGTTAAATGACGGATATATCCCTGATGACAGACAGACATGTTGACCATGACCTGCCTGCTTAATCTCACTTATATATTAGTAAAGGATAAAATAAATATATATAGAATAGATATAGATAGATTATGTTTATCCAATGCTTCTACCTTGGAAACTCAACATTTAATAATATTTGTTTAGATTATATGTATGTATTTCTAGGATAGTTTTCATACTTATATACTAAACACAAAAATTAAATAAGTAAGAAATTTAATTATTTTTCTAGAAATCATTTTTTGTGAAAAATATTTTCCTTCCTACCGAACATACATAGTTATTTCACACTATCTTTTTTAGTTATTTAATTTACATTAATAATTTCCTCCAATCTCTTTTAAATGATTTTTTAAATTTATTCAAAATAAGTAATTTTTCAAAAATAAAAAAGATATAAATTAGTCTTTTCATAATTATCCTTATTTTCTAATAAATGTTTGAACAAATTTTCAAAAAGTCTTTCAATAAAGGGTCTTTAAGTAAAATAACGAACTAAATTAATGTTATTAAATGACCTTTTAATGTTTCAAATTCTTAAAAATCACTTTAAAAAGTCAGGATGGAGTAAGTACTATTATTAAACTATTTTTCAAAATAAAATTGGATTTCCACTCCTAAATACTCAAGGAGGGAAGATATTTTTAGTGGGATTGTGTTTTTTTAGTTGAAATAAGATAGTGTTCAAACTTCCAAAATGCAATATTCATATAAGAAGTCGATATGAACATAAAATAATAAAGTAAATGATATGTTATAATTGATTAAATTATACTTATAATAAAAAAAAAGTGAAACTATTGCACTAATAGTAAGCATTCTCCAATATCTTACGTGTTGAGGTTGTGAGTTGAGTTACCAATGAAACAAAATGGTATAAACATTTCAATTACAACAAATAAATAGAGTAAGTATTCAATGAAAAGATTATATCTTAAGATATAACTAAGAGTAAAATATTCAAAAACCTCTTCTAATTAACATTTTATTACGAGACGTGTAAAAGAGAAACATGACAAAAAATTGAGATGGAAGGGGAGTACAAATTAGTACTGAATTTTATTTGAAAATTAAGGAAAAAATTACTGGAACTAGGGTTCTTGACCCACACATATTACTCTTTAAAGCAATACTTTGAAAAAGTTATATAACATAGCAAGATTATGTAATTTTATAGCATATATACACGTATACATGTATATATTTATGTATCTAAAATTCCTAGTTGCTATTGTCTACATATACATACAAATACAGTTGGTCACACATTCATCTAACTTCTATTTAAAAATACATACGTACATATATAATTGACTACACATATAGTTACAATCAAATATTATTTTCGCGATATTTTTAATTAAAATGAGATATTATATGTTCATAAATACATATATTCTATTACGTTTTGAAATTAAAGTATTGTTCTACATTTTGAAATATAGCAAAATCTCACTATTTTTTTCTCTATAAAAATAAAGGGAAAAGGGTAAAAAATACCCTTAAACTATGTGAAAGGAATAAAAATACCCTCTATTTGTAGTTTGGTCCGAAAATGTCCTTACCGTCAATACTTTAGTCCGAAAATGCCCTTATTGTTATTTAATGGGTCAAAAATGCTCATTTTCCAAATAAATATATATATATTTTTAACACAACCTTTTTTTAATAATTTTTTTTAAAATTAGCAAATGTTTATCCTACTTCAATTCAGAAAAAAATAAAAATATTTCTTATTTTATTATAATTATTTTTTAAGCCAAACTATAAACGAATGACATTTTTGTTCCTTTTACATAATTTAAGGACATTTTTTACCCAATTCCCAAAAATAAATGATAAAAGTTATTTTGTATGCATCACGTGTGGATATTGCGCCAATAATAACCTAACTTTAGTACTTTAGTCGTCTCAAAATGTCTTATAAAAATATGTTTCAAAAAATAAGTGTTACTTAAAAAGTTTAAGGAAAAAGTTAATGTTTTTCTTTTCTATATGCATCACGTGTGGATATTGCGCCAACAATAACTTAACTTTAGTACTTTCACCTTTTCAAAATAAGTCTTATAAAAAAATGTTTAAAAAATAAGTGTTATTTTAAAAATTTTAAAAAATATATATTTTTCAATTATACATTTATACTTTATTTTAATTAGTAGTGTTTAAAAATTTAAAATTATGAATGTGATTTTTATCACGATAACACTTATTTTAAAACGGAGAAAAGATTCTTTAAATTTGGCACAGACCAAATGATTAATGATCAGTCTCTGCTCTCTCTTTTTTCAGTTAATGGACAGTTTTTTGGAATTAAAAAAGAAAACAAGGAATATAAACTTACTTTTTATTTGATATATATGGAAAAAAGTAGTACAAAACAGTCTTCAAGTGTCACAAAACTCATATTCACAAGATAATTATTAGTGGATAACCAATAAAAGTTGTGGTGGAGTGATAATTACTTCTTTATTCTAAACCAAGAGGTCTCAGCTTTGAGTCTCATTGGGTATAGAGTCATCTTTTTTAGGAAGCGTTTTACCCCCGATGTGGGACTTCCCTGAATCTGAATTTAATCGGACTCCAATGCAGGTATCAGACACTAGATGGAAAATAAAAAAAAAAGAAAATAATAATAATTATTAGTGGATAGGTCACTTTCCTTCCTTTTTTTGTTGTGTATTTCAATAGTTTAGCTAGAGCTTATTATGAATGGTCTCTTTTTGTAAGTTATGGATAAACTTCCACCATGTGTTGTGTGGTTAGTTTTTTTCAAACTCTTAAAAGTTAGAAAGAATGACATGTACCTAACTATTAATTCATCACGCACGCCAACATAATAATTGTGATGTCGAGATATCTCGATTAATTTTACGGGATCAAATATCTATCATGCACCTTTCATTAGAGAATAAATTTTGGTCTAAGTTTAAGGTAACTCGAGGGGACTCCACAGTCTAAGTAGATTCTTGTAAGAGGGATCCTCCTTATGATGCTACGGATGGCTGTCCGAAGTGCAAGGGATAAATTCGGACTCGGATAGGATAGGATTGTGCACGCTGGGCCCTTCGGGTCTCATATTTTGGCCGAGTATACCGTACCTCCGTCCCCTATGTTCGGTGGTCGTAGTATTTTGTTACGTTCTACCGCTGTTATTATGCCAAAATAAAAGGTTCCACACGAGCTCTTGTTCTGCGGCATAGTGACAGGACCGCTAGGAGAGTGGCTCCGGATATAGATAGGGTGAAATCTGCAGGGGTCATTAAAGTTACTTCCTAGGTTGCATTCTTGTAATTTAAATTTTACTCAATAATCTCAGTAGCTTGCTGCAAGAGGGATTAGAGTTAGTCCTAGGTTACATTTTTTATAATTAGAATTTTGTTGAGGCTCACATTTTCAATAAAATTTGAGACAAATTTTGTAGATATGTGATTTTCACCTTAGTGAGTTAGGTTAATTCTTTCCACATAAAATTTAGTATTGTTATTTTTTTGCTATTTATATTCTTCAAATTAGTCGTAAGAAATAGATAAAGTAATCTAATACATCACTAATTAACTAGCAAAACCCAGGCATAATTTAGTTCTTCCTCTCTTGTGTTGTTAGGTCATGCAAATATATCACTTAATTACTTGAAAATTTAGTAAAGAAAACAACAAATTAAATGACGTCATTTTTTAATAAACTAAGGTTGATAAACACCAAACAAGATATTAGGTGTAGTTGCTAATAAAATAATGATAGCATCCCTACCGTCATTAGTCATTATGTCCAGTTAATCTTTATTTGGTCTTATAATTATAATTTTTAAATAATAAACTTGAATTCAAAACCTAATTATTATTTTTTGGAAATAGAAAAATAACGTGTATAACCTTAACCAATCATTGTATCCTATGGTTCTGATTTTTTTTTAAAGAATTCATAAATGTCACGATCTGCTGGTGTCATAAAGTGTAGAATTATATAATTTAGTATTTATATTACCATACATATAATTTGTATAATATGTGTCATTCAATTGTGTTTTAAAATTTACAGAAAAATAGTAAAAACAGATGAATCACGTGATTTATCCTATTAACTTTGATTCTTAGCATGTGAAATAAATTTTTTGGTTGTTTTCGTAATTTAAAAAAAATAAATTAAATTATTACTTGAGCAGAGGATTCATCGATCGGAAATAGTCTCTTTTATCTTACAAAGTAGGAATAAGATTACATACATATCATCCTACTTATATCTTATTTGTAAAACTACAGTAAACATATTATTATAGTTATAAATTTCAAACTCATTAAATGTCAAAACGTGTTTATGTCAAAACTTATAGAAGCTAATGCCTTAGCAGGGGCGTATCTAAGGGGGGTCACCGGGTTCACGTGAACCCATGCTCCCCTCCCGAAATTATATATAATAGTGTTATATTTTTAAAAAAATATTGAAATATATATGTGTGGACCCATACTCGGAGTATCATATTATGTGATTATGATTGGGTGCACCTCTCTAAGTGAGGTTAGAAATATAAATCTTATATATATATATATCCAATCAAATTTATATCTTAGATCCACCTTCTTACAATAGTGCACCCCTTATCTCGAAATCCTAGATACGACTCTGCCTTAATCCCCAAAAATATGTATGTACTCCTACTTCATATATGCATTCGTTTTTACTCCCTCTAGTCCATATTAAGTGAGTTGTTTGGATACAATATATTTATTAAGAAAATTATTTTAGGATTTAAATAAAATGCTACTTTGAGTTAAATAATTTTTCAATATTTAATCTTAAAATGTTGATGGAAAGTGTCCCACATCGAACAATAATATAATTTGTGGCTTTCTTATAAGACTTAAATAATTTTTCTTTTTTTTTGAGCGTGATTTAGGTATTAAGACCTAATTTAATATGATATCAAATTCAAGCTCATTGAAGCCAATGTGGTATCCTTGAACAATGTGGAGGGATCGGAGGAGATATTTAGGATAAGTATTTAGGAACGAAGGAAATAGCTAGTGTAAAACATGTCTCATGTGTGTGTCAAACATGAGTACACATACTCAACCACATTAATAGTTTTTTTTTTTTGAAAAATTGAGGGCAGGGAAGGGAAAATGGAAGAAAATTATAATGTGAGGAATCGAACCTTCACCAATAAGGAGGGAGTTCAGGTTATTGAGATAAATCTATGGTGATCAGTTTGTTAGTAGTTTAAGTTTGCATATTTGAATTAGTTTGAAAAAGTCAACTTGTAGATAAGTTATTAGATTAATTCCTTAAAGTTAATCGAGTTAGTTATCTTTAAGTTAGTCGAGTTATTACATTTACTTGTATTTAAGTAGATGTAATCAATGAATAAAAATCATCCAAGTTTTCTTTTAATTCTCAATCTCTTTATGGTATCAAAGCCTCTCTAAACTCTCACGAGTTTGATCCAACTTTCTTTCAGCATGTCTCTATCTTCTACCACCAGTAACAATGGTGCTATAGTTTTGCCTACTACTCATATAGTACAGTAATCCAGCTGCTCAATTACCTATCAAACATCAAGATAACCTCAACTTTGCGACATGAAAAGCTCAACTAGTGATGCCGCTCAATGGACACAAACTCATCAGGTACATCACTAGAACCAAACCTGCTCCACCAACCACCATCATCCAAAAATGATAACACTATAAAAAATCCTGAATTTGAAACGTGATTTTTCCAAGATCAACTGATTCAACATGCAATGATGGCATCAATTGTAACTACCATTGCTCTCACTGTTGCAACGACTTCCTCGACAAAATTGACCTGAGAATTCATTCATACGGCTTATGCCAACAGGAGTCATACTCGCATCTTCAGCTTGCAACACCAGTTACAAAATTTGAAAAAGGCCAACAAGTCAATTGCTAATTACTTACAAGAAATTAGATCGATTGTTGATGCTCTTAAAGTAGCATGTTCACCGGCGGCTGATGATGAACTAGAAGTTAAGATCTTGAGCGGCTTGGGTCTTGAATATCATGAGATCTCTGCCGCCATAAGAGCACAAGACGCAACTTTAAACTTTGAGGAACTATTCCACAAACTCATGGACCAAATACTCTTCTTGAAACACCAAGATCTTGAAAAATCGTCCTAAACTATTACTGCTGCAATTGCACAAAAGACAAACTTTCAGTCTCAACGCTACTAGAATAATCGTCACTTCTCCGATCAATCAGGATAATCACCGGGCTAATGACATGCGTATACTGACAACCCACAAAGTGGCAGACAACCCAGGCAAGCTGTGAAATACCAATTGTGCAGAAGATTGGTCACACTAATGTGTGTCGCTCAAAATCACACAATCACTTTCAAGCAAAGGACAATTTTGTGTCAAATTATCACTCAAATGTAAATTTTTTGATTTTTGATTCTTGAGTAACACATCATGTAACAACGGATTCAGACAATCTTGAAGAATATACTGACAATGAGGAAGTGTCCATGGGTGACGGTAAAACTATTCCCATTACTCATACTGGTTTAACTCAAATAAAGGCTTCTAATGCTAATTTCATGCTTTTTGACACTCTTTGTGCTCTTTTTATAAAAAAGAACCTCATTTTAGTTGCCAAGTTTTACTGCAACAATCTAACCTCTATTGAATTTTTTCCGTACTCTTTCCTTGTGAAGGATTTCAAAATTCAAAGACTATAGGTACAAGGCCGGAATAAAAATAGACTCTATGAAAGGCCACACATGGGTCATAATCCTCCCTCCATTAATTTCACCTCTATCAAAGTCTCTCGCCAATTGTGGCATCGTCACATTGATCATCCTCATTTGAAAATTCTATATTTCAACCTGAATAAATTTTCACTTCCTATTTTCATCAAAGAAAAGTTTGAGTTTTTTAATTCTTGTTCATCATTTGCCATTTCAATTACTCACTTTAAATAGCAATGCTCCGTTGCAAACTTTATTTAGTGATTTATAGCGTCCATCACCCGTTTTATCTAATGATAAGAAGTTGTATTACTGCATTTTTATTGATCATTACACCAAATATATTTGGTTGTATACAACAAAAAATAAAAGTGAAATTGCCTCCATGCATTTTTGAAATTTTTTATCATTTGGTGAAAAAAAATTTAAAACACAAAATTGCATCTGTTTATACAGATGGTGGAGGTGAATACACGGATCATAAACAACACCTACAATAAAATGATATTAAGCATATAATTTCTCCATCTTACACATCCCAAAGAGTTTCCATAGCTGAACGATGATATCGTCACATTATCGAAACAACTAGAACTCTTCTCAATGAAGCCTCTGTACCACCTGAATTGTAGTTATTTCCTGGTCATCATGCCATCCATCAAATAAATAGATTTTCTACCCCTGGCTTAAATAATGAGTCCCCTTATCAAAAATTATTTCGCGAACAACCAAAATATTCTTCGTTAAATTTTTTTGATTGTCTCTAATTGTTAGGTTATATACTATTAATTAATCATGTGTTTAGAAATAGTGTTCTAACAATTTTCTAGATTAAATATCTAAGTGGGAGATTATTAGAGTATATACTATTAACCATGCATTTAGATATAGTACACTATAACAATTGTGATGGTTAAAAGTCTAAGTGGGAGATTGTTGGGATATATACTATTAATCATATATTTAGATATAGTATTTATTATAGAATAATTATTTATTTAGTTTTAATAGATGATATATTCGTTTATGGTGTTCGTTTACTTATACAGTAGATGATTTAGTGTATAAAGTTTTAGCTTATACACAGAGGATTAAATCATCGGTTCTTATAAGTATAGAATTTTTTGTTCACAATCTAAGATGGAAATTGGACATGTCATCAGTACGATTGTAGCACAAGATTATATGTAGTTTATCTTGATTATGGGAATGGTATAGTTCCAACTTCTCGTGTTATTGCATTATGTATGTATTGAACAGGACCGAGTAGAGATAGTTGCTTTAGACTGACTGACAAAAGTATATTCTCTAAACTATTAAATGTACTTATATTCTTAATCCTGATATAACTATTATGATCTGTATATAATAATTATCGTTTTGATTTATTAAAAGGTGAGATTCTGAGAAGGATCAATATGCCTGGTAGATTAGATGATAATAATATATATTGGTGAAATAATAAGTTAGTTGACGGAATCCATGTCTCAATATAGAGATTGATGATATGCCTTTTTGAGAAGCTTATAAGTTCTCATCGTGTCAAACCTTGCAAGTGGATTTATGAATCCGACACATGAAATAAGTTAAGCAGTGCTCTAAAGGAAATTAATCCTTGAATTAAATTCGTCAGTAGTTTAATTTATTGATTAGTATCTGTAATCTTAACATGGGGAATTTCGAAATATAAATAGAGGAGTGCAATTACGAATTTCTAGTGGAATGATTTGTAATTTATTATGGTAAGAATAATTCAAATTATTTATTTGGAATTATTTCCATAATAGGAAGCCTCAGTAATTAATTATGTGGTCCCTACCGTGCCCATATTTAACTAGAACTCTGAATTCTATTCTAAGGGGAAAAGGGAGAAGTATATGTCTTTCTCTATTCTAAGGAAAGGGAGAAGTACATGTCTTTTTCTTTTCTAAAGAAAGTGAGAAGTATATGTTTTTCTCTATTCTAAGTAAAATGGGAAGTACATGTCTTTTTCTTCTCCTCCTTGGATTAGGAAGAAATCCCTATAAATAGGGATTCTTCTAAACCTTGAAAGAATATAAGTTTTCTGTACAATACTTGCCCACCCAAGTATTGAGAGAGTTCGGAAGTGAACTTGAGATCACTGTAGAAGACCGCAAAACTGTTGTCCAACTTGTGGATTTGCTTAAAGGTTCTAGCTTGTGGCCTAGCTTGTGGATTCGCTTGAAGGTATCTGCTCACGCTTCAAGAGGTAATTCTTGAATTAAATTTTAGAAAGTTTATGTGATCTAGCATAAACTGTGGGTTATCTATTATTCATGTAAGATGCATGATTCTGGTATGCTTCTACTGTGCATATAATTTTCCAACAATTGGCATCAAGAGCCATGCTTACATCTTTATAGATAACTAAAGTATATATCATGAGAATTTTTTTTCGCAAGAAATGTGAAAAGTTTATGAAGTGTTAGTGGCGATATTGGTTTCAAAATAGCCTTACAAATTCATAAAATTCACGTGTTTTGATTGGTATATTG
Organism: Solanum appendiculatum; assembly: GCA_018342035.1. Lineage (NCBI taxonomy): Eukaryota > Viridiplantae > Streptophyta > Magnoliopsida > Solanales > Solanaceae > Solanum > Solanum appendiculatum. The sequence goes on from JAGDQO010000782.1 coordinate 626,811, forward strand.
TTGAAAGCAAAGACAAAAAAAAAAACCGCTTGCGGTGACCTATTTTGCTTAATTTGTTTTCCGTGAAAAGAAAATCAAGTGTCCAATTTTTGTTCACGTACCTTGTGGCAGTAAGAACTTCTGCACATGTAATTGATTTTTTATTTTTCTTATCGGCGGCTAGTTGCAATTTTTTTTAGGGTTGTTTCTTATTAATCCATCAAATTTGCAAAGCTTGATAAGAAAGGGAATCATAGAGGTTGTTGATGAATAAATAATCATTGAACTGATTGTGAAGTATTTTTTAACTTTATAATACTTGTTCTTAATTGATTGTTGATTCCAAACCTTATTAAGTGGCGGTGACACTCATTATTCAGGTCAATTGGATTAAAAAAAATTCTTTTTGTTCAATAATTATTTGAGCATATTATTCATTACGTATATATCAATTTGTATAAATTAAGAATTTTGTGATTAATAAATAGTTATCACTTAAGTGGTTTATTTATTTGAAATCATTGAAAATTCTTTAGACTTTATACATGTGATAATATATATTGCAATACATGAATTGTGAATTATGATTAATAAATACGATTCACTAAAATGGTCTATTTATTTGAGTCATTAGAACATCCTCAATGAATCATGTATAAATTATTCTAAGTGAATATTTGTGGTAAATATTTATTTACGTAAATGGTGATTTACCTTAAAATACTAGCAATGCTTAATTAATTCATGAGAAGAGATATCGAGGTTTTCACTCAAAAGAGAGAAACATAATATCTTGGATTCTCAAGTGCATTAATTTAGAGAATAATTTGCTATAAGAAGGTATTGAGTGTCTTAGCCAAAGGTGGGACACAATGCATGTTTCATGCTCATGAGATAATTATAAAAAGAGAATGAAAATCTGAATCAAGCTATTTTAATATTTAACTATGTCTAACATGATTATTTTTCAAATTTAGTCATAGTTTAGATGGTCATGAATTTTTTGATTTCTAATTGACTAGAAATTTGATGGTTCCATCGAGAATTATTTAGATGGGTTTTAGTTAGTTTGTCAAATTAAAATTTGATTTGAATATGATAAGGTCATTCTTTATGTCAGTTATATTTATTTTAAATTTGGAACATGATTACACATTATGATTTAACATGAATTGATATATGATAAAAATATAGATCTGATTATCTTTCCTTAAATCATTTGAATCTGAATTTGATCATAGCTTTGGAGATAAATATTATTTTAGAACTCTGATTGATCTGAAATTCAGTAGGTTCATCAGAAATGATCAAATTAAAAATATTCATAGCTATGAAGTGATTTGGCAATTTGAGGTCGTTTAGATGATTTCTTTTTGATATTTTTTTTATCTTAAAATTAATTTTAACGAAAAATTACTCGACTATGATATAGTGGTGATAGAGTTTATTCCCGATGATCTTCATGACTAAATTCTAGTGAAGTATTAAGTTACAACATTCATGCAATTATCAGATTTTTGAAATTAAGTATCTTAAATTATCATAATATTGAAGTGCTGCTACTGATTGCTTTAAGTTTATTTTGATGATTTCTTTAAAGGTTGATGCTGCTAATTGATTCAAAGGGAACCCATGATTCAAATTCGATGGTAATAAAGTAAAAATTGACAACAATGAAAACAATACATTATTGATCCTTCTTAATTTTGGTAAAAAAGTCATAATGCTAAAAATAAAATGGTAGAGTAAATATAGAGTCCTAGTTGTCTTCTACAATTATTTTTCTTATTTTTAATTTGAATATTAAAAAGTAAAAATAATTAAAACTTACCTATAATAGGCTTTAAAGTATTTGTGTAAACAATAATTTTTACCAACGGTGGATACTAGTAAAACTCAAAAGAGAAGGGAGGAAGAAGTTCTTTATTTACTTAGCTAATATACTTTTTTTCGTGTAAAATTAATTGTCATATTTTTCTTTTTAACAGTTAATTTGACTTATTTTTAAAATTAAATTAAATTAGATCAATTTAATATTTAAAAATTATATGATAAGTACTATAAGTTACAATTTTTTTCTTATTAATTTGATAAAAAAAAATATTTCAAAATATTAATTAAAATTAACATAATTTAACTTTTGAGAACGAAACTGGATAGAAGGAAAGTACAATTAGTCAGTCAGTTTCACCAAATCATAAAACATGAATTATGTGTAATGATTTGATGGTAAACTACGTTAGTCAATTATTAAGGAAGTTCAGATAAAGTTAAAAGTACAATTACTGTAGTAATTTTCTTCACTAATCCCAAAACATGAATTGTTCTAATTATTAGTAATAATAATAAAATAATGTAATAATAATAATAATAATAATAAAAATAAAATAATGAAGTTAAAAGTTTAAAAGTAACATGTCATATCTATTTACATCACTCCGTCTGTCTCTTTTTGAATGTTCCTTTCTTTTTTGGTCATGACCTCATCTTAGTTTTTAATCACTCCGTTTACTTTAAATTTTGTACGCTCCTTAAATTAATATATATTAAGGAGTTGTTTGATTTGAATTCAAGTTATGATAAGATTAGTTATGATGGGATAAGTGATGTTGATATTATTTCTTGTTGAACGTTTGGTTTGTTGTATTCAAAATAATATGCATTGGATAAATTTTAAGAACAAGTTATTTGTTTACAAAAATACCTTTCATGATTGCAAAAAGTGATCGATGTATGAAAAGATCTTAAAGGGATATCTATTAGAGTTACTTAATTCATTCTGTACCCATATTGTAATTTACTTATTCTTGTGTACCACTTATGTAATATTTATGTAATATTGGTCAATATATAATATTCTTTACCTCCACATTGGGGGTTAGGTTTTCCACTCTAACATGGTATCAGCCTAATCTATCCTATTTCTCCTCTCTTCCGCCGCCGCCTCCTCTCTCCAGCAGCCGCCTCCTCTCTTCTTCTTCTTCCTTCGCTTCTCCTCTCTCCCGTCCCACTTGATCATGGATGCCTCCTCCACCAGCGACGTCACCCTTCCTATTGCCACTGTTTTGCACATGCTCACGATTAAGCTCTCCTTCACCAATTATCTCTATTGGAAAAATCAGATGCTGCCCCTACTTTCTTATCAACGCTTATTGGATCATGTTGACGGCTCCTCTATAGCTCCTCCATCGTTCCTTCTTACGGATGGCAGAGGTTTTGAATCCTCTTTATGCTGCCTGGCTTGCTTCTGATCAACGGGCTGTCATCATCCTTAATTCTTCACTCACGGAAGAGGCGGTCTCTGAAATTTTGGGTCTAACAACAGCCCGCCAAATCTGGGTTGCGCTTGAATCTGCCTATAGCAATTCTTCCGTTGAACGCGTTCATAATCTGCGCGATCAACTTCGTCAATTGGTCAAAGGTTCCTTATCTGTTGCTGACTTTGGCCGCAAATTTAAATCCATTTGTGATCAGTTGGCTGCCATTGGGCAGCCTGTTGATGATATCGATAAACTTCATTGGTTTTTATGCGGCTTAGGAGCCTCCTTTGAGACTTTCTCAACTGCCATTCGTGCCACCAAACCGGCGCCTACCTTTCGCGACTTACTCTCATAGGCTGAGAGTCATGAACTTTTTCTCAAGTCCCTTCATGGTGCATCATCCTCACCGTCTGCTGCCTTCACTGCCCAGTCGCATCGGCAGTCCCCTCCCGTCGGTGGCCGTGGTCGCTCTAACAGAGGCGGTGGTTCAAGTGCTCGCGGTCGTGGCCGCAGGCCACCTCACTGCCAATTATGTCGTACAGATGGCCACTATGCAAGTGCTTGTCCTAATCTTGCTACCTTTGCCACTCAAGCTGCCTCCCATGACGCCAACTTGGCTCAAGCGTTTAATGCCCAATGTCATGTCACTACTTCTGCCCCTGATTGGTATGTTGATTCCGGGGCCACTGATCACATGACTTCGTCTTCACCAAGTGTTCCTCATGCTTCTCCATACTCCGGCAATGCTAACGTGACATTTGGAAATGGTACTTCTCTTCCTATCACTCATATGGGTTCATCTACTGTTTCTAATAATCTGCACCTGCGTGATGTTCTGGTTGTTCCACATCTTGCCAAGAATCTTTTGTCCATTAGTAAACTAACTCATGATAATCCGGTGGATGTTCTGTTCTCTCAATCGTTTTTTCAGATTCAGGACAGAAAAACGAAACAGGTTCTAACTCGAGGCAAATGTGAGAATGGGCTATATGTTTTGCATAATGAGCATCAAGCTTTGGCGGCTACTACAAATTCAAGTTTGAAGGCATCTTATGAACTTTGGCATAGTCGGTTAGGGCATGTTGCCTTTGATACTGTTTTACTTTTGCATAAGTTAGGTTGTTTGTCTGTTACTTCCATTTTACCCAAACCGGTTATTTGCTCTTCTTGTCAACTCTCTAAAGGACACCGTTTGTCATTTGTTTTAAATAATAAACGATCTTTGCATCCTTTGGACTTGATACATTGTGATTTGTGGGGCCCTGCGCCTATTACATCTACTGATAACTATAGGTATTATGTGGCCTTTGTTGATGACTACTCTCGCTTCACTTGGTTTTATCCTCTCCAAACCAAGTCTGGATTTGCCGCTGTTTTGTCTGTTTTCATGAAGTTTGTGCAAACTCAGTTCTCTCGGAAAATTAAGGTTTTTCAAAGTGATGGAGGCACAGAGTTTGTTAATCACACTGTTCGTCGACTATTTGACGAAAATGGCACTTTTCACAGGTTATCTTGTCCGTATATGCCCCAGCAAAATGGCAGAGTTGAGAGAAAACACCGTCATATCGTGGAAACTGGTTTGGCCATGCTTTTTAATGCAAATGCTCCTACCTCTTATTGGGTAGATGCGTTCAGCTCTGCTGTTTACATCATCAATCGTCTACCTTCAAAGGTTTTGAACAACAAGTCTCCTTTTGAACTCTTGTTTTCTGAGAAGCCCAATTATCATACCTTCAAGGTCTATGGCTGCCGAGTATTTCCATATCTTCGGGACTATACAAATCACAAGTTATCTCCAAGAAGTCTTCCGTGCATCTTTATTGGTTATTGCTCTCAATACAAAGGTTATCGGTGTCTTGATCCGGCAACGTCTCGCATCTATGTCACTCGCCATGCTCGCTTTGATGAACACTCTTTACCCTTTTCGGGCGTTACTTCATCAAAGGACTTAAACTCCTTGCAACTCTCAACCTTTTTGGAGTCCTTTTCCATGCCGGCAGAATCATCCGCGGTCATTGGTCCTTCGTCTCCGCCAGCCTCACCGCCTTTGCCTTCTCTGTGTCCTCCTTGTTTGGATGGCTTTCACAGTGATACCCCAGCAGTATTCCAACCATTACATGCTGCTCCGTCTGATGTTTCACCCACTGCAGTGCAGCCAGTCATTGTTCCTTCCACACCGTCTCGGGTCGGCATTCCCTCGCAATTACCTGCTGCCTCATCTCCGCCGCCTATGTCTGCCGATTTGGGTGATTCTTTGGCTCCACCTCAGCTTCCTGTATCAGTGATCACTCCAGCAGTTCACCCCATGGTAACTCGGTCCAAGGCGGGCATTTTTAAACCTTCCACTCGTCATCAAGCCAACTTAGCTCATCTTGAAACTCATCGCCTCTTTACCGCTTTATTTGCTTCTTCTGAACCCAAAGGGTTCAAGTCGGCTGCTAAGAACCCACAGTGGATGTCTGCAATGCATGAGGAGATGTCAGCTCTAACTCAAAATGCTACGTGGACCTTGGTGCCTCGTCCAAAATCCAGTAATGTTGTTGGTTCCAAATGGGTTTTTCGCACTAAGTACAACTCAGACGGGTCTGTTGAACGTTTCAAAGCGCGACTGGTGGCTCAAGGCTTCACTCAAATCCCTGGCTTAGATTATTCCCACACTTTCAGTCCGGTGGTTAAGGCTTCTACGGTACGAATTGTCTTATCTCTTGCCGTCATTAACAATTGGAAGCTTCATCAGCTTGATGTCAAAAATGCCTTCTTGCATGGTCATCTAAATGAAGTTGTTCATATGGAACAACCACCTGGCTTTGCAGACTCTCGGTTTCCTGATCATGTGTGTCGCTTGAACAAAGCATTGTACGGCCTCAAGCAGGCTCCGCGTGCTTGGTTTCAGCGCTTAAGCTCCTTCCTTCTCAACAATGGTTTTACGTGCAGTCGATCTGATACATCTCTGTTTGTTTTCAAACGTTCCTCCTGCATTATGTACCTGCTCGTCTATGTTGATGATTTAATCCTCACTGGAAACCGAACTGACATCATGGTTGCGTTTATCTCTCGTCTCAACCAGGAATTTGCAATTAAAGATCTTGGAGCTCTAAATTACTTTCTTGGTCTTGAAGTGACCTACACTGATAATGGGTTATTTCTCAGCCAATCCAAGTATGCTCGTGATATCCTTGAACGTGCTGCCTTACTTGATTCTAAGCCTGTGCACACTCCCTTAGCTCTTCATGAGTCCTTCATCACTGCTGGTGATCCTTTTCAAGATCCAACACATTATCGGTCTCTAGTAGGTGCATTGCAGTACCTCACAATTACTCGTCCGGATCTGTCATATGCAGTGAATCAGGTCAGCCAGTTCTTACAGACACCGACTGTTTTTCATTTCCAATGTGTCAAGCGAATACTTCGGTATGTCAAAGGCACACTTGCTTATGGTCTATTGTTCACCAAGCCGAATGATGTTTCCCTTCTTGGATACTCGGATGCTGATTGGGCCAGATGTCTCGAAACTCGCCGATCTACTTATGGCTACTCTATTTTCCTTGGTGGAAACTTAGTATCCTGGAGTGCCAAGAAACAACCAACTGTCTCCCGCTCCAGTTGTGAATCGGAGTATCGATCCATGGCAAATACTGCGGCTGAAATTGTCTGGATAACTCACTTGCTTCGGGAGCTCCATGCCTTGCCTCCTGATCGCCCCACGCTGTTATGTGACAATCGGAGTGCGCTCTTTCTCACACAGAATCCTGTGTCTCATAAGAGGGCAAAACACATTGATCTGGACTATCACTTCATTCGGGAACTTGTGTCGTCTGGTAAACTCTACACTAAATTTGTCCCGACCATACTTCAGGTGGCTGACATTTTCACCAAAAGTCTTCCTAGGCCTCAGTTTGAATATTTCCGCGCAATGCTTGGTCTTCGTCCGCCACCGTTTCGCTTGAAGGGGGGTATTAGAGTTACTTAATTCATTCTGTACCCATATTGTAATTTACTTATTCTTGTGTACCACTTATGTAATACTTATGTAATATTGGTCAATATATAATATTCTTTACCTCCACATTGGGGGTTAGGTTTTCCACTCTAACAATATCTTTGTCATTTACCTATTTTATCCCGGAATTACTATACCACCCAAGGGGAGGAATAACTTATCCTGGTACTAATTATTAATCTCGGGATAAGTTATTCTGGACTTGCTAACTAAACAACAAATTAAGTGGCACTATAATTTAATCTCAAGACTATTTGGTGTTATCCTTCGCACAAAACGACTTCTAAGTGATAAATTGTCGATTTTTTGAATTCTTAGATAGCATCCTTCTTAAGATTTCGAAGTCGATATCTTTACTTATATGAAAACAAATGTTTTTTTTACCAAACTATTCTAATTCTATCATGTCATGCAATAAAAATAATAATTTAAAACACTTCACTTATCATCTGAAAATTTACTTCATTATTTTACAGTATTTAACTATTGCACACTTGACCCTCCACTTGTGTTTGGGATGGTATAAGAATGATGTTATTTGAGAATTTCAAGAAAATAATAATGACGAAAAAATTTTAGCTCCACTATTTTGACTAAGAAAAATAATGAAATTTGCAACAAAAAAAATTGTGTTCAACAAAATCACGATATTTGCAGAACAAATGGCCAGTGATTCTGGGTAAGTTGTGGTCATGCATTTATTCTTCTTACATAGCAAGAATAACAAGTAAAATATATTTAGCGTAATTCTACGAATAATATCTGTGAAAGTGATGTGTATGCAATTTTATTTATGCCTTGTGAGGATATAAATGTTGTTTTTTATAGTCCGGCTAAAACATATGAAAAAGAAATAAAGTAGTAAATAATGAAAAAAGAAATAATAACAACAACATATACTGTAATAAATGAAGCAAAAGAAACAACATGTACTAATTAATAAAAAAAAGGTATACTAGGAATGTAATAATAAAAATACTGATAAGAGAATTTAGACAACACTTAACTACATATTAATTTTTTAATACTAATTTTCCATGACCTGGCTATCTTCCTATCTTTAATTTGTGAAGAAAAAAAAACATGCATGTTGTAATTTCTATTACATAATATTGTTTCATAATCCATCTATATACCCTGAATCTTAAGATAGGATTATCATTAAAAGACAAGTTTAAGAGGACATGTCTTTGTACAAGTGGATTATAGTTCTTAAAACATTTTACTCTAAAGTTTTCCTACAACTTTCAATTTTACACATTAATCAATTATTGATTCAGTAACGTAATGTGTTGTTATTAAACTAACTTCCAATCGTAACTTTACTATTGATGTTACAACTACTAATATAATATATTAGTGAACTGTAATTAGAGTAAAAAATTCAAAAATACTTTTCCAAATTTAACTTTTTGGCATTTCATAGGTTACAACCCAATTTTTTGACAATTTTTTTTGAATGAATCTTTTTCGACATCCTAGCTCTCCCATGGCTATGAGGCGTAAGGGTGAGGGTAAGGATGGTGTGTGTCAGCACAGACAAACCTACATACCCTTTATTTAGGGATTACGATATCTAGTAACTTGGAGAAATATATGTATGTATGTATGTATGTGTATATATGTTAAATATTATATATATTAAATATATTTTTTTATTTTATTTTCTATTAGTATCCTTAATAATAAAGATAAAGTAGTTTCGCTGGTTGATTTATGGTGCATGTTGGATACCTAGTGAATTCACCTGAATTAGATTTCCACTCTACCATTTTTCCAAATTATACCTTTTTGGTATTTTAGTAGTTACAACCCTATTTATTTAGTTTTCGGAGAGTTTCGTCCCAAATTTTATAGTAGGAATTGACATGTCTATATATGTTATTAGAAGGAAAAAAATTAACATATCTATATTGAAGATAGTGATTTCTCCGATATTTTTAATTTCTGAATCCATCTTGTAAATTAGAGAATGAGAAGGAGATAATTAGTATGGTGGCGTTTGATTATAATCTTCTTTTCCTTTTTAACTTTTTCTTGAAATTGAACTACGGAAAATACGTTTTGTCATAAAAGTTGAGTTCCGAAATTTTTAGAAATTCAAAAAACAACAAAAAAGTTATTTTTATTTTTTTCACTCCAAATTACTCACAGAAATTTGAAAGCAACATTAATTTATTTCATCGTCGTACACAACTGTGTCATTTTTCACTTTCTCAATAAAACATGACCAAACACTACTTATAAATATCACAAATGAAATTTATTTTCTTTACGTCTACTCAAAAAATTTGTTTTCTTTTCCTTAAAAAAAAATATTCTTAAAAATATTTGATAAACTGAACACAGAAAATATCACCCTCTAATAACCACAAAAGATAAAAGATTTTCCTTAAATTTTGTAAAAGCTAAAACACCTTTTTATCTTTACACTGAATTTTGTTTTGCCTATAAATGGCCGACTTCCTAAAAATAATCTCCAACGCACTTTTTGTATTTTCAGCACTTTAATTTCCAGAAAAGGACAGATACCATTTTCCATTATCCCTATTGTTTTATTGCAATTATAGTAAACTCTTAAGGGTATTTTCGGTAACAAAAATATGCCACGTTGGACGGTGTTTGTTCACACTTCACTTGCTATATATACTTCTCTTGTCTAAAAGAATCTTCCCTCATCAAAACACAAGAGTCATCCTTTCTCTTTTTGTCCATTTCTGAAGAAAAATAAAATAAAATAAATATATATATATATATATTTGTTAAATGTATATATTTGTTTAAGGTTCTGTGTTTTGATAACACCAAAGTTTTTCATTTTAAAGTTGTAGAATTAATTTTCAAGAAACCCCACAAAAAAAAGATACAATTTTTATCTGTTTTTTCAAGAACTTGTTGTTTGTCATTTTGGGATCCCCTTCTTCATTTCTAAGCCAATTATAACAAAGGTATACAAAAATACCCACATGGGGTTTTGTGTTTTTTGATTGAATTATTAGAAAAAGTTTTGATTCTTATGTTTAAGCTACTTGAGTTTGGATACCCTTTTGGTCTTTTTGTCAATCTTTTCCCTTTTTGGAAATCTCTTATGTTTGGGAATTTTTAGATTTTTTGTGATTCTAGAGTTCTCTGTTTGGTTATTTTTTTGTAATTTGTTTTAGTTTTTTTTTATGTTGACTCTGTGTATCTGAGGTGATGATTTTTTTTAATGAGGAGTGGATATTAGCTGTTAAAGATTTTAGTTTTATTGATTGCAAATAGACTTTTTTATTGTACCCTTTATGAGTTAAGTTGCATTGAAGTTAGTAATAACTATGGAGTACTGCTGTTCAACTTGCTTTCGGATCATTTTCTTTATACATTTTCTTGTCTTTGTATGTATGTCTTGTATAGCTATAGTAAAAGGTTCTATGGAGTGTTAGTTTTTTTTTCTATAGTATTTGTTTGTATGTCTGATGAGCTATGAAAAAAGATTCCTTTGCAACTGTTTGATTTCACCTTTGACTTTTTTTTAAGAATCAAGAACAGAAAATTTTGCAGCCTATGCTTGTTTGACACATAGTTATATCCTTCTTACCCCCTAGCCCTCAACCCCATCTCTCAAATTGTATTAACTGCTTACTGGTAAGCTGAGATTTCTTGAATAGTCACAAGAAATTGTAAAGTTGAAGTCTTTTGTTCTTATGAGAGGTATTTATTGTAGGGATTATGAAGAAGATGGTGGAAAATATTGAGAAGAAATTTGATGCAGAAGAAGTGATTGAGGAGTTTGAGGTGTTGACTAAAGATGCTGGGAGGATTCAAGAAGAGACACTTCAGAAAATTCTGGAAGAAAATGGGGGAACAGAGTATTTGAAGCAATGGGGTCTGAATGGCAGAACTGATGTTGAGACTTTCAAGGCTTGTGTCCCTATTGTCAGTCACAATGATTTGGAGCCTTATATTCAAAGAATTGCTGATGGTGATCTTTCACCTATTCTTACTGGAAAGCCCATTGAAACCATCTCCTTGAGGTAAGGAAAAAAGAGGAATCTTGTTCGTCAATTTCTGTTACTATCTACTATCTCAAAAACGCATTCCTTCCTCCATTCAGCCCATTGGGCAGTCTTTACCCTTCAAGTACATTGATCATTGCACTTTCTTAGTGTAGTTACTATTCCTTTTTTCAGAATGTTTTGTCATGCTTTCTATAGTACTCTGTCATGATCCCTTCACTTTAGTTATTCTTTTTCAATTTGCTTTGATGTGCTTTTCCTTGAGTCGATCGTCTGTCGGCAACTACCTCTGTACCTCTCAAAGTAGGGGTAAGGTCTGCATATGTTGTACTCTATCTAGACCCCACCTGTGAGAGTATAGTGGGTATATTGTTGTATGTTTAAAGAAGCTTACTAAGGAAATTTAATGGTTGATTTGCAGTTCTGGTACTACTCAAGGGAAGCCAAAGTTTGTACCTTTCAATGATGAATTAATGGATTCCACCATGCAGATTTTCAAGACTTCTTTTGCCTTTAGGAACAGGTAATCTGCTATTTGTCATTCTGTTCTATGTCTTGTTTGTCATGTAATTTGCTTGTTGGTTCATCAAGTTTGTTTTTTTCAGTTTCTTTTTTCATAAATACATCATATAGCTTAGGGATAAAGGTAAATAGTTCCCTAATAATTGGAGCAGCCATGGAAAGTTAAAAGTGTTTAAATGGTGATAGGTGTAGGGACCTTTACCTAACTTCTGTCACACTTTCCAACTCCCAAGAAAAGAATAGGAACTATTGGTTGTCAAATCTTAGTGTGTACTACAAACAAACATAGTACTAGTTCACACTATGTTTAGGCCAACACTTAGCTTAATGTAATAGTTCTGTTTTTTCTTTCTTCTCTTTCAGAGAATTTCCAATTGGGAATGGGAAGGCTTTGCAGTTTATTTACAGCAGCAAGCAGTTTAAAACCAAAGGTGGTTTGGCAGCTGGAACAGCCACTACCAATGTGTATAGAAATGCACAATTCAAGAAGACAATGAAGGCAATGTCTACCCCAGTTTGTAGTCCTGATGAAGTAATATTTGGTCCTGATTTTCAACAATCCTTATACTGTCACCTTCTGTGTGGTCTCATTTTCCGTGATGAAGTTCAAGTTGTTTCGTCTACATTTGCACATAGCATCGTCCATGCTTTTCGAACTTTCGAACAAGTATGGGAAGCACTTGTTGTTGACATAAGGGAGGGAGTCTTATCGAGCAGAGTCACTGTCCTGTCCATAAGATTAGCCATGTCAGAATTGCTGAAGCCTGATCCAGAACTGGCTGATAAAATCTATAGCAAATGCTCAAGTTTAAGCAATTGGTACGGCCTGATTCCGGAACTCTTCCCGAATACAAAGTACATATATGGTATCATGACAGGTTCCATGGAGCCTTACTTGAAGAAACTGAGGCACTATGCAGGGGAATTGCCTCTATTGAGTGCAGATTATGGTTCTTCTGAAGGATGGGTCGGAGTAAACGTTAACCCAAAATTACCCCCTGAGATGGTTACTTATGCAGTGTTACCAAATATTGGTTACTTTGAATTCCTTCCACTCGAGGAAAATCTTATTGGCATGGAGCAAGCAAATTCTCCAGTCGGCCTGACTGAAGTTAAACTTGGTGAAGAGTATGAAATTGTCTTCACCAATTTCGCAGGTACAATTTTCTTGCACATCTTTTCTTGAAAATGCTATGCTCATCAAATTGTGGTCTCTCTTTGTATATGAATTATGGACTGAGCATAACATACTAAACCTGCAATTGTTGGTCATTTATGGGAACATAGCCTTATTTGTTCAGTGATTCTTCCCGGTGAACGAGCTCTGCACTAATCTTAGTGACTTCCATGTAATTCAGCTGAATGAGTCAATTCCTCTCAGCTTAGACTTGTGGAGTTTAGCATCGTCCTCAGTTTTCGTTTTATGGCAATATTGCAGGAAACATGATCACTTACTTATGACTGCCTGGATAAAATACTAAATTCTGCTTAGATAGAAAAGATTTATCGTTTGTTTTTACGCCTTATTCTGGAGTTAACATGTTTTTTGTCCATGTTCTGTTGTACTCATTTGTTCTGCAATACTTGCATGTGCTTGATATTCATTTCCTTTTGACCACTTCCCTTTTGCTGTTAAGTACTCCTATATAGAATGCTGGAATCTTTTGCATTCTTCCTTCTTAGTTCTGTCTAGTTGTTCCACATCTACTACACTTAACAGATTTATTAAAATAACAAGCTATCGGTCTATCTATTGTCATATACGAGTTTAGCTATATGTACTGACAGTATAATTGACGAGAGTTATGCATTTCTATATGCAGGTTTATATCGTTATAGACTAGGTGATGTTGTCAAGATAAAAGGATTCCACAATGGCACTCCAGAACTCCAGTTTGTCTGCAGAAGGAACCTTTTGCTGAGCATTAACATAGACAAGAACACTGAGAAAGATTTGCAACTAGCCGTGGAAGCTGCAGGCAAGCACTTGGTTGACGAAAAACTAGAAGTGGTGGACTTCACGAGCCATGTCAACGTCTCAGCTGATCCAGGACACTACGTCATCTTCTGGGAACTGAGTGGGGAAGCAACTGATGAAATATTGCAAGACTGCTGCAACTGTCTGGACAAATCATTCCTCGATGCAGGCTACGTGAGCTCTCGGAAAGTGAGTGCAATTGGAGCCCTTGAACTGAGGATTGTCAAGAGGGGAACATTCCATAAGATATTGGATCATTTCGTGGGATTAGGAGGCGCGGTGAGCCAGTTCAAAACCCCTAGATGTGTTGGTCCAAAAAATAGCTCATTGATCCAAATACTGTCATGTAATGTTGTTAAGAGCTATTCCAGTTCTGCTTTCTGTTAAATTTATATATGTATCTTTCCAAATTTGTAGCCATGCTGGGCATTCTTGTCTTAATATATAATAGTGTAATATATCTGTGTTTTTTTGGACTAATGTCTATATATAGACTATAGAGAGCAAATTCCTTAAACGTGGTTGGTTGACGCGAAGCCAACGAGCTCAGTCGAATAGTGTAATGAGTAAGACTAGAAAAGGTTTTGCCAACATTATATAGAGCAGAAAGCTTACCGTTTCTTTCCATTACAATTGCAATAACAGGTGTGAATTTGCCTATTCGTAAATAATGTAAATTTCATTTGAAAATGAATAGTTCATATAGAATTAAACTTTTGATCGATACACTAATGTTGTTCAAACATGTATAGGCCAATTAAACGGCATTTCCATAGTATGTGATCTGTAATTAGTCATAGTGATCTTCCTATTCAACTACTTCGACCATTTCCGAACACCTCATTTCACACCAATTATCACTAAGGTCTAGTGGTGTAGTGATACTTTGCATCCACTAATTTAGTGCAACACCCACTATACTTTTTGGAAATGCATATTATGTATAATAAATACCCAAACCCCCACCCACCCTCAAGCAACAAAAAGAAGAAGAAAAAGAAAGTGTTGTTGACTTGTAATGATGGGGCATTTTTGAGTTTATCTAATAATCCTAATAGGACAAAGTTACTGTCACTAGTTAGTTGTGTGTCCCCATGATATGATCAAAGTGCTTCTGTTGATCAACATTTGGTCTAATTTTTTATCCAATTGGGAGAAAGAGACAACTATTTGGAGCAATATGGATTGGTGGGAAGTAATTGGATGGGATGGCCGCTCCGGATCAGCCCACTTTAGATCTGAACCATCCCCATTTTGGGTTTTGGTTTGGGTAGAGGACAAAGTTTTAAAATAAATAAATAAAAAATTTTAAAAATAAATTATGATTTAAAATAAAGTAAAGATATTTATGTAATTGTAAATCATTTTATTAAGAATAATCTATATATAAAAAATTTATAATTAAATTGATATTATATATATAAAGATATCATTTTTTAAAACTGACTATAAAGAAAAAGTATCATAAATTGGAACGAAGAAAGTATTTATTAATTAAAAAAATAAAATCAATATAGAAACTTGGTACAATTTTTATTCCAAATAAAGATTTCAATACAACTACATTCAAAATTAATGGTGGATCACATATTCTATATATATATATTTAAGTATACTTTATAAAATCTTATACACACATATATATTAACTTTTGACGAAAGACTTTAATGGTATAGTCTGTAGATCCACATAAATTATATAAACACTTTCTATTATTGATGTGGGAAAAATATATTATAGCCTCACACACTTTTTATTAGTCGTGACGTTTCCATTGATAAATTTGTAATTAATTCAGTTTGAATGGACATATATTATTAAGTTGAAAAAACAGAAGGAAATTTATACTATAAAGATTTCACAGTACACATGTCACTGTTCAATCATTGTAAATTAAAGAAGTCAAGTATTCAGGTAGAATGCACAGTATCAATTGGACCAATTAAGACTAACTACAGACTGCCAACAATTTTTTATATATTTATTATGTTCAGTTTGGTAACAGGTAAAAATGTGGTAACTTGAGTTCCATTCCAAGTGCCAACAACTCACCACACTCAGACTTGGCTTTCAAGACTTTTTGAGATTTAGGAAAGTCATCGGGTGATTGGAATTAGTGTAATTACGAAGGTAATAATTATCAGCCTAGTAATTACACAACTTAGTAATTACGCTGATCTATTTGTTTGACACAGTGTAATTACAAGTGTATTGTTTGGTTGTATAAGTGTAATCATAAGGTTGTATTGAATTTTAAAAATAAAAATTAATTATTTAAAATTAAAAATTCATATTATACAAATAAGGGTCTTTATAAATGATATTAAATTGAATATTTAAGATATATTCAATTTAAATATGATATAAAAGAAAAGGAAAATGTAAGTTCATAACTTTATTCAACAATGAATTCTACTTTAATTTAAAAAGTAGAATACTAACAAAATTATACTAATGATTTTTTTTTTAGATAATATGAAAAATTGCATGGAATCACATGAAGTAAATGTTGAAAATGAGAAGAAAATAAAATATAAATAATATAAAATATAAAATATATTTTTAGAAAACATTAGAATAATAAAAATTAAAAAGAATTTAAAATAAGAAAAATTAAAAATACATTACAACGAAAAAATAAAAATAGAAATAAAAGGAAGAAATTAAAAAGTAATCAGCTTGTAATTACACCATGTAATTACCAACAATTCACATCCTCTCCATGTGAATTGGAGAGTGTAATTATCTCCTGCCAATTACACCAAATTACCTGCTGATCAGGTAATTACATGGTCAACTAGATAGGACAGACAGTGTAATTACACCAAATCCAATTACCAGGGGCTTTCCAAATAGACCCTTAAAAAAGACGGTCTGATGCATTAAGTTTTCATTATATATAAAGTTTGGGAAAAAATTAAATCGCAAGAATTTATTATACGTAATCTTATTTTATACTTCTGTAGAGACTGTTTTCACCGTTCGAATACATGAATAGCAACTTACTCCCCTTTTTCGAGACCTTTGGGATAACAAAATAAAAGTTGAATTTAACCTATAAATACTAACTTTATAAGGTCAAATATGATTACAAATAAAATAATTTTTTATAATGTTAGTACTATATTGTCTAATTTTTTTTTAGATAACTTACTTTATTTTTCTCTGAATGGTTATCTAATTATTTTTTAAGGACTTGATAGTATAAACTCATAGAAACTAATGGAGTAATTTTTTCAATAAAAAAACAGAATAATATTATTTAAGAAGTTAAATAATTTTTATTCAATTACAGTGTTAATTTAACACGAGTGTATATTGGGATAAATAAATAGGAAAATTTTCAAAATGTCAATATTTTAGCATTTAATGGGACCTCTTATCAACATTTTCAATACTTATTAAAAATGCCAATATTTTAGTTTGTTATTCTTCTGATTTATGCATTTTTTATTTGTTTGATTTGAAAGAATACAATTATTTAATAATAGAAAGGAGAAAATCACGGGAGAGAATATTTTTTAAAAAGGAACATATCCCTTAAAATTATCATAGGTTATAATTTCAAAAGTAATTGATTGTATTCATTCCAATATGTATATATGATATGTGTATTTGTATTCATTATAGTTTTCATGTTTGGGTTTGAATAATGGGATTTGTATTTCTTTATTAGTTTGTATTCATTCCAATAGGTATACCAAATAGATTCGTAGTTATTTAAGAAACATATTTGTATCCATATACTTATGTAAACTCGTGTTCATTAAGAAAGGATACAACATTGGTTTGTATATTTTTCAAAAACGTATATTCTTTCTTAAAATCCCAACAAAATTTGTATTCCAGTCATCAAACACATACAAATTTACGGAATACAAATTTACAATCATAGTAACAATCAAAATTTGTATTTAAAAAAAATGTATTTTATGACAAAAATGTATTTCTTATCTGTTATGTATTCCAAAAATATATTATATTCAATGTGTAATTTATAGAACATCTACTAAATAGGATTCCAAATTATTTTGTATTCCAAGCATCCAACATACAAAAAAATAAAAACAATTCAATCATTCACTGTTTGTATCCCAAACAGATTACATATTAAAAATGTATTTTTTTTATTTTGAAATATGGCTGGTTATTCTGTACTTTCATCTCCTTTGGGTCCTTCTATATGTGAGAAAGATGCAAAAATACTTCAATTCATTGAAGAGATAACTAGAATTGCTAATGCCGTCCATCAAAGTGTATTGGATGAGATATTGACCCGAAACTCTCAAATTGAATATCTTAGTGGCCGTCTAACCTTTAAATCAAATATTCGGATAGTAACTTATGAAGATCTTCAGGTGAAGATCCAACATACAAAATACGATTCAGATCCATTTTCGAATCACTTTTTCAACAGCCATTTTCGAATCACATCCAAACAAATTAAAGAATCAGCAGTTAATGAATACTTGATCGTTTTTGTATTTCACCGATAATCTCAAAGTTCAACAAAATCATTCGAATTCACTTCGAAATTCCAATTGATTATTTCAAAATTTTCTTCTCTAATGGAAACAATCGCAAATCAGTCGAATTCACTTCGACAAAGGTTGAAAATCTTTTGAATGATTTATGAGATTTCTTTGAAAAATGGAGGAATTTGATTTTAAAAAGTCAAGGTTTAAGTTACTTGAGGATATGAAATAATGGAAGAAATTGTGAGAGAGAGAAAGAGAAAGGATAGAATTTGGGTAGCAAATTTAGAGAGAGAAAAGTGGTAATGGGGTCTTTTGTTTTTTCCTTTCACCCGTAATTGAGTCAAAAGTGGGCCCAATTTGAGAAATAAAAGGAAGGTAAATGAATTATATTAGGATACACTTTATTTCCTAAAATATTGACATTTTGACATTTTTAATAATTATTTTAAAGTGTAGGTGTTTTTAATAATTATGTTAGGGATTTTGACTAGCTAGCTAATTCATCCTAAATAAATTACACAAAAATATCTCTGTTTAGTAAAAAACTAGATGTGTATGGCCCGTGCTCGCATTGTATATTTTCAGCTATAATTAATTTTTGGATTATTTTCATAGTCCTTTAATGTTGAGTGACGCTGGCAAATGGATACCACATATGTGAAATGGTTGGCGTACACAATAGTGTGTAGAGCAACAATTGAGAAAAAGTGCACAAATGTGTAGTTAGCTGAGAGTTTGGTATGGAATTTTATCATATTAGCTTAGATATTTGATCCTTTTGATGTTTTGGTATTGATTTTAAAAAAAGGGGGAAAAAAGTGCCACCAATATCCCAGAAAACAAAACTGCAATTCAATACACACAAAGAGAGAAACAAACTTCCAAACTTTGCTTTAAAATTAGCAAGAAAAGTACCACCAATGTCCCACAAAACACAACCCCAGTTCAAGACACACAAAGGGAGAAACAAAGTTCCAAACTTTATAACATGAGTTCCAAACTTTATACACACACAAATATAGCAGATGTTTCGACATATAACATGAGTATTTCATAATTTCGCAGATGTAAAGGGCTGAGTCGGAGTTCGTTTTTTAGCAGCTAATCTTCTGCATTCAAAAACCATAGCATAGGGAGCTGTTGAGGTTCCTGAGAAAATTGTGTAATGTTAGTAAATCTGAAAAGTTGAGGTGATTGATGATAGAAGTGAAATTGTTAGAAAAGTGGCATATCACATAAGAATATCGTATAATGCTATCACGATCCAAAATCGGGTGTGATAACACTTGTCCTATCCCACTAGGACAAGTCAGCCTAAACCCAACAAGCGAAAGAAATAAGAGAAATAGCGAAAGAAATAACTGAAAGGCGAAAGACTTCATCTATTAAACCAAACTCAAGACTTGTTGTCACATGTACAATCCTCTATTACAGAATTCGAAACAAAACTTCAAGTCTCAATGTATGTGTCTCAAATAGAACAAACATAAATAAAAAGGCCGAGAGAGGGATTGTCGGCATCAACAGCTACATCTCAAGTATCCTCAACGAGCCTCGGAGAGGTGAAGAGAAGCTAGATCACGGTCCTGGCTCGGGTCCTACACAAGTGTAGAAGCAAGGGTGAGTAACAAACAATACGGTACTCAGCAAATCAACAAATAAAACGAAGCAAAGCTAAGAGAATCACGAAACCCCGACTTCCAACCGAACCTCCAATAACTACAACCTGCACAGAAATTCAGCTCAACCTAACAGATTCTCAAGTCATAGATCAATTGATACAAATCAACAATAGATCCTCAACAAATCAACGATATACCCAAAAACGGTCCACAACAGTTCAATAACAGTTCACTAACAAATCAACAAGGAAGTTCAACTCAAATATCAACAAGTCATCTCAAAATCAAAAGGTACTACATAGCACCACAATAGCAAGGATCAAACAATACAATGCAATACAATGCCATGTCATGAATGCATGTCTGTCCTATGATACACATCCGCTGAATCTCAGGCCGGAACCCATGGGGGCCACACGTGGACCATGTATCCACAGGAAAAAACCTCGGCACCTCATAAACCTCGGCATCTCATATCGGCCTCGGCATATAAACCTCGGCATAACACACCGTCGACAGAAATCTCGGCGTAATCATCACTGGCCTCAATCATCACTGGCCTCACATGGACCATATATCATCAAAAGTCTCATCATAGTGTCTTAGAACCAATGCACACAAGCATGTTCACATAAATAATGAGAGAAGGATAGTGTTCACAATCACAACGCAATTCATATCAAGATAAATCACGTCACACTATCATCAACATATCAACAACAATAGTCAATATCTCAATATCCTTAATATATATATATATATATATATATATCAATGATGTCAATTGTCTAGTCTCCATTTCTCTACCCTTTTCATCGCAAGAAGGGTCAATCGTTTAGCCAAAGTCTCAAGTCTAGTCCCATAATCAACAATGAGCAAAAGACAGGTTCAACACAATCATAATCACATCGAGACTATCATGGCAACACATCAATCTTTCAATAATATCAAGTATATGGCCCAATTACACATTGACCTTTCACATAGCACACAAGCCATTTTATCAACCCCGCCGGTTATTATTAGATTGATTCATGCAAGAACTCACTCAATACCTCAATCCCATTACTCCCCAACGCAATCAAGTAAGGAAATCGAGATTCTAAGAGATTTACAAGGTTTTAAGAGTTCACTTGCCTTAAACGAATCGGAATCAACCAACAATCAAAGCTTTTCCCTTTCGTGAGCAATCCAAATCAACACAATCTATTCACAAACAAAAACACAATCACAATCCGGGCCTATCAAGACCAAGAACACGAAATTTAGAAGAAAAGGATGGAACAACCCCAAACTCCGATTTCAAAAACGGAACTAGAATCCGAAATTTCTTTCATAAAACTCATCCTTAATATTATAGGAACTCGATGGTGAAAACCATTTGGAAAACGGAGCTCAAATCTGCTCACAATCATCAATTTTTCTCAAATTTTTGGAGTTCCATCAAAACCCCCTAAAACAAACTTAAAATCCCAAATTCCAATTCAAAATCATGATATAAACATTGGGTAATCAAAGCCAAGGGTTAAAAACACTTACCCACACTGATTCCCAAGAATTTCTCCTTCAAAAATCGCTCAAGAAGCTCCAAAATCATGAAAATGGCCGAAATCCCAACTTTTACACTGCCAGACAAAAAATTAACCCTCCGCAAACATGGATAACTTACTCCGCGAACGCGGAGACCAACCAGGCCCTACTTCGCGAACGCGGGACCTTCTCCGCGAACGTGCAGACCAACACTCAGCAACCTCCGCAAATGCGGACCCTCTTCCGCGAATGCGGAGACCAAAACCTTACCCTCCATGAACGCAGGCACAACCCTCCGCGAACGCGGAGGCTTAAATAGCTGGCACCAGATATCAGCAAAATCAGCCAACTCTCAAATTTCCGAATGGACTCTCGGGATTCGTTCGGAACCCTGTGCACACAAACCAGATATGCAACCCAACTAAACTCGACGTTCCGGACTCAATGAAACCATCGGATTTCAGATTCGAGGTCTCCTTGACCCGGAACCCGATGAAGCACCTCAAAACTAACTCATGCCTCAACAACTCAAAACAACCTCGGGACCCTCTAAAAATCAACCAAGGCCACCCCTAGGCCTAAAATCATCCCTCGAAACCAACGGAGTTGTCGTAATCGACATCCGAGCATCGAATCTCCGAATGTTGACTAAAGTCAACAATATGATCAAATTTCCACAATTTTCCAACTTAGGACCTCAAATCCTCAAAACAGCCCCAAAACTAACCACGACAACTCTCCTAGGCCAAAATCCACATTCTGAAACTGATGGAATCGACAGAATTCATATCCGAGTCCCGAAACTCCGAATGACCTCTAAAACCACAAATTGGCAACTTAAGCCTTCAAAATTCAAAACTTTTTAAAAACTTCATTTTAACTCAAACTTTCACACAACCAACTTCGAAAACATTTCAAACATGACCCGGGGCAACTCTCGAGAGGGCAAAACAGTCATTTTACAAAAATTACCAATATTGACCTTCAGGGTAATTACAAACTCATTACCTGGAAAGCTAGAATACCAAGCGATCTAAAAAGCTAAATAACCGATTTACTTCATTCTCCCTATCGAGCGAACTCGTACCGGCGGAGAATCCAAAAACTTATCTTCTTCATTAAACAAAAGTCGCAAAATCAAGAAAGAGACTTCCTGTAATTAGACAGTGTGAAGTCCGTCAGAAACTGAAAATGCAAAGCACATTGTCAATTGTATCAGCAAACATATGTTTATGTCTATATCATGTTGAAATGGCTAGATAGTCACAGTAAAAATTTTCACATGAGTATAGTATATTTCGAGTAGTATTGAAAGAAATCAAAGGTCTTTGAACAAAGAATGGAGGAGATAAAGCAGAGACGTACGGTAGTTGACTTTATATGCAGCGCTAAGAGCTCCAAGAAAAACTAAGGGAAATTTTGAATTCTTCTTGCCCCAAACACTTTCCTTGAACAATTTTAAGGCGGAAATTGCTCTAATAGATATTTTTCATGATGTTCTTGGAGGACTTGCTCATTTGGCATAACAACTAAAGCAATATCTCAATAATAGGCAAAAACGTATACCATCCATAAACATTCAGAGTACTACTACAATGCTGAAAATTGGTCTAACAGACAAAAATTAGCAGCAAAAATATAAATTTCTAACCAAAACTAAATCTTTTTAGAATTTTAGATACCAAGACAATTTGTAAAAATGAAATTTTCTTGCCAATCTCTCTTTTCCAACCTCCAAACACTCTAAAGAAAGAAGACAGTAGCATTCACTATAAAGTTGAAATGGCTCGACAGACGAATAAGTTTACTAAAGCTACTTGTTGTGTTCCTCTATCAGATGTCATAACAATCAATTATGAATCTATTTGGTTGTCTTCATGTGTAATTTTAGGTCAATATAATATGATATTAAGGTTCTTATATAGATGTATTTAAAAAAATAGAAATGTCTAAAACAAGGCACAAAAATCATCGGTATGCAAATAGTTGTATGTGTGTTATTTGAGCTTCCCCAACATGACTTCCTTTGCTGAATTTGAAATAGTTTGTTTGACAACATCTCATGGACATGATTAACAGGCAACAGTTGCTTCTGAAAATGTATAGAGTCATTTAGAGAATTTGTAGAAATAAGCCTATATCAGGATAGATGATGTTGGACCAATAGACGTGTAGAGTACCTAGTGAAAAGAACATGCAAAGTATTAATGATATATGTAAATAAGAGGTCACCTTAACGCAAGTTTTGTCAAATATGTCTTCCGCTGTCATGGAGAGTAATTTTTCTCCCAATAAACCTAAAATGGATGCTGTGGCTGAAGCAGTACCATCAAAAAAATCAATTTGAAAGATGCACCTAAACCATGAAAAGTTTAATATTTGTGTATAATATATGCTATATTTTGTACAGAGGATAATCTATAAGGCAAAAATGTAGTACCGAGGCACTAATGTTGTCTTATGATTACATTTTGGACATTCAAATTCCTTTCTATCCTTTGTGCGCTTCTTCTGTTTGCAGCCTGAGCATTCAAGCACACAAAACTCTTGCAGCTCATTTGATATTGACATTTCTGCCTCAACATAGAAGAGTCCCATCTGTTGGAAAAAATAAAAATCACATATATAATACATACATACTGTATACATCAGTAATTATGTACATAATACGTGTCAAATTACTCTTGAATAAATATAAATTATTTTTTTGGTTTAGCAAAAGATAGGCAGCCAGAGTTGTGCAGAAAATTATGGGACAACCAAATACCCTCAATAAAGGAAACTCACAGGTAGAATAAGATAATCGAAAAAATATTTAAAAATATGAAAATATCATTAAGTCAAAATCAATAGAAGTTGAAGTGAAAACTCATATGTCTTTCATAAATAAGTTAAAAGAACCTAATTCAAACAGCAAGACTTTGTTTAGTAAAATTAATTCATACACGAAAAACTAATAAGCATACACTCAAATGATCATCTCAAAGTATGACTCACAGAAGCTTGTGATGAAATTTCTTCAATAGGGATAACTTGTTGGCCGGCAGGAGTCACCATCATGAGAGGGGCAGATGAGCTGGTTGAGGTTTTTGCTGACGCATGACTTAAAAGCATCATTTTATTTCCTTTTGCCCTATTGTTATACAAAATAATATTTTCGGTAGGTTCTTTAAATGCAAATTAAAGTTAGAGAATAGTGATGAAATGTCAGTACCAGTTGAGGAGCTCCAATGCCTGAGGGTAAGTAGGATCTATCCGTATTGTGGAGTTAAACTTAGTCTGCAATGACAACCCTGTGTAGCACATAGTTTGTATGACGTTATGTTATTTTATAAATTATGCTGGTAAAAAGTTCAATACGTCTGTACCTTGATAAGTAGATATTCCTATACTCCTTCCAAGTATGACAATAAGATCTGCATCTTTTTCCATTCGAGCCTCAATTTCATTTCCTTCTATTTCTCCAACATCCTCCCATAGAGTGAGGAGAAACTAATTTTTCCTGAAAGTGTGAGGAGAGAACATTAACTACCACGACAATGACCAAATTCATCTTATTACTCTAAAAGTAAGATATGAACTTCAAATTCTAAATCTCAGAACTTAGCAATTTATATTCAAAAAAGAAAAAGGACAAAAACAATAGCATATATTCTTTCCTCTTTTTGGTTTCCTAAGTAATAGTTGAAATTCCTTTTTTTGTCAAGTAATCTTTAAATATTATACTTACTGATTGTCACAAATGGTAATTTCTCAACACCTATTATGACTGCGACCTGCGTATTTTAGAGGACCACAACGAAGAACCATTGTCAAGATATCTGCTTATAATACATGAGGAAATCTAATAAGTGTGTGCATCAGTAAACTCTATATATTTCTTCATGATAATAGCTAGTAGGAACAATATACCAATTTCAGTAGTAGAATCAACAGTCATATGAGCAATGCGGTCAAAGATTGCGATATGCAGCTTGGTTGTTGGCGGAAGTGGTTTCTCAAGCTCATCAGATGGTTTGACATGTTGAATTACTATTTCTTTGTCAAGAACCCAATAAAATTTATGTATTCGCTTGCCGTACAAAGTCGGTGAAACTTTAAACTCTTGCAGTAGAGATGATATAGGTATCCAAGAGTTTAAGCTTGTCCGTATACTGTTCAATTTCATCAGAATACATAACTGCCCTAATGTGGCACTCCTAAAAGTAAAAGTTATAGAAAGTTGAGATTATACTACTCAATAATGAAAATAAAGTCTAACTTTCTAAACAATCACTTCTTCAAATACATTGTGTACATCAGATCCTTTGTCTGAAAGACATAAAGCAGAATTGCAGTAATATCAGCAGGAAAATTGAGAAAAAAATGCACTCAAATAACAAACCAGCACATTATTGGGCTATCAGCACGGGTAAAAAGAAAGAACAATTTTCATGAGCTAATAACGTGCAATTTATAAGTTAAACATATAGTTGTAAATATTTTGAACTTACCTCTTCATCTTCCAAAATTGAAAGGTAATGTAAGACTAATCATTCTCATTTTCTCCGGTCTAATAACAAAATCCGAAGGTAGAGTAAAAAATGGGAACTCCCATTTGAATTTTCTCCTTTGATGGCAAATAAAATCTGCAGGAAAAGTTGAAAAATGCAAAGAGGAAAAACAGCAAAAGGGGAAAGAAAAACCTGAGAAGAGAAGATTAGCAAAATCACAGAAGCTTTTGTTGAATGGGAGCAGAATGAATTTGTGCTCTATAAGGGTAGAATATATAGTGATATAAAAAAGACAGGTAATAGGTATATAAAAGTACATGTGTCTTCTTAAAATGTGATGGAATTTTGATAGCCAATGAAATTTAATTAGCCTAAAAAGGGAAAAATTTATTACATTGTACTCAGTCCAATTTCAATAGCCTTTAGTACAACTGTTTAGTGCTGTGTTGGGAACCGACCTAAAAAAAGTTTTGGATCTTATAAAGTTGTTATGTAGGTCCTTACAAGAGAACTTCTGAGAAGACTTTGATATTGTTATATATTATCCTTATAAACAATGGCATTATAAAAGATGAACAATGTATCATATGAAGGTAATGTTTGAAGTTTAGATAATGAAAAAATTGTAAACAACAAGAGAATAACCTTTTCCAGCAATTTAAGAAAGAATTTTTCAGATCTATTGTAATCCTCTTTTTTGGCAATGCAAACCTTCCAGTGAACATATGTCCATATTAGTATGACAAATAAAATTTGATGTCAGAAGGAAATTATCATAACATTCAAACATTGTAATTATGTTTTTTACTCACAGCATTTCGTAGATGAATTCTGCTTCCTCTTTGTAATAATCAGGAATTGCATTATATATCATCCCTTTGATATACTCAAACATTAAATGATGATATTCAGAGCGTCTCTTTTCTGCACGAATTGGTACAACTTAAACCTACTTTCAGAACATAATCTTTATTTGTTCGTTAGAATTTTCTGTTGCGAAAAATCAAACTTGTAGGCTCATCAACTTTATAATGTTTTACTATTGGCTTACGTAGTTCAAACTGTAAAAAATATAATTACATGTTTGAAAACTCTCACGTATCAGGCGGCACATATCTGTATTATCAATTCAGTCTCTTAGTCCTGGTGGACTGAAATTTCTTACAGTGAATAAATCCTTTTAAACGACACCTGCAGAAGTTGATAATGATTTATAGATGTCTGCATAAGATATACAATATGCAACTGTAGTAAAATGAAAGCAGCAAATTACCTTTGAGGTTCCAGTGATAAATTAAAGAAGGTGAGCTTTGTTTTGCCAGCAACTCATTACTAATGCTTTGTCTTTTCAAATGACTGTTATAAACAAATTAAAAAAAGTGAAAAAATACAAATACATTGGAAAAAAAGAAGAGGAAAAGAAACAAAGAAGGTGAAGAACTCACCAGTTTTGGGGTTGAATCAACACATGCTAACATACTGAAAAAAACTTTTTTTTCTGCACTTTTTCTGCTTACATTCTAAATACTCGAGCACACAAAACTTCTGCATTTCAACTGAGAAATATATGTAGTAAGACTATATTTATATTTGTAAAAGCTTCCGGTAGGCTGAATTTGTAATAAGTGTAAAACTTACAGTTGTTTCAGATGAAATTTCTTCAATGGTGACAACTTCTTGTTGAGCTGGAGCCATTGTGAGAGACGCCGATCGATGACCTGGAGATGTTCTCCAATGCAAAGCTTGAAAGCATGTCTTTGTTTGTTTTTGTCCTATTCGCACATCAAAATAAAGTATTTAATATGTTGTTCAAGTGCAAGTTATATATTATATACTAAAAAATTCATACCAGTTGATGAGCTCCAATGCCTGTGGATAGGTAGGGTTTATGTGAATCGTTGAATTAAATCTACTATGAAGTGACAAACCTGTATAAGGACAATATTCCTATAATGTTATCTTTTAAGTAAAAATATTTTAATAAATTTTATTTAATACAATCATACCCTGATAAGGAGATATTCTTGTACTTCTTGCAAGGATTACAGAAAATTCTGCAGCCTTTTTATGGCACGACTTAGACAGTTATTCTCGCAGTTTAGATAAGATTCGGACCAGGTTGGGTTAGGTCTCAAAAAGAAATGAAAGGATATTTTGAGCATTTTTCCATTTATCCAAGGAATCCTGATTTTTTTCTCTGGACTTGCCCTTGCTCTACTCATGTCCACAATTTGAACTTCGCATGTCCAATCTGGTGTTTCGGTTGGTTCATCCAAGATGACATGACTGAAAAAAGTCATAGAAGAGAGGAATAGACAATTTAATAGATCATATACAAAATGTCATAAAGAGTTGTGCACAACATTGTGCTGATTCCCCCTTCACAAATGCAGTTGCATCTAACATGTATGTATGTGTATGCATCTCTATATGTCTTGGCTACTAAAGAAAATAGAAGAAATAATAGGAGTAAGAAATAGAACCGGGCAGATAGTGTCATACAAAGTACAACAGAACTTAAGAGTGCTCAAATGACCAAAAAAGAAAATGAATTAAGAAGCCATGATATTTTTTTGCAGGGAAAGTATACATTGACTGATGAAGATGAGAGTGGAGGGGAGAAAACACAGGAATATCCCAAGTTGCCTTTTGTTAGTACGCGACAGGACAACAGGAAGCAACAACATCTATTTAGAGATGAGTATTAGAAAACGAAAAGGACTGACAAATATCAAGGGAGGAAGTTCATGATATTCTTTCTTATTCATAGTGGTGTCAAGTGTTAAATAATAAGCTTCACAAATATATTCAAATACAGAATTGGATGCCATCCTATAACCCCAAAATATGACAAAAATCAAGTCATATTATGACATTCAAGGAGAAGTTCCAACAATTTAAATATGCAGTTACGTATTTGGATTATTTCTTTTTCAGGAATAACGCACACCTTTTAGTTGCCAAAGAAAATACCTCAATACATCACTACCGACTTTACTCCAAATTAACAACACATTAAGATATATAAAAATGCATGAAAGAATTATCAGAGATAATGGACAAATGACAAACATCATATCAGTAGTACAATTAGAAGAACATATAAAAAACTTCTTGAGTTGATTACATGTCAAGTATTTATTTCGATAGTCATTATATGGTGTCTTATCTTACAAGACATAACATGCTCTTTTACAACCCATCAAAGATCAAGCTTTGGTAATTCAAGAGTCATATAAACAATTTTATGTTGCTGCCAGAGACGATTCTGTTCTTGCCACTATTTTGGCTAGGTTTGCTTATTCAAATAATGGGACGTCAATAGCATAATTTTCTCGGGTTGTCCCTCATCATCACCAAAGCTAGATTATAGTTGTAAAATGTTGTTTCCTATTTAAATTTAGCAAAATCAAAGGAATTAGTTCATGTCACAAGTTAATTTCAACAAAAAAGGACAGCTTGTGAAATGAATCTGTTCCAGAGATGAACCATTAGCTGCAACTCTATTTTCTCCTCTTATATAATCCATATTTCCTTAAACCACTCTTACACTTAAAATTCAAACATCACAAAAACGCAAAGACACATCTGAGAATACATTGAGGGATTATGACACCTAAATTTAAAAAGAACACCCTGTGTTCCTTTGAAATGAACTCAAAATTGGAGACCCACAACCTATAAAGAGGTTAAGAAGTAAGAATTAGTATTATTACGTTGCTATAATTAACCACCACAAAGTGTCTGCTGCAAAATTACAAGTATATAAAGTAACAATCATAAGATGTCTGCTGCAAGAACATAAACCGTTATCTCAAGGTCTACATGAGTTCAAACTTCTAATGTACCCATATTTGATCGGACAACTACATATTACAAAAGCTGAAAAAGTAAATGAAATTTTAGAAAATCTGAAAAGGAGAAATAAAAGTTGAGTGGGATAGATGTAGCTGAAGAAGATGATAGGACAAAGACTTGGGTGAGAATAGAAAAAGGCAGTATGTATTTTCATTAACAGCATACAAACACCTTTGTTGGTAGATCACTAATTTACTAAATCTAAATAGATGAAGATGAACCAATTGCGATAGTTTTTGATAAATGAAAATTTAATAAGCCCGAGAATGAAAATGAGGGCATAATTAGGCTAAAGTTTGAGAAAACTTTGCTCAAAGATAAAATGGCAAACGTCAGGTAAAGTTGAGAGAAATAGAAAACCTCAATACCACATATGAAATTCTATTTTATTCAAATTCATCACAAATAAAAAGCTAAGGATCCTTTCACTTCATATGAGATTAAATGATAAATTGTTCATGTTTGCTAGTAGAACCTGTCGATTCACATTGATCCTATATAAGGCTAATTAAATTAGTAGGCTACCATTTTAAACATTTTGTGTCGAGAAAAACTTTGTATATCTACTGATATACATTAACATAGTGTAGCGCAGATACATATGTACTTGAAAAAGTTGAAGAGAAGATTGATCTTGAGTTTCAATTATCCTCGAAACAAAACAGCTACAAGAAAAGGAAAGAAATTACACAACTACGGAGCCTCAATTGATTGGATACACAAATTATTCTTAAGTTCAAATATTTAGTCAAAACTGAACAAAAAGAATATATCTTGAGCTTCTTAGGGAGTGAAAACATAAAGAACGACGATCCTTCAAGCTTGAATCTTCATAGCAAAGGCTGATGAGTCTATGAATAGCTAACATTGTCTTAAATTGAAATAAACTTAGGAATAAACAGTAATCATGAACAAATAGCTAATCATTATCTTGAAAATGATTCAAACAAACAGGAATTCGCATGAAGGCATTCATATCTTTCAACTATAACACTGATATGAAAAAAAGAATGGATCGTATTTAAAGAGGAAATATACGAAAAAACAGATGAAGTCAGAAAATCTGAAATTTCGCAATGTGCAGCGGGAGGGTGCTTACTTGTTAGTTTCTTGCTTTTAAAGGTATCATGAGAATGCTTTTCGAATGATTTCCTCATAAACTACATTATATGTAGAATGATCATCTGTGTCTTCTGCGGTATGACCATACCTCTTCCAATTTGTAGATATCCTCAACATATTCCAGAAAGACCAAATGAATAATTATCAACAATCACAACATCAAGAATAAGATTGTCTGATTGGCTTGAATATCCACAAACAACCTGATAATAGAATGGTCAATCTAACTACATATAATGATATTACTTGTTATACGTTTCATAGAGGCAAGGGAAGACATTCATATCTTTCAACTAAAACACTGATACGAAAAAAAAGAATAGATCGTATTTAAAAAGGAAATATACCAGAAAACAGATTAAGTCAAAAAATATCGGATTTTACAATGTGCGGGGGAGGGTGCTTACTTGTTAGTTTCTTGCTTTTAAAGCTATCATGATAATGCTTTTCGAATGATTTCCTCATAAACTACATTATATGTAGAATGATCATTTGTGTCTTCTGCTGAGGGCAGGCGTATTAATATTTTTACATTCTCTGAACATTTTGCTCGAGATAAAGCAACATAAAGTTGGACATGTGAAAAAATTGGTTCACGCAAATATATGCCAACAAAATCTAATATTTGACCTGGAGCTTTGTTTATAGTCAAAGCAAAACATAACCTAATCGGAAATTGTGTTCTTTTGAAGGGAACTGGTAGCTTCTCATCTTGTGATGCTAGTAATGGTATCTTTGGGATAAAAACATGTTTATTTTTAAAATCACCACTGAAAATAGTAGCACTGATGACATGTGTCTTTAAATCATGACATATTAATCGTGTGTCATTGCATAAACCTTCAATAGGATTTAAGTTTCTTAATAATATAACTGGACAATTTTTTTTAAGTTAATCTATAAGGTGGTAAGTTAGCAGGATGTAAGGTATGCAAAAAATCTTCAAATTGGCATTGATCATTTGGTTCTATAGTTTCATCAATAGCTGTATACACTTGAGCAGCATCGGAATATTGGTGTATAGCATGTCATTTATTTCATCAATAAAATCATTTTTTGTTGTCAAAATAACACGGAAAGTTACAAAAGATGGATTAGAATAGAATGCACGCAAATCAGGATAAGTAACATTAAATAAAAGATTCAAAGATTCTATTTCATTAGTAAAAGGAATGATAAAATTATTGGGAATTTCAATTTTGTTGTAGTTGTTAGTTTTTTCTTGTCCATTTTCAATTCTCATTAAATATTCACAAAATGCTGGATCTTTTTTCACACGCATATTTTCAGATAAACATAATTTTTCAAGACGATTTCAAGTATGAGAGTATAACAAACTTTCACTAATAAAGTCTTCTTTTTTTTCACTACGAACAACAGGAAGTGTTTGTCTAAAGTATCCCCCAAAAACTACTATTTTCCCATCAAAGAGTGTATTTGTACTCATAAGATCTTTTAAAAGTGTATCAAGAGCTTCAATCGTATTTTTTTTTGCCATTGAAACTTCATCCCAAACAATTAACTTTGAATCTCGAATTAGAGTTGCTAACGAATTTTGTTTACTAATATTGCAGGTGAAATTCTCATCGATGTCAATAAGAATTTTAAAACATGAATGAGTTGTTCGTCCTCCCGGAAGAATTGAAGCTGCCACACTGGAACTTGCAGTTGCCAAAGCTATAAGTCCTTTTGTTCTTATAACAGCCAACAAAGCTCGATAAAGGAATGTTTTTCCAGTTCCACCAGGACCATCAATGAAAAAACTCCTGATTTATTAGAATATACTCTTTCAAGAATTATGTTATATGCCCTTTCTTGTTCAGCATTTAATTTGCTTTCCAGAAGTATATCCTCTTCACTCACTATTATATTTCTTTCGAAATACACTTCTTTCGCTTCATTAGTTGTTCTAGAAGAGGTAACATTTCCAAATATAAGTTTGAATTCATTTATGTTATGTCCCATTGAAAGTAGAATCTCATTGATATGATTTAAAACTAACTGTTGGATATTATTTTTTTCAACATTTGGAATTGTTTTAAAATCTTTAGACATTGAGTCTTCATATTTTTTCCAAAGATCTTTTGGATTACCAAGATTACAATAAACTAATAATGTTGCAAATAGTCGTCTTAAGCTATAAGGCATTTGATAGCTTACAGCTTCAGACATACACTCAATTAAGTTGTTATCAGAATGTAATAAGCTTTTTTTTTCTGTAGCTTTCCTAAATGTAGTGTAGCTTATTCCATTCATTGTACGAAGATCTTTGTATGATTTAGGTCCTCTTACGTTCATTAGAAGTAACCTAAGATAATATCTTTCTCCTTCGGTTGGATGATATGTGACAATACGCCGGTAGCAGGACATTTTCAACGCGACCACATTTTGTCCGTTGATGACCATATAAAGTGTTGGGGAAATTCTTTATATAGTAAATTGAGAGTTATAGCATCTTTATTCTTTTTGTTCATTAGAAAAAATTCAGTTAACATCATTTTTTTAATCATTGGATTGTTTATTATTTGATCGACAATTTGATTATTTTTTAAGGAAATAAATTGTTGTCCATCAAGATGCAATTGCAATTGGGAAACACTTGTAGTCATTTCACTTATGGAAAAAGCAAACAGACGCCATGCAGCCTCTGGCGGAGAGACCCATCTAGCAGATGGTATTCTTTAATTTCATCTATTTCTACATTAATATCATTATTATGTACACAAAATACAATTTTAACATGTCCTTTGCAAATATATTTGTAAATATATTTGACAACCTTAATATCAGAACATATTTCAACATTAATATGACAATTGAATTTCTTGAGTAAAAATGGAGTACGGAACAATCCAAGAATTATCAATATTATGTCCTCGAACTTTGACTGGTGTGATCATTTTTCATCTTTTGTAAAGGGGATACGAATTCTTTCCTTTGGTTGTTTGTTCAGTAAGTTCTTTTGGATATTTAAACTTACATTTTCCTTCTTTTTGCATGCAAGAATTTGAAGGATTTAAATAGCCACAAGGACCATGGATCATGTGTTTGGTCACAAGTTTGTATATATCATGATCAATATGTGGATCAGGTAATTCATCGCATACAATTTTAACATATGCTTCTGGAAGGCTCCGTTTCTGGAACTCAATTGTGAACATAAAAGCTGCAACCTTTCCAAATATGTTCTTTTTTTTAATATCAGTTTTAAGTTGCTCTACTTTTGCTCTGAATACTCTACTAACTAAATCATGTCTGTTTTTAATTTCATCCATTGACTGTAAATGTTCTGCTATTTCAGGCCAAGAAGGATTACAAGTCATTGTTAAAAAGATATCAGATTTTTCAAAATGTTGTACCAAAGCAATGTCATCCATATATCTTCGACGCATATCTCTTGGATCTCCTATGAAACTAAAGGGAAGAAATTTTTGTCTCCCAATATTTGAAGCATCTCTTTCTCCTTGCCTCAATAAATCAATGATTCCTCGTAAGGCTTCAACTCTAAATAGATCTTGATTAAATGAAATAAAATCTAATCTTTGTGTCTCAAGTTTTATATATTGGTCAAATATGTATTGTTGAAACACCCTTCCAGAATGTAAAGTTTCATTTGGTTCCTGATCTCTTATTTGTTTTATAGCAATAATATTCACGACGGGAAACGGTTTCTCTCTCTCTTTCCTTTTGATAAAACTTGAAATTTCATATCAAGGAGTCCATCAATAGAAGTCATGTTCATTATACTTGGTAGTTGCTCATATTCACAATAAATTTGTGTGTTGGAATAATTGAATGACTTTTAAATTTTTTTAATACCGCAATACCAGTCATTTTGACCATAAGGAAACAACAATGGATATTGCAATGGATCATAACATCCATAATAGTAATTTACCAATTGACTTCTGTTACTATGAGTGAAAATTCGAATATGCGGTGTGAAAATTTTATCATTTAATTGATCTTCTATCCAAATTGCCCCAACTTCGGAAGCAGTTGGTAAGTTATATGTTATTTGGTCTAAAATGGAACTTGAGTTTAAAGCAATATAAAATTTGGATAAATTTGGAACAACTGTTAATGATATTAGAAAAGTAGAATAAGGATTAGCTTTTAGTATATCCATGAGTTTTTTAACAACTACCTCACTAAGTTTATCTGATAATGTCATTCGATTTGTTAGCTCATTTTCGTTACCATAGAAATATAATTGTAAATTTTTTCCTTTTCCTTCAGAAGGTATCAAATCATCGATGAACTGATACATTTGTCCCTGGATTTTCAATGTATAGATGCCACGATTTCTCTTTGCTAATTCTCTATCATAATGTACTCCAAGTGAAGTGAATGCAAACATATTATTGTAGGCTCTACTGTAGGTGCGAAAATGTTGAGATTTTTCACTGTCACCTAAGAACAAATTTCGCAACTCGATAGGCATGTTATGAGAAGTTAGTCTAATTGATCAACTATCACAATTAGTCTAATTGATCAACTATCACAACAAAAACCTGGTGATTCATATTGAACCCTTTTTGCTCCACAAAATTTATTATTTGGAACTCGCTTTAAAAGTAAGTAATTTTTTGGCAATAAATTATCATTTTGTAGATTGACTTCTAACTTATTTCTACCTGTGCATGGTAAAAAGCATTTACTTGTTATATAAAGATGCAACAATACATGTTTTTTTATTACTTTGGTAGGAAGAAACATACCTCTATTTGCAGTTCAGCTAAACTTAGTCTACGTGCAATATCAGCTGTACCCGATGTTGATCCTAGTATTAGGAATATCAATATTTAGACTTCGGTAGCCAATTATTAAAATTAGTGCAGTCCAAATATTTGAAGTAATATTTCCGAACTCACCTACTTCGAAGGAAGAGAAGTAATTAACTGTACGTTCTGCTCTGCTTGAAGCAACTGGCAGTTCTGTAGCTTGGGAAGCTTCAGCTATAAAATGAGGAAAATAACTCTAGTAAGAGTAGGTAAGTTGAAGAGTCTAACCATAGCTATAGATATTCAGAAAACACCACGCTATATATAAATTTAATTTGAATTGAAATATTTCACAAAAGGAAGATAGCAATGTGGCTAGCTAACCTTGTTCAGGAGATAACGAAGACGTGTTAATTGTAAGAGTGCCAGTACTATTTGATTGATGAAGGAGTTTTTGTCTTTTCGATTCAGCCCTTTTTTCTCTTAGCTGGGAAAAAATAATTGCTTTCTCTCGGGCGACATCTGTGCATATCTAGTAAGACGACGTAAGTTTCTGTCAGCAGTTCTTTCGTGGGCAGTCGCAGTATCTTTATTTTCGTCCATTCCTGTTTCAAGTAGTTCATGCTTTCGTAAATTAATTTATAGGTTAATGTAATCTGAAACCAATACATACAAGTTACACCAAGAAAAAGTTAGACAATAGTAAATGACTCTAACAGAACAACCACTGGGATCAAACGACATACATTTGAAACATATCTCTCATAAAGTTTGAGGATTTGAGCCTATCAATCTTACATATAACGTATAACCATTGTCAAATTTAATACAGTCAACCATTATAAGATATAATACCAAAAAAATATTGTAACTGTTTAATATCTTCAAGGACACCATATCAATGCGAAAACACTTTTCTCTATGAGTACACCCACTGTAATGCGAGGAGTAGTAGTGAGTTTCTACATTCTTAAAACAACAACATAGTAGGAGCTTCATGTTCCCTAAACAAACAAAATCACCACAAAATGTACAAGCTTGTATATGAGAGATAAGTTTCAGAAATTGTAGAGGAGAGATCTGAAAGAGTTAATGACTCAACTATGCTATGTATCTTCTTAATCATCATTCTTTATACACAACTCAAAATTATCTTTTGAATTGAAAACTCTCAAAACAAGCATACCTCTATTACAGAGTACAAGTGAAACTTCCAAAGAATAAAATTTTCTGCAACAAAGAAGCTCAAAACAATCGAAGGGGAAAACACCCATAAATCAAGAATCTACCAATAAGGAAATTAATCAAGTAGTAGTCAACCAACAAACATATCAAACATAAAACCCAATAAACCCTCAGCTCAAAATCTTGCACAGAACCAAATAAATAATCCAAAACCCAAACTAACAAGGCATAGAAATACAATCAAACAACAACAGCAAAATGGCCACAGTGAAGTAAAATGACAAGAAAAACAATATTTCTCATAAACCCATGGAAGAACAAGGCTAGATACAATAAAAATTCAATCTAAAATAAAAAAAGGGTATCAAAAAACCCATTTTTCTGCATATTTTATTGTATTCCCCCAACCCCACACTCCCAAAAACAACTTTAATCAGAAAGATCACTTACAGAGATGTTGTTCCAAGGGAAAATCGCAAATGGGGTCAATTTTTTTCTAGCAAAATTTGATGTGGGGAAAATTAGGTGATACGGAAGGAAAGAGTAGTAGTAAAAAAATCAGGCCCAATGTTGACCAACACTTTGAAGCTAGATACATATTTATTTCTCTTTTCAAACATGCATGAGCCAATTACCCTTACAGTTAATGATATGCAGACCTAAAAATTCAAAGAAGAACGTAAATAGCCACCATTTAGGTCCTTTTTCAATAGCTGGAGACATTAGGAGGGAAAATTAAAATCAAGCTAAATCTTGATCACACTTTGAAGCTAGATACATGTTTATTTCTCTTTTCAAACATGCATGAGCAAATTACCCTTACAATTAATGATATGCAGACCAAAAAATTCAAAAAAAGAACGTAAATAGCCACCATTATAGGTCCTTTTTCAAGAGCTGAACACACTAGGAGGGAAAATTGGGGGAATGAGAAGGAAAACTTATTTTAGCTAATGAATACAGCAGCAGGGAAGAGCGAAACTGAGATTCCAGAGAAGAGTCTCAGAGCGTATGGAAGATTGTGGACATTGTCGTCGTAAATAGAGGCGTATCCAGAATTTCGAAATGAGGGATGCACTATTGTAAAAAGGTGCACTGTTGTAATATGATACTTCAAATATGGATTCACACATCTATATTTCAATATTTTTTAAAAAACATAACACTATTATATATGATCTCGGGAGGAGAGCCTGGGTTCATGTGCACCCCGATGACCCCCTAGATACGCCCCTGGTTGTAAATGATGGAGAGGTAAAGAGTGGATACGCAGCAGAGGCAAAGTACATGCGATGTAAACTATGAAGAGATAAAAAGGAATACACAGGACAGAATTTACCCAAAAATTAATAGTAAAATTACCTATTTGCCCTTGTTAGTCCTTTAGAAGTGCCACTTCTAAATAAGGGTAATATAATATTTATTAAAGGAAAAATTGTGCATTATATCAAACTATTAATTCAAAATAAATGTTATAACCACAGTTTCATTTAATTCCAATTCACAACAAACTCTCTTGCCATTCGAATCTCTCCCTTCTCCCTGAATCTCGCTCGCCTCTCTCATTTTATACAAACACAAATGTATAAATTGTGTTTGTGTTTGTATAAAGCGAGAGAGACAGTATATACAAAATATAAATACATATATATCCATTCTATACACTTATAATTATATAAATACAAATCGTCCCCTGCTCAGTTCTCTTTTCCCTTTCTCTCTCTCTCGCTTTATACAAACACAAATTATACAAAATACAATGTATAATTTGTGTTTATATAAAGCGCGAGAGAGATTTGATATCCAAATACAAATGTTTTAACTCGATTCAATTGTATACGAATTCAAATTTTATGCAAATATACAAACACAATCATTGATACATATACATAGCAGTTACATATATACAATTATCTAACCGATATACATATACAATTCACCTCTATCCACTCTCTGCCCTCTCTCGCTCGCCTCTCTTCTCTCTCTCCCAATCTCGCTCGCCACTCTAGCCTAACACAGAGAACATATACATATACAAACGCAATTTTCATACAAAATCACCACAATATTTATACAGTCACTGTGATTTATACAAATGAGATGCTCCATAGCAAACATAATTTGGCTATGGAGCGCAAATAGCAAAACTATAGGTATAGAGCGCTAATATAATTTTTATCTTTGCTATTCCTAAAATTTAATCTTTATTAAATAGCCAGCAAGTATATATACCGTGCATACCTTCAGGTATACAGATCACATATTATATACCTTAATAATATATAATAGTGCGGTTCAACTATTGGTATACGTTTGATGTATATCAGTATGACAATTGTATACTACAAAAATATACAACATACAAAACTGTGTTGTATAATTTTTTTTAATGGGAGAATTTTGTAAATGAATATAATTTATTTTGCCTGGATAACCACTTAAATATCCCAATAATTTACACTTCACACATAACCGATTTTGAGGCCACATTGAAGGTATAACCACAGTAAATATAAATTAATAAATTTATCTACTTTTGAAACAACTTTAGATATACAGGTCTGAAGTAGCGAAATATGTATATGAAATTCATGCATGTCAAAAGCAAAGTATTATTATGATGAAGGTTTTCGAAAGCCAATTGACAGTGAAAAATCATAGTTTTCTTGATTTAGTTTTCACTCAATAGAAAATGACTTGGCATTGGCTCCATTGACACTTCATGGTGCACTACGGCGATATTAGTGTTGCTCTACTCGAATTTTGAAGACAAAGTTCTTTTTGAGAATGAGGGTATTGTTATGAACCTAATGTACAAATATGCCGCGCATGTGAAGGCATGAACTGAATGATATATCATGCATTTTCCCCTATTTTCATTTACACTTCAAATGTGGTTATGACCTATTAAACACCTTAATTATGCCATTATGTGCCTATTGAAGCCTTTCAAAAATAGAAAGTAAAACAAATATGCGTGCAGTATACACTCCAGTGACATGGCAATAAACCAATAAAACAAAGACATGTGGCAGTTTAAAAGATACTCCTTTAGGGAAATGGGGTGAAGGAATTCTCATGTGAAGAATGGATTAGATTTTGTGTTTATTGAGTCCATCGTGACACTATCCCATCCACTTTGTATCATGACATTACTTTTAGAAGAATGAGCCTTAAGTTCCTCCATTTTGACATCTCTCCGCCCACTCCAAAAGATGTTTCTTCTTCGGGTGTGGGCATGGAAGAGAATACCCATTTCTAAATCAATGGTAGTAGTTCAAGAGCCCAAGAAAAGACCGTAACTCAGTCACAGAAGTAGGCACCTTCCACTCCTTTGTGGAAGACACCTTGTTCTCATCCATGACTTGGCTTATGACATGCCCCAAGAAGTTTACTAACTCCTTATCATACGAGCACTTCTCTTTCTTGATAGCAGATTTTACGTAGATGCTTCACGTGCTCTTCTGTAGTATTACTTTGAATTCACTAAGATATGGATGAAAAATCTTATTCATAATAGATCTTACTAGGGAACACTTTAATAATTTTTCTAACATAGACGTTTACTAATATGTTTGCATATGGCATATTATAAGATAGACATTTTGTTCAATCATTTTTTCTATTTCAAACAGGCCACATGATAGAGAAAATAAGTGCATTACTATACAAAGGTTACAACTTATTCCATACCAAATAATGCCACTGTTAATTAGTTAGCAAAGCAGAAACTTGCATTACAATCACATAAAAAAACAATTATTGGAACTAAGAATTGTAGGGCTTCACCCTTAATAAGGGAGCCCTTTCAAAAATTCTCGACGGCCAAGGCAAAACCCAGGCCGAAGAGGGGGTTTGGAAATAGTTTTCAACCAGCAATAGACGCGCCTCGGTTAGAACCTCACTAGCTACGTCATTGCCCCAAGCGCAAAGATACTTTAAATGTGTTTTCGGCATTTCAATTTATATTAAACCTTCAGCTTCATGTCTTAGATGGTTAACCGATGTGGGATTTTTTGGCAAACAAAGGCAGCTTAGACATAAATTAATTAATAATTGTTTCAAAGATGTAATGATAGAGTCAGAATTTTCACTAAGAGAATTCAAAATATGAAAAAGTAAATACATAAAAAAATCATGATAATTCAACATATCCTATATTTATACTAAAAAAAATCTTAACCATAAATATACTGTATAATTTTTTCCTCTCCAGCTTTGGGAGGAGTAGTGTTGGGCTTCATGACAAGCAACGAAAGAAAACTTAGTATCAACTAAGCTAATATATACTACTTAATTATTTAACATAGCTAATGTTAGAAAATATTATTTTTCGCTACTAACATTTAATACTATTTACGTGGGGCCACTATCGATTTTGTATATCCAAAACACATTACCATATTTTCGATTTCCCCCAATTATACAAAGTAGACTCTCTCTCTCTATAATCTTTTTACTAATTTTTTCTTCCTAATTCACTCAAGCACAATCAGATTTCAACACACACACACAATGAAAATATAGATGTATACAAATATAATTTTCATATGTATACCAATATAATTTCCAAGATAACACACACACGCGCGCACACACACAATGAAAATATAGATGTATACAAATATGAGTGTAATAATAACTTTCCTATTTGATATATATATATATATATATATATATAATTAAATATATTTTTTGTATATAATTAACTTTGCTATTTATCATGTAGTTATATCCATATAACATAAAAAAATAAACTGTAACTATTTGTTTTAAATATATATTGATGTTTGCTATATCGTGTAGTTTTTCCTTTTTTTAAGGAAAGCCTTTAAGGCCCTTATTATTAAAA
Source organism: Solanum appendiculatum (assembly GCA_018342035.1). Lineage (NCBI taxonomy): Eukaryota > Viridiplantae > Streptophyta > Magnoliopsida > Solanales > Solanaceae > Solanum > Solanum appendiculatum. The sequence continues at coordinate 668,409 of JAGDQO010000782.1, forward strand.
TAGAAACCCCACCCCCAACCCAACAGAATCCGAATGAGCCTGGCCCAACCAAGGCCCAATTTACAAATAAATCAACAAAACTATTTACAAGTCCAAGACACCAAAGTGTCTAGACAGCCACAAAACGAAAAGTATCTTCTTCTTCTCCATTGATCCAAATCCATGCTCACATTTGTTTTATCCTAAAGAAATTAAAGAGAGTTATTTAAAGGAGAGTCGCCAATTCATTTTTAAAGAAAAATCAAGAAAACTAAATTTTTCAAAAGATTTTAAAACAGGAAATCGATTGAAAAATACCAAAGGGGGTTCGGGGGTTCAATGTACATTTCGAGAAGGTGTTAGGCACTCGAAACGCCCGCTAACTTGCAGTTGACCGACAACTTGAAAATATTTGGCTAACTTAAAGAAAACTAGACACTTACAAATTTTCACACTTGTACAAAAATTCTTTAAGGAAAAGAGACATACTTGTTTCAAATAACACTTAGTAAAGAAAGACTTAAATATTTAAACATCAATTTCAAGATTCGAGCATTACTTATTTGTTTTGAAATCAAGATTTATAAATAACTAATACAAAATAGTTACTCTTTGGGAATTTCAAATTAGGTCTAACTTTAAGATTAATATCAAATAAACAAGTAATATAATTAAGCAATATAGTAAAGAGAGAGAGAGAGAAAGAAGAGATTTGGGCCTTTTGGGCCTGAATTGGTGTTGATTTAGAGCTTTGGCTCAAATCCCATTTTTGTATACAGATGATGTATATCAGTGTATATAGATCTTATTTTGGCCCATTTTTCATGTATATCGGACTGTATACCAAATGTACACAGCCCATTTCAGCTTCTGAACATCTGCTTCATTTTTTGGCCGTGTATTCCTGTATTTTGGACCTGTATATCAGTGTATACAGTCCAATTTTGGACTTTCCAAGGTCAAGATCTGCTCCAGCCCTGTACGCCTATTTTCGATGACCTGTTTACCAGCTTCTACCTTCTGCAGTGGGGCTGACTCGAGAAAAGAGGGGTTTGGGCCTCTATGGCCCAATCGGAAAATACAAAGAGGAGAAAGATGGAGTCCAAGAGGACTCGGGGCAGATTCACATGCAAGGAAAATGAGAATAAGGATTAGTAAACGACTAATGAATGAACCTGAACAAAATAAAATGAGTTTAAACAAATTTCACCCACGACAAGGAAAAATATTATGAGCAAGCATTGCAAGGCATTATATATTATCAATAAATCAGAATGTGAGGAAAACATACTGCCACTCAAATTGTGAAATAACAAATCACTGCCAGAAAACAAACCTTAGCACAATTACTTTAATATATCATCTTTGGTTCAATTTTAAAATCAAGAGACTTCCGTCCTTCTAAAAATGGGAACAACTAATGTATTGATTCAGACCTCTAATACAAGCAGCACGGTAAATGACAAGGGACGAATTGTGACAACCAAATAGTTAACAAATATGAACTCTAAGGGAAGGCAGCTCACACCCTATTTCGAACTTAGCAAAATCTTAGGAAGCAAAATCAAAAGGCGGCTACCATTAGGACACTAACAACTGGTCAGTTCAAATCGGCAAGAAACCAAGCAAGAGGTATACACTTTGATTAACACCAACTGCCAACAGCATGCTTGAACATGAATACATAGAAAATACATAACAACAAATAGAGCATTTTTAGGACTGAAATATCAAAGTCCATCAGCCTGAGACCTTTAAAATCATAAGCACAAAAATAAGGGGGTATGCAGGGGAGACGTCAAATTTTCCATCGAGCATTTAACTTGAATAAGAATAGCAGAGATGGTTGGAGAAATCTGGGATTTAAATAACAACAAGGACAAAATCGAAACAACACGAGAGGGAGAGCAAGCAGGTTATATACGAAAAAGGGAGCTGGTCACTTTAATATTAAGGAGATGAAACATGTTTGAGACTAAATTACGCTAAGCTAAGATCATATTGCCTTGGGTTAAAACCAAACAGGACATCAACAGCGCAAACTATGCAGAAAACAGAGATTAACAAAATGAGAGTCTCAAAGCAAGGAAATATGAAGAGAAGGGAAGACAGCCAAAACCATAGGTGAACAGCGAAGTAAAACAGAACTGCAGCTAGCACACTCAAAGTCGAAACCAAATGAACATCACAACATTTCAAGCAAAACGAGACAGAGATCTGGCTAGTGGTACAAAATCAAAATCGAGTCAATAACTCTAACTACCAAGCATGTATATCGAAATAACTTCACAGACGCTTGACCCACGCTTACTGCCCTATAGACCCATAGGAAAATGAAATTAAAGCAGGGACTAAAACGAAGGAACCAAACATTCTCAATAGCAAGTATGGAACAAACAACACACCATATTGAAACGGAATACAATAGGAAATGAGATTACCTTTCTTGGAGCAGCCAAACTGAGACAGCCACGAAAGTGAAGATTCCGATGAACTTTCGTGAACAAAGAACAAGACAGGGGACCAAGCGAAATCTAGATTCCAAGTCTCTATAATTTCAAGACCTATTTCCCAAGTATTTGTATGTATAAAAGCCAGTAATTTTACTATATTTTCGTGTCTAATGCCGGCTGGTTCCAACCCTGAACAGTGAACAAGCAGGGGTATATATAGCGTGGTGTATTTAGTTGAAGTCAATGTTAACTTGAGGTACGTAGATGATATAGTGGGCAATAAGGTTATTGCTTTGAGTTTTGTAATAGAGGTGTTACAAGGTATAGGATTAAAAGTTTAATCCGTTGTGATTACTAGAATTTGTATTCACAAGTTGCTTGAAATTAGTGGAGGTTTCAAAATTCCTGTGTGACAGATTTGTTATTTTTCTTCCCTTGAGCAAGGAAATTTCCCCGTAAACACTTATTTTCTTTATTTTAAGCATTTACTATTCTTCCAATCTATTATTAATACAGTCAAGGAATTTGATCTCTTGACTCATGGTGAATTCATACAAGTCAACGCTATAACATAAAGAAACTTCAAACACAAAAACAATGCTATCATTAGATAATATTACACCACAAACTTCTCATGCGGGAGACTTGTAAGCAAAAATCATATATATTGCAATTATGGGTTCTATCTTCTTCACGTGCAATAATGTCCCTTGAATCATCCAATACTTATTAAATCATGTTACTTGTGTCTAAATTTATGATACTTTTTATTTAATCGATCTAAAAATAATAATATTTTTTATATTTAGTAATAATTTAATTTTTTTATTTTATTTTTAATGGGATAATTTATTGGGTTGAGATATTTTATGATTAATTTTAAATCATATATTTTAGTTTTTCTTTTAAACTTCATGCTGAATCAAATATTTTTAGATACATTGAGACAAAGGAAATATTTCTTTAAGAAGTTGTTATGATCTATTCAGTCGTTTTTTTGAGTATTAGGACCCTTTTTCCCTTAAATGACCCTTCTTAATATATAATTATGACTTGTGAAGACAAATGACATGATTTTTGATAAATCCTCGATTCAAAAAAAGTATTTTTGAAAAAAATGAGATTGACAAAAGCAAAAGTAAGAACTATTGTGAAAATATTATAGAAAAGAAAAATATTAGCAACAAAAATCAAAATGTTAACACAAATCAAAGAAACAATTGTAATAATACAATTTGAAAAATAAGAAAGTACTATAATAATAATAATGATACTGAGAAGTAGAAGAGGGAGCAATAAGGTGTTCTAAGCTATAATCATGATCTCCCGAAAGAGAAAATCATCCGACTATCGACTAACACTTTATCTTAATATATCCTCGACCCTCATATTTTTCTATCTAGGATCATGTCCTCGGTGAGCCGAAGATGAGTCATTTCTAATCACATGATCACTTCAACTTTTCGTCAGACCTCTACCTCCCCTTAAACCTATCACTGCAAACCTCTCGCACTTATTTACGGATGCATATGTGCTCTCCTCTTTACATGTCCGAATTATCTTAGTCTCACTTCCCGCATCTTTTTAACCATTGAGGTTACTCCCTCCGTATCCTTTATATCTTCTTTTTCCTTGACTCCATCTTATATCTCATAATATGTCAACATGTTTATCGATCTAAGCATCTTCATCTTCACTACAATACTCATCTTTTGAATGTGTGAACTCTTGACTAATCAACACTCTGCTCTATACAATATAATAGTCCATTCATTAAGGTTGGGGATGGCTGGAACCAATCAGAAGTGCAAATCGCGCAAGCAAAGTCAGGAAACGGACCACAACGCAACGACTAGGACTCGTGTCGAAGGAGTTTTGAGCGTGAGCTAACACTCATGCAGCGGCAAGGACCCACAATTCTCGAAGGGACCACGCACCAACTGCCTGAATCAATGTAACAAACCCTCTCTTTACTCAATGGATAGCGCTTATTCTCTTTCAATCAACAAAATGAGAAATGAGGGAGAAATAAAAAAAAAGATCTTTATTGAAGATGCTTTGCACCTGAAGTACGACTAATGCGAATCTAGAAGAATGGTCTGTGCTTTCGAAAAGATGAAGGTACAAGGGGTAAAGAGACAATCTTTTGAACATTGATCGAGCAATTAATTTACCTTTAAGCCTCGATAATACTTTCTTATCATATAGTATATCTGATACAAGCCTCCATTAATTCACCCAATTTAATATCCTTGTTGATCTTTCCATTTTTTAAAAGTTATTTTCCAAAAATACTTTAAATTTCCTTTTATAAATATGACGTGTAGATTGATTCTTACATTCACATTCGCCTCATGTGATACGTCACTAAACTTGCATTTGTATTAACACCCCTACCTAGAAGGACAATAAATGCAAAATGGGGTAGTTGGTGTTTATGACTTCACCATTTGTTTCCTACTTCTCTTTGAAGGTCCAGGGAAAACGACAATAGGTTCCCACCATTATTTCTGAAAAATGATGCCTAATGCAGTTAGTAGGTCCAGTTGTTCTCTTGTTGTGTACCTCAAATTTGGAGTTTCTAGTCGTAAATTTTGAAGTTAAAATTTAAAATTTTGAAGTTATAATATCGTGTATATTCTATGTCAGTAAATGTGAGGAGTAGTAGTGAGTTTCTCCATTCTTAAAACAACAACATAGTAGGAGTTTGAAAAGAATGTAAACAAACAAAATCACCACAAAATGTAAAAGCTTGTATATGAGAGATAAGTTTCAGAAATTGTAGAGGAGAGATCTGAAAGAGTTAATGACTCAACTATGCTATGTATCTTCTTGATCATCATTCTTTATACACAACTCAAAATTATCTTTTGAATTGAAACTCTCAAAACAAGCATACCTCTATTACAGAGTACAAGTGAAACTTCCAAAGAATAAAATTTTCTGCAACAAAGAAGCTCAAAACAATCGAAGGGGAAAACACCCATAAATCAAGAATCTACCAATAAGGAAATTAATCAAGTAGTAGTCAACCAACAAACATATCAAACATAAAACCCAATAAACCCTCAGCTCAAAATTTTGCACAGAACCAAATAAATAATCCAAAACCCAAACTAACAAGGCATAGAAATACAATCAAACAACTACAGCAAAATGGCCACAGTGAAGTAAAATGACAAGAAAAACAATATTTCTCATAAACCCATGTAAGAACAAGGCTAGATACAATAAAAATTCAATCTAAAATAAAAAAGGGTATCAAAAAACCCATTTTTCTGCATATTTTATTGTATTCCCCCAACCCCACACTCCCAAAAACAACTTTAATCAGAAAGATCACTTACAGAGATGTTGTTCCAAGGGAAAATCGCAAATGGGGTCAATTTTTTTCTAGCAAAATTTGATGTGGGGAAAATTAGGTGATACGGAAGGAAAGAGTAGTAGTAAAAAAATCAGGCCAAATGTTGACCAACACTTTGAAGCTAGATACATATTTATTTCTCTTTTCAAACATGCATGAGCCAATTACCCTTACAGTTAATGATATGCAGACCTAAAAATTCAAAGAAGAATGTAAATAGCCACCATTTAGGTCCTTTTTCAATAGCTGGAGACATTAGGAGGGAAAATTAAAATCAAGCTAAATCTTGATCACACTTTGAAGCTAGATACATGTTTATTTCTCTTTTCAAACATGCATGAGCAAATTACCCTTACAATTAATGATATGCAGACCAAAAAATTCAAAAAAAGAACGTAAATAGCCACCATTATAGGTCCTTTTTCAAGAGTTGAACACATTAGGAGGGAAAATTGGGGGAATGAGAAGGAAAACTTATTTTAGCTAATGAATACAGCAGCAGGGAAGAGCGAAACTGAGATTCCAGAGAAGAGTCTCAGAGCGTATGGAAGATTGTGGACATTGTCGTCGTAAATAGAGGCGTATCCAGAATTTCGAAATGAGGGATGCACTATTGTAAAAAGATGCACCGTTGTAATATGATACTCCAAATATGGGTTTACACATCTATATTTCAATATTTTTTTAAAAATATAACACTATTATATATGATCTCGAGAGGAGAGCCTGGGTTTACGTGCATCCGGTGACCCCCTAGATACGCCCCTGGTTGTAAATGATGAAGAGGTAAAGAGTGGATACGCAGCAGAGGCAAAGTACATGCGATGTAAACTATGAAGAGATAAAAAGGAATACACAGGACAGAATTTACCCAAAAATTAATAGTAAAATTACCTATTTGCCCTTGTTAGTCCTTTAGAAGTGCCACTTCTAAATAAGGGTAATATAATATTTATTAAAGGAAAAATTGTGCATTATATCAAACTATTAATTCAAAATAAATGTTATAACCACAGTTTCATTTAATTCCAATTCACAACAAACTCTCTTGCCATTCGAATCTCTCCCCTCTCCCTGAATCTCGCTCGCCTCTCTCACTTTATACAAACACAAATGTATAAATTGCGTTTGTGTTTGTATAAAGCGAGAGAGACTGTATATACAAAATATAAATACATATATATCCATTCTATACACTTATAATTATATAAATACAAATCGTCCCCTGCTCAGTTCTCTTTTCCCTTTCTCTCTCTCTCGCTTTATACAAACACAAATTATACAAAATACAATGTATAATTTGTGTTTATATAAAGCGCGAGAGAGATTTGATATCCAAATACAAATGTTTTAACTCGATTCAATTGTATACGAATTCAAATTTTATGCAGATATACAAACACAATCATTGATACATATACATAGTAGTTACATATATACAATTATCTAACCGATATACATATACAATTCACCTCTCTCCACTCTCTGCCCTCTCTCGCTCGCCTCTCTTCTCTCTCTCCCAATCTCGCTCGCCACTCTAGCCTAACACAGAGAACATATACATATACAAACGCAATTTTCATACAAAATCACCACAATATTTATACAGTCACTGTGATTTATACAAATGAGATGCTCCATAGCAAACATAATTTGGCTATGGAGCGCAAATAGCAAAACTATAGGTATAGAGCGCTAATATGATTTTTATCTTTGCTATTCCTAAAATTTAATCTTTATTAAATAGCCAGCAAGTATATATACCGTGCATACCTTCGGGTATACAGATCACATATTATATACCTTAATAATATATAATAGTGCGGTTCAACTATTGGTATACGTTTGATGTATATCAGTATGACAATTGTATACTACAAAAATATACAACATACAAAACTGTGTTGTATAATTTTTTTTAATGGGAGAATTTTGTAAATGAGTATAATTTATTTTGCCTGGATAACCACTTAAATATCCCAATAATTTACACTCCACACATAACCAATTTTGAGGCCACATTGAAGGTATAACCACAGTAAATATAAATTAATAAATTTATCTACTTTTGAAACAACTTTAGATATACAGGTCTGAAGTAGCGAAATATGTATATGAAATTCATGCATGTCAAAAGCAAAGTATTATTATGATGAAGGTTTTCGAAAGCCAATTGACAGTGAAAAATCATAGTTTTCTTGATTTAGTTTTCACTCAATAGAAAATGACTTGGCATTGGCTCCATTGACACTTCATGGTGCACTACGGCGATATTAGTGTTGCTCTACTCGAATTTTGAAGACAAAGTTCTTTTTGAGAATGAGGGTATTGTTATGAACCTAATGTACAAATATGCCGCGCATGTGAAGGCATGAACTGAATGATATATCATGCATTTTCCCCTATTTTCATTTACACTTCAAATGTGGTTATGACCTATTAAACACCTTAATTATGCCATTATGTGCCTATTGAAGCCTTTCAAAAATAGAAAGTAAAACAAATATGCGTGCAGTATACACTCCAGTGACATGGCAATAAACCAATAAAACAAAGACATGTGGCAGTTTAAAAGATACTCCTTTAGGGAAATGGGGTGAAGGAATTCTCATGTGAAGAATGGATTAGATTTTGTGTTTATTGAGTCCATCGTGACACTATCCCATCCACTTTGTATCATGACATTACTTTTAGAAGAATGAGCCTTAAGTTCCTCCATTTTGACATATATATAGAGGTGGCCTTCAACTCTTCAAGGGCTCTTTGACATCTCTCTGCCCACTCCAAAAGATGTTTCTTCTTCGGGTGTGGGCATGGAAGAGAATACCCATTTCTAAATCAATGGTAGTAGTTCAAGAGCCCAAGAAAAGACCGTAACTCAGTCACAGAAGTAGGCACCTTCCACTCCTTTGTGGAAGACACCTTGTTCTCGTCCATGACTTGGCTTATGACATGCCCCAAGAAGTTTACTAACTCCTTATCATATGAGCACTTCTCTTTCTTGATAGCAGATTTTACGTAGATGCTTCACGTGCTCTTCTGTAGTATTACTTTGAATTCACTAAGATATGGATGAAAAATCTTATTCATAATAGATCTTACTAGGGAACACTTTAATAATTTTTCTAACATAGACGTTTACTAATATGTTTGCATATGACATATTATAAGATAGACATTTTGTTCAATCATTTTTTCTATTTCAAACAGGCCATATGATAGAGAAAATAAGTGCATTACTATACAAAGGTTACAACTTATTCCATACCAAATAATGCCACTGTTAATTAGTTAGCAAAGCAGAAACTTGCTTTACAATCACATAAAAAAACAATTATTGGAACTAAGAATTGTGGGGCTTCACCCTTAATAAGGGAGCCCTTTCAAAAATTCTCGACGGCCAAGGCAAAACCCAGGCCGAAGAGGGGGTTTGGAAATAGTTTTCAACCAGCAATAGACGCGCCTCGGTTAGAACCTCACTAGCTGCGTCATTGCCCCAAGCGCAAAGATACTTTAAATGTGTTTTCGGCATTTCAATTTATATTAAACCTTCAGCTTCATGTCTTAGATGGTTAACCGATGTGGGATTTTTTGGCAAACAAAGGCAGCTTAGACATAAATTAATTAATAATTGTTCCAAAGATGTAATGATAGATAGAGTCAGAATTTTCACTAAGAGAATTCAAAATATGAAAAAGTAAATACACGAAAAAGTCATAAGAATTCAACATATCCTATATTTATACTAAAAAAAATCTTAACCATAAATATACTGTATAATTTTTTCCTCTCCAGCTTTGGGAGGAGTAGTGTTGGGCTTCATGACAAGCAACGAAAGAAAACTTAGTATCAACTAAGCAAATATATACTACTTAATTATTTAACATAGCTAATGTTAGAAAATATTATTTTTCGCTACTAACATTTAATACTATTTACGTGGGGCCACTATCGATTTTGTATATCCAAAACACATTACCATATTTTCGATTTCCCCCAATTATACAAAGTAGACTCTCTCTCTCTATAATCTTTTTACTAATTTTTTCTTCCTAATTCACTCAAGCACAATCAGATTTCAACACACACACACAATGAAAATATAGATGTATACAAATATAATTTTCATATGTATACCAATATAATTTCCAAGATAACACACACACGCGCGCACACACACAATGAAAATATAGATGTATACAAATATGAGTGTAATAATAACTTTCCTATTTCATATTTAAATATATAATTAAATATTTTTTTTGTATATAATTAACTTTGCAATTTATCGTGTAGTTATATCCATATAACATAAAAAAATAAACTGTAACTATTTGTTTTAAATATATATTGATGTTTGCTATATCGTGTAGTTTTTCCTTTTTTTAAGGAAAGCCTTTAAGGCCCTTATTATTAAAACAGAAACCCCACCCCCAACCCAACAGAATCCGAATGAGCCTGGCCCAACCAAGGCCCAATTAACAAATAAATCAACAAAACTATTTACAAGTCCAAGACACCAAAGTGTCTAGACAGCCACAAAACGAAAAGTATCTTCTTCTTCTCCACTGATCCAAATCCATGCTCACATTTGTTTTATCCTAAAGAAATTAAAGAGAGTTATTTAAAGGAGAGTCGCCACTTCATTTTTAAAGAAAAATCAAGAAAACTAAATTTTTCAAAAGATTTTAAAACAGGAAATCGATTGAAAAATACCAAAGGGGGTTCGGGGGTTCAATGTACATTTCGAGAAGGTGTTAGGCTCTCGAAACGCCCGCTAACTTGCAGTTGACCGACAACTTGAAAATATTTGGCTAACTTAAAGAAAACTAGACACTTACAAATTTTCACACTTATACAAAAATTCTATAAGGAAAAGAGACATACTTGTTTCAAATAACACTTAGTAAAGAAAGACTTAAATATTTAAACATCAATTTCAAGATTCGAGCATTACTTATTTGTTTTGAAATCAAGATTTATAAATAACTAATACAAAATAGTTACTCTTTGGGAATTTCAAATTAGGTCTAACTTTAAGATTAATATCAAATAAACAAGTAATATAATTAAGCAATATAGTAAAGAGAGAGAGAGAGAGAAAGAAAAGAAGAGATTTGGGCCTGAATTGGTGTTAATTTAGAGCTTTGGCTCAAATCCCATTTTTGTATACAGATGATGTATATCAGTGTATATAGGTCGTATTTTGGCCCATTTTTCATGTATATCGGACTGTATACCAAATGTACACAGCCCATTTCAGCTTCTGAACATCTGCTTCATTTTTTGGCCGTGTATTCCTGTATTTTGGACCTGTATATCAGTGTATACAGTCCAATTTTGGACTTTCCAAGGTCAAGATCTGCTCCAGCCCTGTACGCCTATTTTCGATGACCTGTTTACCAGCTTCTACCTTCTGCAGTGGGGCTGACTCGAGAAAAGAGGGGTTTGGGCCTCTATGGCCCAATCGGAAAATACAAAGAGGAGAAAGATGGAGTCCAAGAGGACTCGGGGCAGATTCACATGCAAGGAAAATGAGAATAAGGATTAGTAAACGACTAATGAATGAACCTGAACAAAATAAAATGAGTTTAAACAAATTTCACCCACGACAAGGAAAAATATTATGAGCAAGCATTGCAAGGCATTATATATTATCAATAAATCAGAATGTGAGGAAAACATACTGCCACTCAAATTGTGAAATAACAAATCACTGCCAGAAAACAAACCTTAGCACAATTACTTTAATATATCATCTTTGGTTCAATTTTAAAATCAAGAGACTTCCGTCCTTCTAAAAATGGGAACAACTAATGTATTGATTCAGACCTCTAATACAAGCAGCACGGTAAATGACAAGGGACGAATTGTGACAACCAAATAGTTAACAAATATGAACTCTAAGGGAAGGCAGCTCACACCCTATTTCGAACTTAGCAAAATCTTAGGAAGCAAAATCAAAACGCGGCTACCATTAGGACACTAACAACTGGTCAGTTCAAATCGGCAAGAAACCAAGCAAGAGGTATACACTTTGATTAACACCAACTGCCAACAGCATGCTTGAACATGAATACATAGAAAATACATAACAACAAATAGAGCATTTTTAGGACTGAAATATCAAAGTCCATCAGCCTGAGACCTTTAAAATCATAAGCACAAAAATAAGGGGGTATGCAGGGGAGACGTCAAATTTTCCATCGAGCATTTAACTTGAATAAGAATAGCAGAGATGGTTGGAGAAATCTGGGATTTAAATAACAACAAGGACAAAATCGAAACAACACGAGAGGGAGAGCAAGCAGGTTATATACGAAAAAGGGAGCTGGTCACTTTAATATTAAGGAGATGAAACATGTTTGAGACTAAATTACGCTAAGCTAAGATCATATTGCCTTGGGTTAAAACCAAACAGGACATCAGCAGCGCAAACTATGCGGAGAACAGAGATAAACCTTACAATAGAATAGAGTCGTTAGGTTTGCAATTAGGAATGGCTACATGGATTTAGATTATAGCCAATTGAAATGTAAGAGTAACCAAATCGAATTAATTGGTGAATTTGCCCACAAGTTAAATAAGACGAATTAATATAAATTAATTAATAAGCTTCTTAGTCTCAACGAAATGAAATAATAAACTTAATTATAAAATTACAATTAATTCAAAAAGTATAAATTACAAATTATACTAAAAATAGTTTGATAAATGACTAACTAAAATAAAATCTTTTTGAGTTAATTTTCGAATATTCATAAAATGTAATAATTATGCAAAATTATATAAAAGTTATATTTATCATTTAAACCATTATAAAAATGATTAAAATCACTTCAAAACTTGCAAATATTTTGAAATTTTATAAAACTAATTATTCTAAATCGTTTGAAATTTAGAAGCTCCAAAACTAATTCATATCGTGGATGGTCAAAATTGGGTGTCAACAACTTTATTTATAAAATTTGATTGTTCTTTAAATAACTTTCCTAAAAACGGTTATTTGCTCACTTCATCCAAAATCAACTAAGAGATGTTTCATCCTGTTAGTGTGACATTTTAATATTAATAAAAATATATCATATGTCGCATTATGTATCATGTTATGTCTATTGGTGGACATTACATTTTTGCCTCTTTACTCTCATCAATTGTGGAAGAAAGTGGTCAGTTGTTTGTAACTTATGTAACCATCAACTCTTCATTTTACTCATTATTCTATCTCTTTATTCTTGTAACCTATGTAACCTATAGGCCATTCATTTGCCCAATTTACTACCCATAATCTTCTTATTGATTGCAATGAAAAACTCTTCACCTACAAATAGTGATGTCTTCCTTTGTATTGAGTACATAAGAAATATACAAGAAGAAGATATATGTGAAAGAGTGTAAGAAAAGATGAGAAGTGTTGTATTGTGTATATATTGAGTTAGTGAAGTGAAAGAGAGAGTTGAGACATAAAATAATATTCTAAGTCTTCAACTATATTCACTATACAAAATAGAGTAATTATATGTTGAAGAAAGGTATTCTTTTTGTAGAGCTTTGGACTCTTCAACTAATCTAGAGTTGCTTGAGTTGTACGACGTTGTTGGGCTTTTGTATCCTGGAGGGGACAAGTCAAGAGTGATACTGCTGGATCGGTGTAGATTATGACGCAGTGGGCTTGAATCTCCTTAAAGAGAGCGAGATATCCGCACCTCAGCCTGAATGATAATTAATTTATTCATTTTTTATTTATTTTATTTTCAACTATAATTTATTGTATTTGTGGTATATTACACCAACAATTTTAAGGAGATTCGCGTTTTTGTTACAGTTTGAAAAAGTGCGGATATCAAGATAGGAACCTCAACATGATTCCACTCAACGTCGTTCTTTTCAAGAGATGGAAGAGAAGAGGTGTACGGGTAAAGTATTTCTCTACTTGCTCAATTCAAGCAGAGAAAAGGTAAAAGAAAAAAATTTACCTAATATTTTCATGAATAAAGTGACACAACTTTCATGGAAAAAATGATATTTAAATTATTAAAATAGTGGGGGTTCATGAAATGGAAAAAAATAATTGTGAAATTGTGATTCTTACATCTTTGATAAATGCACTAAAAAAGAGTATTACAAGTGCATATATTTATGGCGGAATAAATCACATGTTATTGTTTGGCTATAATGAGGTGATTTTTTGCTCTAACATGAGAGTTATAAATAAATTATGAAAAACATGTTGAGTAGCCATTTAACATGAAATGTTTTGGGTGAGAAAAATATTTTCATTCTTGAAATGAAAAAATTCCATCAAACATGTGATGAAATTTTCCTTGTCAAGTCACATAATATTGAAAAAAATTGTGAAATACAATTTTGTTGGTTGTGTGAGTCTTGCAACTCCTTTTGATTCAATTGTGTGAAAATGGCGTGACAAATAAAAAGGAGTTTGCTAGCCTAATAAAAATATGAGATTTTGTGACTAACAAATTGACTTGATGTTGCGTTTGCATAAAAAGTACTAAACAGGTACAAGCAAACCAAATGAGAAAATTTGGTGCTATTTGTTAGAAATGAGAAAAGTAAATTATATTATTTGCTAAGTTTATTATGGAGGTTGAAGTAAAAAAAAAAAAATTAAACTTCAACTAGTGAAAAAGTGGTTTGATTTTACTATATCAAACACTTTTTTTTGAGAAATTAATTTTTCTAATTTTGATTAATTGTGATAGCACCAATATAATGGTAGAGTACAAAATCGTTATCAAAACGGTAAATTCAGACTCATGAGAAAAAAACACAATATTGTGAGATCATATTGATCACTGGTATACCATCAATATTAATTGTGTTGAAACTTGTGTGTTAAATCTTGCAGATTCATAAACTAAGGCCTTAGCAAGATAAAGGGTCTGAAGCACATCAAGGAGGGTGAAATTGAAGCTCAAAAAATGTTGAGTCATATATGAGGAAACCCAACCTGGGGACTAGAGATCCTATAACTAGGTTCAATGGGAAAAACGAATCATATGATGACTTATTGTGAAGTGCACTAATATTAATTTTATTCAATCCCTAAGATGTGAGTGCATTTATCCTATAATGATTTGTGGAGGTTGAGTCTTTGAACTCTTAATGAAAGTCTGTATCTCGTATGAATGGGAGCATCCTTGACAGATTTCACCTATGTGAGTGTGAAAGTAGGCCGCTTTCTATGAGAATGAGCTTGTTCTCAAAAACACTTATGAAAACCAGGATAGCACAAGGCCGTAATGTGCTGGCTATGAAACCTTATGTCAACACCTTGATTATTGTGTGTAAGCAATGATACTTTATTTCCCTTAAGCAGTTATAGTTCAAGTCTGAGACCACTACTGACTCTGGAGTAAATGTTATTGTTTTACTAAGTGAAAATCCAATGCAGAGCACACCTTCATTATACATAATAGTCTACCTTCAACTAAATTGTGAAGTACTCTCTTGTCTTAATATTAAAATGAGTGGGAGATTGTTAGTGTGACATTTTAATATTAATAAAAATATATCATATGTCACATTATGTATCATGTTATGTCTATTGGTGGACATTACATTTGTACATCTTTACTCTCATCAATTGTGGAAGAAAGTGGTCATTAGTTGTTAGTAACTTATGTAACCACCAACTCTTCATTTTACCCATTATTCTACCTCTTTATTCTTGTAACCTATAGGCCATTCATTTGCCCAATTTACTACCCATGATCTTCTTATTGATTGTAAGGAAGAATTCTTCACCTATAAATAGTGATGTCTTCTTTTGTATTGAGTACATAAGAAATATACAAGAAGAAGATATATGTGAAAGAGTGTAAGAAAAGATGAGAAGTGTTGTATTGTGTATATATTGAGTTAGTGAAGTGAAAGAGAGAGTTGAGACATAAAATAATATTCTAAGTCTTCAACTATATTCACTATACAAAAGAGAGTAATTATATGTTGAAGGAAGGTGCTCTTTTTGTGGAGCTTTGGACTCTTCAACTAATCTGGAGTTGCTTGAGTTGTACGATGTTGTTGGGCTGTTGTATCCTGGAGGGGACAAGTCAAGAGTGATACTGCTGGATCGGTGTAAATTATGCCGCAGTAGGCTTGAATCTCCTTAAAGAGAGTGAGATATCCACGCCTCAGCCTGAATGATAATTAATTTATTCATTTTTTGTTTATTTTATTTTCAACTGTAATTTATTGTATTTATGGTATATTACACCAACACATCCAATGTAAAAGAAATGAAAATTATATTAAATGGGTTTTATATTGTGGCCTCGTGCTGAGAAAAATAGTTTTTCCTATATGTTGTATTTTGATATTTTGATGAATTAACAAATTATGGAGTAATCGAATTCGACAGAGGGACCTGATCCTTCGAGTGATAGTCGTTTAGGACAAGTCAATGGAGTGCAGCTGTAATGCCGTCAAACCTGATGTGGTAGGTGAGCATAATAGCAGAGGCACAGAGCCCTCATCCAATGGCGTATTACTAGGTTGTTTTGTCTCTCATATACATGAGAGATATTGACAAGAAACAACATAATTTTTGCAATTAAGAATATTCAAAGCAAAAACCAAAAGTCATTCTCTCAAGAAAGAACTACTCTCATACGAATAGCAAAGGACCTGATTGAGTGATTGAAAGTCTTAGGTTGTTATTTGAGTTTAGTATCTTGTGTTCAAATATTGTAAGATCTATTCTTATGCTATAAAGGAACATAAATTATTTCAGTTGTAATCTCTGTGAAGTTGAGTTCATGGCTAGAGTTAGCCGTGGTGTATTTAGTTGAAGTCTATGTTAACTTGAGGTACGTAGATGATATAGTGGGCAATAAGGTTATTGCTTTGAGTTTTGTAATAGAGGTGTTACAAGGTATAGGATTAAGAGTTTAATCCGTTGTGATTACTAGAGTTTGTATTCACAAGTTGCTTGAAATTAGTGGAGGTTTCAAAATTCCTGTGTGACAGATTTGTGATTTTTCTTCCCTTGAGCAAGGAAATTTTCCTGTAAACACTTATGTTCTTTATTTTAAGCATTTACTATTCTTCCAGTCTATTATTAATACAGTCAAGGAATTTGATCTCTTGACTCATGGTGAATTCATACAAGTCAACGCTATAACATAAAGAAACTTCAAACACAAAAACAATGCTATCATTAGATAATATTACACCACAAACTTCTCATGCGGGAGACTTGTAAGCAAAAATCATATATATTGCAATTATGGGTTCTATCTTCTTCACGTGCAATAATGTCCCTTGAATCATCCAATACTTATTAAATCATGTTACTTGTGTCTACATTTATGGTACTTTTTATTTAATCGATCTAAAAATAATAATATTTTTTATATTTAGTAATAATTTAAATTTTTTATTTTATTTTTAATGAGATAATTTATTGGGTTGAGATATTTTAGGATTAATTTTAAATCATATATTTTAGTTTTCCTTTTAAACTTCATGCTCAATCAAATATTTTTAGATACATTGAGACAAAGGAAATATTTCTTTAAGAAATTGTTATGATCTATTCGGTCGTTTTTTTGAGTATTAGGACCCTTTTTCCCTTAAATGACCCTTCTTAATATATAATTATGACTTGTGAAGACAAATGACACGGTTTTTGATAAATCCTCGATTCAAAAAAAGTATTTTAAAAAAAAATGAGATTGACAAAAGCAAAAGTAAGAACTATCGTGAAAATATTATAGAAAAGAAACAATTGTAATAATACAATTTGAAAAATAAGAATAATAATAATAATGATACTGAGAAGTAGAAGAGGGAGCAATAAGGTGTTCTAAGCTATAATCATGATCTCCCGAAAGAGAAAATCACTCGACTATCGACTAACACTTTATCTTAATATATCCTCGACCCTCATATTTTTCTATCTAGGATCATGTCCTCGGTGAGCCGAAGATGAGTCATTTCTAATCACATGATCACTTCAACTTTTCGTCAGACCTCTACCTCCCCTTAAACCTATCACTGGAAACCTCTCGCACTTATTCACGGGTGCATATGTGCTCTCCTCTTTACATGTCCGAATCATCTCAGTCTCACTTCCAGCATCTTTTTAACCATTGAGGTTACTCCCTCCGTATCCTTTATATCTTCTTTTTCCTTGACTCCATCTTATATCTCATAATATGTCAACATGTCTATCGATCTAAGCATCTTCATCTTCACTACAATACTCATCTTTTGAATGTGTGAACTCTTGACTAATCAACACTCTGCTCTATACAATATAATAGTCTATTCATTAAGGTTGGGGATGGCTGGAACCAATCAGAAGTGCAAATCGCGCAAGAAAAGTCAGGAAACGGACCACAACGCAACGACTAGGACTCGTGTCGAAGGAATTTTGAGCGTGAGCTAACACTCATGCAGCGGCAAGGACCCACAATTCTCGAAGGGACCACGCACCAACTGCCTGAATCACTGTAACAAACCCTCTCTTTACTCAATGGATAGCGCTTATTCTCTTTCAATCAACAAAATGAGAAATGAGGGAGAAATAAAAAAAAATCTTTATTGAAGATGCTTTGCACCTGAAATACGACTAATGCGGATCTAGAAGAATGGTCTGGGCTTTCGAAAAGATGAAGGTACAAGGTAAAGAGACAATCTTTTGAACATTGATCGAGCAATTAATTTACCTTTAAGCCTCGATAATACTTTCTTATCATATAGTATATCTAATACAAGCCTCCATTAATTCACCCAATTTAATATCCTTGTTGATCTTTCCATTTTTTAAAAGTTATTTTCCAAAAATACTTTAAATTTCCTTTTATAAATATGACGTGTAGATTGATTCTTACATTCACATTCGCCTCATATGATACGTCACTAAACTTGCATTTGTATTAACACCCCTACCTAGAAGGACAATAAATGCAAAACGGGGTAGTTGGTGTTTATGACTTCACCATTTGTTTCCTACTTCTCTTTGAAGGTCCAGGGAAAACGACAATAGGTTCCCACCATTATTTCTGAAAAATGATGTCTAATGCAGTTAGTAGGTCCAGTTCTCTTGTTGTGTACCTCAAATTTGGAGTTTCTAGTCGTAAATTTTGAAGTTAAAATTTAAAATTTTAAAATTATAATATCGTGTACATTCTATGTCAGTAAATTACATGATGTACAAAGATTAAATGTTACTAGTTATTATAAATATATATTTAATTTTGAACGTCCTTAATACCATCGCAAATTTTTTTTTATATATATTTCATCATATTTCTAGCTCCACCTCAGTACATACATGTAATTATCTATGAAGGAAATTTAAAACATATGAATTTGTTACTGATTTTGAAGATTGTTTTCTTTCTACCATCATAAAGTAAGAGTAAGATTTGTTATACTCTATTTTCTCTTGATCTTATTCATAAAATTGTATTAGGTATGTTTGTTGTTGATTCTATCACTATTAATATATTTCACATGTTCTGTATATTATCAAACACCAGAAAATAAGTAAGAAAAAAAAAATTATTTTGTAAAAAAAATGTGTTTCTTTGTACGAAACACTCTTCAAGGGATCGTTGGAACGCGAAATGAGATAATGTAACTAAAGATATTTCATTAGATTATTTTATCTTTACCTCTTTTATGAGATAGTAACTCATCAATTTAGTATCAATATAAAATAAAATAATTTCAAAATTAACTTATACTCCAAATCAAACGTGAAATAAATTTAATCTAGAAATTATTATCTTTATCCCACGTATCAAACTAGCCGAAAGAAATAAAACAGAGTAAAATCATGACTAGGTGCAACATGAGAATACACACTAGAAATTGTTTTCTTTTATGTCCTTTTGTTGCTAAAATCTCTCCCCCTGTTTTTGTTTACGTTAGTTGGGAGGATGAACACTCAATTCTCATCTTTTTCCCTTTTTTACATTAATATTTTAGTATTATTATTGTTTTTCAAATCTTAGAGACACTTTCAGAGAGACCCAAAATCATGGTTAGCAATAAGAAGCAATTTTCAGTGATTTTTGTAAAATTTTCTGTATGTTTTCTGTTGATGGGTCTTGCTTATCGTATCTTCTTCTCCACCTCTCTGCAATTTTCTACTCTTGAGGTTTCTGACAAGGGTATTGTACCAGAAAACACATTGCCACCACCGGTGGCCGTTTCTTCGCTGCCGGAATCGGTTAATTTTACGGTGAAACGAAATGGTTGGTTCATTAATCTTATCACTACTAAAAAAAGTTTGATTCTTGAATAATCCTTTTTATTTTTTTGGAATTGATTTTCATACATTTGGATTTTGTTGTAATCGCGCCACGAATACATTTCTTTTGAGCCAAGGTCTATTAAAAATAATTTGTCTAGCTCACTAAGCTAGGGGGTAAGGTCTATATTTTATCCTTCGCAAGACGCATTTTCATTTTGAATTTAAGATATATTCATGGATAGTGTAAAGACTTTGCATGCTATAAGTGCGATTTAACTGATTATATCATGTTTCAATCACAATCTTTTACAGGTTACCATGTTAGGCTGCTATGAAGTGTTATTGACTTGATAGTGTCTATATTTTTGCAGGAAAATGTGATTTATATATAGGAGATTGGGTACCAGATACCACGGGTCCATTTTACACTAATCACACTTGCTATTCCATTGAAACTCACCAAAATTGTATGAGAAATGGGAGGTCTGATACTGGATATCTTTACTGGAGATGGAAACCAAGAGATTGTGAGCTACCTAAGTTCAATCCCAAGAGGTTTCTTGATATGATGCGACACAAGTCATTAGCCTTCATTGGTGATTCAATTATGCGCAATCATGTGCAGTCATTGCTCTGTATTCTCTCTCAGGTACATTTCTAGCTTCGACCATCAGAATGTCACAGTTGTACTTGAACTAGCTGCTACAATTTTACTTGTGTAGCGTTATTTTTCTGTTTTTTTTCAAAGTCTATTTCTAGTTTGGGGTGAGTTTGTACTCTGTAGTGAGTACTTGATTGCATAGGTTTTACGCATACTAGAAGCGGTGGTGGTGTGTGTGGGTCGTGGGATGGATGGTAGGGGAAGCTCAAAGAGAGGCTAAACATGTTCTTGATTTATTGATCCATTGGTTAATTGGTCAATGAGAAAAATTCACATAACTAAGTAAAAAAGCTAAAGATTCATGAAACTTACATCTCGCCTTCATACTAAGTAAAATGACCGCATTCGTTCTGCTCAAGTCATTCTTCAAATGATGGTAAAGTCCAAATTTTGCTAGCTGGTGGAACTGTCATCATCATGGTTTAGATTTGCTCTCTTAACTACTTCTTATCATCAATTATTGCTCTTAAATAGTCAATATACATCTCAAAAAGATAACAAGATTTTTGTCCCTATTAATTGTACACACTAAA
Source organism: Solanum appendiculatum (assembly GCA_018342035.1). NCBI lineage: Eukaryota > Viridiplantae > Streptophyta > Magnoliopsida > Solanales > Solanaceae > Solanum > Solanum appendiculatum. Next base: position 689,626 of record JAGDQO010000782.1, read on the forward strand.
ATTTGTTGGACAGTCTTGTTTCATAAGCTGATGGTTGTGTCTCTCATATCATAAATTTGGGCCTTCCTTAGGAGATAAGCAAATCTTTTTTACAAGTAATGTCACTCTCAGCTAGACCGATATTTGTCTCTGAATACAGCTGATAACAAATTTCATTTCAAGTTTTCATCAGTTAAAAACTATCTTTCATACCAAACTAGTCCAACCATTCTAAATACTGCTCAAAGTCTCGGTGTTCCATTAGTTGGGGGGTCAAGATGTTCTTTGACCAAGAAAGCCGATGAGTATTTGTTATTGTTCTGAGTAATCTACACTTAATTCAGTTACACTGATGTGATAAACAGTTTTGTGATTTAACTTTACCGTTTTAATGTAACAAAAAATACTCTGTGACCGTACGTGAAATTAATCTAAAAGGTGAATTACTGTGACACTTCTTTGGTTTTAGAGAAGATTGTAATTCCACATTGCTGATAAATTGAGTTGCTCGCTTACCACAGAAGCAACTGCTATTTTGAGAAGTTGTTTTTCGCTTTCTTATTGTTTTGGGATATTTGAAGTATTCACGTTCTAGTTAAGGTTATATATTGGGTTGTCAAGTATATCAAAGAATTCAGTATTTGGATTCATGTTTAAGACGTCGTGCAGGAGGAAAAAGGTGTAGAGGTTTACCATGACAAGCAATACAAAAGCAGAAGATGGTATTTTCCAACTCATGACTTAACGCTTTCAGTTGTCTGGTCACCTTTTCTTGTAAAAGCCACTATATTTGAAGATGACAACGGAGTTTCAACGGAAATAATCAAGCTCCATCTTGACAAACTTGATGATGTTTGGACTCGACAATTTGACAAATTTGATTACGTAGTTATTGCTGGAGGGAAATGGTACTTGAAAACTTCAGTTTACTATGAAAACGGTAAGATTGTTGGTTGCCACAACTGCAAAGGTAAGAACATAACTGAGGTGGGATTTGAATATGCATATCGTAAAGCACTGAACTCAACTCTGAAACACATCACAAGATCAAAGCACAAGGCGTTTACTTTCTTTAGGACCACAACACCGGATCACTTTGAGAACGGTGAATGGAACACTGGAGGTTATTGTAATAGAACAGGACCTTTCAAAGAAGGTGAGATTGACATGAGAGACATCGATGAGGCAATGCGTAAAATTGAGTTGGATGAATTTGAGAGAGCATTGAGAATAAGTTCAGAAGTTGGGTTGACAGTAAAACTGTTTGACACTACTTTCCTTTCGTTGCTTCGGCCAGACGGTCACCCAGGAGTCTACAGACAATTCAACCCATTTGCTGGAGGAAACAGGCACAGAAAAGTTCAAAATGATTGTCTACATTGGTGTTTGCCTGGTCCAATAGACTCTTGGAATGATTTAATGATGGAAACTTTGGTCAGCAGTTGAGATGGGACTTGCATCATTTTTCTTACCTTATAGAATTGTTCCCCTGCAACAATTTTACATATATTCACCTGGATGAAGAACATGAGATGGTCCATAATCAGTTTTGTTCCATGTAAATATTGACAGCCCCCTACCTGGCACGCGTTGGCCTGGACACCACAGTTATATATATACGCCCCCAGCCCCATCATGGCTGCACATAAATTAGACATGTATAACATTCCCTCTTCCCTTTGAGATTCTTGAAATATATTGTGTACTGCAAGGTTCCCTTTTTATTTCTGGGTTCATGAAAAATGAAATATAATACAGTTGATAATTTACCATATTCTTTTTTTTTCTTTGAGTTTTCAAACCATTTTTTTGTAATTACACATGTACTGTTTGGTTGAACAAGTGTAATCATAAGGTTATATTGAATTTTAAAAATTAAAAAATAATTATTTAAAATTAAAAATTTATATAAACAAATAAGGGCCTTTATAAATGATATTAAATTGAATATTTAAGATATATATTGTCTTTTCAAAATATATTTAATAAACATATGTTCTTAACTGATATTATAAAAAATAATTGATTTATATTTTTCAATTTAGTATATTTTAATTAAATTAATCATAAAAATTAAAAGTACAGAATTTCTATGAACATCATGAAATGCATGTTTGACAAAAAAATTAATATTATAAATATAATGTCATAAAATTATAAAACATTTAACAAAAAGATAATTTATCAAGTCTAACTTTAAAAAAATAGCCTGCAATGTAAAATATCGAGTCAATACTCCTAAAACAAATGAAACTGGGATTTGTTTAATTCTTCAAGTTTTTTCTTTTCCACTTTTTTTGTAAGATCGAAATCATATTTTTCTAGTTAGCATATTTAAATTGAATAAATTTTAATAATAACTAAAACAAGAATATATATACTCATGAACTAAGAATATCAACAATTGCAAATTTTCAAGAAAAACTATAAAATAAAGTTAGAATAATAAAACCTAGCTCAATAATTTGATAAGTTGATATAAAGATATCGAAATAGCGTGCGTTCCTTCAAAATAATGATTGTTGCACTTTTTGAAATTTTGAAGAAGACACCAAAAAATAAAATTTGTTCTTTTGTAACTTGTAAGCAACAATAACTCAATAAGTTTTGTAGGAGAGAGCTCAATATTGAAAACAAAAATAATAAAATAGATAATAAATAAATGAATATTGTTATAAATCCATTGAATTGTGTAGGTTGTTCATTAGATTTATTTAAGAATTAACTGAGTTCATGTATGTATGCTTCCAAGGTGATAAGAACCTTTGTGAATAACTATGTATCTACTAGTTTGGTGACCTTTGAGAGTGATATCTCAACGCTATAAATAGAGATATCATTCACCATTTGGAAGACACACTTGAATAGAGAAAAGTTCTTTCCGTCTTCTATATTTCTTGACTTCTTCTCTTTATACTTATATTGCTTTGAGCTTAATTTTATAATTTGTTATCAGCACGAAGTTCCTACTTGCAAAGGTATTATATAAATATTCTTATTTAATCCACCTATTCTTCTTACAATCTCATCATGTCGAATTTATCCAAACTTGAGTTTGAGGCACTAGATATTTCTGGAAAAAAATATTTATCCTGGGTACTTGATGTTGAGATTCACTTAGCTACTAAAGGGCTTGATGTCACCGTTGCTTAGGGAAATGAAGCATAAGGCGAAGGCTATGATTTTCCTTCGTCATCATCTTGATAAGAGCCTGAAGAATGAATATCTGACAGTAAAAGATTCACTTGAATTGTGGACTGATTTAAAGGGGAGGTATGACCATCTAAAGGCCATAATATTGCCAAGAGCTCGTTATGATTGGATGCACTTACTGTTTTAAGATTTTAAGACCGTAATTGAATATAACTTTGTTGTATTCAGGATAACCATCCAATTTAAATTATGTGGGGAGACTATAAAAGATGAGGACATGTTGGAAAAGACACTTGCTACTTTCCATGCCTCAAATAAGATATTGCAGCAGTAGTATCTGAAAAGGGTTTTCAGAAATACCTTGAACTGATCTCATGCCTTTTGGTGGCTAAGCAACATAACACCCTTTTAATGAAAAATCATGAAGCTCGTCTCACTAGAGCTGCTCCGTTGCGGGAAGCAAATGTGGTCGAAGCACGTGATCAATCTGAGGTAAAAAGAGATGATCATCGGGGGTATAATAATGTGCGGGGACGTGGAAAAGACAAGAGACGATATAACAATCGTCGAGGTGGTGATCATAATAAAAGGGAGAACAATATGAGTTCTCAAAATAACCCCTCAAAAAGTAATTGTCATCGTTGTGGAATGAAAGGTCATTGGAAGAGTGAATGTCGGACACCTGAACATTTTGTCAAACTCTACCAAAATTCCTTCAAAAGAAAAGGAAATAAAGGTGGTGTCTCCTCTTCCAATGTTCGAGCTGAGTCAAATTTGACTCTTAAAGATGATGATAAGGCGAGAACATCTCAAAAATATGATAAGGATGTTGAAGCAAGTTTGGCTTTAAAGGATGATGTTTTTGATGGCCTTGGTGATATTACTCATATGGAAGTTGATGACTTCTTTTGAGATAGAAACTGAAGTTTGATCTTTTAGCTGGGGAATTCATTTTGTTGCTATTTTTATGTATGTGTTTTTTTAATTATCATGTTCTTCTTTATGTTGAAGTATTTAAATTTCCGTTGTTAGTTTTGTTTTATACTTCTTTTGATGTATTTTTATTTTTATGAAAATTAATAGAAATCCCAAGTTTTTAATTGGATTCAAGATGAGTAATAAAGATGTTTGCCTTCTAGATAGTGCTATAATGCACATTATATTAAGAGAAAAGAAATACTTTTCTAACTTGGTTATGAAAATGACATATGTTAACACAATATCAGGTAGTACAAAATTAATTAAGGGCTCTGGAAGAGCGATCTTATTACTACCTGGAGGGACAATAATGTCCATTGATAATGCATTATATTGTAGTAAGTCTCAAAGATACTTATTAAGTTTCAAAGTTATTCGTCAAAATGGCTATCATGTTGAGACTGCTAATGAAGGAAAGGTTGAGTACCTTTACATTACTACAATTAATACAGAGAAGAAAATTGTGCATGAAAAATTACCTGTACTTTCTTCTGGGTTGTATCATACAAGTATAAGTACAGTTGAATCACATGCCATATTAAACAAAAGGTTTACTAATTTTAATGATTTTATCATTGGGCATGACAGATTGGGCCATCTCGATTATAATATGATGCGCAAAATAATTGAGAATTCACATGGGCACACCTTAAAGAGCCCAAATATCCTTCAATCAAAGGAATTCTCTTGTGCTGATTGTTCTCAAGGAAAGTTGATCATTAAACCATCAACAGTCAAGCTTGGAATTGAATCCCCTGCATATCTAGAACGTATACAGGGTGATATATATGGGCCAATTCACCCTGCATGTGGATCATTTAAATATTATATGTTCTTGATAGATGCTTCTACAAGATGGTCACATGTGTACTTATTATCAACTCGCAACATGACTTTTACGCAATTGTTGGCTCAAATAATAATATTAAAAGCACAATTTCCAGACTATGCAATAAAGACAATTCGTCTAGATATACACTAGGTATACATCGATATATAGGCTGAAAACCAAGATACAGGGCTGGAGATCGATCTACAGGTGCTCGAGAGTCAAAAAGGAGGTTGTATACGTGCTGTACACAGTAGAATACAGGGTATATACAGCAGTTGTATACACTGTATACAGTCACAAAATTGGGCCTAAAGTCCCAAAAAATTTCCAGCAGCATATTTTGACATAAATGGGCCAAAGCCCATCTATTTTTGGCAGCCCCTTTGATAGTTTTAAGACAGGACAAAATGTTGGGCTAAAAGCCCAAAGAAATCAGAGTTAGGCCCAAATACTGGCCCAGACGGAGAAACCAGACTTAGGCCCAATACTTCTTCCTCTTTATTATTTTTTAATTTGTTTATTTATTATTTGCTTATTTGATAATAAATCTTAAAGTTAATTTAATTCAAATTCCCCAAAGATGAGTTATTTTCGTTTTTAGTTATTCTTAAATTATTTTTTAGTAAACACTTGTCTCCCCCTATTCATTTGATTTCTAAAATACTTTGAAAATACTTAGTCATATTTTAGACAATATTGTTTCCTTTTCCCTCAAAATAATTTAAGTGTAAAAAATTCCTTATTTTCTTAAGTAATTGAGCATGCCTACTTTTCTTTAAGTTAGCCAAATATTTTAAATGGTCGGATAACCGCGTGTTAGCGGGTACTTCAAATGCTTTAAAACTCTTCTTGAAGTGTTAATGTGGACCCTGAACCTCCTTTGGTATTTCAATTGATTTTTCTGTTTTAAATCTTTTGAAATTCTAAGTTTTCTTGATTTTTCTTAAAAAAATTAAGTGACGACTTTTTTCTAAAAATAACTTAAATAACAAAAAAAACAATTTTCACATGTATCAATGTATTTGAGTGTATGAGTGCAACTCTCTATAGATTTGTATCAATGTATTTAACTATATTTTGTCATTTTTATACATTTATATCATGTGTTTTACACTCTTTCAGAATACGATTGATACAATATTGTATCTCTCCCTTATTCAGGCATATTGCGAGTTTGAGGATAAAATCAAAGAGGAGATCGAAAAATTAAGAAGAGATGTCTCCACCAATCTTTCGCTTGATTTATATCGGTAATATCCCATTTGAAACTACCGGTCCTTTGTTGCGTATTGAATTTTAATTCAGGTGAGAGATAAAGAGGGAGGGGACGAGACAGGGACCAGAGAGAGAGAAAGAGGGGAGGAGAGAGGCGAACGAGAGTAAACTTTAAGTATAGTTATATAATGTAATTTTTCTAAACTATAATTACCTATGATAAATACATAACATATGTTTGTCTTATTACGTAATTTTTCTATTTATATTTAGCAACTTATTTGGCGAGTTGTAGATGCCATAAATTTCTTCCAAGTTGACCGTTGTAGGCACCTACAATTTTCTGATCTTCTTATTTTTAGCATCACATGTATTCTTTTTGTATTTTTTTTCTGCAATGACCTTTTCTTTTGAATTTTTTTACTCGGTGTTTGGTACTCACACTTGTTTATTAGATTGTGATTATATAAAGTACAAGTGAAAAAAATTATATAAACACATAATTTAAGATATCATAATCTCTAAAATTTCCTACTATTTAAAAAAAATTATAAAAATTCCCTCTCGAATACCTCCTTACTCCTCTCGGAAACATTCATCCCCTCTCGTATACATCCCTATTCCCTCTCGGATACATCACTCCCATTAAGTAATGTATCATTTGTAATGTATCGGACACCCAAAAAATATATCTGAGAGCAATGAAAATTCGTGATTTTTATAATTAGGAAAACTTCCAGAATATGATATGATTACCCCTTAAAATTTATTCTCTGATATCTATTTTTGCCTTAACCACATCAAAGAGAAATTGAACCTCTTCAAGTTTTTTGGGATTTATGTATGTTATACATAATTTAATGATATGCACTAAATAAAGTAAATAAACTAATAGATAGTCTGCATGTTGCTTTTTAGTTGGAATCATTTGAAATTAAATTGCTATTATTTTTCAGATTATTGATAAATTTTTATTCTCCAACCTAACAAAGGATCCACCAATAATAATCTTTGCAAGTCCAAAAATTCTGTTGACGTGGAACTTAAATTTAAAAACAAAATAGAAAAGAGAAAAATCAGAACAAAATATTTGACTATGAAAATTTCAAATTTTATATTAAGGTTGAATTTTAAATTTGGAAATAGCTTATAGCTTGCTTTTTAACTCACCTTTTTACTTTTGGTTGTTTGATATGGGGATGGAATAGATAAAGTTATTTCATGATATTAGTTATCGTATCATATATATGAGATAATTTATTTCATCGTTGTAGTATAAACTGTGGAATAAATAATTTAGAAATTAACTAATACCCGTAATCAAACGTAGAATAAACTAATCCTACATTTTATCCCGAAATTATTATCTCTTAACCTTGTTGCCAAACGACTTCATTGAAATTGTATTTAAGTACATTTAAACATGAACATCATTCCAAATATCTTTTACAAAAAACATAACCAAACACGACATTATTTTTAACTTCAACTCGAATACTAATTCTATTAATTTCAAATAAAGTAAAAAATAGAGAAAAGACATAAAGTGACACCTGAAAATGTCCTGAATTTTCAAAAAACACCTTAATTAGTGAGAGTCCTATTACCCTCCTAAAAAATTTTGAATTGATATTTTTACATCATTTTTCGACCAGTCCCAGATTTAAAAAGCAAGTATTGTCACACACCAATCATTACGTGACACGTGTTAATTTAATTTTAAATTTTTTTTTTCATTTTTCTTTATTCTTTTTTTCTCTCTCTTATTTTTTTGACTTATTTTATTTTTATTACTTTAAAATAATTTCATCTTAAATTTCACTTTACCTACCACCCCACCCATCCTCACTTTCCACCCCACGCATCCTCACTTTCAAGGTGAACCTCTCCCTCCATTTTCTTTTTTTCTTTCTTCTTCTTCACCTTCCACCCTCATCCCACGTCAAGCTGAGTCCCTCCCACAACAACCAAATTCATGATGAGTTTAATCCAAGGGTACATAAGATTTTGAATACTAGAGATATCTTTGTTCATATCGACGATGCTACTCAAGCAATTTTGATCAAGTTAGCATTTGAAGCATCTGTTTATGATGATTTCAAAATTTCAAATCAAGAAATCACTCTATACACTCTATTTTTGAATTCGAAAAATATTTCCAGATGGAGTGCTGTTTGGAAGAGAAAATGAGATTAACATGAGTGGACCAAAATTTGATATATGGGTTTATCAAATTGTTCGAAATGTAAAAAAAATATTTAGATAAAGTTTTAAAATTAAAGAAAGTTAAACTAATAGTAGTAAAAGAAGGAGGATGGAGTTATGGTAAATTGGTGACATTGAAAGTGAAGAGTTTTAACGAAGATGACAATAAATTTTTGAAGAAGAAAGAAGAAAGAAGAGAAAACAATAAGGAAAAATAGATAAAATAATAAGAAAAACAAGAAATTATATTTTATAACAAAATACCTATAAAAATAAAATTATATTCTTTATTTTAGGTTGTTCACGTTCTTTAAGGAGGGTGCATGCACTCTCTATGCCAAGTGGACAAAAAATGATGTAATAATATTAGTTCAAGATTGTTTAGTGGGGGGTAATAGGACGTCCGCATAGTTAAGGTGTCTTTTTAAAAATTTAGGACAATTTCGGGTGTCACTTTATGTCTTTTCTCTAAAAAATAATGCCGACGGAAACAAACATAAATTAAGACATTTTTTTAAATTATTATTTTTCCATTCATTATTTGGTATCCGCATTGGAGTTTGATTAAATTCGAATTCGCACTGAAAAGTCTCACGTTGAGGGGTAAAACGCTTCCTAATAAAGACTACCCTCTGTCCAGAGAAACTCAAACTTGAGACATCTGATTAAAAAAATTAAAGAATACTTATAACTCCGCTACAACTCTTGGATCATAAATTTAGACATTTCATGACATCATTGTATACTATTTTATCATGTGAAGCAAGGCACGATTACCAAGAGTTTTCTAATCTTAGTTATCCGTTAAAACAACGGTCCCCTTCAATACAAAGATGACCAATATTTCAGTTATTATTTTAATTCACGTAACTAAAATTAGAACATGATATCTTGTATATTTGCATAAATTTTTATTTACTATGGTGTAAAATAAATTAGCCATTATGCAATGACAAAGATTTAAATCATATAAATGGAAAGATATTAATTAAAGACTAATTATTCGATGTGACACGAGAATCCCCCTTAGAGCGTGGGTAGGGATTAAATTAAAAAAAGAAATAAAAAGAAGAAGATGCTTTTTAAATAATGAGATCGAATTTTCACCTTTTCTTTTATTTAGTGGAATATGGAATTATCATACATAATATAGTAACTCAATAGATTAAATAGTCGTTTGGACATGTGATTTTATTTTATGATTTGAAATTATGAGATGAAATTAGTGTTTGAATATGCAATTTTACGCTGATTTCATATCATGAGATGAAATTTCAAATTCTCTAAAAATTATGATTTGAAAATTTGAAAATTTGAAATCGTGATTTGGAATTTTTCAAATACAAAAATTGATTCATAAGTTTGTATTGACCCATAAATACCCAGTCCGTCAATTTTTGTAAATAAATAAAAAAAGAGGAACTATGTCAATTTTCTTTTAAAAAATTAAAATACATGAAAAAAACAACTAACGGATATCCGTCGATTTTCTATTTTAAAAAAATTGACGAACAAGATCAATTTCCCCTTGATTTTTGGACCATTGTTTTTTGTATTGTTTTTAGTAGCGTCCTTTTGGTCTTATTTATTCTGAGCCATACACATTTTCTCTTGAATTGATTCTTGTAATGTTTTTGAACTGCACAAATCCTATCCCCTTTGTTTTGCAACGAGACTAGTTCTTGGATATTGCTATAAAAGATCGAGTACGTATTGAGAAAATTAAATTTGAAATATAGGTGAGTTGGTGTAATTTTTGAGGTGTTTTGGATGGATTGGTGCTTAGGGGTGTGCATCGGTCGGTTCAGTTTAGTTTTTTGTATTATCCGTTCGGTTTATTGATTTTTGGTTTTTAAATATGCTAAACCAATAAGATATTCTTTATCAGTTTTCGATTTATCGATTTTTGGTCATTAACGATTCGATTTTCGGTTTACCCAATAAGAAAATGCTCATAATATAAATATATGATTTCTCACTTCTCTAACAATTTGGCGCGATACAGTGAGACAAGCAAATCAACTGTAAATGCTTTGATATAGTGAAATAAGAAATATAATGAGAAATTGCATCAATAAGAGTAGATATAGTACGAAGACTACAATTACATGTTACAACCAAAACATAATATGAAATTTCTTATGTGAAGTACAAGTACGTACTTTGACGTGTGAAGTGTGTAGACCGTAGTGTAGAGTACTAATATCGTTATGTTACATTATTAATATTTAATATTTATGAAAGATATAGTAGTAAATTACTATCGTCTTAATGTGTACGTTATCAGTTTACCCAATAACCCAATACTAAAAATCGATAACCCAATAATTTTTTTTTATAAAACCATTAAAAACCTGTTAACTCAATAACCTAATAACATTTTTTTTGGTTCGATTTTTACGCACCCCTATTGATACTTGGATTTAAGGAAAGAGATAAAGTCAGGTTTTGTATAGTATTATATATGAGTTTATAAATGCCTCTTATAATTTTGTATTATAACATACTTGTGACCATATATTTTTTAAAAGAAATTTTAAAAAAAACTAATCATAAATATTCTCAATCCTCTAGTCTTGTCTATATACTAGATACAAGGGGCCCGTCAATATGTATTACTTTATGTCTCAATTTATTTGGCACAAATGTAATTTGAAATCAACTAAATTTTGATATGTTTTTAAAAATATTTTAAATCATAAATTATTGCAATTTATAGTACTTTTTACGTTATTTTTACATAATATATGTTTCTCTCTGCCTCAATTTATATGGCACTAATGAAATTTCGAGAGTTAATCAAATATTTTAATTTTTAAAAAATATTTCAATTGTTAATTATTATGATTTAAAATATATTTTTATATAATACATGTTACTTCCTCTGTCTCAATTTATTTGGCACAAATAAAATTTTGAGATCAAATCAATTCATTCTTTTGTTTTAGATATTTTAAGCAGTAAAGTAGTAATATATTAGCATTTCTAAAAGTGTTGGTAAATTTATTGGAGTATAATGAACAAACTATTTTAATTTGAAGCTTAGGAAAAGATTTATTCAAACGGAAAGAAGAAGAGAGAATCAGATAAGCATTTGAAATAGTTTATATTTTAGTCTTTAACAATGAATATTGAGATGTGAGGAGTAATCCACGTGGTGAGCTGACAATAGAAGTAAATGAAGATAATATAAACAAAGGACACGAAATTACCAAAAAGCCCCTAGCAGAGAATATTGAAATTACCAATATATTCCTTGCTACAAGCAGGCATGTTGACGAAGTCCGGCTTATAACCACTTCTACTATATAGTAATAATATATATTCTCATTACCACACAAGTTTCATCATTTCCTTTCTTTGTACTATTTCAATGGCAAATACTCAAACCCTAACACAATCACAAAAGTCCCATATAGTCATGCTACCAACTCCCGGCATGGGTCACTTAATCCCTCTCGTTGAATTCGCAAAACGACTCATTTTACGACACGATTTCTCTATAACACTCATCCTCCCTACTGATGGCCCTATCTCGAAATCTCAAAACACTTTACTTAGCTCTCTTCCCTCGGGTATCAATTATATCCTTCTTCCTCCTGTTAATTTCGACGATTTATCAGATGATGTTCTAATCGAAACGCGCATTTCCCTTACTATTACTCGTTCTCTTTCTTCTCTACGTGAGGTTTTTAAGTCCGTTGTTGAATCCCACAGAGTAGTGGCTTTTGTGGTTGATTTATTTGGTACTGATGCATTTGATTTGGTTAATGAGTTTAAGGTGTCACCTTATATGTTCTACACTACCACGGCTACGATGTTGTCTCTAGATTTGTATTTTCCGGAGCTAGATGAAAATGTTCGTTGTGAGTATAAAGACTTGCAAGAGCCTGTTCGTATTCCAGGTCAGAGACGGATCTAAAATTTAACTGTTTACTTGTTAGCTGAAATCAAATTTGAACGTTTATTTATGTATTACGCCTTTATTTATGATACCTACTATATTTGCAAACTTTTTAATCTTAATATTTTCATTTTACCATTAATAAAATGATCTTATAGCCATATACATGTCGATGCATATTTAACCTAAGAAAAAATTACTGTTAGTATACGTCAAAAATACTTTATATTTTTCTAAATTTTATATTTAGTCAAACACAATATCATATAAAGTAAAAGGGAGGGAGTATAAAATACAATATTTATTTTATCTTTAATAATACTTATATAACCACAAATTTTATGATATGTATGTCTTAGACAATAGATTCTAAGAATACTTTGATATTTTTTCTATTCTAATTTATACGACACACTTTTCTCGCAGGGTGCAGGCCTATACATGGGAAGGATCTTCCTGACCCACTTCACAATAGAAAAGATGATGCATACAAATGGGTTCTTCACCATACTAAGAGGTTCAAAATGGCTCATGGCTTTATCTTAAACAGCTTCATTGATCTGGAACCTGAAACAATTAAATATCTACAAGAGGCATATAACAATAAGCCAAAAATTTACCCAATTGGACCACTTACACTAATGGATAAAAAAATTGATGATGACGTGTCACATTGTTTGACATGGCTTGATAAGCAGCCACGTGGATCAGTACTATACATTTCATTTGGGAGTGGTGGGACCCTCTCACATGAACAAATAATTGAACTAGCAATAGGATTAGAAATGAGTGGACAAAGATTTTTATTGGTAATTAGATGTCCAAATGATAGAATTCCAAATGGCACTTATTTCAATATCCAAAATTCAAGTAACCCTCTTGATTTTTTACCTATTGGGTTCTTGGAAAGAACCAAAGGGTTAGGTCTTGTGTTGCCTAATTGGGCTCCACAAGTTCAAGTTCTTAGCCATGTGTCGGTCGGTGGATTTCTGAGTCATTGTGGATGGAATTCGATTCTGGAGAGCTTGGTTTGTGGTGTTCCACTTATTGCTTGGCCTCTTTTTGCAGAACAAAGAACGAATGCGGTGATGTTAATTGAGGATTTAAAAGTGGCACTAAGGCCGAAAATTCGTGACAATGGTATCGTTGGGCGATCGGAAATTGGTGAAGTGGTGAAAGAATTGATGGAAGGTGAAGAGGGGAGAGAAGTGCGTATTAGAATGAGAGAGCTAAATGATGCAGCAAAAAAGGTGTTGAATGAAGATGGTTCTTCAACTAAAGCACTAGATGAACTTGCTTTTAAGTTGAAAAATGTGTCACATGATTAATTCGATCATTGATTATCCTTACATTATTACAAGTGTTTTAGTTCTAGTTCTTGTTATGGTTTGGTTATAGCTTTTTTATGATCGAGAAATTTATCGTAAATTGTTATCTTATCCTTAATGTGAAAAAAAAATAACACTACAATTTCAGAATAAATTATCTCGCGATTTATCCTAGCCAAACATGAGATAAGCTCATATTTTAAAATTTCTCCCAAAATTGTTATCCCACCCTCAACGTGGGATGAAAATAACATTACAATCTCGGAATAAATTACCTCGCGATTTTATCCTAGCCAAACATGAGATAAGCTCATATTTTAAAATTTCTCCCGAAATTGTTATCCCACCCTCAATGTGGAATGAAAATAACATTACAATCTCGAAATAAATTATCTCGCAGTTTTATCCCAGTCAAACAAGGGATATGTTCATCCTAAAATTAATCTCAGAATAAATCCCTTATATGTCATACCAAACGAGCCCTATATGTATATGGTTAAACAGTATTTAACTCATAAACTTAATGTTTAATTTTTTATAAAAATGACTACTCCTAAATCCTAATTGATAAAACCTTGACAATACATAAAAGTTGATAAAACAAAAAAAAAAAGTTGAGAGTCTGTCAGACAACCATTAGACCATCTCAGCATCACAAATTAGAAGCTAAGAACGATCCTCTACGGCTCCACAACCCGAAGGCCATGGGGACTATTAATCACGCTCTAGTCTAATGGCCATGCATCATCAACCAGACTTGGTTTCCTGTCTCCTTAGAATAAATTATCTCGCAGTTTTATCCCAGTCAAACAAGGGATATGTTCATCCTAAAATTAATCTCAGAATAAATCCCTTATATGTCATACCAAACGAGCCCTATATGTATATGGTTAAACAGTATTTAACTCATAAACTTAATGTTTAATTTTTTATAAAAATGACTACTCCTAAATCCTAATTGATAAAACCTTGACAATACATAAAAGTTGATAAAAAAAAAAAAAAAAGTTGAGAGTCTGTCAGACAACCATTAGACCATCTCAGCATCACAAATTAGAAGCTAAGAACGATCCTCTACGGCTCCACAACCCGAAGGCCATGGGGACTATTAATCACGCTCTAGTCTAATGGCCATGCATCATCAACCAGACTTGGTTTCCTGTCTCCTTAGAAATCAAGGATACAGTGGTACGAGCCTATAGAACAGATCCTGTTCAAGTAAGGTCGTGAAATTATATCTCCATACTCAACATTAAAAACAGTTTCTCACTGCAGTGTTTAACCGATGTGGGATAAACGGACAGCATAGTTGTTGTTTTTTAAGAATTAATTTGGGCCCATGGAGAAAACTAAGGACAAAATTAAACAAGAGATAAAACCTTTGATAGAATTTGAACTCAACTCTTAAATGTTATGCCTTAAAAATTGTACTTTTATTTTCTCTTTGCAAATCCACATTTTTGATGGAAAATTACACTATATAGTTAAGTTGATAATTTAATTTCATGTATAAATGCAATATGTTGACTCCCCTATTTTTTTAATTTTATGTGTCCTTTTAAAAATATTTTGATGCCTCTTCGTAAAATTTCTGGCTCCCCTTGAGGATAGAAAGATTTGAGAAATGCTTTAGGCTGAAAAATGGAAGAAAATTTGTGTTAGATGGGTTGTCGAAACTACATACCAGTTGTTTAGTGGGAGGTGATAGGTATTCTCAGAAATTAGTCAAAGTGCTCGCAAGGTAGCCCAAGCACTATGATTATAAAAAAATGTTCAAATTCATTTCCGCCACACATATTGTACTAATAAGGAGCATTTTTCAGTTTAAGCTTGTGTAACAAAATGTAGATTTGTTGCTTACCTATATAGAAAAGTGTTACATTACTTTGACCATGGAAAGACAACCAGTCAAATGTATACTTACAACTTAAGGATACATATGTCAAAATCATAGTAGTCCAATTCATTGTTAGGATTTAATGCACGCCACAATCACTTTCTTACTCTTATATTCATCTTACTTTACGGTAATTTATTCCATCTATGAGATCAATCTAACACATGTGCCCTTAAACCACTTTAAAAATTCAACTATATCGTTTTGCAACTAAGCACAAATCAAACATTGAATAAAGCTAATCTCCAATTTTACCTCGAACACTATTATTCTCATTCTACGTACCAAATGACCCCTTAGGTAGTGACAGAATAAATTTGACACAATTCCCAAAAAAAAAACATTGAAGCCAAGAGAGTTCATTCTTTTGTCAGCTGTAAAAGTACATTGTACTGCACATTATGAAGCAAATATGAAAAATGTAGAGTTCCATAAAAAGATTTCCTTTGGCAATTCTTGGCCACCAAAATTGCCAAATCACAATAAAACTATTCATCTATTCGTCTACAAAATTGGCCCACGTAATCACCAATCATGATGATCCTTCTGCATATCTACAACCTTTCACTAGGGATATCAAGATTTTGCTAAAATTTCAAAGAAAATTCCTCTTGCTATGGAGGCACTCAATGCAGCAAGATTAACCCCTCTTTCAGTTTTTTCTGATAGAAGAAATGAACCCAAAAAATTCCCATCTTTCCAATTCAAGAACTTTCCCAATTCAGCCAATTTTAGCACCAATTTGTCAAGTTCAGTAGAGGGTATATCAAGAAATGTTCATGGGGGTTTAGCTTTACTTTCCTCTGTTTTCACTTCAGGTTTAGCTAAAGCATTGACATATGAAGAGGCACTTCAGCAATCAACTACTAGTACTAGTTCTGATTTTGATGCAAATGCATTTGTTGAGAGCTTAACCGATTTCGTATCAGATAATCCTTTAGTTATAGCTGGTGGTTTCGCTGCTTTGGGTTTACCATTTATTGTGTCTCAGGTGTTTGGTAAAATGCCTAAGCCATCATATGGTGTAGAGTCTGCCAAGAAAGCTTATGCAAAATTGGCAGATGATGAGAGTTCAGAGTTAGTTGATATAAGAGCCACTGTCGAATTGAAGCAAGTGGGGAGTCCAGATATAAGGAGTTTAAAGAAGAAGCCTGTTACAATTGTTTATAAAGGTGAAGATAAGACAGGGTTCTTGAATAAGCTGGCTTTGAAGTTTAAGGAGCCAGAGAATACCACACTGTTCATTCTAGACAAGTAAGATTTCAAAATTATTCTTTTGTTGATTGTGTAGGTGGTGTTTTGTGTTTTCGAAGGCATAATTAAGTAAATAAAAGTGTGTTCTCCTTGACAGCTTAAACTTTTAGTTAGAGTGATCACACACTTCAATGTGGTTCCAGCAGAAAGAGGTCCTTTGTTCAAGTCGCACTATTATACCCATTATAAAAAAAAAATTAAAAAAATGAAAAGACCAGGAATTTTCACGTGTTTGGTCTTAGAAAGACAGTCACAGCCGCACATGAAGGGGCATGCTGAAGACTTAATTAAGTAACTAAAGGTGTGATCATTCTAACCGCTTAAGCTTTTAGATGGGATGGTCGCACGCTTCACCATTTGTTTATCTTTTTGGAATCTTAGTGAAACCTGGCGCAAGTTGTCCCTTAAAACTGAACTAGACAAAGGATCATGTGCTTACATTCTTTAACCAATCAAGGGTCGTTTGGTAGAGTGTATAAGAATAGTGTTGAATATGATGTATTAGTAATGCTGGTATTAATTATGCTTGCATTAGTTACTGAGATTATTTCGTATGTAGTGTTTGGTGTGGTGAATTAAAAATAACATGCATTGCATAATTTCTAAAATAAATATATTTGTTTACAAAAATATCCTCCACAAATATGATGGAAAGAATGTGGAAAAGGTTTAAGGCAATTGTGTCTTGAACCATGTTAATGCATCCATTAAAACATTTGCATTTCTAATACCATGAATTTCCATGTATTAGTTATACATACCTTAATACCAAATAGAGTGCATAACTAATGGGAATATTAGTTATACATAGGTTGAATAAATGTACCAAACAAGACACTAGTAATACACAAAGCTAATGCATACATTATTTTTTCTAATGCACTCTACCAAACGACCCCTTAATTGTTCAGATAAGCTTCAGCAATGTTCATTAAACTTCTGAAAATTGTCTCTTTCCACACAACAATGAATGTTCTGCTAGTCACTTTGTTATAGCTTTACAGGTTACTCCTTAAAAAAATATAGAACTATTCAAAAATCATACTACTTTCTCTTATGCTTGAGTTTAGCTCTTTATATCTTTGTTGTAGAATTCTCTTCTGGCTATAGTATCGAGGGTTTAAATGAAACGATTAAAGATTGGTTGACAAAATGAAACGGTGTTTAACTGGCTTGATTGTCATGCACCTTTTCCTGAATGATTTTCTGTCGAATGCTTGTATCAGCCAACTAGTTGAACAAATTAACTCTAATCCTTTTTCTTTATGGATTATAATGAAGCCAGATTTGATGGAAACTCTGAACTGGTTGCAGAGCTTGTCACAGCAAATGGTTTTAAAGCTGCATATGCAATTAAAGATGGTGCTGAAGGTCCCCGAGGATGGAAGGTTACACTCAAAAATATTATTATCTTTCTGAATTTCCTAGAATGTTAGTGGAATGAAGCATAATGAATTCCAATTTCTGCAGAATAGTGGCCTTCCTTGGATACTTCCTAAGAAAACATTTAGTCTTGATCTTGGCCTGTCTGATGCTCTTGATGGCATTTTTGGGGTATGTTTTCTCTCTTAAAGCACTGTTACTTTGCATTTAACCTCAACAGATATGGTTATGCCGTTTGAGTCCAAGAAGTTTATGCGGTTTCTTTAAGTGCAAATTAGTAATATGTAATTTTTGGAGTCTATAAACTCATTGAAGGAAAAGGCATGGTAGATATGCATGCAATAGGAGTGAGGTACTGAGGTTGATTCAGGATGTCATGGAAAAAATAAATGAGTTGACACCTCACTTCTTGTGATTTGCAATGTATACAACTTTGTTTTTCCTAATTGCACAAAAAATGTGTCAAAAGTACACAGTTATATCGACTATAACTCGGCCTCTTAGCATGCTTTTCAAGAAAGCTTACCATATAGTGGGAATGGACAAATCAAGTTTTCCTTTTTCTGTTTTAAATGCAAGGAGCAGTTGTACATTTCTGTTTTGTAGATCTTCTGCACTTTAACTCCACAATCCCTAAATAACAATTCCTAGGTGAATGGTTTTGGGATGACAGATACAGGTAACAACTAACATCCCTATTAAAAAAATGACAGATATAAGTGACATTTCACATAGTTTAATTTAGGAGAGTACTCAACTTGCATTCTATCACTATTTTGGCTTAGCATTTTCACATACATGACTTAACTGTGATAACTTTGGTGGAATGTGGATATGCAGGACGGTTCTGATGCTGTCGCTGTAGGTTTAGGTGTTGCCGCAGCTGCCGTGTTTGGAGTTTTGGTGTTCTCAGAGGTTAGGCTCCAATATATCTTATCTTGAATGTTATATTGAACACAGTTTGTTAGACAGCTCACTGTTGGTCCTTTTTATCAGGCAGAAACATTACTCCAACTGTTAGGTTCAGCTGGACTTATCCAACTAGTCAGCACAAAACTTCTATTTGCAGAGGTACGTCAGCTCCATTTACAATGTATCATTTTCTAGCCTCGAAAGGGATGTCAGAAACGTAGTTCTGGCTATCTGGCCTTAGCTGCACTCATCCTTCTTGAATTGTTCATTTCTTTTACCTGTTGAGTTTTTTTATCTTCTTTTCAGTAACATATATATCCTTCAACTTCAGTAAGATCTTGAATCTAAAATTGTGTATTCTGAAGACCACTTGAAGGCTCAAATTATAACATGTTAAAGAAATATTAACAACTTACCCAGTGAAACACAGGTGGGGTCTGGGGAGGGTAGAGTGTAAGTAGATCTTACCCCTGCCTCGTGGAGGTAGAGAAGCCGTTTCGGGAAGACCCTCGGCTCAAGTAACACATATCAAAGCAGATTTAAAAGGAAAAAAACAGAAGCGGCTCAGGTAACACATATCAAAGCAGATTTAAAAGGAGAAAACAAAAGTAACGAAGACATCACAAATAATAGGTGAATCATTTTAAAAAACATACAGAGAAAAGGAACAGTAGCCGCAACAAAATAAAATGATAGCCGAAGCACAATAAACAGCATGTAGTAACAGAAATCAAGAGACCAGGAGCTACGAGAATGGTGCTAATACTACTGGTACGCAAGGAGAAACCTATCTCGCTGGACAACGAGACAACGCTCAACTACCTACTAACCTACCACCCTAATTTGCGACCTCCATAGGACCATAACTTCCTTAAAAGAAATATCATTTGATTTATTAATTGTACTTCTAAAACTGCTTTGTGCTATGATAGAAGGTGAATCCAATTTTATTAGAGACCGGCCTCTATGGTTTCCACAGGTTACTTGACGTCGATACTGATCACTGTAGAAACTTTTCGAACTTGAGTGGTCCACTAATATGTTGGACATTTTCACTTTCCAGGACAGAAAGCAAAGTCTGCAACAAGTTGATGAGCTCCTCACCAAAGAGATTGCTCCAAAGGAGCTTGTAGGTGACATTAAGGTAATTTGCTCATATGTTCAGAACTTACTCAAGTGTTTTGTTTCCCATATCAGAGAACTGTATGTTTGCTTTCGACAATGTATACTTCATAGTCAGTTTCATTAATCATGTATCTAAGCTTCTCACCTTGAAACTTCAGCAAATAGGGATGGCTCTTCTTCCAGTCCCAGTGACTAGAAAAAATCTACCTGGACCTGCAGAGACAAGTGAATCAGTTCCCGAGGTGGATGCTGCATCATCTAAAGTAGAAGCATCCGTTGAGACACTTTCACCATTTCCTACTGTAAGTTTCCTCTTCATCCAGAAAAGTTAGTTTGATCATTTCATTATGATTTGTGTAGTGGCCTGTCCATAGCACGAGTGACTAGCTCGTTCTGGACCAACCTTCACTGTATAAACCCTATGCCCAGACCTATCTATGTTATACGATCCCACTTCAAGGCTCACCAGCAAAAGAATGTTAGTTGTCCACACCGAGCCATCAACGGTAGTCATTTCCTTGTTTTGTTCTGTTCTTCATTAACTACCTCATCTCTTTCTAATTTGTTGATGCAGTATCCTGATCTCAAGCCTCCGACGTCTCCGATACCTTCACAACCTAGTGGCAGTGTGGCAAAAGCTGAAACAGTTTCTAAGGTAGAAGTATCTGCCGAGTCTACTCCGGAAATCAGTTCAGCTCCAAAACCAGAAGTAACAGCAGAAGCACTAGCTGGAATTACAAGGCCACTTTCTCCATATCCCAATGTAAGTTTCTCTTAATCGCAATAGTTGGTCCCATCATTTCACTATATCATGGTACTTGAATTTCCTCACACCATATTCTGGATTCTAACATCTTTCTGCTGATAATCGAGAATGATCCTCGTTTGAATTCTGAGATTGTGGTATTGCTGAATGGACTGACTCAATAACTTGTGATTTTGTCTCTGGGACATCTGCATCCCGTGCTGTTTTGTCATCTCATTCATATTAACATCTATACACTGGTCATCTAAAAGATAACTCCATGTAACTGTTCATTAAAGTTGGGATTAACTACCTACAAACTAAACAGGCTACCTGCTGCAACACGATAAAATGTACACTGATAATGTAAAAATTATTTATACTGCTAGTATATACAAGTTAAATCATTTCTTTATTTGTGGATGCAGTATCCTGATCTCAAGCCTCCGACTTCACCAATGCCTACGCAAGCATAATGTTGGACGTGCAGATTCCCATATCCAAGGTGTATATTAGCTTCCAGAATTGCCAGTTTTTGTAAAATTTGAAGGGAAATTTGTAACAGTATTTCCATTCTTTGTAATTTATTGAGGAATGTCATCATGTTTTGTAGATAGAGATGGTGTAGAAGCTTTGTGTGACTTAAGCAATACAATCACTTCTAAGCAAAACCATAGCAATATATTAATAGGAATGAAAAACATTAGAATCACTAAACCTTGAATTTCTTTTAATACTTCATTATCTGAAGTTCACTAACCTGACTAATTTAAATTCACGTCGGATAAGTCCACTAAAAGGTTCAAAGTGTTCCCAATTGAGTTCTCCATTCCTAAGGTTTCAACCCGATGCCTTTAGTTTAAAGCGGAGAAACTCTCAAACATTCCACCACACCCCTCGTGGTACTAAACCTTAAACTAGTTTATTTTTGCATGTGTGTAAACGTATATTTGATTTAATAATATGGCAAAACCAGTAAACTAATAATCGATTAACCCATCATTAAATGTTAACGGTTAATTCGATAATCGAACCGATAATGATCACTAACCGATTAACCAATAATCGATAAACTGATATCTTAACGGTTTCATAACGGTTTAGCATGATTACAAACCGATAACCGATAAGTAAAATCGATAAATTCCAAAACCGAACCGACCGATACACAGTCCTAGAGGGGTGCAAAAATCGGTTTAACCGATAAATCGAACCCCAAAAAACACTTATTGTTAATCGGTATTAGGTTATTGGGTTAATGATTTTTAAATGATTTTGTAATTTTTTTATTGGGTTATTGGTTTTATGATTTTGATTAGTGGTTAAATTGATAACCTAAAAGATTATATTAAAATTACTATTTTACTCCTAATTATATAATAGTGAATTTAACATTTTACCAACCTTATTTCTTAAATTTTAGTATTACTTTCCGCCATAGGCAGCACAAACTAAACTCTCTGCTTCACTATTGCAACACATTCTCTTTTCTCGACACAAAATAGTACTCTCTCCGTCCCTAATTACTTGTCCACTTTTTCATTTTTAGTTGTCCCTTTTTAGTTGTCCATTTTAACAAATCAAGAAATGACAATTTTTTTTACCTATTATACCCTCAATTAATTAATGAACTTCTTGAAAATCTTAAATTTTTAATTCACCTACTTCATAATTAATAGGGGTAAAATGGTAAACTCACTATGTTATTCATTGCTTTCTTAATAGGTGCGTCAATTCAAAAGTGGACAAGTAATTAGGGACGGAGGGAGTATTATCTTATCTCTTCTCAATTTTAGATTTGATTGTGAAAACAATAGACAATTAATGTTGTTTTTGTAATTTATTGCATAAGACTTTAGAAGGAATTCAAACAATTATGTTTAACCAAATGTGATAAGTGTAGAATTTGTGTTGTCTTAACCAACTAAAAATCAATAATATATAAAATTCAATCGAACCAGCCAATTTACACTCTTAATTGGGAGTACAATTAATTTGCCACTATGATGGGCTAATTTTTTTTCTGCCTCTTTTTTATGAATAAATTATAAGTGAGAACGAAAGAATTCCATTTATTCCATATATCCCCTTTTAATTTAGTTGAAAAAGTGGCATGAGAATAATAGGATAAAGTGAACCAATCAAGTGGAATCTTCTTCGTGATTAGAACCTTTGAAATAAATGGAATTATCCTAGTAAAAGCTGAAATGTTTGTTAACTCCCGTGCGCACAAAGTGTTAATCCGTAGAATAAAAGTTATGACAGAAATTATAACCATTATGAATTATCTTGAGATTTAAAAAAAGGAAAAATCCTTTTGGTCATAATAGTTTTGGCCATAATGGCCCGAATATAAACTGGTTTTCTTTATGACATTTTCATCAAATTTATTTATTAATTATTTTTCAGTAATGAAAAAGTTTCTCAATACATAGGGAATGGACGAATTCTCATATTTCTATAACTTTCATAAAGGCATGTTATTCAATTTCTTTTATAATTGTTCAAAATGACCAAATGTCAACGTATTTATAATTTCTTTTTCTTCTTTCTTCCTTTTTTAAAAAAAAATAAAAGAATCTATTAAGAATATAAAATTTGAATTAAAATGAGAAGATCAAGTTTAAAATTTAAATAACTTCATCCGTCCAACAATAGTTGTTCACTATACTAAAAATAGATGTCCAACAATACTTGTCTAATTTAAAAAATCAAGAGATATTTTACCTTTTGTGTCTATTTTACCCTTATTATTAAATATTATTTATCATCTAACACATTTCTCAAAGCATTAAATTTAATAAAGTCAAAGGTTAATATAGTACCCCTATTATTTATTGTTTCTTAAAGGGTGTGCCAAGTCAATAGTGGACAACTATAGTTAGACAGAAGGAGTACAAAATAAGCTCACTAATAATATTAAATACAAAATATCAACCCAAAAGAATCATGTATTAATGTTGTAGTTTCACATCCTTCTGTTATGTCTATTTGATAACTTGTGAATCATTACTTATATTCATTATTAATATAACATCTAATTAAGTAATCTTATTAATTACTATATTTAAAAAATTTAAATTACATATCTAAATAATTTTAAATATAATTAAAAACATTTCAATAACGACAGTCAATATTTAAAACACCTTAAATATGTTAGATATCAACACATTATAGGAAAAGAAATCTGAAATATAATTCTTACTTAAGTATTACATGTAATAAGCAATTATTGAAATTGCCACCATAAAAGTTTAATCATTTTTTGCTATGATTTTAGTTATGCAACTTTATTTATAATATAATTTTTCTGATGATAATTCAAATGACTTTTTCATTTCAAACCTTTTTGTAGCTATTCATCTCTAGAAGTAGGACGAGAGAAAGTCGATATGTTATTTGAAAATTTTGCCTAAATATTTTATTAGTAGAACAATATAAAAAGTAATGACATTTAAAATTCAATATCATTAAAATCTCACCTTATATAAATTTTACACTTAAACTGCATATAAATGATAAGAAAAATGAATAAAGGAAAGAATTTCTAATATTTAAGAGTTTTAACTTTAAATTTTTACATGTTTAAATATTTTTTAAAAATAAAATTTGAAAATATTTTAATAACGACAGTCATAACTCAAAACACTTTAAATATGGTAGATATTGGCATATTATAGAAATCATAAATATCATATGGTTCATGAGTACTATCGGGTATTAACCTCATTTAACATCGACCCAAGAGAGTTACACATTAATGTTGAAGTTTTGTATATTTATTAATTATTACTCCCTCCGTTTCAAAATAATTTGAATTGTTGAGGTGTTTCACACCCTTTAAGAAAAGATGATTAAGACATATCTTAAACATGTTTTTCCATTTTTACCCTTATTAATTATTGTCAAATTTATGATTAAAACTACTTCTTTTTTCTTTTTTTTAATTGATAATAAACATAAAAAAATACTACTAAACATTAATTATATAACTAATTCCAATACTAATTAATGAAGGGTAAAATTGGAAGAATATTATAAAACTAGACTTGAAGATTGAACAATTCAATTAATTTGAAAAATGAAAAATGTTCCAACAATTCAATTATTTTGAAACGGAGAGAGTATATTTTAGGAAGATTAAATTAAATATTTAAATAATTAAGTAACGACTCTAGTTAACAACAACCCAAGAGAGTACTCACTCGTTATGTTGTAGTCTTGTACTCCTATGTTATGACGATTGATAACTTGCGAATAAATTTATATTTGTTATTAATATTATCTCTAATTAAGTAGTTTTATAAAATTTAATGTCTAAATAAATTTAAACTACGTATTTAAATAATTTTTTGAAATACAATTCAAAAATATTTTAATAAAACAACCAAAACTCAAAATACTTTAAAGTGTTGACCCTAATCAACTACACTATGACTCAATTAAGGATAGACCCTTTATATTTTTTTAAAAACACTTATATTTTTTATATCATGAATATCACACGGTTACATTCGTCATTCTCCTTTAAAGTTATCCATACTTTTCTGAAAACATTCAAACCTTGTATAGAATAGAAATCCTACCTAAATGAAATTCTTCTTAAATGAAATTCAATGTGATTTACATTTTTACAAAAGTCAAAATCCAAAAATCAAATGCACACAACTTGGAAATGCCGTATTCACTTTAGCCTTTGTGAAAATATAAGGGAAGGTAGCACTACTAGTGGTTGAAATCTGAAATAAACAACAAAAGCATTTGTGTCTTCATTTAAATAATTCAAAAAGTATAAATAAAGTGTTTTGCATATATAAAGTAGCAAAAACTATGTGGGATCCATATTTACATCATGACATAAAGAATTAATTTATTTTATCACGTTTGATTTGTTGATGACTTAATAAGAAAAGGTCTTAACACTATTAGAAGTACATCTTGAATTAATAGAAAATTTGTATTATAAATATGACTTTTCATTCTATTTTCATCGAATCTACTCATTAGAAAGAAAAAAACGTATAATGAAAAATATGTCCTCGTTGAAATACTATGAAGCTTCTTAATTTTTTCGTAAAAAAAAAATACTAAAATACTTTCTTTTCTCATTAATTTAATCAAAATATCTATAAAAATAACCAACGAATATTTTACACTAAAAAAATTCAATAAAAAATAACAGTACGTAACTTTTTAGTAGCATTAAATTTATCAATTACGACACGTCTCAACCCATTATTCTAACAACTAAGTTACTTTGTAAAGCTGCAGGAGAGCAATTACATAAAAGTTTCCGCCAAACTTCACAAATACGACAAGTAATAAAAACAAAGAAAATTAATTATAAATTGATGGATGTCAATAATTTACACGTTCCACTTTGTGGTGTGGGACATATGGTGTAGTCTTGCACATATTTTTGGTCGAAAAATTATAATATTAAAAGTTAATAATAAAAAACATATCTTAAGTATTTCAATTTTTTTTTTGAGTTTTGTTTCTAAATTATTAAGTGTGTGAGTTTATTAAAGCATACCTCAATAATTAGAAGTGTAATTTCTTATCTAAAATATTATCACTGTTCAGATAGAAAAAGTGAACAATTTATAATTGAGATGTATTTTGTTATATAGTTAGTAATAATTTAGATAGAAAATTCACACACCTAATAGTTCATTTAGGAAGCTCGTACACGGTGACAATTTAATCATCTAATACTCTAAATTTCAATACATATAATGTTAACTTAGGTGCAAATAGTAATCAAGGGTACTTTTCAAGGGTGAGTGAATTTCTTAAGGGGTGTGTTCATACATTCTCTTTGTCTCATATTAACTGTCTTATTTTGCTTTCTGAGAATCGATCTGACTAATTTTGTGAGAGAAATTGAATGAGATAAATTCAATATTTTAAAACTACGATTTAGATATTAAATAAATTATATAAAAGTACTATCAGTTACAATTATTCTCATATCAATATAGTGAAAAGATATATCTTAAATACTAATAAAAGTCTATATAGTTTGACTCTCAAAAAGTGAAACATGACAAGTATTTTGATCGAGAAAAATGGAGTGAAGTAATATAAACCGAAGTAATACTTATTCCGTTTACTTTTACTTGTCTATTATATTAAAAATAAATGTCCCTTTTCTACTTGTTCAGTTTAAAAAGTCAAGAGATAATTTATCACTTAATTTTTATTTACCTTTATTATTAACTATAATCATCTTTAAATACATTGAATTTATTATATTTAAAGAGTGTTATAGTAAAATTGTCATTTCTATTTATAATTATTTTAAAAACATACGTCAAGTTTATAATGAATAAGTAAAAACGAACATAAAGAAATACTATATATCAAAAGGTGTTTTTTTAGGTGTGTGTGTGGTGGTGGTGAGGGGGGCACTAAAAAGATGAAGAGAGTTCGGAACCTATTTGAGCCACAAAGAGATAAAAGTGACCAAAATAAGTCACTATTCTTGTCACGATCCAAAACTGGGTGTGATGGCACGTGTCCTATCGCACCAGGACAAGTCAGCCTAAAACCCAACAAGCGGAAGAAAACAACAGAAATAACGAAAGAAATAGCTAAAAGCGGAAGAATTCATCTATAAAACCAACCCAAGACTGATTGTCACATATACAAGCCTCTATTACAGAATTTGAACGTAAAACTTCAAGTCTCAATGTCTGCATCTCAAATAGAACAAACATAAGTAAAAGATCAAGAGAGTTCGCCAACATCGAACAGCTACCTCTCAAGTATCCTTAACAACCCTCGGTGAAGGAAGAAGGAAGAACTAGCTCACGTATCGGGCTCGGAATCTACACAAGTGTAGAAGCAAGGGCGAGTACCAAACAACACGGTACCCAGCAAATCAACTAACAAAATGAAGCAAATCTAAAAGAATTACGAAATCCTGACTTCCCACCGAACCTCCAATAACTATAACCTGCACAGAAACTCAGCCCAACCTAACAGATTTCCAATCCACAGTTCAAATGATACAAGTCAACAATAGTTCAACAAGAAGCTCAATTCAGTATCAACAAGTAAGTCTTAGAATAATAAGTCATATCTCACAAGTAATCACAAAATCAATCACAATAGTCATGTACAACACTCAATAATATGCATGAATGTTGATGCGCATGCAATGTTCATGCATGCATCACAGTCGTTGGCAGAAACCTCGGCATCACGGCATCGCCGGCATAAATCTCGGTATCACGATATCGCCGGCAGAAACCTCGGCATCGCAGTATCAAGAGTAGGACAATGCAATGCAATGAAATGACAAGTAGAATTATGCATGTCTGTCCTACGATACACATCCGCTGAATCTCAGACCGGAACCCATGGGGGCCACACATGGACCATGTATCCGCCGGAACCATTTTCCATCGGCATAAATCATCACTGGCCACACATGGACCACATATCCGCCGGAACCATTTTCCTTCAGCATAAATCATCACTGGCCACACATGGACCACATATCCGCCGGAACCATTTCCCATCGGCATAAATCATCACTGGCCACACATGGACCACATATCCGCCGGAACCATTTCCCATCGGCATAAATCATCAAGTGTCTCATCATAGTGTTTCGAGAACCAATACACACAAGCATGTTCACACAGATAATGAGAATGAATGATAGTGCTTACAATCACAACGCAATTTATATCAATGCAAATCACGTCACACTATCAACAATATATCAACAACAACAGTCAAAATTTCAATATCCACAACATATCAATGATGCCAATTGCCTAGTCTCCATTTCTCTACTCATTTCATCACAAGTAGGATCAATCGCTAACAAGAGTTCTCAACTCTAGTCCCATAATCAACAATGAGCAAAAGACATATTCAACACGTTCATAATCGCAACGAGACTATCATAGCAATACATCAAACATACAATGATATCAAGTCCATGGCCCAATCACACGTTGGCCTATCACATTAGCATACAAGCCATTTTATTAACCCCGCCGGTCATTATTAGATTGATTCATGCAAGAACTCACCCAATACCTCAATCCCATTACTCCCCAACGCAATCAAGTAAGGAAGTTGAAATTCTAAAAGATTTACAAGGTTTTAAGAGTTCACTCGCCTTAATCAAATCGAAATCAAACAACAATCGGAGCTTTTCCCTTCCGAAAGCAATCCAAGTCACCACAATCTATTCAAAATATAACTCACAATCACAATTCGGGTCTATCAATGCCAAGAACACGAAATTCAAAAATAAAAAAGCAAAACAATCCAAAAATCTAATTTAAAAAACGGGGTTTGAATCCGGGATTTCTTTCATAAAAAACATCCTCAATACCATAGGAACTAAAAGGTGAAAAACCCATTTGAAAAGGAAGCTCAAAACAGCCCTCCATTTCCATTTTATCAAATTTTCGGAGTTCTTTCAAAATCTCCAAAAACACATTAGAAAATCTCAAATTCCAATTCAAAATCATGTTTAAAGCATTGGGTAATCAAGGCCAAGGGTTAATATCACTTACCCAAACTGATTCCCAAGAAAATTCTCTTCAAAAATCGCCCAAGAGAGCTCCAAAATGATGAAAATGGGACATTTCTCGAATTTACACTGCCAGGCATAAAAATGCTCTTCGCGAACGCGGAGCACAACCCTGCGCGAATGCGCCATCACTCCGCGAACGTGGAGGCCAACTCACAAAGAGCTCCACGAACGCGGAGGCCAAAATCAGGCACGAGACATCAGCAAAAATCAACAATTTCACAAGTCTCCGAAAGGACCCTCGAGATTCGTTCAGAATCCCGTGCACACAAACCAGATATGCAACCCCACTAAATTCAAAGTTTCGGACTCAATGGAACCATTGGAATTAGGATTCGAGGTCTCCTTGACCCGGAACCCGATAAAACACGACAAAACTAACTTAAGCCTCAACAACTCAAAACGAGCTCGGGACCTCTAAAAATTCAACCAAGGCCACCCCTAGGCCTAAAATCATCCCCCGAATCCAACGGAGTTGTCGAAATCGACATCCGAGCATCGAATCTCCGATTGTTGGCCAAAGTCAACCCTATGATCAAAATTTCACAAATTTTCAAGTAAGGACCTCAAATCCATGAAATAACCCCAAAACTGACCCCGTCAGCTCTTCTAGGCCAAAATCTACATTTCGGCACTGATGGAATAGACGGAATTCCCATCCGAGTTTCGAAACTCCAAATGACCTCAAAAGCCACAAATTGACAACTTAAGCCATTACAATTCAAAACTTTTCAAAAACTTCATTTTTAACACAACTTTCACAAAACCAAACTCGGAAACATTTCAAATGTGACTCGGGGCAACTCATGGGAGGGGGCAAAACGGTCATTTTACAAAATTTACCAAAAATGACCTTCAGGGTCATTACAATTTTAGTAAGTAACTAAAATAGGCTTAGTGTAGTTTTTTTTTCCATTTTATCCAATATTTCAAACGACTTCCATTAGTCTCTTAACGTCTGAATTTTAATATAAAACGAAATTTTTTTTCCATTTTATAAAGTGTAACTTTTTCTTTGACTTTGTATGTTTCTCCTTGGTTCTGTTGCAACTCTTGTAGTTTATTTATTCATTATAATGTTGGTTGGCTGCAACTGCAATAATTTATTTATTCACTGCATAGCCATGGTTAAAAGTTTAGAACTTAAGAGAAAATTATTACTACCTTAAGGCCTGAGGCAGATACAACACCATACAAAGGACACTACATGTCATGTTGTGCTTATTTAATTCACTGTTAATCCCTATTCAAATAGGAGAAACTAAATAGCTATACCTTCATTATGTTTAAGGTGGAGAAAGAGTTAAATAGATCAGCTATGTTGCTCGGACTTTTCAAAAATATTGTAAGTTTTGAAGGATCCGACATGGGTGTTGGTCATACATTTGTACATTCTTATAATCTGCTCACAATTTGTTTGTCATAATATCTGTACATTTGATGAATAAGAAGTATATGGAGTTTGTTAGGTGTTCGATGGTGTGATTTGGTCCTGTTATGGTTAAGTTTATGGACTGATCATTTAATTTTTTTTATCGTGAATTGGTATATTCATGTTTTGTTTGGAGTTCTTTTGTAAAACAAAATTTCGCCATCCCAATAAATCGAAACCTTTGGTTTGGAAGACATTTTTTTGTGATTGAAATGAAGAAAAATAGAAGATTAAAGATGTTGAAGGTGCTATGTTTGAACGTCTTTAAATAGAGCTTGGAGGAGTTTTCAGATTAAAAAAAATAAAAACATATAATGTAATATTTTTTTTCCGTTTTTATGATATGTCAAGACGATATAATTGTATGATAAAACACTGCAAAAGCTGCATAAACAGACACAATTTAATGCAAAATGGAAAAAATATTCCTTTTTGTAAAATATAATTTTTTCTTCCACTTTATAAAGTGTCAGAAAAACTTACACTTTACAAAGTGTAAGAAAAACTTACACTTTATAAAGTGGAAAAAAAAGTTCCGTTTTATATTAAAATACAGACGTTAAGAGACTAACGGAAGCCATTTGGAATATTGGATAAAACGAAAAAAAATAAATTGCACTAAGCTTATTTTAATTACTCACTAAAATAGTGGCTTATTTTGGTCACTTTTATCTCTTTGTGGATCAAATAGATTCCGGGTATCACATTAAAAGTGAGAAATTGATAATTTTGTTGAAACTTCCATGCAACTGTCCCAAGTCCCAATTTTCTACTTAATTAGTCACGTTTGCCTCTCTTTTCGATATTTTTCATAATTATATTTATTTCTGAAGTGTAGTATACATGATACATCATGTTAAATGATAAATAATATATTATTGTCCACTATTGACTTGATACACCTCTTAAAAAATAATAAATAATAGGGATAATATTACTACATTATCTTTTGACTTTATTAAATTTAATGCGTTGAGAAATGTGTTAGATGATAAATAGTATTTAATAGCAAGGGTAAAATAGACCAAAAAAGTAAATTATTTCTTGATTTACTAAATTAGACAAATATTATTAGATAACTATTTTTAGTATAGTGGACAACTATTGTTGGACGGAGAATTATTTGTTTCCTCTTTCATATTATGTTGACAATATAAAACTAAATGAAATAAATAATATTGTCTATATGTTGAATTGGACATATGAGGATCGCACTGTTTCATCATAAATGAGAAACGTGATTAGCAAGAACTTTTATAATCGATTTAAACTTCTTGTGAGAATATAAATTTCCCCCTCTGTCCAATGATAATAACAGGGGTAATATTATCATATTATCCTTTGATTTTATTAAATTTAATGCCTTGAGAAATGTGTTAGATGATAAATAGTATTTAATAATAAAGATAAAATAGACACAAGATAAATTATCTCTTGATTTTCTAAACTGAACAACTATTATTGGATAACTATTTTCAGTATAATGGACAACTATTACTAAAAATAGATACATCTCTCTTCTAATTACTTTGATATTTCTTTTCTACAATTAAGTGATGAGACTTTTGGGAATTATATTTTGTCCTCAAGTGGTCTAGACCTTTTTCTGTGCCTATACATGCGCAACAATTATCAATTTTCTTCGTTCATTTTTATTTGTCTGTTTTAAATTTTACATATTTTTTATGAAATAATTATTAGTATGAGTACTTAATCACAATGTTCATATTAGTAAATGTATAGTCTTAAATCTTGAAAAATAATTTGGTGAATAAATAATTGATATTTAAAATAAAATAAAAAATAATTATATTTTTAATATATTAAAAATGATAAATAAAAATAAAATTACATTTTAAAATATTGTACAAGTGAATGGAGGGAGTATTTCATGACCTCGGACGCAACTTCTAGGAAACAATTGAAAATTTACTTTCTAAAATGGATTTCTTTAAATTCTAATACTCCATTGAAAAATGCCACATACATCATTTATTAGATTATATACATAGATGGAAAAGTTCTTTTGGACCCAAACTCATATATTTGTTCCAACTTAATGTTTGAAAGCATTTTTAAATGACATCTAATAAGCATATAATCGATAGTTTCATTTTTTATTCCATATTCCTTACGCACTTTATAAATGTATTTCATTCTCTTAGATGTTATGTGATGGAACGATAACACATTCAGAATACATTCTATAATAAAGTGCTTATATTTATTCTTAATATTTATAGATTGTAAAAATCTCAATTTTTTTAAGAGCCTTGAAAGGCCTTCACCACATAGCAAAAAAAAAGATATGGAAAAAGAGAATTCATTTGCCTTAGTCCCCTAGTAGGTTTCACTTTTCCAGTTATATCCCATTAATATTAAATTTATAAGTTGGTGTAATGAAGCATTGCATAATCCGATGAATAAATTTCTCATAAAAATCCATTTTAAAAAGTAATTTATGTATATAAATCCACTCAACTCGATCATAAGGTTTAGTCATATTTAATTTAAATGTCATATATTTTTTCTTACCATATCTTTTATTTTTTAGAAGATGAATTCATGTACTAAAAAAGCATTATCAATTATTTATCTTTTCCCACTAAAAGCAGATTGATTTAGAAAAGTAATATTTAGAAGATAAACTTTGAGCCCAATACCAATAATCTACACCCATACTTTGCCTTCTCTTGCCCCGTCCCCCCGGTCACCATCCCCCAATACTCTTGGATCGAAATTATACTAAATATTTTTGAGATAATATTATTTTATATAGGGAAAAGGCTAAAATATGCAATCAAACTTTCAAAAAAGGTTCATTTATGTCATTCGTTAAAAGTTTGGCTCATCTATGCCATAACTGTTAAAGAAAAGGTTCATCCATGCCATTTTTTTAAACTCCGGTTTTGCAAAACCATTTTTTACATCCCAAACAACTTTTAACACTTTTCAATTGTAGTTTTTGAATCAAATGTACTCTTTTTGCTTCTTCTTCCTTAAGAACATATAAAGAATATTAACAATTTCAAATTTTCAAACCTCTTTAATTCTTCACGAAATCACCTCAAATTTCTAGAGTAGTTTCTCTTCGAGCTAGATACCAAACTCAATATTTTTCGAGTGCGAATTCAACCTAACTCAACAAGACCCACTTGAAATTTCTTCAAAGTTTCAAAACTTCAACATTGTTTAATGATAGAATTTTCTCAACAACTTCAAATCATTTGAAATTTTGAACATAGACTCAAAAACACTAGGGAACAAAGATTTAATGTCAAAAACAACTACAAAAACACGAATCAAAGCAAATTTTTGAAATTTTGGGACTGATTTTCATTTTTTTTGGAATATTTTTTTAATACGGGTAAATTTTTTCAACTCTACAAATGATTTTAGAAGTTTAATTTTTTTTTAAAAAGAAATTAATGATGTAACCGAAATTTGAGATGATTTCGTGAAGAATTGAAGATGTTCAAAATTTGGGAGTTGTCTATGTGTTCTTGGTGGAGTTAAAAAAAATGGCATGGATGACATTTTCTTTAATAGCAATGACATATATGAGCCTTTTCAGAAAGTTGGATAACATATTCGAGCCTGTTCCCTTTTATATATTTAATAAATATTAAAAAATAAATAAGAAAGATCATTTATTTTTACCTAAACGTAAGCAAAAGGTTTGTTGATGACACTAACGACTAACCTATCAACGTCATATCTCTCTCCTCTTTGTCAAAGGACGTGGAACCATGTGTGAAGAGTGTTCCTTCTTACTTTTCCTTTTCTTCACTTAAATAATACATCCTCCACCTCATTTCTATGTGTTTTCTATTTTTACCAACATTTTTTGACATCATAAAATATCATTTTTCTAACAAATAAGCACTATAAGTTTTAACCATCTTTTCTCTTAAAGAGACTCTTTTCGAATCCACTACTAAGCACGCGAAAGGTCCAAATCGTAGATGAGAGCAACACGGATTTCGAAATGAAAGTGAAAGAGTAAGCAAAAAATATGAATATTTTCTCCGTTTCAATTTGTTTGTCCTATTGCTTTTTTTAATATGTTTCAAAAAGAATGTCTCTTTCCCCTTTTGACAATTCCTTAATTTTAACTTTTCACATGACATGTTTAGAAACAAAAGATTAAATGATATTTTGATACATTTGACATATCTTTAGTTTAAGATCACAAGATTCAAAAATTTATTTGAATTTTTTAAAACTCTGTGTCAAATCAAAACTAGATAAATAAATTGAAATAGAGAGACTAGTTTATAACTAGTGAATAGGGCCCGCCCGGTTCACACAATTTTTTTATAAAAGAAACGAGTAAATTTAGCTGTAATTTTTTTTAAATATAAAATTGCTCCTTTTGTGTCTGTTTCAATTTATGTGAAAGTGTTTGACTGGACATAAAATTTAAGAATGAAATGAAGACTATTGAAACTTGTAATCTAAATAAATTGTAGATACTTGTTGAGACTATAAATTATCTTATTAGACATAAAGTATGAAGTTTAAAATTAGTCAATTTGCAATCTTATAGTTTTGGATTTAGTCTCAATTCTTTCTGATAAGATCTAAGTAAAGTCCTTTTAAAAGGACTTTCTAGGTATGACATAAGGTATGATGTAAAAAGATAGATGTTTATAAAATTCCAGTCATTTAGATCAATTAGCACTACTAAATTAATTGTTCAAAAAAAAGAATTGGTAAGTAGAAAATATAAAGGCCATAAAAATCTTAGTACTACTTCCGACAATAATTAATGAAAAAAAAGGACATACTAATCAATCAAGAGACAAATAGAAAGACAAAATAGAAAGAAAAAAAAAATGAAAGTTAAATGTAATTGAAGGTGATGGCCGAAAAATGGCCCACATTAGAAACTTTCTTCAATTATTCTTGAATTCTTTGTTCACATTACAAATTCTACT
Source organism: Solanum appendiculatum (assembly GCA_018342035.1). NCBI lineage: Eukaryota > Viridiplantae > Streptophyta > Magnoliopsida > Solanales > Solanaceae > Solanum > Solanum appendiculatum. The sequence continues at coordinate 725,471 of JAGDQO010000782.1, forward strand.
TTCCCACTTTCCACAAATTTTCCTCCTTTATATCCCCCTATCCTTTTTTACTATTTCTGCAATTCATTAAGAAACCTCTTAGTAGTTACATAGCACCTTCACTTTCTTTCTTTTGTCCTCTCTTATTTCTTGAAAAAATTTAGTGATCAATTTGTCATCTTTATCATTTTCAGTGATTTTAAATACTCATTTTATACTTATTTTCTTGTTTTGAAACATCCCATTTAGTGATTTGGCTTAACTCTTTCCAATTCACCAAAAAAATTTGGATCTTTTTTCATTCAAGATTGAATCTTTTTTGCATTTTTGTCACTAAAGATTGAATCTTTTTGCTCTTTTGCCATTCAAGATTGAATCTTTTTGCATTTTTGTCATTAAAGATTGAATCTTTTTGTATTTTTGTCATTGAAGTTTGAATCTTTTTGCATTTTTGTCAGTAAAGATTGAATTTTTTTGCTCTTTTGCCATTGAAGTTTGAATCTTTTTGCATTTTTGTCACTAAAGATTGATCCCCAAATGGAGAAAGTTAAAGCTTGGGATAAAGAAACTCTAATTACTGAGCTTACTAAAGGGAAAGAGTTGGTAAACCAGTTTGATCCTCTGGCTTCACCAGAGGAATGTCATTTACTTCTTGAGAAAATACTTTCATCATTTGACAAATCATTGTCAATTTTGAATTGGGAGGTTTTTAAAGGAACAAAAGACCCCTTTTCTTTGAGGGATCAAGGCCAAAATATGAAAAGGTGAATTAATTTTAGTCCTCAATTAAATAATTTTCTATTGTTTCTTGAAATTGAGGCATTGGAATTTGGTCTAAATTTTTTTTGTTGGATTTGTAGAAAGAAAATGCAGCTATGGAGTAAACAAGTTAGAGTATGTGGGACAGAGCTTGAAAGTTTCAATCATGATGATGGTTATAGTTGGAGAAAATATGGGCAGAAAAATATTTTTGGTGCTATTCATCCAAGGTAAAAAGAAGAAAAAGAAACCCCTTTTCTTTCTTTTCCTTTTTTCCCTTTTTTCTTTCTTTCATTTTTGGTTGTTAAAGTATTTTCATGTCATGACAACCACACTTTTTCACTTTTGTTAGCTAGTGATAGTTTTAAAATTATAGAATATTCAAGGCAAGAATGTCCTTAAATTCACAACAATTCAACTTTTGGGCTTGAAGGGTGTCCAAATATAGACAACCCCCTAAAGTAGTTACATTTTTATTTCCATTTAGACAAACCTATTACTCTCTATTAGATACTTGAAGTATGTTTGCCTATTGAGCAAGAAAGTGTGTTTCTTGAATAAAATAAAGATTAGTTCTAAGTATTTACTTGGGAGAAGGGGAGTTTTGGCATAACTAGTAAAATTATAGTCATGTGATCAGGAGGTTACATGTTTGAAATATGTAAATAGCCTCTTGCAGAGATACAAGATAAGCATAGTGAAAGCTTAGTGCACTGAATTATCTGGATTTGTATCTAAGATGAATGTTACATTTGAAATTGCAGGGCTTATTACAGATGCACACACAAGAATACACAAGGCTGCTTAGCAACAAAACAAGTTCAAAAATCAAAAGAAGACCCTTTAGTCTTTGAAGTGATATATAAAGGAATGCATAGTTGCAAAACCTCACAATCATCAATATTCACTTCATATGAAAACCAAAAGCCAAATCAGTGTCAAATAAAGAAACAAAAAGTTGAAAAGTTGAATACTATCAAAGAAGAAACTGTTCCTTTCACCCCACTAAAATGTGAAACTCAAAATGCCCAATTCTTTGCCAATTCAATAGAGACATTTACATCAGAATCCATGTACTTGTCATTGTTGCCAACTCAAGAAGAGGAGTTTGAGATGGACAAGATCTTGCAGAGCTCAGAATCGGATCGTATTGAGTTTAGCTCAACGCCAACTTCAATAATTGATTCGCCATTTTGCAGAAACTTGGATGGTCAACTTGATATTCAAGATCCTAACTTGATGATTGACATTTCTGAATATTTCGTCTAATTTGAGAGTAGTACGTAACAACTTCAGAAATTCATTCATAAGATACCAGAGCGTCACACCTAGGATTTGAACCTGTGACCTAGAATCGGGTCATATTGAGTGTTTTTTGACACCTAACTTGAGAATCAACTCTTTTGAAAAATTGTAATTTTTGTACTATTTTGTTTTCTTAGATTTATTGAAGTTGTTAATTAGCAGTATGCTCCTAGGCCCAATTGTAATAGAACTTGTATTGGCAATGTACTTTTACCATAAATTTTGACACAACTTATTACAAGAGGAATTGAAAGTGTCATATAGTGTGATTTTCAGCGTTCTTTGAGTTCGCAGAAATTCCATAATTTGAAGTGTCGTTATTACAAAATTATTTATTCATTGTTGCTGTAAAATGCCATTCTTCCTAGCAGAAGTAACACAATCATCAAGTAGCTCCTTCATCCCATATTTGTACACAAAACCTTTGTCAACAAGCTTTTTCGATCCCCACTTGATTTTTCTCCTGGGGTCATTCAAGTACCTGAGATTGACAAGTTTTAGGAAAAGAAAATAAAAAAACACATTTGACAAAAATATCACTATATTCAAGACAGGAAAATTTGACTCCATGTGACCCAATTGATCAATTTCCACCCTCTAATGCTCCTAATGCCCACCCACATAATATTTTTCTAGATTGCATATGAAGGAAAATAATTTCATGAAAAATAAATTGTTTTTTTTATAACTTATTTTCTAATATTTGGTAAATAAGCAAAAGAAGATTATCTCAAAAGCATTTATATGTAATTTAACAAAACAATATGTGGGAGGGATGGTGTAGGAAGTGGGGTTTTGGGGGTGGGGTGGTCAAGGGGTGCGGATTGGGGATGTTGGGTGAGTAGGGACTAGGGAGGAGACAATGAACTTGAAATGTCACTTATAAACTTATTTTTCCAACTTTTATTAGAATAGTCATTTTGTTTTCTAATTTTCTCATATTTGATTGGACAATTTTGAAAACATTTTTTTTTAGGAAAGCAATTTCCTTTAAAATGAAGAAAATAACTTCCTTAAAAAAAGAACTGTAAATAAGTTCTATAAGTGACATTCTATGTTTATTATATCCTCCTTACCTATCCAATGCTCCTGACCCTACCCTTGACCATCCCATCCATGCCACTACCAAGCCCCACTCCCTCCCCCCTCCTCATTCTATGTTCTATATCCTAGGATTCACGCATTGTAGGTCCCATTTCTAGTATGGTGCTCCTAATTGATTTTTTTCTACACCCAAGATTCAAACCTGAAACCTTTGATAAAGTGTGAAGAAATTCCAACCATCCCACCACAACCCAAGTCGGTTATCCACTTAAGTCCAACAAATGAGCTTCACACACATCTTCAATATGCACAATTGGAACTTTTCCATTAAGTTCCTCTAAAAACTTGAGTATATTGTACAAATTCTCCTCTTGAGTGAACACTGACAAGAACATAGCAGAAGTTGTTGGCATATAAGGCAAAAAACTGTGTCTACCCACAAGGCCACAACATAATGTAACCACATCCAAACCTTCCTTCTCAAACTTCAACATCTCTTTCTCAGCTAACATCTTTGACTCTACATAATCCTATGATAATATATAAGAAATTTAAGTTATATATACTGACAATATAAAAGTTATTTACATAATTATATTCATAAGTAAATTACAAGAAAATTTTCATTTTACATAATTATATTGAAGAGTTATAATAAGTATTTTGCTTTCATTTATAACATAAAATACAAAAAGAAATTGCATACTTTTGTTTATAACAACAAAATGATATTTAAATGTCATATATCACTTATCAGTATACATATATAATAACACCTCATTATAGTAGCCATGAAACTTTTTGACAAACATTGTCACTATAAAGAGGTTTTATTGTATTTATAAATTAAAATAAAGAAAAACTACATAATTAGACATACTTCACTACCATATATATTATTATTATTATCTGTACTTTTAAAATATTACGTATCTTATCACTAATTAAGGGTTTCCTACCATATATTGAAGAAAATATATTTAGATATGTGTATTTTTGCTACCAGATACACAAAAATAGGAGAGAGGCGAGCGAGATTCATACGTATATATCCTAGATACATGCAAATCCACTTAGATATAATGTATTTAGCTAGAACAAACTACACCTAATTTTGACCCCATGTATACGAGATACATGTATCTAGACATATCTGGAGGCACCAAAATCTGGTAAGATACATAATACTGCAAACTCGAGCGTAATTAGCTTCTAAACTAGTGGAATTTATGTAAGTTAAGATAATGCTAGCACAAATCAAATTTCATGTAAATTAAAGTCAAACAGTTATCCACTTATAGTACCACATTTTTTCCAAAATTAAATCATATCAAATTAATTTAGGATGATGATAATATAATGCAGCATATAGAAAGGTAAATAAATACATTAATTAAGCTCACCCAAAGCCATTGTTGACTGTAAGGATTTGAGAAATTAAGAGGTGTCCAACATGTTTCACCCATTAATTCTTTGAAACTAATCCCATCTTCCTTCAATGGGGAAGCAGCTACAATAGAGGCAGTATAGATAAGTCTCTTCACTCTCCCACTTTTAAGGCAAATCATTCCAATTTTCTTCACTCCATCAACTGTTGCCTCTGTTCTATCTTTGTACTGTTTCATATCAATTGTTAAAATTCACTTATTAAAAGAAACAAAAATAAAAAGGGTATTATTTTAACTTTTAAGCTATCATAGTAGTTTTACTATAAAATATTATTTTATCCATTTCAATTTATGTGATACATTCAAAATTTCAAAATTTAAACATACCGTAAATTTAGACATAAAATTTATATATATGAAACTACACAAAAAGTGTTGAACATATTAAATATGAATATAAAAAATCGAGATGAATATTCTGGTTTAACTATATATGCAGGATCACACTCTCATATTGTGCATTATGATATGACATTGTGCAAGACATAGGGTGTGTTTGGTATGAAGGAAAATGTTTTCTATGGAAAACAAATTCACAGCCTTGAATAGCTTGCTCAAATTCCTCTGCTCTATAAATGTTAGCTTCAAATAACTTTAATCTTTCATCTGCACCACTTAACCTCTTCAATAGTCCCACCTTTGACTCATCCCCTACATTTAAATCAACTTAACAAATCATTTTTAAAAACATCCACACACTCTACAAAAACATACGTGGAAAACAGATTTTTATTGAAATACTAAGAAATTTTTTAAATTTTCTGTGTAAAAACATTAATATTTTTTTCTTTTATCATTGATTTAATCAAAATATTTTAAAAAATACCCACTAAACAAAAAATAATAATTATTTGAGGAATTCGAGCAACATAACTTAGGAATAAAGGAAATTAAAAACATACCCAAGTTTCTTAGGGTAGCATGAGCAATGTAACCTTTATCCAAAAGTTTTTTAACAAGAGAAGAACCTATGTACCCTGCACCTCCTGTTACACAAACTTTGCAAGTGCTTTTCTCCTCCATTTGTTGGGACTTTTCCTTTATCTCTTCTTCCTCAGCCATTTCAATATTTGAGATATGATAAAAGTGATTGATAAATGGAGCTTGTGGACTATATAAAACCAGACCCCATGTGTTTTTTTTTTTGTCCTATTGTATCATTATTTGTTGAAAGTCAATTTTTGTATATCTATATATGGAAATTAAAATCTTAGGTATGTTCACTACTAAAAAACACTGCATTTAGCTACGAATTTCGTGGCTAGTTCGTCACTATTTTGCTCGTAGCTAACAAAAATCTATTGCTATTTCATCGTTAAGTAGGATTAGCAACGGATTTATAGTATCAATGCAACTTAACTTTTTCATTCTTTAACAAATTCTTCTTCCCCTCATCTTCTACATTGTTTCGAAAAATAAAACAAAGTGTTACATAGTGTGAATTTCACCCTTATTTGAGTTCGTTGAAACACTGTAATTTGAAGTGTCGCTATTACAGAATTATTTATTCCGTTCTATCCCGTAAAGATTAATTAAGGAGTCCGGCATCAAAACAGACACTTTTTGAACCCCAAACACCAAAAGGAACCCTCTCTAAAAACACACCCCAAAACGGGCAGGTCGCCCATTTATGGGCGAACTATAACTAACATCCCTTAACCCCGTCATCCCCGTTAACTCTCAATTCATCCAAAATAATATTACACCAACTTTAAAGGTAGTTCGTGTTAGGGTTTTGCCCTGATTTTCTTATCTTATTTGAAGTTTATTTTTTCCTAAAAGAAAAGACAAAGTATTACCATAAATGCTTTAACTTTTCTTGAAAGGAAAACAATATTTTCTTTCATATTTGGTTATTCTTTCCTTAGAAGAAAAGTTTGGAGATCTATAAATTGAAGATCCCTATTCTCATAGCATAACACAATAGCATCCACAATGTAGTCGTTTGAGAGTTTAGTTTATGGGGAGATTTTCTCTCTACAGTTTATATGTTTTTATTAGTTTTTAATTATGTAGGCCGATTGGTCATATCATATAATAATATTATGTCTTTTAATGTGTCGTCTAATTTATCGTTATATGATTTGCAATTGTAAGCTTCCGCATGACGCCCTAATCACTTTCGAACCCAACAAGTGGTATCAGAGCACATGGTCCAACGATCCCATGGTCTGATGGTCCTATGGTTCAATGAGGTTGAAGACAGGCTCAAGATGGTTTCAAATCAATTTGTAATCAATTTGATGATAATGAAGATTTTTGTCTAGCTACACGTGGAAAAGAGATTTAAACCATATTTTCAACATTCATGTTGCTGCATCTTTGAAAATAAAAATAAAATATTTTAAAACCATTTTTAACCTATATATTTTAAACTTTATTTTTAACCATGGCAAGCAGTGGTGATGAAGATTATGTGAAGAACAAAAATTATCATGCACTTGAAGAAGACAGATCAAGTTTTGTCAAGAAAATCCAGCCAAAAGGGGAGATTTGTTAGGGTTTTGCCCTGATTTTCTTATCTTATTTGAAGTTTATTTTTTCCTAAAAGAAAAGACAAAGTATTATCATAAATGCTTTAACTTTTCTTGAAAGGAAAACAATATTTTCTTTCATATTTAGTTATTCTTTCCTTAGAAGAAAAGTTTGGAGATCTGTAAATTGAAGATCCCTATTCTCATAGCATAACACAATAGCATCCACAATGTAGTCGTTTGAGAGTTTAGTTTATGGGGAGATTTTCTCTCTACAGTTTATATGTTTTTATTAGTTTTTAATTATGTAGGCCGATTGGTCATATCATATAATAATATTATGTCTTTTAATGTGTCGTCTAATTTATCGCTATATGATTTACAATTGTAAGCTTCCGCATGACGCCCTAATCACTTTCGATCCCAACAGTTCGCCCACAAATGGGCAAACTACAATTCCTTTTATTTCTTCCTCAATTCCTATAGCAATATTAGATTATTATGCAATAAAAAAATTAAATAAAAGTAAATTGAAACTTAAAAATTAAACTGAATATTAATACCAATGTCAGAAGTTGCAACAAACTCATGTAAACAACAAAGAAATTAATCTTACTAAAATTCAAACTAAAATTGCCTCGTTCATACTACTTGAAAAATTCAACCTAATAAAATTTTAAAAACATAATACATAAAACTTAAAATTAAGTAAAACTAACATACAACTAATCAACTATAAAATATTTCCAAATCAAATAAAAAATCAAAAGACCACATAAAAACATCCAACATTCAATTTTCTTTTCAAAATATCATTCTCCTGCTTGGTTTCATTAACCATATTCTTCAATTGTTTTTGTTTTTCTTCTGATTCTTTTAGTAATATTCTTAGAAGATATCTATCTTCTTCAAATTTCATATTGATGTGTGAAGTCGATGTATCACCGTCGAAAGAGGGTCTCCTCACCCGTGAAAGAATGGTGTTAGTTTCATTTATAATCATATTTTCTGCCCACCGAAAATAATCGCATCCATCATTTTCCTAAAATAACAAAACAAGAAATCAAGTGAATATCCAAATATTTTGAAGCGGACAACTTAATTTTTTTTACCTTTGAACGCGCACAACTCCAAAATTTACAACCGGGATTTCTTGGAGTTCTCGATGTTTTTATTTTACAATACTCTTTGCATTTACAAACATCTGGTTCAATTGAATATACAAACTTTACGAATTGTTGAGACATGTCTATCAAATTTTAAAAATCAAAATACAAAGTATAAAAAAGTAGAAGATGAATGAAAAAATATGGAGTGAATAACCCATATTGATTATTGAAGAAAGAGATATAGTTCACATGAGGAAGAAAGAGATATAAATTCACACGAGGAAGAAATAAAGGAATTGTAGTTCACCAATTTGTGGACAAACTACCTTTAATTAAAGTTGGTGTAATATTATTTTGGATGAATTGAGAGTTAACGGGGATGACGGGGTTAAGGAATGTTAGTTATAGTTCGCCCATAAATTGGCGAACTATCCGTTTTGGTGTGTGTTTTTAGAGGATTTGGCTCATCTCCATTACATCTTCTCTCCATTTCTCCAAGTGCTTATTCAGATGAGTAACACTTGTCATACTTAAAATTTAAATGTCTTGATTAAATTAATTTAAAAAACCTCTTAACCATAGTTAAAAACTAAATTAGAAAAAAAAACTCACCAACTTTAATAAATCTCATCTTTCACTAATTTATGCTCCGATCCTTATTAATATCATGTTTTTACATCTCCATTAATATCATTTCCTTAATTTAAAAGTTAAGAATACTCTCCGTTTTTTTTAAATATCTGACAACCAAAAAAAACCAGCAAAATAAATTTAAAAAAATGAGACCAACTTTATTTTGAAACAAAAAATATTCTAAAACATTTTACAAATACTATTACACAATATTCTTTTCCCTCTCCATTATTTTTTTATTTCTGGCATAATTTTATTTGTCAAATATTTATCTTTTTACCCAACAAAAATTAAATTTTTAACTTTTTAAAAAATATATAGTTTACAAGATTTTAATAAAAAGAATTGAAAAATATAATGTTATATGTTAAAGTAATCTAGAAAGCATGATCTTGATTTTTATTTTCTTAATACTAAGTGTCTTCCTTTTTTTAAAAAAGAAAAATTAAAGAGTGAGGCGTCAAACCTCTTTTATTAAAAACAAAAGGAATATATACAAAATCTATCCAAAATCAAAGCAAAATATACTAAATGTGTAGAGATTATCTCGAGCTATTTTGTGTATTTTGTATCCTCTATGTACTTTTTATTAAGGATACTCGTGATTTCATTTGATTAAATTTTTAAATGAAAATTTTAGATCAATCAATTATCAAAAGGAAATTAGAAAGCATAATTAAAATGATAATATTAATGAAGAGCCAAAATTAGTGAAAGATGAGATTTTTCTTACTAAATTTGGTGAGTTTTTCCTAATTTGTTTTTTTAACTATGATTAAAAGATTTGTTAAACTAAATTTAATCTAGACCTTTAAATTTTAAACATGACAAGTGTCACTCATCTGAATATGCACTTGAGGAAATGGAGAGAAAGTGTAATGGAGATGAGCCAAATCCGTTTTAAGAGAGGGTCCCTTATGATGTTTAGGGTTCAAAAAGTGTCTATTTTGGTACAGGACTCATTAATTAAGGGTACATAAAGATTACAACTTCAAATATGTTTATTTATTGTTGTTATAAAATGCCATTGTTCCTTGCACAACTAACACAATCATCCAATATCTCCTTCATCCCATATTTGTACATAAAACCTTTCTCAACCAACTTTTTCGATCCCCACTTGATTTCTCTCTTGGGATTATTCAAGTACCTGTAACAAAATATATTCTCAGGGAAAATAAGTAAGGAAAATGACTTAGTTTAATGGTACTTAATGGTAGTAGGCTAGTAGCGGAAACAAGTCTCATAAATGATATTATAAGTTTAATTTATTGTCTCATCTCCACCCTCCAATGCCCCTAATGCCCACCCCAACCCATAATGTTTCCTAAATTACATATAAATATTTTTAGGACAATATGTTTTTGCTTTTTTTTTTTATGCCAAAAACATGAAGAAAAAAAAGAAGGAGAAGTAAGAACTACTTATTTTCCTAGAAAACCCTTTTCCATGGAACCAAATACAAGTCAAATATTTTTAATTTGTGATTAATGCTATCAAATAATTTATTTTATTTTATTTTATTTTGATTTTCCACCCAGTATTTAATCAATTCGGATTCACGCATTGTAGGTCTCATTTCTAGGATGGTGTTCCCAACTTGATTTTTTTATATCAAGGGCTCAAATTTGAGACCATTGATTAAACACGTACGGAGGGATCCCAACCATTCCATCACAACCCAAATTACTAATCAGGAAATAATGTAATGTACAATGCAAGGTTGATATAATATCTTTCTCTTGGTTGAGCTTAAACTCAGGATAATTATGTTGATAATAAGTGCCAATCTCTGCAGTTAGAAACAAATGAGCTAGCACACAAGAAATGCCCATTGAGAGAAGCAACATTATTCATGAAGAACAAATGAGCTTCACACACATCTTCAATATGCACAATTGGATATTTTCCATTAAGTTCCTCTAAAAACTTGAGTTTATTGTACAAATTTTCCTCTTGAGTGAAGAGTGACAAGAACATAGCAGCACTTGTTGGGATATAAGGTAAGTAAGTGTGTCCACCTACAAGGCCACAACATAATGTAACCACCTGCAAACCATCCTTCTCAAACTTCAACATCTTTTTCTCAGCTAACATCTTTGACTCTACATAATCTTATAATAATATAAAAGGAATTTAAGTTATATATGCTGACAATGTAAAAGTTATTTACATAATTATATTCATAAGCGAATTACAAGAAAATTTTCATTTTATTAATTTGGTAAATTATGTAAATATAATAATTATTTTCTCCATCTTAATTTATATAATGATTTTTGATTGGGCATATATCAAATCTATCTATATATAATACGAGACGTAAAAAGTGTCACGTGTCAGCACCACAAAAAATAGACTTTTTAAATAATTAAAATTAATTACATTTAATAGGATTAAATAATAAATTACTATTTTATTTTTAAAATAATTTTAAAGCAGTTTTCAAAATTAAACGATAAAAAATTAAAATGGTTCTAAAAATATGATGTTGTAACGTGTGTATTCCTCTTTTTGTGGAAAGATAATTTTAACTATATTTTCACAACCTCCTTATTTATAGCAAAACAAATACAAATAATAATAATAATATAATAATATTATTATTATAATAATAATAATATAATAGTAATGAAAATATAACAATAATAATATTATTATAATAATAACAATAATCTATATTTATATAGATTATAGATATAGATTATTATCAGCTCCACAAAAATTAGGAATCTTGAATAATTTTTACATTAGACAAAAAGAAGATAAAAAGATAAAAATAAAAGAAAAAGAAAAAAAAGGATGAAAGGAAGTTTTAGTGGGAGACTAAACACAAATGAACGGTTTAGAGTTTTAACCTTTCTCTCAACTTCTTCTTTATCTCTCTTTATTTTTCTCTTCTTTATTTTATCTTATATATATAGTCATTGTTTTTTTATTTATGTTAAAATTATTAAATTTAAGTGCTAATCTCTATATTATATGTAGTGTTTGTGTAGTTGAATACAAAAAAGTGAGATTTTATTATTTGGAAGATCCTTAGGCGATAAAATCAACACCAAAGGTATGTATTTATAATTATTTATTTTGAACTTTAAAAAGTTTGTTCACAGTTTTAATTCATGTTTTTTTCTTATTTTTTTTAGGTTTTCAATCTTACAAATGTAATTAATACAAAAATTTAGCAGATATGATTTTATTTGATTAAAAAAAAATGATCTCATATTTTTGTTAAAGTTATCTAAGATTCTATGTTATCTTAGTAGAGGTTAAAAGATAAACTAGGAGATGTAACAAAGTTAATTTAATATGTTTTGGGTAGAAATATAATAGATGTAAACTCTATTTTTTGTGAAAATATAAAGTAATTACTATATGTACGTTGTGAAATCATGAAATGCTTGATCTTCTTTTGTTTATAGGTATGTGTTCAAGGCTTCATATCAACAAAAGGTTTAAGATAATACAAAATTTATCAAATATTATTTTTCCATGAAATATTCTCAATTTTTGATACAGTTATCTAAGATTTTATGTTATCTTCGTAGAGTTTAAAAGATAAACTATGAAGATTTAGTGGGAGATTAAAAAAATAAAATCCGAAAGAACTAACTAGCAATCACCTTCATTAAAAGGGAAATAAAACACTCCGAAATTGCCAGGTACCATCATTTTAAAATTTAAAATTATTATTGATAAATAATTATGTCAAAATCTATCAAATCCAACTACCCTAAACACTACGTAATATTTATATATTACTGATTTGCATATTTTTTCAAAAAAAGGAACTTATTAATGAAAAAAATACTAACAAATTACAAAATATCTAAATTACTATATCAGTTTATCTCCTACATGGGTTAAATTAAATTTATGTAATTGTAGTTATTTTTTTTCATATTGAGTTGCAGGTCTAAAATTTAGATAACTGATCAAGATTTCTTTTTTCTTTTTTAAAACTTTATAATTCAAATTATTTTAATTTAAAAATTGAATTTTAACAAAAACATTTAAGAGATAATTTTTAACAAAGACATTTGGTAGTTTTAGAACAAGGCCAAAACAAAAGAAAAAAAATAAACAACAAAATTAACTATTTGATTAGAAAATAAATTAAAAAATGCCATAATACAAAATAATTTAGAAATAAAACATTTAACGGAAAAAAAAGAAGAAGAATAAAAAGTGAACATTAATAAAGAAACAGCTAAAAATCTATAGGTAAAATTAAAAAAAAAACAATTAAGATTGGGAAAAAAACTAATCTAAATCATCTCCACATCTCCTAATCTTTCAAAACCCAACTATAAAAAGAATAAATTTAAAATACTATAAATTCGTATTTTGCAAGATAAGTATTTTATAAATCCTAATATTATTTGCCACTGTTAAGTTGTATTTACTATCTACAACATATTTAAAAAGGCTAAACAAATCTAAAAATTCATAAAATAAAAGAAGAGATTAATAGTAAATTAAAGGAATAGAAGATGCTCCACTTTTTTCATCTTTTAATTTTTTCTTTGAACTGAAAATAATTTATTTTTATGTGGTATATATTAATTTGATAATTTATTTTTATGTGATATATAATAATTTGATTATAGTAGTATCTTTTTTTATAATTGATCATTGAAAGTCATTTTTTTTGTACATTCTTATTTTATGAAATTATATTTGATTAAATAAAGATGATCTTATTTTGCCGATTGAACGAGAGAGGAGTGTGCTAAAGAGGTTGCATCATGCTTTGCAAGTTATATTTAGATTTTAGCTAAAAATATTATAAATATTTTTAATACGAAGTTTAGATTGTTCTATGAATTTAAATTTTAATTATAGAACAAATATCAATTCAACACACGCCACACATACTATTAATCTTCATTATATTAGAAGAAGAAATTTTTTTGACAAACACTGTCACTATAGAGAGATTTGATTGTATTTATAAATTAAAATAAGGAAAAATGCACAAGTACCCCCCTAGACTACAATCGAAATGTTGGGTTCGAAAGTGATTATGGCGTCATGCGGAAGCTTACAATTGCAAATTATATGATTGATAAATTAGATGACAAAGAAAAACATACTAAAAACATATTGTTATTATGATTTGGTCAAACGACCTACATATTAAAAACAAATATTGAAAAAACATAAATATATTGGGAGAAAATCTCTCCATAAACAAAAATCTCTAAACGACTACATTGTGGATGCTATTGTGTTATGCTATGATATGAGAAGAGGGGTATTCAATTTATAGAGTTCCAAGTTTCTCCTCTAAGGAAAGAATAAACCAAATATGAAAGAGAAATATATTTTCCTTTAAATAAAAGTTCAAGCATTTATGGTAATACTTTGACTTTTATTTAAGGAAAAAATAAAACTTAAAATATGGTAAGAAAATCAGGGCAAAACCCTAACACGAAATCCCAGAGACACACCTAAACTTAACTAGGGTCCTATTACCCTTCTAAACTCATTTTTTTCGTATTTTTATGCACCTTTTGTGCTGACGTGGCACCTTCAACCACACCAAATTGGCTGTGTTTGTACACACGCGCCTTCCATGAGTGTAAATTTTTTTTTTAAAGAAATATTCTTATTTTCTTTATCGTGTATGTAAGTTAAGTTAATACAAATTTTTTTTGCCTTGTATCTAAACTTTTTTTTTTACCTTCATTCATTGAAAACTCTTTTATTATTCTATTGATTTTATTAACTCCTTTTATTTTTTTCCTTTTGATTTGATTTAAAATTTAATTTCAAATGCCTTGTATTTAATATAAATTAATTTTGCACGGATATCAAAATAAGTGAAGAAAATAAATAAATAAAAAAATTAAAACGTTAATTATTTTTTAACGTTTAAAAACATAATAACATAAAAAAAGTTAAAACTTTTTAATTATTTTTTTAAAAAATATACATAATTTTTTAAAAATAATTAAAAGTGAAAAGATAAGAAATTAATGAAAGAAAAAAAATAAAAAGTTTAAAGTGAGAAAGAAAAATAAATATTTTACAAAGAAAGAAATGAAAATAATTAAATATATATAAGTTTAAATATCAATAATTATGTTTACTAACTAATTATAAAGTTACCAATTAAAAAAGGACATGTGTCCAATTTGTTCACCCATCACATGCTTTCAAGAGAGTGTGCACACTCTCTGTGTCACGTCATCGTTTTTGGTGTATTTATTCCATTTTAAATTAATTTAGGGGGATAATAGGACCCTAGTTAAGTTTAGGTGTGTCTCTGATATTTCGGTCATAGTCTAGGGGGTACTTGTGCATTTTCCCTTAAAATAATAAAATAATGCTAGCACAAATCAAATTTCATGTAAATTGAAGTACTATGATTATTCACTTATAATACCACATTTTCTCAAAATCAAATCATATCAATTTAATTTAGGATGATAATAATACTCCTTCTCTTCACTTTTACTTGTCACTTATTACTAAAATAGATTTTCATTTTTACTTGTCACTTTTGACATATCAAGAAAAGACAATAATTTTTTTTCATGTTTTACCCTCAGCATTAAATACTTATTTTCCAAATTATTTTTCAAGACGTCATTTTAAAAGGGATTGTTTGGTAAAATACATGTATCAATAATTATTTTCTTAATGGGGGTGTCAAGTCAAATCGTGACAAGTAAAAGTGAACGGAGAGAGTATAATGCAGCATATAGAAAGGTAAATAAATACATTAATTAAGTTCACCCAAAGCCATTGTTGGGTGTAAGGAATTGAGAAATTAAGAGGTGTCCAACATGTTTCATCCATTAATTCTTTGAAACTAATCCCATCTTCCTTCAATGGGGAAGCAACTACAATAGAGGCAGTATAGATTGAAAGTAAAGAGGGGAGGGGGGGGGGTGAATTTAAAAAATCCTTTAGTCGACTGTCAAGACTGGACAGTTGACTCACCTGCAGATTAGTACAATAGTACAAAACAGATAGGAGAGCGGAAAGTAAATAACACAGAATTTTATACTGGTTCGAAACACCGATGTGGTGCCTACTTCCAGTCCCCTTGGGTTTCAAGGGTTTCCTTATGAGCTTGAAGAGAACTTGGGTATTACAAATGATTACAGCTTAGAACCTTGTCTGATGTGCAAATCAAACCTTCTACTTTGACACAACCTCAACCTGTATAACCTACACTCAAATCTTTCTTTTTCTTTTCTTTTCAGTTGTATACTCGAGAGAATACAATGCTTTATGAAAGACAATAGAAGATAATAGTAGAAGTTCAAGTGAACTGCGTATCTCACAACTACGGCTAAGGGAGGTTTTTATAGTTCTGAGGAATGCTCTTTGTAAGGAAAAACCCCAGGGATTTCAAATCAAGGATTTTGAAGGAATCCTTGATTTGTACTGATTTGTTGAGTCATGTCCGTGTAAGATATGTGCATGAATAAATCAGTCTTCTTTTCTTCTCAATCTGATCTTCTTGTGATCTTGATGCCAGCAGGATATCTTGAGCTGATTTGTCCTATCTCCGGGATTCGCTTGAGAGTTTTGGGAATGCTTGATTTGTTTTGCTGTGATTATCTCCAGGGACTTGCTCGATTGATTTATCCAAGGATCATGGACTGATTGGGATTGATTTAGTGCTCCTGTGATGGTGGCGGCTTTCCTTCTTTGGTTTGCTATGCAGATTTACACCTTTCCTTAGGAGATCTGTGTTTTGCTACACAGAGTGCTTCGTGTTCTTTCCTTTTTGATTTCCTGCGAGTGAGCCATGATGAAATTGTTAAGTATCAAATTAATCAAACATATGAAGCTAACAATCTCCCCCTTTTTGATAATGACAATTTTAAG
The DNA here is from genome assembly GCA_018342035.1 of Solanum appendiculatum. NCBI lineage: Eukaryota > Viridiplantae > Streptophyta > Magnoliopsida > Solanales > Solanaceae > Solanum > Solanum appendiculatum. Next base: position 742,070 of record JAGDQO010000782.1, read on the forward strand.
TTAACAAGTTTTTGAAGGGGATAGTGATACTTCCCTTTCATGTGAGTGTCCTGCTATTTGAATTTTGAAGTTTCCCCTGTCTTTGAGATGTGGTAGTGCTCAGTTCTCCCCCTGTCTCTGTTATCTCCTATCAAAAAGAAGTGTGGGGCTATTCTCCCCCTTTGGCATAATAAAAAAGAAAGATGCAAAAGAAAAATATAAACCAGAACATGAAGATAAACTAGAGCATTATGGGAGGGCATAGTGCCCTCTTAGTACAAACCAAAAGAGTGTCAAGGCAAGGGACATACCCCCATTAAACGAGAATCCAAAAGAGCAAAAAAAGAGACAATGAAACATCTTTAGCGATCATCTAGAAAGTATTTGAGGGTGTTGATAACCTTTCCACAGAAGAAGTTGTAGGACCGTTCCATGCCTCTAGAGAGGCTAGAGTACGAGGTCTGAACGGTAACAACAAGTTCGGTGTTGGAGGAGCTAACTCCACTCTTAAGAGAGTTAACTTGTTTGATGAGCTTATTTACCGTCGCAACACCTTCCTGCTTGATTCCTGTCATAGTGATACGCAACTTACCTACATCTGTGTTGGTATCCTTTTGAAGACAAAATACCTTTTCAATCGCATCCTGAAGAGACTTCAGTCCCCTTTCCACTACAAGAATGCGGGTTTTGATCTCATCATTATCTTTCATCAGGAGGGTAGCTGACTCAGCAGACATCTTAGTTGGTTTGGCAACATCAACTCCGGCTTGGACAAATTCTTTCTTTACCCACTTGGTCCTGACCTACATGTATCCCATACTCTAGAAAGTGCGGGAAGCATAAGTTGCATTGATTACCATCGGCTTGAACTCGGAGAGATCCGCCAGACGGTCCACTAGAATTTGAGAGATGAGCAAGCCGTAGGGCAGGCTTGCAGAAGCATTGGAGTCCTCAACACTTTCCAACATATACTCCTTAAACCATATCGCCCAATTTATGCAATATTTTTTCAACAGATAGTAAAGAACAAAGACATCCCGAGTGGTGATGTTACTCAGAGAACCCTTTCTGGGAACGAGAGAGGTAGCAATAATATGAGCCAGGATTCGATGTTCAAAACAGAGAGATAAGGGTCCAAAATCAGAGATGTCAGCACTCGGTTCAGCCACTGCTCTCTTAGCACCTTCCAGAGAGACTTCAAAATCATCGGGCCATGTACCGTTCATATATGGAACCACGCCAAAACATTTTGTCCCAAAAACGTCTTCAAACAACAATTCATTAACAATAATGCGACTACCCAGAACAAGAGTTTTTAACTCACCGCTATCAACAAATACACGAAGGTTTGCATAAAATAATCTAACAACCACTTCGAAGAGTTCCATACCACAAATACTAAACAACAGAGATAGTTTTTGAGCTTTGAGAATAGAACTTACCGAACAGTGAGAATCCCGCAACTGACTGAGATTGACTACTCGGCCAGGAACAATAGGGCGAGATTGGAAGCTATCGTACTTGATTTTCTATTCGACTCCCCAGAAGCGGTGCATGTCCTCAGGTGAGAATGATCCGAATGCGCAGGGGCTACTTTCTTCAGTCCCTTTTTCTTTACAGAGGTGGCTTTTCACTTAGGAGAAGGAGACATCATGGAGTCATTAGAAGAGTCAGAAGAGAGAGAGAACAATATCCTCGGAAGAGTTAGAGGAATGGTGATTAGAGCTTTTAAGAGAAGCCATTGAACGAGTTCTAGGCATGATGAGAAGTGAAAAGAGGGGAGCAGAAGAGGCCAAATAAATAGAGGAAGAAAAGAGAAGAAGGGTTTTACGGAGAGAAGAGGAAGAGACGAGAAATGAAGGGACGGATAAGACAGAAAGGAAAGAGGGTTTATGGAGAAGAGAAAAAGTCAGACGTCATAATGAGGCACCAAAAACGAAGGCGTCAGTAACTTCAAAACAAGGAAACACAGTATAAATAAAACAAAAAGACATAAATAAGGCAATTTATTTAAACAAGGTAATACCGAGGCGATTTCTAAGAAAACAAAATCTTTCTTCAAGCAGAGGTTTAGTAAAAATATCAGCTAATTGATTTTCAGAATCAACGAGTTCCAGAGAAAAATCACCATTTTCAACATGATCTCTAATAAAATGATGCTTAATATCAATATGCTTAGCTTTAGAATGATGCACGGTATATTTAGAAAGACTAATGGCGCTAGTATTATCACAAAAAATAGGAACAACTTCAAATGAAAAATCATAATCAAGTAATTGATACATCATCCAAAGTAATTGAGTACCACAACTTCCAACTGCTAGGTATTCGGATTCGGTGGTTGAGAGAGCGACGAAAGTTTGCTTTTTGCTCTGCCAGGAAATTAGAGAATTTCCCAGAATTTGTCAAGTTCCACTAGTGCTTTTTCTATCGTTTTTATCACCTGCAAAATCAGCATTTGAGAATCCAATTAAATGAAAGTGAGAAGAATGAGGGTATCATAGCCCTAATTCAGTGGTGCCAATCAGATAGTGAATAATCCGTTTCACGGTAGTGAGATGTGACTCTTTTGGAGCAGATTGGAATCGTGCACACTTGCACACACTGTACATGATGTCTGGTCGACTTGCAGTGAGATAAAGTAGAGACCCAACCATTCCTCGATACATCTTTTCATCCGCATTTTTCCGAAGTGCATTTGTTTCAAGGCATGTGGATGGACTCATAGGAGTTCTGAAGGCTTTTTCCTTTTCTAGTTCGAACTTCTTAATGAGTTCCTTTGTGTACTTGGTTTGACTGATAAAGGTGTCGTTAGTTGACTGCTTTATTTGCAATTCTAGAAAAAATGTAAGCTCGCCCATTAGGCTCATTTCAAATTCTCCCTTTATAAGATTTGCAAAACTTTCACACATAGAGGGGTTAGAACTACCGAAAATAATATCATCAACATAAATTTGAACTATAAGAATATAAGAGCCAGATCTTTGAATAAAAAGAGTTGTATCAATTTTTCCTCTTTGAAAGTTGTTGTTAAGCAAAAAAGAGCACAATCTCTCATACCAAGCTTTAGGAGCTTGTTTAAGACCATAAAGAGCTTTGGAGAGTTTGTAAACATAGTAAGGGCAAGAAGGATTTTCAAAACCTGGAGGTTGTTTAACAAAAACTTCTTCTTTTATAAAGCCATTTAAAAAAGCACTCTTGACATCCATTTGAAAAAGTTTAAAACGCTTAAAAGATGCATAAGCAAGAAGAATTCAAATAGATTCTAACCTTGCCACGGGAGCAAAGGTTTAATAATAATCAATACCTTCTTGTTGAGAGTATGCTTGAGCTACTAACCGTGCTTTGTTGCGGATGACCTTTCCATCTTCATTTAGCTTATTTTGAAAGACCCATTTGGTTCCAATTACGGAGCAATTTTTTGGTCTTTCAGTGAGAGTCCATACTTGGTTTCTTTCGAACTGATCAAGTTCTTCTTTCATTGCTTATATCCAGGATTCATCTTCCATAGCTTTATTAATACGTTTAGGTTCTATTTGAGAGACGAGAGCCTTAAATGCTTGTTTTCTCTTCTGTAATGGGTCATTTGGATTTCCCATGATAAAATCATTTGGATAACTACCATCATGTCTCCATTCCATGGGAACTCCAGTTTTACTGGTTGGAATAGTCAGCTCTGACTCTGGGGTAGCTGACTCTTCAGGTTGAGATTGAACAGTAGTTTCAGGCTAGTTTTTAGCACTCTGTTTGGAAGGATTTTCGTCGTCAGTAATTTCAACTTCCTGCAATCTTGGGTTAGTATCCTAAAAAATAGCATGAACAAATACTTCAACGCTTAGAGTTTTTTTATTAAAAACACGAAAAGCACAACTAACAGGGGCATAGCCAAGGAAAATACCTTCATCACTTCTTGGATCAAATTTTCTGAGATTTGACTTATCGTTGTTATGGATGAATCATTTACATTCAAAAGGATGAAGGTAGATGATGTTTGGTTTCTTACCTTTCCATAGTTCATATGGAGTTTTCTTCAATATTGGTCTGATGAGACATCTGTTCAAAATATGACATGCGGTACTTACTGCTTCAGCCCAGAAATGATCAGGAAGGCTATGATCATGGAGCATCGTTCTGGCTGTGTCTTGTAATGAGAGATATTTTCTTTCTATGACACCATTTTATTGGGGAGATCCAGGAGAAGAGAAGTTTTGAGTAAAACCATTTTTATCACAAAATTCTTTGAAAGCTTTGTTTTCGAATTCTCCACTATGATCGTTGTGAATGGTAGAAATGAAATAACCTGCTTCTTTTTGAACTTTTCTACAAAACACTTCAAAGTTAGCAAAAGCTTCATTTTTGTGAGATAAGAAGATAACCCAGGTGAATCTTGAAATATCATCCACTATCCCGAAAGCATATTTCTTACCACCAGTGCTAGCGGTTGGAGTAGGGACAAAGAGATCCATATGTAAAAGTTGGAGAGGTTTAGTGGTACTTACAATGTCCTTGACTTTAAATGAAGATCGAGTTTGCTTACCAAGTTGACATGCATCACATATGTGATCTTTCTCGAATTTGATTTTTGGACGTCTAATGACTAGTTCAAGTTTGGATAGTTTTTCAAGAGCATTCATGCTTGCATGGCCAAATTTTCTGTGCCATAGCCAGGATTCATTTGAAACGACAGTGAGACAAGTAAGTGTGGGAAGATTAACATTATTCAGCACGTATATGTTATCAATCCGTTCTCCAATAATAGTGATATCTTTTGTTGTGTGCCTGATGGTGAAACTTAAATTGTTGAAAGTTACTTTGAATCCGGTATCACATAGTTGACTGATGCTGAGTAAATTATGTTTGAGTCCATCAACGAGATAGACTTCTGATAAATCACAAGATGAACTGATAGTGATGGATCCAACTCCGATTACTTCTCCTTTTGCGTTGTCCCCGAACCGCACATATCCTCCATCAAAGCATTTTGAAGTTTTCTCTCTTTCCGCACATGTCTGGAGCATCCACTATCTATTACCCACATTCCCTTTTTGTAAGTTCATTTGGATTGCTCCTGCAAAACAGATGGATTAATCTCTTTTAGGTATCTAAGCATTCTTGGGTCCTTGATTCTTAGGATTAACATTTTTTGGTCTCCAAATCCATTTACCAGAAGAGTATTTCCTGCAGTTAAAAGATTTGTGACCAAAGTAACCACAAGTAAAGCAAGTAATTTTAACTGAGGTTTCAGCAGAATAAAAGGAGGAATTGTGGGAGACATTTGGGGTAGATCTGTTTGATCTGACAGAACCACGACTGGAGGACTTATGAGAAATATTAAGAGCAGATCTATTGGATCTGACAGAGCTATGACTGGAGACTTTCTGATGCTATGTAATTGCATTTTCACTTCCTCCAGTTCTTCAGCTAATAGATCAACTTCAATTTGATTTGCTTCTAAAAGGATTTGCCGGTCCTTCTTTTCTTGGGCAATTTTATATACTCATCGATAACTTTCTGCAATTTTTCAGTGACCATATCCAAAGAGTTTTGTAAATCATTACAATTAGAGCAGTTGAAAGGTCTTACCTCGCTTGATTCTCCTATTGCCATGAAGCAGATGTTGGCAATTTCATCATGATCGCGTTGGAAGTTTCTCCTTGGCTCCAGGCTCCAAGACTTTTTGGATCTTCATTTCTTCGGTTGTTTCTCTTTCTTCGTTCTGGACAGTTTTGCTTAATATGCCCTGGTTTTCCACAGTAGTAGCATCGATAATCATTTCTTTGATATTCATTTCTCTTGGAGTCTTGTTGAGCCCTTTGTCTCCTTTGTCTGAGCATTTGCCTAAATCATCGATATATGAGGGCCATTCCTTCACTCTGATGTTCATCAACTTCTACTACAACTTCAGCTGTTTCGCCAGTAAAAACGACAGTTTTCTTTTATCCTCTTTGTTGTATCTGTTGATGTGATTTTGTTCATAGGCCATCAGATTTCCACGAAGTTCATCGTAGGTCATCTTTTGTAGATCTCCGTCATCAAGAATAGCTGCTTTAGTTTCCCAGGCTTTGGGAAGACTTCTGATGAGTTTTCTGACTTGTAATCCATTAGAGTACACCATTCCTAGAGAATTAAGTTCGCTGACAATTTTGCTAAATTTTGTGAATATGTTCTCTACATTTGCTTCTTCTGCCATTTTGAATAGTTAATATTCATTCACTAGAGAGCTGTCCGAGCTTCTTTTACTTTGGCAGTTCCTTCATAGGTTAATTACTTCAAGTTTGTCCCACATTTTTTTGCAGTTTTGCATGTTGATATTTGTTGTATTCTGCTCCACTGACTGCATAGTATAACAAACTTATAGCTCTGACATTAGTTTGGATTACCTTTTGTTGTTCCTTTGTGATATCAAAGGATTCTGGATCAAAGGGTTTGTCAGAAGCATCTTTCCCTGTGAATCCAGGAATAGGTTTTGGACCCTTCTTGATAATGATCCAACTTGGTGATCAGTTGAGGAGACGAAGATTGTGAATCTATCTTTCCAGTGAGAGTAGTGCTGGTCATTGAAGTAAGGAGGTCGAGTTGAAGAGTGTACATCTTGAAGAAGAGCGTCGGGAATTATATAATGTGGCATTGATCCTTGCTCACGTGTGGTTAAACACTTGTGTATGTGAGACCTGCTCTGATACCAATTGAAAGTAAAGAGGGGGGGGGTGAATTTAAAAAATCCTTTAGTCGACTGTCAAGACTCGACAGTTGACTCACCTGCAGATTTGTACAACAGTATAAAACAGATAAGAGAGCGGAAAGTAAATAACACAAAGAATTTTATACTGGTTCGGAACACCAATGTGGTGCCTACTTCCAGTCCCCTTGGGTTTCAAGGGTTTCCTTATGAGCTTGAAGAGAACTTGGGTATTACATAGGATAACAACTTAGAACCTTGTCTGATGTGCAAATCAAACCTTCTACTTTGACACAACCTCAACCTGTATAACCTACACTCAAATCTTTCTTTTTCTTTTCTTTTCAGTTGTATACTCGAGAGAATACAATGCTTTATGAAAGACAATTGAAGATAATAGTACAAGTTCAAGTGAACTGCGTATCTCACAACTACGGCTAAGGGAGGTTTTTATAGTTCTGAGGAATGCTCTTTGTAAGGAAAAACCCAAGGGATTTCAAATCAAGGATTTTGAAGGAATCCTTGATTTGTACTGATTTGTTGAGTCATGTCCGTATAAGATATGTGCATGAATAAATCAGTCTTCTTTTCTTCTCAATCTGATCTTTTTGTGATCTTGATGCCAGCAGGATATCTTGAGCTGATTTGTCCTATCTCCGGGATTCGCTTGAGAGTTTTGGGAATGCTTGATTTGTTTTGCCGTGATTATCTCCAGGGACTTGCTTGATTGATTTATCCAAGGATCATGGGCTGATTGGGATTGATTTAGTGCTCCTGTGATGGTGGCGGCTTTCCTTCTTTGGTTTGCTATGCAGATTTACACCTTTCCTTAGGAGATCTGTGTTTTGCTACACAGAGTGCTTCGTGTTCTTTCAGTTTTGATTTCCTGCGAGTTAGCCATGATGAAGTTGTTAAGTATCAAAATTAATCGAACATATGAAGCTAACATAGATAAGTCTCTTCACTCTCCCACTTCTAAGGCAAATCATTCCAATTTTCTTCACTCCATCAACTGTTGCTTCTGTTTTATTTTTGTACTGTTTTATATCAAGGTCAAAATGCACTTATTAAAAGAAACAAAAATAAAATGAGTATTATTTTAATTTTTAAGTTATCACAACAATTTTACTACAAAAAATTATTTTCTATGTCTCAATTTATGTGATACATTTGAAATTTGATTTGAACATACCGTAAATTTAGACATAAAAGCTTTTAACTTTTTTGAAATGAAATATATATATTTATGAAACTACGTAAAAAATGTTGATCATATGAGATATGATTATAAAAGATCAAGATTAATATTCTTGTTTAACTATGCAGAATCACACTTTTGATATTGTACAAGATATGATCCAGAATTTACACTAAGTGAGTTCAAATAACATCTACGATTTGTTAAAAATAAACACTTTATATGTACAATATAATTTTTTATCGAATGAACACCCTCGCCCCCTCATAAATCCGCTCCTCATAAGAGGGATTGATGAGTGTCATCAGTGGAAAAAGGGAATGAGGATGAAATTTCTTACCTGAGATCCTTCATAATGCAATAATGGGGTAGCAACATGGAAAACAAATCCACAGCCTTGAATAGCCTCCTCAAATTCCTCTGCTTTATAAATGTCAGCTTTAAATAACTTTAATCTTTTATCTGCACCACTTAAGCTCTTCAATAGCCCCACCTTTGACTCATCCTTTGCACTTAAATCAACTTTAACAAATCATTTTAAAAAGCATACACATACATATATATAGCTATGTTGTTCGAATCCTTCAAAAATTATGTCCGTTGTGCCTCAAAAAATAGAGGATCTGATACAATTATAACCATTACTAGAAATAAAGATTTTTCTTACCGCGAATTAATAAACAATTTTGTGTTATAAAACACCTATTTTCCATCGAACCAATTCAGTGGGAATATAACATGGTGAGAAACAAATTCTCACCAAAGAAAACATTACTACTTTTATTTTCTCACTGATTCAATCAAAATATCTACGAAAATAACCACTTAACATTTTCTTTTGTGAAAAATTTCAATGAAGAAATAATGAAAGATCAAATCAAAAACATACCCAAGTTCCTTAGGTAGCATGAACAATATAACCTTTATCCAAAAGTTTTTTTTACAAGAGAAGAATCTATGTACCCTGCACTTCCTGTTACACAAACCTTGCAAGTGCTTGTCTCCTCCATTTGTTGGGACTTTTGCTCTCTTGTCATCTTGTCATGTTAGTAGTTATAATATGTTAGATATATGTTTTGATAAAGTGGCCAGATGCGGATCTTTCACCTAGGCAACAAAGAAGTGGAAGCAACAAAAGCAAAAGAAAAAACACATGGAAGGCAACATAGTTGGATGATAAGGTGACTGAGGAATTTGTTTCAAGGTACCTATCTATGCGACTGGCAAAGCAGAATCATATGACTGTCTTAACAACTTCGACAAGATCCAATAAATTCAAAAAGAAGTGATGAACTATCAAAGGTTATTATACATATTTGAAGAAGAAGACAAGAGAAAAAATACTCCAAGTTACTCTAGATGGGCAAACTATGTTTTTTAGTTCATACATATATAAAAAGAAGCTTGAGGTTGATAACTCAACCTTCTTTTTGATGTTTATATTTTTGCATTATTTAAGTATCCTCATTTGTCATATCATCATAGAGTGTATACTAAACTCTGTGATTATCATAGAATACTTAGTTTTCTCTATCTCTTATTTCTCCATGCTTGTTAATTAGTAGAGGTTTGTTACCTCATTAGGATTGGTAAGGTAAGGCCTAACCCCTCTTACTTATACGTATTCACGTTGAGGATTTTATTTTATTATTTATAGAAGGCCGTTAGACGCTCTGTCTAGTAGTATAAATTTGTTTTTTAAAAAATTATCACTAATTATCCCATGACTAAGACTTGAATATTGTAATATCTGTAGCGTGTTCTACCTCACTTAGTATCTCTCTACTTTCTAATTTACTTTAGGGCAAACTACATAAATCCCACTAATTTAGGTCCTAATTACTAAGATTTCTCATAGTTTCAAATATTACTTTCTCTACCATATTTCGTGCTTAGGGTACATGAGTCTGAGTCCGCGAGACTCATGTATCTGTCGAATTTTAAAATCGAGATACATATTTTATTTGTTTAAATTAATTGGTTGTAACTAATTTCCTTAATTAGAGGAGTAATTGAGGATTTTCAAAATACATGGACAATTAATTCTTAAAATTTAAATTAATCAAATTCCTTAATATAAGGCAGAAATCAAGGAGTGTATCTATATTTAATTAATTTTATTTTATTATTCATTGAAATAATAAATTCATTAATATTATTAATAGAAGATAAAAATATGTATATCTTGGTCATGTAATTTGATTAATTTCATTTTATTACTCTTAAAATAATAAATTTATTAATTTGATGTATCTATTATCAATATATGATGTATCCAACAAACTAAACACTTAGATAAATGGGTATCATACAAGTACATTCATGTGTATCATAGAAGTATCTAATATTAATTTCATTTATTTGTTATATGTATCTAGTATTAATTTCATGTATCTATCTAGTAAATCACTCCTTTTAACAGCTTTTGAGAATCTATAGCATAACAACTTCCTTAAAAAAGTTCAAAAATCTCGAAATCATTTTCTTCCTTTTGTGAGAAACTAACTAAAACAATGAATCATAAAAGCTAATATTCATTCTCTGTATCTACATATACATAACTAACAATGAATCTAAATTAAAAACAATGTATACATGTAGATCGGATACATACGAAAATAGTCAGATACATTGTAATAATATAACAAATACATATGATAATATTAAGATACATGATTGAAGGTCAGATACATATGACAAGACTCGGATACATGACAAAACAAATTGTGTCAGATACATGCGTAAATCTCCAATATATTTAATGGATACATACATACTTAATCAGATACACTAATAAAACTTAGTTACATATAATTGTATCTCAATAATATGTCAAATACATCAATAATGTGTCAAATACAGACGTAAATCTTCGTTTATTGAAATTTTCTGAGTACGTTCGTCGCTAGTTAGGGCATCTCATCGTGGCGGTGTTTGCTTCACCTTTTGATTTGTTGATGTTACTCACTACGCCTAGATTCGACGGACCTCCGCCAGAGCCACTGAAAATTCTATTTAATGGCATTGGAGATTGGGGGAGGTTGATGAGAAAGAAAGATATTTGATTGTTGTTAAAACGTTAATTGTGAAGTTTAAATATAAAGATAATTAATCAATCCTAGTTTTAATGGATGTGGGTATCTGATTTCATCTTCAGTAATATATGGTATAAAATATTAAAAGTGGTAATATATGTAATTGTTTAAAAGTAGAGGTAAGATTATTATATATGGTAGTGATGTATGTCTAATAAAATAGTTTATCCTTTACTTTATATATTTATATATAGAGGTGTTTCTTCCAAGAGTTATGGGATGAGAAATATTGTATTGTGTAGGACAAATGTATGGAAAAATATTGTAGTGTGGAGTGAAAGAGAGAGTTGAGACAAAGAGATATATTCTAAGTTTCCAACTTATTCACGATATAAAAGAAAGTAATTTTATGTTGAAGGAATGTGTTCGTTGTTGGACTGCTATATCTTGGAGGGAACAAGTCAAGAGTTATACTACTAAATTGGTGTAGATTATGCCCCAATAGACTTGAATCTCCTTAAATAGAAGGAAGTATCCATATATATTTTTTATTCATTCATTTTATTTTCCAACTGCAATTTATGATATATTCACCAACAACTATCTAAAGAGCCAAATAAAATCACTAATTGCATTTTCCATTGTGTGGGATTGGGCAAGTTGTAAAAATTGTTGAAGTATGATCACAAAATATTTCTTCTAGCTTGAAGTGTGTTGCCAATTATATAAAGAGAAGGAGAATATCTTCTTTATTCGTGTCCTTCCCATAGGAACGTGTATAGATAATATATAGGTGAAATATTTCCTCCATCAACGGAGAAAATGCTCTAATCCACAAATCAAACAAAAGTATCGATCACGCTACCTCTAGTGTTCGAGCAGACGCTAGCAATGATGAAGGAGCAGTGGCTCCAGTTTAAAATGATAGAAAATAAATTACAATCACAAATAAAATATGAACAAACATAATTTTATTGATAAACATGTAGGTACAAAACTGTTTATCCCTTGATTCTTTTCTCTTAAGATTTATCCATGATTCGAGGGCCCTTAATGGCGTATTTTCCGAACTTAGATGATTTGGACTCGATTTCCATAATTTGAGGGCCGTTAGTGACGTATTTCTCGAACTAGGATGATTTGGACTTAATCTTCATAATTCGAGGGCCGTTAGTGGCGTATTTCTCGAATTAGGACGATTTGGACTTGATCTTCATAATTCGAGGGCCGTTAGTATCGTATTTCTCAAATTAAGATAATTTGAATTTGATCTCTTTATGAATATTTCATGAATTTGCGGAATATTTGAGATCTTGATCTTTATAAATACCCAAGAGTTTATGGGACATCTTTTAGGTGATTTTTCAAGGGAACATAATGCCCTTTATATGGGCATGAAGTAGGGTTTAGGGTTGAGTAAATTGAAATTGAATACACCTTGTAGAGTTCCAACTCGAATTGAACACGTCTTGTAGAGTCCCAAACTAAAATAGAACTCATATTGTATAGTCCTACAAAATTTCAATGTCTACAAATATCCCCTAGTTCAAGGCTTGTAGGAGTGTAGACCTAATGAAAAAAAATGCATCCTTCTCTATCCTCCGAATTTATCGAAAAGCTCGATAGATATCAGAACCCCTTTCAACCCAAATATATGAAACTACGTACATGCTAATAATGAACCCAACAATAAGGAACAATCTCAATATCCCAGTAGAAACTCGAAGGAGCACTCCAATGATAAATCCTCCAAACATGAATAGATCAATGAATCTAATAGTATGAAAGTGTTGAGGTGGTAATAAACCTGACTTTAGAAGGAACTTTAGAGCTCTTCTAGACTAGCATAGGCCTCCATTAGTAGCATTACTGGAGATGAAAATGCAATATCTTTCACTAATTTTATAGAAGCTATAGCTACCTTTGAAGAAAACGTTATCATCTGGAATAAAACTACCTTTGGCAATATGTTTCACCAAAAAAGATCCATATTAAATAGACTCAATGTATCCACAATTCCAAGAATTACCTTGACATTGATTTCCTCTCTCTTAAAACTGGAAGAAAAGCTGATAATTGACTATAACTCTATCTTAAAAAGAGAAGAGGACTTCTAGAAGCTAAAATCTAGAATAGACAGAGATGCTAATACTCTAAATAAGCGTAGAAGAAAAAATATTCATTCCCTTCAGACGGAGGATGGCTCATGGATTTATGACGGTGAAGGTATTATTACTATAATCTTTTTAGCACTGAACATCTCCAACCTTTCAACCTCCCTATAGGAATTTGTCCTGTTTCGATCAAACAGGAGGACCTCACTTTCTTAGGAAGTATGCCAACGATAGAGGAAATCAAGTCTACAGTGTACTCCTTACATCCCTTCAAAGTCCCTGGACCTGATGACTTGCATCCTTTTACCATAAAAAATATTGGAATATTGTAGGATCATCCGTGGTTTCGCGCTTTTAGGGAGGAATCCATAAACCTGACCCATATTTGTCTTATTCCTAAGTGTAGAAATGCTACTTCCCTCAAGAACTTTCGTCCTATTTGTCTTTATAACACTTGTTATAAACTTTTCTCCAAAATCATCTCCAGAAGGCTTAGAAATTTCATGGATAGGATGCTAGGACTATGTCAAACAAGCGGCTGACAATGTTGTTATTGTCACTTCAGGAGAATGAGAGTGAAAAAAGATAGTTTCATGGGAAATTAAATATTAGGTATATTGAAATTGTAATGAAATATTTGTAGTATCAATGCAACTTAACATGTTGAAAGTAATTATATCTTGTCATGTCAGTAATCATAAATTCAAAAAAAATGGTGGTGTAACTCATAGTGCTTATGTATTTTAATATTAAATTATAATATTAAAGTCTATATGTTAGTGAATATAAATTTGGCAAGAAGGTGATCATCATTTTTTGATGTAACTCATGAAACCACTAGTATCATGTTCAATTATTAATTGTCCATCAACCCCATGTTTTACAATTTTATTATCCCATCCAGATGGGTGATATCTTTATAAGACTTGGTCAGATCATCCTCTCTTTGAGCTGGTTTTTGGGATTGAGTTAGGTCCAAAATTTATTTCTTTACAAAATTCAATGTGAAACTTTTTCATTCTTCAACAAATTCTTCTTCCCCTCTTCTTTTACATTGTTTCGAAATATAAAACAAAGTGTCACATAGTGTGAGTTTCACCGTTATTTAAGTTCATCGAAACTCTGTAATTTAAAGTGTCACTATTACATAATTATTTGTTCCGCTCTGTTCCGAAAAGATTAATTATAAGGGTACATAAAGATTACAACTTCAAATATGGAATTTTAACTTTCATCATGAGATGTTTATTCATTTTCCTATAAAATGCCATTGTTCCTTGCACAACTAACACAATCATCCAATATTTCCTTCATCCCATATTTGTACACAAAACCTTTCTGAACCAACTTTTTCGATCCCCACTTGATTTCTCTCTTGGGATCATTCAAGTACCTGTGACAAAACATATTCCCAAGGAAAATAAGTTACTTAAAATAAGGAAAATTACTTAACGTAATGATACTTAATGACGTAATGATACTTAATGGTAGTAGGCTAGTAGCGGAAACAAATCTAATAAATAATATTATAAGTTCATTGTCTCATTTCCACCTTCTAATACCCCTGACGCCCACCCCATGACCACCCTAACCCTGTGTCATCCCACCCCATAATGTTTCCTAAATTACATATAAATATTTTTAAGACAATATGTTTTTGCTTTTTTACCAAAAACATCCAAAAAAAAAAGAAGTAAAAACTACTTATTTTCCTTGAGAACCTTTCAAGAATTGGAAAACATTTTCCACGGAACCAAACACAAGTCAAATACTCCTTTAATTTGTGATTAATGCTATCAAATAATTTATTTTATTTTATTTTGGCTTTCTACCCGATTCAATATTCATATTGGAGTCCGACTAATTATTCAGATTCGCGCATTGCATGATCCCTTTCTAGAGCGCTCCCAACATGAATTTTTTCTATACCAAGGGCTCAAATCTGAACTTGTGATTAAGTGTGAAGAAATTCCAACCATCCCACCACGCCACAAGTCAGTAATCAGTAATAAGGTTGATATAATATCTTACTCTTGGTTGACCTTAAACTCTGGATAATTCTGTTGATAGTAATAGCCAATCTCTGCCGTAGAAACAAATGAGCTAGCACACAAGAAACGCCCATTGAGAGAAGCAACATTATTCATGAAGAACAAATGAGCTTCACACACATCTTCAATATGCACAATTGGAACTTTTCCATTAAGTTCCTCTAAGAACTTGAGTACATTGTAGTGATTCTCCTCTTGAGTTAACACTGACAAGAACATAGCAGCACTTGTTGGGATATAAGGCAAATAAGTGTGTCCACCTACAAGGCCACAACATAATGTAACCACCTCCAAACCATCCTTCTCGAACTTCAATATCTCTTTCTCAGCTAGCATCTTTGACTCTACATAGTCCTATAAATAAATGACAAAAACTTATGTTTTATGCAATGTTGGTGAAAATAAAGAAAAGTACACAATCAAGTCACAGAAAAAGACATGCAATTTTCAATAACATGTCTGAACTATCATTTTTTCCGTGAGTTTCACATTTCAATTTTCATACTTGAATTTTTAGTATTTAAAAACACTTATTTACTTGACTAACTGAACTTAAATACACCCCTGATCTTGCAAGTGAAATTCACTCCTAAATTCTCGTCAAGTTTAGGAGTATTTTCAACACTTCTCTTGGCTTTCATTAAGATCCTCATGCTCCTACAAGGGTTTGAGACCACTTGCTATGTCATGTGGCAAATCAGGGGGTGTATCTTAGTTTAGTTAATCAAGTAAAGAAGTGTTTTTAAGACTGTCAATAGTTTGGGGGCGAAACTAATAATTTGCAACAAGTTCAGGGGTGTTTTCAATACTTCTCTTGAAATTTAACATATGTCAAATGTATCAAAATATCATTTAATCTTGTGGTCTTAAACATGTCACGTGAAAAGTTAGAACTAAAAATTGTTAAAACAAATAAGAATCATTTTTAAAAAAAAGGGACTAAAAACATAAAAATCAAACAAATTGAAACGAACGGAGTAAAACATTTAGGCTCACCCAAAGCCACTGCGTGGTGTAAGGATTTGAGAAATTAAGTGGTGTCCAACATGTTTCATCCATCAATTCTTTGAAACTAATCCCATCTTCCTTCAATGGGGAAGCAGCTACAATAGAGGCAGTATAGATAAGTCTCTTCACTCTCCCACTTTTAAGGCAAATCCTTCCAATTTTCTTCACTGCATCAACTGTTGCCTCTGTTTTATTTTTGTACTGTTTTATCAAAAGCCGCTTATTAAAACAAACAAAAATAATTTAATTTGAATTTTTCCTTTTTTGAACAAACTAATAAGTAGCATGTCTATTGTAATCATGCTACTCTGTTGATGATGAGAAGATGATTGAAGTTTCGAAATTTAAATTTTTAAACTTATCATTAAATACAGACAAAAGAATTTGAAATAAAATTTATATGTTTGAAACTATGTAAAAAGTGTTTGATCATATTATATATGATTCCAAAATATCGAATATGATTCTAAAAGATCGGGAAGAATATTCTGCTTTAACTATGTAAAATCACATCTTTAATATTGTGCAAGATATGGATTTAGACATAGTGCTAAAATCATGCTTGTAACTATAGATCTTTGAAAATAAATAATTTCTAATTTATCAATTGTAAATAAGAAAATACAGAATACTTTTTTCAACTCTTCTGATTCTTGATTTACCAATGTTTATCATGATATAATCAAAGCTTATAAAATATTTAAAAGACACAGAAAAAAATTTAGTCAAAGAAAATCTTGATTGAATCTCAAAATTTCAATTGTCACATATATTGAAATAAAAATATATTCGTATAAATCAATTTATTTGATGATGAAAATAATAATAATTATAATGTCAATGCACAGAAATCAAACTCAATCAAAATTGGGGATAATCCACTAGAATTTGAACTTGAAACGTTAAGGTGAATCTTGTATGTCAACCTCTAATCTTGTATTTAAGGAATTCAAAATCAATATATATTAGATATATATTAAAATTTTTAAAAATACTTTATATATGTATAATATAATTTTTTTTATCAAAAGAATTCAGATGAGCACCCTCACTCCCTCCTAAATCCGTCCATGATAATTCCATACCTGAGATTCTTGAGAATGCAATAAAGGAGTAGCAACATGGAAAACAAATTCACAGCCTTGAATAGCGTTCTCAAATTCCTCTGCTCTATAAATGTCAGCTTCAAATAACTTTAATCTTTCATCTGCACCACTTAACCTCTTCAATAGTCCCACCTTTGACTCATCCCCTACATTTAAATCAACTTAACAAATCATTTTAAAAAACATCCACACACACTACAAAAACATACGTGGAAAACAGCTTTTCATTGAAATACTGTGAAATTTTTTAATTTTTCTGTGTAAAAACACTAGTATTTTTTTCTTTTCTCATTGATTTAATCAAAATATTTATGAAAATACCCACTAAACAAAAAGTAATAATTATTTGAGGAATTCGAGCAACATAACTTAGGAATAAAGGAAATTAAAAACATACCCAAGTTTCTTAGGGTAGCATGAACAATGTAACCTTTATCCAAAAGTTTTTTAACAAGAGAAGAACCTATGTACCCTGCACCTCCTGTTACACAAACTTTGCAAGTGCTTTTCTCCTCCATTTGTTGGGCCTTTTGCTTTATTTCTTCTTCCTCGGCCATTTCTATATTTGAGATATGATGTAAGTGATTGATAAATGGAGCTTGGGGACTATATAAAACTAGATCCCATGTGTTATTTTGTCCTAGGAGCTTGTGGACTATATAAAACTAGACCCCATGTGTTATTTTGTCCTATTGTATTATTATCTGTCAAAAGTCTATTTTGGTTCTATATCTCTATATGGAAATTAAAATCTTAGGAATGATGACATTGTAATGAAACATTTTTAGTATCAATAGAGGCGGAGTCAGGATTAAAATTTTGGGAATTCTAAATTTTAGGATAGAAAAGAAAATATTTTTAATTTAACCCAAAATACTAGTGTGGAATGTTGAAGATGAAGGAAGGTCTGATGATTGGAACATGTAAAAGGAACAGATCCAATGACTAACGATGAGTTTACTGCTATAGAGTTAGAGTCACACTAGGACTAAACTATTGAATCCTAAATTATGTACGACTAAGCTGATATATCGTGTATGGGGCTAAAGTCGACTAGGATAAGGTATTTTAGTTATAGTAGTAATATTACTCATGTAAATAATATATTTGTGTTGTAGTAGGACTCCTAGTATAGCTAGGATAGGACTCCTCTCCTATATAAGGAGCATGTAACTCAACAGTTTAATTATCAATACAATCCTTGATTTTTCTCTAATCTTAACGTGAGAATTCTACATGGTATTAGAGCATTAAAGCTTTTCCGCTCTTTAACATATTAGATCCAAATATTAGAATAACCATAGTATTGAATTGCAATGGCCTCTTCTACCAACACTCAATCAACCTCCTCATTTCATCATCTTATTGCGTTATGTTCCATTAAACTCAAGCCAACAAACTACCTTATATGGAGGACACAAATGTCTCAGTTGATTCAAATGATGAGATTAACCTACCTCATCACAGAAAATAAACCAACTAAAAGGACCTGTTCCACTAGACAAACTGCTGAGAAAGCTGCAGCAGTTGAGAAGGATGCATAAGACAGCAACAATATTGATGACTGGGAGGAGAAGGATGTATTGCTAAGGAGTTGGATCTCAGGCACCTTGACAGAAGAAAATATGTACCTAATTGTAGGTTTCTCAACTGCCAAAGAGATGTGGGAATGCTTGAAAGAAGCTTATCTTCAAGCAATGAAAGATAAAGAGTTCCAGCTAAAACAACAACTGCAAAGTGTTAGGCTAGGAACCAAAAAGATTTATGAATATATTAAGGAATTCAAAGGCATATGTGATAGCCTTGCAGCCATACACAAACATGTGGATGAAGATATCAAAGTAATCAATTTTGCTAAAGGTCTAGGTCTCAAGTACAAGACCTTCAGGATGATCATGCTAGGTAAGGCACCATATCCCACACTTAATCAATTTGTTAATGCTCTCGGGGGTTTTGATATGGGGGAGGATGAAGAAGAAATGCCACAATAAAACCATAACATGACGTTCTCTGCCCAGAGAGGCAGGGGAAGAGGAAACTACTCTCAAAGAAGAGGAAACAATAACTTCAATTCCAGAGGAAGAGGCTTCAAGCCTGCTGGTCAAGGAACATGTTCGTATGACAGTAAATATGGACCTGGTCCTCAGAACAGTCCTTCGGGTGGAAGTCATAAGAGGAACAATACTAATACGTGTCAAATTTGTAGTAGGATAATCATACTGCTCTTAAGTGTTTCTACAGGTGGGACTACCCTTACCAAGCTGCAGATGAGCTACCACAAGCATTGGCTGCTACTAATCTACAAAACACACTACTGATGACACCTTGTATATGAACTCAGGAGCAAATAGTCATATGACACATAACTCATGTATTATAATTGATCTTAAACATTACAATGGACCATATAAAATCATTATTGGGAATGGATCAAAGTTAGACATAACACATGTTGGGAACATATCAGGACCAGGCCTAAAGTTAAGAGAAGTTCTTGTAGTGCCTAAGATTAATAAAAATATACTTTCAGTTAGTAAACTTGCAAAGGATAATTGTTGCACTCTTGAATTTGATGAAACCAACTTTTTTGTAAAGGACAAGAAGACAAGGACACTGCTGACCAAGGGATCTAAAAGGAATGGACTCTATGCTTTGGAAGATAACAATCTTTATGCTTTAACTGTTGCACACGATTGGAACACATCAGACAACATGTGGCATGCTAGATTAGGACACCCTCGCTTGAAGTCTTTAAAAATTTTGAGTAGTAATAGTTGCATTAATGTTAGTTGTTGGAATAAAATGCCTACTGTTTGTTCTAGTTGCCAATTGGACAAAAGTTGTAACCTTCCATTTGGTTTGAGAAATAAAATTGAAATAGAACCTTTATTGAAAATTCATTGTGAAATATTATGTTGTTTTTGTAGATGATCACACAAGATATACTTGGATTTATCTACTGAAAAAGAAATCTGAATTTTTTGAGGATTTTGTAAAATTCCAGAAAATGGTGGAAAAATAATTTTCTAAAGAAATTAAGATATTTCAGTGTGATGGAGGTAATGAGTTTATCAAAGCAGACTTCATCAAGCATTTGAAAAATTGTGGCATGGTGAGACATATTTCATGTCCTAACACACCTGAACAAAATGGAGTTTCAAAAAGAAAATATAGGCATATTGTGGAGACTGACTTAACTTTACTACGTCATGCTAACCTATCTTTGTTTCTATGGGTTGAGGCTTTCCTCACTGCAGTCTTCCTTATTAATAAACTGTCCTCCTCAGTCCTAAAGATGGTAACTCCATTTGTTAAGTTGTATGGAGAGCAACCTGATTACAATAGCCTAAAGATGTTTGGTTGTAGATGTTTTCCATATATCAAGGGTAGCAACAAGTTCATCTAAAGACTTACCCTTGTGTGTTCAAAGGGTACAACTTACATAAAGAATATAGATGTTATCATTCCTCTACAAGGAGGGTGTACGTATCCAGACATGTTGTGTTTGATGAAAACACATTAACCTATGTGTCTCCAAGTCAATCTCAAACTAACATTGATGTCTCACCTCATCTTGCTACTTTTGTAGAATTTTTCTCTAAACTGCAGGCATATGATAATCATAATTCAGGGGAAGGACAGGCTGATAATACGCAAGTCCTTGGTGAAAATGCTACTACAACAACCCCTATACTCCTTGATGATGAGAGTGTTGTTAATCTCTCAGGTGCAGTATCAAATGATGATTCTGATGAACAGGTTGAAAGTGATGATCCATACAGTAGTATTGAGACTAGAGCTGCAGATTTCGGATCCGCTAGTGGCAGTGAGGAACAGGTTGCACTTATAGGTCCAGTCAATGCGCATCATCAACCTGAAAATACTTCAGCATGTGTGTATACTTAAAAAGGTATTGTATGGTCTTAAACAAGCACCAAGAGCCTGGTTTGATAGGTTTAGCATGCATCTCTTACACCTTGATTTCATTTGTAGTAAGGACGATCCTTCCTTTTTTACTTTGCATACTCACAAAGGAATAATATTTCACTTGTTATACGTGGATAATATTATTGTCACAGGAAGTAATCCATCACATGTCTCAGAGTTGGTTCTACAACTTGGGAAAGAGTTTGCTATGAAAGATCTTGGCCCTTTACACTTCTTTCTAGGAGTAGAGGTTAAGTATTTTGAAGGAAAAATTCACTTAAATCAGAGTAAGTATGCTGCTGAGCACAGAAATGACCTTGGCAAAGGCTGTAGCCACTCCTTTGGCTCAAAAGCATGGTTTACATGAAGCTGTGGGAAGTCTTGTCGATGCCTCTTTATACAAAATGATAGTAGGGAGTCTTCAGTACTTGACCCTCACAAGACCTGATATTACTCATGCTGTGAATTTAGCTAGCCAGTTTATGCAAAGTTCAAATGTTGCTCCCAAATACACATGCAAGTCTACGTGGTCGCACAAGTAATATAGTGACTCTAAAAAAGAGTCGAATTATCGAACCCACAAAGCCTTGTCAATTAACTATTTACTAAATTATACTAGTCTAATTATTTATTTAAGAGTGTCAAAAGAAATAAAAGAATTCAAGAATTAAATAAAAAGATTAACTTACAATAATTGGGGCAATTCCACGGCTGCATCATGCTTTGGGTTTCATATATCACATCTCATGCAATGAATCGATAATGGTTATTAAATTACTGATTTACAAGGTTAATGTTATTATCATGATCTCTCGACCTCTAATCGCCTACTGCAGCTAGCCGTCTAACTATATCGTTGAGCGGGGATAGACAGTCCTAATTGGCGAGCATTTATATTTCCTGTTTCGTAACCAAGCTTGGTGTTAGTCCGGGCGTCACTCCTAAACACGAATCTAAACAAGTAATATGCAAGTTAGATCAAGCTCTTTCCATTCTTTAGTCTATCTACCTCTTTATCTCTCGAGTCCAAGAATAGATAATAGATTTATCTATATGGTGGCCAATCATGAAATACTAAAACAAGAATACAAAAGTAATTTAAGCGATAACCAACAATCAATTCAAAAGAAATTCGATGTTCAACAATAATCCGTAGCTACAGTCCCAGAACAAGGGTCTTTAGCTACTAATACCTAAGAAAAGAAGAAGAAGAAGAAGAAGAAAAGAATTGAAATCTAAGATGAATTGTAATTTCTTGCTCTTGTACACCAAAAAGTAGTCGATCCTTTACAAAATAACCCTAGGGTCCTATATATAGAGTTCCAAAAATAGTTTTCCAAGTTTAGACTAAAATAGGAGTCCTAATTTAACCAATTTTCGCTAGAAAAGTCGGACACAGGCTGGCGTAGGGCGCCAAAATCGTGCCTGAAACTTCCTTTAGTAGTTTGCTGCCTGGCGTGGGGCGCCAGCAGTACGCCAGGAATTTTCCTCTGTAGTTTTGGGCCTAGCGTGGGCGCCAGCAGTACACCAGTGCTGCCACGCCCAATTTTTCTTCTCTTCGTTTCATTCGACACGTGCTTCCTTGCCTTGTATTCAAGCTTCTTTCTTCGCACTTTCTTCCATTCACTCCATTTAGCTTTGAAACTCCTGCATAATCTAATCACATGTCTTAGTGCACAATCATTGCAAGTTACTCAAAACACAACGAATAGCGTAAAGATTATTCTTAAACACAAGACTAATGTGGATAATTATTGGTAAACCAGCATATAAATATGCCTAAGATTACCACCCCACACTTAAACTCTTGTTCGTCCTCGAACAAACTTTTCACTATCACCTTTTCATCACTACCTTTGGACTTATCTACCCGCCTCAAAATCAACCAAACTATTTAATCATGCTTTTGTAATACACACTTCATGCAACGCCCAACATTTTTACTCTTTATGCTAGCACCCCTATCAACAACACATAACCTCAATTAATGACTTTTTTTCTATAATTTCGGGCTAATGCAATAGTATAAAAACACACCAAACAACAACAACTCAATCATGCGTCAAGGATGCCCTCACCACTTTTTTGTATAGCCTTAACTTCTGCAAACATTATGTTCGCACATTTATTTCAATACAAGGCCCTTTTTCCAAAAAATTTCAACATTGA
Organism: Solanum appendiculatum; assembly: GCA_018342035.1. Classification (NCBI taxonomy): domain Eukaryota; kingdom Viridiplantae; phylum Streptophyta; class Magnoliopsida; order Solanales; family Solanaceae; genus Solanum; species Solanum appendiculatum. The sequence continues at coordinate 765,336 of JAGDQO010000782.1, forward strand.
ACGCTCACTCTCACAAATGAAATTCCTACATATCCTAACATGCCATAAGCTTGCCTTTAGTGTACATCAATTTTCACAAAATATTCATCATGGAATCAAGAGGACTTCAATTTGGTTGTAATGTCGGCTTAAGGTAAGGAAGGATATATTTAAGATATAATTAGTGACTATTCCTCCCTAATGCACATGTTTTATTTTTACGACATACTTCTTCATCCACTTCTTCTTCTCTTGTGTACAATACTCATTAAAATCCTTCATGTTTCAAGTGTTTCAAGCTTTCCCTTTTTTTTGTTACGCACTTGCTTCTTATTCATTTATTCAAAAAAAAATTCAAGTAACCTCAATTTATTTCTTTTTCTTTTTCTCATCACAAGTGCTTTTACATTTGAAGATCATGGGTCATCTTATTCCACCTTTTTTCTTGGAGTCCACCACACAACAACATTTTCACCCTATTTCACTTCTACCATTTTTTGCATTTTTCTTCTTATCATAGTGCATTAAGGATCAAGTTTGGATCAAACAAGGTCATGGTATAAAAAATGGATTGGGCTCAATATGTGGTTTAATAAAAAGAATCGAGGCTAAGAGGCTTAAAGGGTCGAGGCTAAGAGGCTCAAAAGGGCCTAACTAAGGATCATTCTATTGGAAGCATACAAAAGAGCGAGAATTGGCTATTCAAAGAAAAGCCTCAATCATGTTCCATAATTCATACAAGTTACTTATTAAGCACACACGGGGCAAGTTCTAGATATCATTCAATGCAAGAACAAAGCAATCGCTCACCACACATGGCATCACGACTCAAGAAGTATACAGTCATTTTTAGCATGCTCATATACATCGCATTATGGTGTTTCCACACAATTAAGCCCAACTTTTATTAATTTAGAGTCTAAACAAAGAGCCTATGGTTGTTTCAAGGTCACCAAGTTCTTTCAAGTTGCACACAAGTGAGACTACCCATGAAGTTTGAATAACTTTTAAGACAAAGTTTCAAAATATCAAAAGGTTGATTTCCTATTCACCTACTCCTAGTGACTAATTTTCCCTTAAGACGGTCGTCATCCATCCATCATCGAGAAAGTCACTTCAACGACTCTACGACTCAACATACTAAAACAAAAATACTAGTCCTCGTCGGTTCAAATGGACTATCCTCAGGAAAAGTACAGAAAACAAAAGCCGAGGAACCCACCTAAAAATACAAAAAGACTCAACAAAGTAGTAAAATCTAAGAATTCATTCCTCCATCCCACACTTAAAAAGATGCTATGTCCCCAAAGCATCAAATAAAATTTAAAACAAGGGTTAGGAAAACTTCCTGAGGCCTTTAGGCCTAGCTAGTAGCATGTTTTGTCAATTTTCATCTTGGGTCGTCATTCCACACTTAAGCTCAAATGCGCTCCTTAGCTCCAAATTTCAGATACTCCGACTTCTCCAAAACCTATAAAAGCAATACAAAAAAGTGACACTAAAAAAAAATAAGAAGCTACACTATAAATTGGGTTGCCTCTCAATAAGCGCCTAATTTAACGTCGTGGCATGACACATGTAAATTCACTACTTTTCTTTTCACTTTGAACTTATGAATTATACCCCTAACTTTACATCAATTTTTCTGCTCCTCTCTAGGGGCGGTGGTATAAAGATAAAGGAACCAAGTAATATATGTCGCATCTTACACTTTTTGGCCTTTATGTGAGGAATGTCGTTTTGTCTACATGGATTAGAAAATTTTAGAATGTAGAGGCCTTGTTCCTCATCTAGACACTTCTCTATTAGTTCAGATGAATCGATTTTCATGTCGTCATCCAAGCATAATGTAGAAAAATGTTTAGAATGAGGTCCAATATGCCTAAAATCCAAAGCAACATTATTTACAACAACCTCACTTTTGTACTTTTTCTCAACATTGACATAAAGGAATAAGGTGTAGTTGAATGGTTGAAATTCCTCTTTTTGCTCCAATAGTTGGTCATCATCCATGACAATTGGTGATTGGGCATCAGACGCCTCAATCTTTTTACTCAAGTGAGCCTCAAAATCATGAATATCTGAGCCAAATTGATCTATTTCTTGTGTGAGCTCATCTCTTCCTTCTATCAGTTGGGTTGTCATGTATGTCAGACCATCACGGATAGACTATTGAAACTTGAGACGTTGATCTTGTTCCTGTAGCCAAGATTGACTCACTATCTCTGCTTCTTCATAACTTTCTCCTTGTTGGGATTCAATCTCTTCCTTTAATTTAGCTAGGTCTGTTATTTACAATTGAATAGTGTCAAGCTTAGCCTGCAGTTTCATGATTGTTGATTGCTCTTCCACGCATTCAAACATTTGTTCCGTGATTTTTAAATTAACTTTGTCCAGCATGTCCTTACATTCCATAAATGAGTTCACATTGCGAGCCTATTGTTTTGCATTCTCTACTTCATCACCCCTGCCAACATCACAAATAACGAAAGAATCATAATAGGGGTTCGGGGAAGGCAATAAGAGTTAGAACAACCGTTCCAATGACCATATTGACCACCACATATGTGACATATAGGACACTCGATATCCAAGTGGGGTCCATGACAATAATTACAAGAATATTTATAAGAATACTCCTCACTCAACCATGATTTATTCCAATCATTCATATCAATAAGAGTACCAAATTATTCAAAAGAAAAAAAAAGTAATTGTTCAAAAAAAATTAATTAAAAAAAACAAAACAAAAAAATAGATAAATAAAAAGAAAAAGAATAACTTAGAAGAATAGTTAATTTCTAAGTCCCCGGCAGCGGCGCCAAAAACTTGTTGCTCCCAAATGCATACGCATGAGTACGTGGTCGCGCAAGTAATATAGTAGCTCTAAAAGAGAGCCGGATTATCGAACCCACAGGGACTTGTCAATTAGCTATTTACTAAATTATACTAGTCTAATTATTTATTTAAGACTGTCAAAAGAAATAAAAGAATTCAAGAATTAAATTAAAAGATTAACTTACAATAATTGGGGCAATTCCAGGGCTGCCGCATGCTTTGGGTTTCATGTATCACATCTCATGCAATGAATCGATCATGGTTATCAAATTACTGATTTACAGGGTTAATGTTATGAGCATGATCTCTCGACCTCTAATCGCCTACTGCAACTATCCGTCTAACTACATCGTTGAGCGAGGATAGACAGTTCTAATTGACGAGCATTTATATTTCCTGTTTCATAACCAAGCTTGGTGTTTGTCCGGGCGTCACTCCTAAACACGAATCTAAACAAGTGATATGCAAGTTAGATCAAGCTCTTTGCATTATTTGGTCTATCTACCTCTTTATTTCTGGAGTCCAAGAATAGATAATAGATTTATCTCTATGGTGGCCAATCATGAAATACTAAAACAAGAATACAAAAGTAATTTAAGCGATAACCAACAATCAATTCAAAAGCAATTCGATGTTCAACAATAACCTGTAGCTACAGCCCCAGAACAAGGGTCTTTAGCTACTAATATCTAAGAAAAGAGGAAGAAGAAGAAGAAGAAGAAGAAAAGAATTGAAACCTAAGATGAATTGTAATTTCTTGCTCTTGTACACCAAAAAGTAGTCGACCCTTTACAAAATAACCCTAGGGTCCTATATATAGAGTTCCAAACATAGTTTTCCAAGTTTAGACTAAAATAGGAGTCCTAATTTAACAATTTTTTGCTAGAAAAGTCGGACACAGTCTGGCGTGGGGCGCTAGAATCGCGCTTGAAACTTCCTTCAGCAGTTTGCTGCCTGGCGTAAGGCACCAGCAGTACGCCAGGAATTTTCCTCTGTAGTTTTGGGCCTGGCGTGGGGCGCAGTAGTACGCCAGGGCTGCCAGGCCCAATTTTTCTTCTCTTCGTTTCATTCGGCACGTGCTTCCTTGCCTTGTATTCAAGCTTCTTTCTTCACACTTTCTTCCATTCACTCCATTTAGCTTTGAAACTCCTGCATAATCTAATCACATGTCTTAGTGCACAATCATTGCAAGTTACTCAAAACACAACGAATAGCTTAAATATTATTCTTAAATACAAGACTAATGTGGGTAATTATTGGTAAACCGGCATATAAATATGCATAAGATCACCAAACATTGAACATCTTCAAGGGGTGAAAAGGATTCTCAGGTACATCAAAAGTACTCTACACTTTGGACTCAGAATTATTTCACAATCATCATGTAGCTTGTATGGATACTCAGATGCTGATTGGGGAGGTTGTACCACCACTAGGAGATCAACTACAAGCTATAGCATCTACCTAGGTGAAAATTGTATTTCTTGGACTTCAAAGAAACAGACCACAGTAGCTCGATCGAGTGATGAAGCTGAGTATAGAGCACTAGCCTCCACTGCAGCAGAGATGACATGGATCATGTATCTACTTCATGATCTTGGGGTGTTGTTTCAATCTGTTTCTACATTATATTGTGATAACTTGAGTGCCTTGTACATGACAGTTAATCCAGATATGCATGCTAGAACCAAACATGTTGAAATGGACTATTATTTTGTTCGTGAGAAGGTGGCCAGAGGACAACTTCTCACTCAATTTGTGAGGTCTAACGATCACCTAGCTGACATTCATACCCAAGCATTGACAAAACAAGTCTTTGCTGGATTTCGCAGCAAGCTAGGAGTTACAGTCCTCCACTCACTAGCTTGAGGGGAAGTGTTGAAGATGAAGGAAGGTCTGATGATTGGAACAGGTCCAATGACTGACGACGGATTTACTGCTGTAGAGTTAGAGTCACACTAGGACTAGACTATTGAATCCTAAATTATGTACGACTAAGCTGATGTATCGTGTATGGGGCTAAAGTCGACTAGGATAAGGTATTTTAGTTATAGTAGTAATACTACTCATGTAAATAATATATTTGTATTGTAGTAAGACTCTTCGTATAGCTAGGATAGGACTCTTCTCCTATATAAGGAGCATGTAACTCAACAATTTAATTATCAATACAATCCTTGATTTCTCTCTAATCTTAACATGAGAATTCTACATGGAAAGCATTTCCATGGCCCTTTCTTTATTATTGAGCCGTCAATCAATTTTGTTAGGGGGTTCACAAGTTAATATACATATTTATTTATTTAATTTTCTAATACAAATACAAGATCTACGGAAAAGCTACTGGGTCATCCGAACCCACGAACTCCCACTTAGCTCCGCCTCTGAATATCAATGCAACTTAATTTTTTCATTCTTCAACAAATTCTTCTTCCCTTCTTCTTCTGCATTGTTTTGAAAAATAAAACAAAGTGTCACATAGGGTGTGTTTGGTATGAAGAAAAACATTTTCTAGAAAATGTTTTTCAATTTTCTCATGTTCAGTTTGGTCGGGTTAAATGTTTTCAAAATTAACTCATTTTCCTCAAATTTAAGAAAAATGACTTCCCTTCAAACATTAAGGAAAATATTTTCCAAAACTCTCCTCCAACTTCAAATTACAAATTTTTTTTCTTACCCCACCCCATACCCCGGCCCTCTCCATTAAAAAAATAAAATATTGAAAATTTCTTCTTTTTTAAAAAAAAAATCAATTTATTTTGTCCCTACCCCGGTCCCCTACCCCCAAACCATCCCTTCCCCCAACCAAAAAAAAAAATTAATTAATAACTTCAAATTTTATTTTTAAAAAATAGTTCAAATTTTAAAATTTTCGCTTTCTTTTCTACTCCGCCCAACTCCTGATTATCCCTACTCCCGCTCCCCACAAAAAAAATTACAATTTTTAAAAATTTCATTTTCTTTAACCTACACCTACTCCAAACCCCTACCACCCCCCCCCCCCCCCCCCCCCCCCCCCCCCCCCCCCCCCCCCCCCCCCCCCCCCACCTAAAAAAAAATTTAAAGTTTGTTTTTAAAAAATATTTTCCATTTCAAAATTTTTATTTTTTTACCCGCCCTCCCCACCAGCCCCCTACCAGCCCCCACTACAAAAAAATAAAATTTAAAGTTTGTTTTTAAAAAATATTTTCAATTTCAAAATTTTATTTTTCACCCCATCCCACCCCTACCCCCGATCCACCCACCCACGCACCCCCCCCCCTAAAAAAATTTAAAAGTTTGTTTTTGAAAAATATTTTCAAATTTTCAAATTTTATTTTTTTACCCCACTCTACCCCGACGCCCCTACCAGACCCCCCCCCCCTCCCTCCACAAAAAATATAAAATATAAATGTTTGTTTTTGAAAAATATTTTTAAAATTTTAATTTTTTTTAACCCCCCTCCCCCACACAAAAGAAATTAAAAATTTTATTTTTTTTAAAAAAAATTAAATCTCAGTTTGAATGTTGGGTATCGAATAGGATGTGGTTGGATTCCGATTCGAAAGTTGGGGTCGAAATCCCGATTTGAAAGTTGAATCTTGGGTCTCACATCGATTGTTGATTTTCGGGGTTGGATCCTAATTTGGAAGTTGGGTCTCGATTTGAGTGTCGAAACCGAAATTTGAATTGATGTATCGTGCTCAAGTTTGGGTCTCGAGGTCAGGTCTTGGGTCGGATCCCAATTCAAATGTCGGGTCTCAGATCGAAAGTCAAGGTAAATCCTGGTCAGATCTCAGGGTTAGATTTCAGATATGTCGTCGCGGTTGTATTCTAGTTCGCGTGTCGGGGTCATGTCCTAGATCAATTATCGAGGTTGGTTTTGAGGTTAAAAATTATTTTCTACTCTTTAGTAAAAATAAAAGATATTTTCTTTAAAATATTTTTTATTTATAAATCAAACACTAAAAAATATTTTTCGGAAAATATTTTCTACTCACCAATCAAACATGAGAAAATAAGTTAAAAATCCACATGTTTTTAAGAAAATGAAAATATTTTCCTTCATACCATACTGTCACGCCCCGAAAGGGTACCCTAGGCGTGGCCGGCACTCGGAGACCATTGATGATCCCAAGCGAACCACTTGGTCTGATCACTCATTCAATCACTCAGCGGAAGACTTAGATAAATTAAAAAAGACACTCAAGTGGGTTAACAATCAACTACTCAATAAAAGGATAGTTTAAACACTCAGTTCAAATCAACTCAACATCATAATTCAATAATGAAAATGTAGTTTAAAAAAACAAACACTGAAAGAATCATTCTAACTCAACTCTGACTCTATCTATGAAGCCTCTAACTGACTCGTAAGAAGGTGTCGAGGCTAGCCCACGGCTACCACAAAATACTGAAAGTAAAGACTCAGGAGCACCTCCGAATGCAAAGATGTCTCACCAAAACGCTGGATGGAATCTGACCTTCAACGGTACGCCTGTTGAGGATCTCTATCACCTGTGTCTGCATCATAAAATAATGCATGCCAAATGACGTCAGTACATGGAACGTATGAGTATGTAATAAAGCTAAAAATGAACTTACTCAAAGATACTCAACTCAACTCAAATGACTCAACTCTGAGGACTCAACTCCCTAAAGCATACAATATATGTAAAACAATACTTTAAAAGATATGGATATGTAAATGCAACTCAGTATATAAAATATAATATTTTACTCTTGAGGAGTTTCTCTAACCGACAACCATCACTTATGAGCTAGTGATGATACAACCCTTTGCACTGCCGTTGCCGCAACCGTCAATTACCTTGACGGAGTAAGGGATGATCAACCTCATTGGATCCATAATCAATAAGTCCTCTTTCGGGACAATAAGGAAACATCAAAATTAACGGTGCGATCCTATCCTACGCTGATTACGTAGTTCATGGGGCTTGAGTTATTTAAACTCTTACCCAAATTGGCAAATCAATTCATTATGCTCATATCTATCCGGTAACACATTTCAAATCATCTCATCCAGTCTCAATGGACCTTTCAAAACTCAAGCTCATCTCAACTCATCGTGTTCTTTCGTTTACAAATCATATGCTTTCAAACCGCTCACATCTCATTAAAACTCTTTTCTCAAAACCATCATTTATACTCAAAAACTCATGCTCATTTAAACTCAATAGAATATTCTTCAAATCAGTTAAAAATCATACTTTGCTCAATGCATGAAAATCATCAATCCCAATTCAAAATAAAGCATAGTAAAATTATGATCATTAACTCAATTACGGGTCATGAGAATGTAGCCATGAATGAAAATTTCAAGAAGTAAAAGTGTAGAAACAACAACAATTTCAATGCATAATTCAATAGAAGTCAAAGAACAAGGAATCAACTCAAATTCGGTATTCAAGGAATTAGGGCTCAATTCAACTTATACTCAAAAATCGATAGAATTTAGATGTACGTCGCATGGATGAACTCAATCCAACGATATAATCAGTCTTACATACCTGGAAGATTAAGGTTACAATCACAATTCGAAGGTCTCAATGAAAGCTCTTGAAACCCTAGCTTTTCTCCTCTTCAATCTTGCTCTCAATAATTCTAAGTGTTAAAGAGAGTATATGTGTATTGGATACTGATAAGGGGCTTAAGTAAGTCCCAAAAACGTCAGGGTTTTAATTATAAAATAGTGGGAAAAGATGAAAACACCCCTTTTTAAAACTGGCGAACTGATCTACGAGACCATCTACAGTTCGTGGTTTGATCTCTAACCGTAGATCCCATCTGTGGAATTGATATTAAATTTTTTAGGCTCAAAAGTTCACTTACGGGTCCAAACGACGGCCCGTAGTAGTACTTACAGCCCATTGGTTGGATCCGTAGGTTTTGGGTCCCAAAAGTTGACTCTCAGTACTCTGCCGACGACTTGACAGGATGGGTCTTCATTCAACCTACAGCCCGTCGGTTGGAGTCGTCATTCACAGACTCATAAAACTCTGATATGGCAGTCTCTGGTAAAATGGTCATAACCTTTTACTTTGAGCTCAAAAAATAGGCAAACTTGGTGGCGTTGGAAAGAGGACTCAAAGACCTTCAATTTTATAGGTAATGGGCCACCTGAATATTTATGAGCTGAGAGATATGGTCGTTTGAAGTTGACCTAAGTAGAATCTTATGTCAAAACTTAATCGATAATGAAGCTTTCAACTCAACTTTGTGCTAGGGGGTTCTTGTGACTTTAAGTCATATCCAAAATCAATCTCACACTAAAGAATTGACCTTAACACCTAAGAACAATTAAGAATCACTCGGTATGACCTTATAAGTAAATTTTGGGTCTTAACTTAGAAATTTCCGGGGTGTTACAATATCTCCCCCTTGGGATCATTCATCCTCGAATGATGGTTAAACTGAGAATGGAGGGGAAATAGTTACTTTCACTACCTCTCTTGGCTTCTGAGCTTGCCTACTAACATAGGCGGAACTGAGTAATACTAATAGTTTTGAAATTGGACTAGAGCACATAGGTCATAAATGATATGAGTTTGAACATAGTCACACTCTATCTGAAATTATTTGAGATGAAGCAAGGATATCTGGGTTCGAAGTACGAATATGACTACTATGCCTCGAGTGATACAACTAGCAGCTTTTAAGCTTAGCAACACTTCTCAACTATACTCTCTTTTTTAATTACTACACTTTATTAGCTGCAAATCATAGTTCCCGCTAAAGTATATGACTACTCTTACAAACATCTAAGTCAAATCGCTTGCTCTTATTATGTTCAAGCCTAATCTTCTATTCACATGGTGCTTAGCATGAGATGTTTAAACTTATCTAAACCAAAAGATTCAGGTTTTATGCCTCTATAGGAAATCTCATCCTATGAATACTACTCCTTACCACTATTCACCAAACTTCGAGTCCTAGCCAAGAAGCATCTAATGCATCATGTATTCATCCACATATAACAACACCACATTCAAGCCTAGTACTATAGCCAATTCATGAACTCCTACTAACAAATCCTTCTAAGAATTCCTCCTCCTCTCATCATCTCTATCAATTGAAATTTCACGCATACTATGAGGAACTATCTAACTACTCTCACCTAACTATTACTCATAGTAAAACTTCATTCATCCTTTCTCCACTTTTATAACCTTAGATGGAATAAGCACACTACAACTACCAATATAAGTAACATCAACCTTTTCTTTTTATCACTACTCAACTACTAACATCAGCATCGCTATCAAAACTGAAAAGGATTACTGAAAGAGCTTTAGGGCAAAGGATCATAAGCACGATTCATTCAAGAATTTTGATGTAAGAATATGCATGGCATAACATTATGTTGCTAGCCATTGAGAGTAAATCATGAATTTGCGAGACTGAGAATACTATGAGAAATGAGTGCTTATATGAGTAGGTTCATATTATGAGGATGATATCCATATATTTATGGAGTAAGATTGAAATCAGTGGGCTAAAGTCTTTTCCACTCATTCTGGGAATTGAGCATAAATGTGAATCTGTCTAAAGTGTATGAGCATAAGTCATGAACACAATTTTGATATAAAAAACATCAACAGGATGTTGTAACGACTGATCTTTGAAGAATACATGAGAGTATGAATGGATTGATATAACACTTTAACTCTTGCTGAACACATTCTAACTGATTCTCAACACTTGACTTGGTTTCTCATCTTATCATTCCCCCCTTAGGTTTGAAGTTGACACTTTAAAGTGATGGATCTATTCCATCATCTCTAAACTGGTCTACATTCGTTTTACTCTAATACTCGGGAAAGGCTTATCATATGGCTTTTAGACTCTCCATGTGCAGGTACTAAGATTTCTTCTAAGACCTCTTTCTGAGACACTTCTCTTAACTTCTCCTCATTGGCTTATAAAGTTGCTTAGTCCAACTCTTAATAGTGTGACTTCTCCTTCTTAGTCTATTAATACCTCCTCTCTAAGTTCATAACTACCTTACTAGAGGAAACTTGAACTATATTTAAGAGGCTCGTCATTAATTATATATGATCTCTCCGACCAAACTCTTAAGGGTAATAAATAATGCTAACATCAGCCTACTCCGTATTGACAGCTCAAATATACTATCTGGGCACACATGAAAAAAAATCATAAACTTAATTAGAACCTCGTCTGACTACATATGATCTCGGGTACACCTCTTAATGCTCTTGATAATCTAATGACTTAGCCACACTTCACTCCTCTCATCTAAGGGTCATAATACCACACTTGTACCGCTCACATTTATCAAAAGTAGCACCTTAATTTCTCACCTAATTTATGTCACACCTACTAGATTAGATCTCGAACTAACATCATCACCCTTATGTTGCCATCCTTTTGATCACGACACAAATCTCAAATTCAAGCTTAGTGTTTATTACTAAACACATATATCAATATAATTGCTCGCTTACTATACTAACTTACAACTACTAGATAAACTTAAGAAATACTCACCCACTAAGATCTCATGACAAATAGTCAACTTTTATCTCTCAGTCTTCCTATTTACAGATTACTACCACACTTCCATTTCACAACTTAAGAGCCACTTACTCATTCACTATACATCATTGCCTAACCAGTTCTATAACCCTCTGAATATCATGGGGTTCTCTTTTAAAAAAATCATAGGCCTAGCTTAAATCTATCGCATCACGAATACTCGGCTCTTCTATTCAACACTTATACTTGGTTAATACTAATGGGTTAACACCTCATTATAACTTCTCTCTAGTTAAAGTATACTCTAACTCATCCATACTAGTAACTCTTACTCTACCTTCTATCATGAAATCTACACCAACTCATCACTTCTTTGTCTACCCATAAGAAAAAACTCCTCACTAATAACTTACTGGGTGCATGACTACAACAACGCAATTTGACTCATCACCATCTCCCTTTCTTAGATTACTATAACTCTACATGCATTCTTCTAATTCTGGGCACTTTTACTACTACTGGCTCATAACATCGTAACTCATACTATCTTTTCGGGTGAAAATACTACCCAAGCTCTAAAACACACTTCCTCATAAGGGTCTCAACTGAAACAAGGTTTAGAGAAGAGAATCTGAGAGTACATCTCACTTTTAGCTCGAACGCATGATTCATATGAATTAAAAGTGCATTCTTTTGAATTTCAACACTTAAGCTCACTCACGGGCTTCTCTCAAGCCCCTCTGAAGTCTCATGAAATTTTGAAAACTTTTGCTGGGAGTAACTCATTGATAAGGATCTAGGCTTTGCTTTTCAACTACCTTGAGTATGAGGGGTAGTCGAATGGATTTGAGAAACGCACGAGTTTGAATAAGTTTCTTATGACACAATTCTATTGCACGATTTAGAGTATGAAAGAAGGAAAATTTTTCTTAAATGTCTGTAGTCCCTCATTTATATAAGTGGGGCCCTCACAACCATAAATAAGATCTTACTGACACGGCTTCATAGACACCATATGACACTTGAACTCAGTGCTCTGATACCAAGTTTGTCACGCCCCGAGAAGGTACCCTAGGCATGCCCGGCACTCAGAGACCATTGTTTGTCCCAAGCGAACCACTTGGTCTGATCACTCAGCGGAAGACTTAGATAAATCAAATAAGACACTCAAGTGGGCTAACAATCAACAACTCAATAAAAAGATAGTTTAAACAATCGGTTCAAATCAACTCAACATCATAATTCAATAATGAAATTGTAGTTTAGAAAAAACAGACTCTAAAAGAATCATTCTAACTCAACTTTGACTCGTAAGAAGGTGCCGAGGCAAGCCCACGGCTACCTCAAAATACTGAAAGTAAAGACTCAGGAGCACCTCAGAATGCAAAGAGGTCTCACTAAAACGTTGGATGGAATCTGACCTTCAATGGTACGCATGTTGAGGATCTCTATCACCTGTGTCTCCATCATAAAATGATGCATGCCAAATGGGTCAGTACATGGAACGTATGAGTATGTAATAAAGCTAAAAAGGAACTTACTCAAAGATACTCAACTCAAAGGACTCAACTCTGAGAAATAGCTCAACTCACTAAAGCATACAATATATGTAAAACAATACTTTAAAAGATATGAATATGTAAATTAAACTCAGTATATAAAATATAATATTTTACTCTTGGGGAGTTTCTCTAACCGACAACCATCACTTATGAGCTAGTGATGATACAACGCTTTGCAATGCCGTTGCTGCAGCCGTCCAATACCTTTCCAGAGTAAGGGACGATCAACCTCATTGGATCCACAATCAACAAGTCCTCTTTTGGGACCATAAGGAAACATCCAATTTAACGGTATGATCTTGTCCTACGCTGGCTACGTAGTTCATGGGGCTTGAGTTATTTAAACTCTTACCCAAATCGGTGCTCAATACTACTCCCCAAATTAATTCACTATGCTCATATCTATTGGGTAACACATTTCAAATCATCTCATCCAATCTCAATGGACCTTTCAAAACTCAAGCTCATCTCAACTCATCGTGTTCTTTCATTTACAAATCATATGCTTTCAAACCACTCACATCTTATTAAAATTCTTTTCTCAAAACCATCATTTATGCTAAAAAAAACTCATGCTCATTTAGACTCAATAGAATATGCTTCAAATCAGTTAAAAATCATACTTTGCGCAATGCATGAAAACCATCAATCCCAATTCAAAATAAAGCATAGTAAAACCATGATCATTAACTCAATTAGGGTTCATGGGAATGTAGCCATGAATGAAAATCTCAAGAAGTAAAAGTGTAGAAACAACAACAATTTCAATGCATAATTCAATAGAAATCAAAGAACAAGGAATCAACTCAAATTCGAGATTCAAGGAATTAGGGCTCAATTCAACTTATACTCAAAAATCGATAGAATTTAGATGTAGGGCGCGTGGACGAACTCAATCCAACGCTATGATTAGCCTTCCATACTTGGAAGATTAAGGTTACAATCGTAATTCGAAGGCCTCAATGAAAGCTATTGAAACCCTAGCTTTTCTCATCTTCAATCTTGCTCTCAATAATTCTAAGTGTTAAAGAGAGTATATATGTATTGGATACTGATAAAGGACTTAAGTAAGTCCCAAAAATGTCAGGGTTTTAATTATAAAAGAGTGGAAAAAGATGAAAACACCCCTCTTTAAAACTGCCGAACTGATCTACAAGACCATCTACGGTTTTTGGTTTGATCAACGGACCGTAGATCCCATCCGTGGAATTGATATTGAATTTTTAAGCTCAAAAGTCCACTTACGGGTCCAAACGATGACCCGTAATAGTACTTACGACCCGTTGGTTGGATCTGTAGGTTTTGGGTCCCAAAAGTGGACTTTCAGTACTCTACCGATGACTTGACAGGACGGGTCGTCGTTCAACCAACGGCCCGTCGGTTGGAGTCGTCGTTCACAGACTCAGAAAACTCTGATATGGTAGTCTCTAGTAAAATGATCATAACTTTTTACTTCGAGCTCAAAAAAAGGTAAACTTGGTGGCGATGGAAAGAGGACTCAAAGACCTTCAAGTTGATAGGTAATGGGCCACCTAATTTCTTATGATATGAGAGATATAGTCATTTGAAGTTGACCTAAGTAGAATCGTATGTCAAAACTTAATCGATAATGAAGCTTTCAACTCAAATTTGTGCTAGGGGGTTCTTGTGACCTTAAGTCATATCCAAAATCATTCCCACACTAAAGAATTGACCTTAAAACCTAAGAACAATTAAGAATCACTCGGTATGACCTTATACGCAAATTCAAGAATGATTTGGGTCTTAATTTAGAAATTTCCGGGGTATTACACAAACACACCCATAGTATGAGTTTCACCGTTATTTGAGTTCATCGAAATTCTGTAGTTTGAAGTGTCGCTATTACAGAATTATTTGTTTCGTTCTATCCCAAAAAGATTAATTAAGGGTAAATAAAGATTACAACTTCAAATATGGAATTTTGACTTTCATCATGAGATGTTTATTTATTGTTTCTATAAAATGCCATTCTTCGTTGCACAACTAACACAATCATCCAATATCTCCTTCATCCCATATTTGTACACAAAACCTTTCTCAACCAACTTTTTCCATCCACACTTGATTTCTCTCTTGGGATCATTCAAGTACCTGGGACAAAACATATTTTCGGGGAAAATAAGTTACTTAAAAATAAGGAAAATTACTTCATTTAATGGTACTTAATGGTCGTAGGCTAGTAGAGGAAACAAGTTTTCATAAATGACATTACAAGTTCATTGTCTCATCTCCGCCCTCTAATGCCCCTAACACCCACCCCTTGACTACCCCAACCCTATGTCATCCTACCCCATAATGTTTCCTAAATTACATATAAATATATTTAGGACAATATGCTTTTGCTTTTTTACCAAAGACATCAAAAGAAATAAGTAAGAACTACTTATTTTCCTAGAGAACCCTTTCAAGAATTGGAGAACATATTCCATGGAACCAAACACAAGTCAAATACTCCTTTAGTTTGTGATTAATGCTATCAAATAATTTATTTTATTTTACTTTGGTTTTCTACCCGATTCAATATTCATATTGGAGTCCGACTAAGTATTCAGATTCGTGCATTGCATGATCCCTTTCTAGAGCGCTCCCAACATGAATTTTTTCTATACCAAGGGCTCAAATCCGTACGTGTGATTAAGTGTGAAGAAATTCCAACCATCCCACCACGCCCAAGTCAGTAATCAGTAATAAGGTTGATATAATATCTTACTCTTGGTTGACCTTAAACTCTGGATAATTCTGTTGATAGTAATAGCCGATCTCTGCCGTAGAAACAAATGAGCTAGCACACAAGAAACGCCCATTGAGACAAGCAACATTATTCATGAAGAACAAATGAGCTTCACACACATCTTCAATATGCACAATTGGAACTTTTCCAATAAGTTCCTCTAAAAACTTGAGTGAATTGTAGAGAATCTCCTCTTGAGTGAAGAGTGACAAGAACATAGCAGCACTTGTTGGGATATAAGGTAAGTGAGTGTTTCCACCTACAAGGCCACAACATAATGTCACCACTTCTAAACCTTCCTTCTCAAACTTCAACATCTCTTTCTCAGCTAGCATCTTTGACTCTACATAGTCCTATAAATAAACAAATTACAAAATTTAAGTTTTATGCCATGTTGGTAGAAAAAAATAAAAACTTTACACAATCAAGTCACAAAAAAAGACATGCAACTGTCCTTCGTCAATAACACACCTGAACTATCTTTTTTTGCGAGTTTTACATCTTAATTAGTAGCTAATTGTTCACTTTTCCTACAATAACACATTTCAAAGCTGACTAGGACAATAATGATCATTTGTTCCATTTTCCTACCTAAACTATCACCATCTACTCAATTACGTGTGTTGATACATATATAAATGATGATAATTCAGGTAAAAAAAGAAAACAATTGATAGTTAAAGTGTAAAACTCGAGAAAAAAATTATAATTCAGATATATTTTTAACAATTAACTCTTATATATTTATTAGTATTAACATGGAATAAATGGTAAGTCACCTAATATATCCACTTATATAATCAAGTATAAAACAAATGAAAAAATGGATTAAAAAAAAAACATCAAGAAATTGGAGATTAATTGGATTCCTTTTCTAATTCTTAACATGACACAATGATATAAAAGCTTTAATCCATCATATTTATAGGAGGATAAATGAAATACTCCCTCCATTTCAATTTGTTCGGCCTATTTTGAATTTGACACGAAATTTAAGAAAATAAAGAAGACTTTTGAATTTTGTAGTGTTAAACTAAAGATATGTCAAATGTACCAAAATATTTTTTAATCTTGTGATCTTAAACATGTCATGTGGACAGTTAAAACTAAAGATTGATAAAGAGAGAAAGAATCATTTGTTACAAACAAATTGAAACGGAGAGAATAAAAACATTAGGCTCACCCAAAGCCATTGCTGGCTGTAAGGATTTGAGAAATTAAGAGGTGTCCAACATGTTTCATCCATTAATTCTTTGAAACTAATCCCATCTTCCTTCAATGGGGAGGCAGCTACAACAGAAGCAGTATAGACAAGTCTCTTAACTCTCCCACTTTTAAGGCAAATCATTCCTATTTTCTTCACTCCATCAACTGTTGCTTCTGTTCTATCTTTGTACTGTTTCATATATCAAGGTCAAAGTTATTTATAAAAGAAACAAAATAAAAAGAATCAATAATAATTCCTTTTTTTCCCCTAATTTATATGATACAGTTGAAATTTTAATATTCAAACTTTTAAATTTATAGTGAACTCAAATATAAGAGTTTTAACTTTTTTTAAATAAAATTTATATATTTAAAACTATGTAAAAAAAAATGTAGACTATATCATATATGATTTGAAAAGATCAAGAACAATATTATGCTTTAATTACGCAGAATTACACTATTCATATAGTGTAAAATATGACTTCATATTGTGCAAGACATAGTGTTAAAATCATGTTTGTAATTATAGATCTTTGTATATAAGTAGTTTCTAGTTTATCAATTGTAAACAAGAAAATATAAAATACTTTTTCAACTACTCTTCATTCTTGATTAATCACTAGTTATCATGGTATTAGAGCTTATAAAATATTAAAAAGAAATTTCAGTCAAAAAAATTCTTGATTAATCCTTAAAATTTTAATTATATCACATAAATCGAAACGAAATGGTAAGTTTTTGGTAGATCGTGAATCGCCCATATGAACCAATCCGACTCGATTCATACCTGAGATCCTTGAGGATGCAATAAAGGGGTAGCAACATGGAACACAAATTCACAGCCTTGAATAGCCTCCTCAAATTCCTCAGCTTTATAAATGTCAGCTTTAAATAACTTTAATCTTTTATCTGCACCACTTAAACTCTTCAATAGCCCCACCTTTGACTCATCCTCTGCACTTAAATCAACTTAACAAATTACTTTTAAAAACAACCATATATATAGGAGTTATGTTGTTCGAATTCTTCAAAAATGTCGTCTGTTGCACCTCAAATCATTCAAAAGATAGAGGATTTGATACAAATATAACCACTATTAGAAATAGAGGTTTTTAATCACTGCGAATCAATGAGAAAATTTGTGTTATAAAAACATGATTTTCCCATTTATTTCTTACCGAGCCAGCTTACTAGGAAAACACATGGTGAAAAACAGATTCTCATAGAAATACTGGAAAACATCCTAATTCTTCTGTGTGAAAACACTACTATTTTTTTCCCTTTTTCTCAATGATTCAATTAAAATATCTATAAAATACCCACTGAACATTGTTTTTCAGTAGAAAATTTTAAATAAAAAAAATATTATTTGAAAAATTCGAGCAACATAACTTAAGAATAAATGAAATTTAAAACATACCCAAGTTTCTTAGGGTAGCATGAACAATGTAACCTTTATCCAAAAGTTTTTTAACAAGAGAAGAACCTATGTAACCTGCACCTCCTGTAACACAAACCTTGCAAGTGCTTTTTTCCTCCATTTGTTGGGACTTTTGCTTTATCTCTTCTTCCTCAAGCCATTTCTATATTTGGGATATGATGCAAGTGATTGATAAATGGAGCTTGTTGATAATATAATACTAAAGACCATGTGTAGTTTTTTTGTCCTATTCTATTATTATATATGGAAATTTAAAAGGTTAGTTACGTTGACATTGTAATATAATAAATATATTTATAGTATCAATGCAACCTAACATGTTAGTTGAAAGTTATCCCCATTATGTTGCATCTTTTAAGACTTACTACTTGTTAGAAAAATAATAGCAAATATAATTGATGAAGAAGATGGCTTTGAGGCGTGTAAAATCATTTTCTTTAAAGAGATATTGCTCGTATACATATTGGGGAAAATACAAACAAATTCCTTCGGGATACAACAAAGCCATTTATATATACATGCAGATTTTTCTTAGACTACTTCTAGAGAGTCTTTATATTTATAGAACTTAAGAGATGACTTCCATGATCAGATGAGTTTTCATAAGAGTCGTGTTCTTTCGTGAACAGATGTGTCTATTCAATTTAAGACCTCTATATATTACAAAATATCCAACAATACTAACATCAATTATTAGGGTTAATGTGGTAAAATTATCATGTCAATCTTTGTTTTCTTAATGAATATGTCAAGTTCAAATGTGATAAGTACAAAGTAAACGAAAAAAATATTAAAAAGAATTAAAAGGTAAATTAGTAAAAATATTCTTCTTATTTATGAATTTTTAAAAAGTGTGTAAATAAAAATATGAACAAATAATACAAAGGAATAGTCTTTAATAATTGTGCATAGATAATTTTGTGGATCTATTATTATTATGCAGGTGGAATAAACAAAAAAAAAAGAAAATAATATAACAACTAATCATGAAATGACAAAGCACACATAATTGATACCACAAAGTTTGCTCACTCTTCTATAATAGTAGAATAATTGAGTTTCACGATTCAAATTCATGATATTAAAATGCATTATATCTTGTTCTGTTTCCCTCCCTTTGTTGTTAGGATTGAAATTGAAAATCCTGTATTTTACATATCCATAGAATGAGTCTTTAAGAGCGACCAAGTAAGAGCAAAGGAAGGTCTAATGGTGGGCTGCATGTATGTTAGCATGGGTAGATTTAGAGGGTAGCGAGGGGCGAGGGGCGAGGGGTCAGCAAAATAATATACGATATATTTAAAGTATTTTTAAAATTATATATATATATAGTTTTGGAATCTCTTGAGCATAAGATAAGGAGTTGGTTTGGTTGTTGAGGGGTTCAAAATGCACCTTGAGATTTCAAGTTCAGTTCAAAAATCATGAACTATATTTATACTTTTCAGACCCCCTAAGTGAAAATCCTTAATCCGCTATTATATGTTAGTAGTCGTGATATGCTAACAAATGTCATAATCGTAACCTCTATCACATGTTCTACCTCACTTTATATCTCATTACTCTCTAACTAGTAAACTTGTCCGCGCTTCGCGCGATCATAAGAGAAAATAGTAAATTTAGATATAATGTTATAATAAATTTGATTGAGAAATAAGAGAGGTTTTTTTTGTGCGTGTGTAGAAATATGTATATTTACTCTTTTCAATATCACAAATTTTAAGTTTATTTCATTCAAATTCTAAAGTATTTAATGATTGTTGTGATTGATGATTATAGGAAGAAATAGTTTTCTAGCTCTTTAAAATTTATTTTAGTAGTAAATTTAGATATAATGTTATAATAAATTTGATTGAGAAATAAGAGAGGTTTTTTTTGTGCGTGTGTAGAAATACGTATATTTACTCTTTTCAATATCACAAATTTTAAGTTTATTTCATTCAAATTCTAAAGTATTTAATGATTGTTGTGATTGATGATTATAGGAAGAAATAGTTTTCTAGCTCTTTAAAATTTATTTTAGTTTTATAAACTTTTTTTAACAGATTTATTTTTACACATAAAATTTTTTAAAATACTATTTTCTTCTATTCAATTGTAATAGGATAAGAAATCTCATTTCCTCGTAATTATGCATACTACTATTCATGTTGTTTTCTAGGTCACCTAATATATGATTAACATAATATACCGATGAAAGTATAAATTTTAAATTAATTAGATACAAAATAGTGCCAGTGTAGATATATATTTTTCTAAAATGCAATAAATTGGATTGAATACTTCTAACAACACCAATAATCACAATAATAACGTGCATAACCTTAACATAATTTATAGATACTAATATCTATATGAGTCACGCGGATATCAAGAATATAATTAAGCATTATGAATTTAGTATTGACGTTTACATAAAAAAAAATGTATTGAATTCAAATAAACTCGATACTAATATAATACTTTACATTCGCATCTACTGGTATCATGTTATGAAGTTTATCGAAATTTAAAAAAAGATAAATTGTTACTATAACAATGAAAGATAAAATCAAAGTAAGAATGTATGCATCCATATTATTTTACCTTTATCGCATCCCCAGCCTCTCTTTGAATTCGACATACTCAAAATGCTTAGATGTATGTATTTAACTTCCTTGTGCTAGAAAATCTCAAGTACTGCTTCGAAATCAAAAGTTTTGTAACTGATAAAGTAAATGTATTAGTATAAAATAAAATATTGCATTTACTTAATTAGCATGGAATACAAAAAGTTGTCAAACTGTCACGTTGACAGTTAAGTGGAAGTAAATGGAATTAATATATCATGACTATTAATACAATTTAGGAGTTATAATCATCAAAAGTTATGAGAATAATGGAAATAAAAATTTAGAAGTTATAATCATCAAAAGTTATAGGAATATTGGAAATAAATACAATTAAAATTGTATATTAAAGAATATGAATAAATGAAGGAGTAGTAAATACTAACACGTTTATTTTTTTTTACAATAATATGAAATAAATAAATAGAAAAAATTGTCAAAAAATGAGAAAATATGAGGAGTCTGTTTGGTAAATGCTCCTCCATTAATAAAATATTTATTTGTAATAAGTTATTCACTTTTACGATAAAATAATTAATTTAAATGAGAAAAAGGGTCAAAAAAGAAGAAAAAAGATAAATGCAAATGGAGGTTGTTGGTGTTTATGCTTTTTAATATTAAAATTAAAATATTAAGTGTATATGTTAGTGGGTATAAGTTGACAAGAATGTGGTCATTATTGTGATGTAACTCTTGTAACCACTATTGTCATGATCTACCACTAATTTCACCCATTATTCTACCTCTTTATTCTTGTAACTTATATAACCTTTGGGCCGTTCATTTACCCAATTTACTACCCATGATCTTCCTATTCATTGCAAGGAAGAATTCCTCACCTATAAATAGTGTGGTCTTCCTTTGGGTCGATAACAAGAGATGTACAGGAAAATATAGAGTGAAAAAGATGAGTAGTATTATATTGTGTTTATATTGAGATTAGTGTAGTGAAAGAGAGAGTTGAGACATGGAAAAATATTCTAAGTCTTCAATTATATTCACTATACAAACAAGAGAGTAGTTATATGTTGAAAGAAGGTGTTTCTTATGTGGAGCTTTGAACTCTTCAACTAATCTGGAGTTGTTTGAGTTGTACGACGTTGTTGGGATGTTGTATCCTGGAGGGGACAAGTCAAGAGTATTACTGTTGGATCGGTGTAGATTATGCCGCAGTGGGCTTGAATCTCCTTATAGAGAGAGAGATACCCGTGCCTCAGCCTAAAGATTTGTTTATTCATTTTTGTCATTTTATTTTCAACTGTAATTTATTGTAATTTGTGGTATATTACACCAATAATTTTAAGGAGATTCATATTTCTTTTTACAGTTTGAAAAAGTGCGGATATCAAGATAGAAGAACTCAACATTATTCCGCTCAACATCGCTCTCTTCAAGAATTGGAAGAGAAGAGATGTACGGGTAAAGTATTTTTCTACTTGCTCAATTCAAGCGGAGAAAAGGTAAAGGAAAAAATTTACCTAATATTTTTCATGAATAAAGTGACACTACTTTTCATGCAAAAAATGATATTTAAATTCTTAAATTAGTGGGGGTTCGAAGTGAGAAAAAAAATACTCATTGTAAAATTGTGATTTTTGCATTTTTGAGAAATGTTCAAAATAAAGAGTATTACAAATGCAAATATATTTATCTTGAAAACATCATATGTTGTTGTTTTGCTATAATGAGATGACTTTTGTCTCTAACATGAGAGTTATAAATAAACTATGAAAAACATGTTGAGTAGCCATTTTGACATCAAATATTTGGTGAGATAAATTTCATTCTTGGAATGAAAAAAAATACCATATAACATGTGATGAAAAAATCTTTGTCAAGTCACATTATGTTGAAAAAAATTATGAAATACAATTTTGTTGGTTGTGTGAGTCTTGTAACTCCTTTTGATTCAATTGTATGAAAATGGTGTGACAAATAAAAAGGAGTTTGCTAGCCTAATAAAAATATGAGATTTGTGGCCGACAACTTGACTTGATAATGCGTTTGAGAAAAAGTATTTAGTAGATACAAACAAACCAAATGAGAAAAACTTGGTACTATTTGTTGGAGATGAGAAAAGAAAATTGTATTGCTTGCAAACTCTACTATGCAGGTTGAAGTAAAAAAAAAATTAAACTTCAACTAGTGAAAAAATGATTTGATTTTATTATATCAAACACTTTAATTTGAGAAATTAATTTTTCTAATTTTGATTAATTATAATAGCATCAATATTATTGAAAGAGTATAAAATCGTTATTAAAAAGGTAAATTCAGACACATGAGGAAAAACACAATACTGTGAGATCATATTGATCATTGGTATACCATCAATATTACTTGTTTTAAATCTTGCAGATTCATAAACTAAGGCCTTAGCAAGATAAAGGGTCTGAAGCACATCGAGGGGGATGAAATTGAAGCTCATAAATTTCTGAGTCATATATGAGGAAACCCAACCTGGGGACTAGAGATCCTATAACCATGTTCAATGGGAAGAACGAATCATATGATGACTTGTTTTGAAATGCACTATTATTAATTTTATTCAATCCTTATTATGTGAGCGCATTTATCCTATCATGATTTGTGGAGGTTGAGTCTTTGAACTCTTAATGAAATTATGTATCTCGTATGAGTGGGGTGTCAAATTATAGGAGCACTCTTGACAGATTTCACCTATATGAGTGTGAAAGTAGGCCCTTTCTATGAGAATGAGCTTGTTCTAAAAAGCACTCATGAAATTGGGATAGCACAAAGCCGTAATGTGCTGGCTATTAAAACTTATGTCAACACCTTGATTATTGTGTGTAAGCAGTGATACTTTATTTCCCTTAAGCAGTCATAGTTCAAGTCTGAGACCACTACTGACTCTGGAGTAAATGTTATTGTTTTACTAAATGAAGGTTCAATGCAGAGCACACATTCATTATGCATAATAGTCTACCTTCAACTAAATTGTGGAACACTCTCTTATTTTAATATTGAAATGAGTGGGGGAATGTTGGTGTTTATGCATTTTAATATTAAAATTAAAATATTAAGTCCATATGTTAGTGGGTATAAGTTGACAAGAATGTGGTCATTATTGTGATGTAACTCTTGTAACCATTATTGCCATGATCTACTACTAATTCCACCCATTATTCTACCTCTTTATTCTTGTAACTTTTGTAACCTTTGGCCTGTTCATTTACCCAATTTACTACCCATGATCTTCCTATTCATTGCAAGGAAGAATTCCTCACCTATAAATAGTGTGGTCTTCCTTTGGGTTGAGAATAACAAGAGATGTACAAGAAAATATAGAGTGAAAAAGATGAGTAGTATTATATTGTGTTTATATTGAGATTAGTGTAGTGAAAGAGAGAGTTGAGACATGGAAAAATATTCTAAGTCTTCAATTATATTCACTATACAAACAAGAGAGTAATTATATGTTGAAAGAAGGTGTTTCTTATGTGGAGCTTTGAACTCTTCAACTAATCTGGAGTTGTTTGAGTTGTACGACATTGTTGGGCTGTTGTATCCTGGAGGGGACAAGTCAAGAGTATTACTGTCACGCCCCAAGCCTACACCCTGGACGTGGCCGGCACTCGAGAACCATTGGTGGTCTCCAAGCAAACTCTCTGCCCAGCTGACTACTTAGCAGAAGACTTACCCAAGCGTTAAAAAGCTTTAAAACATAATTTTTGAACATGTAAACTCAAAGTAAAAACTCAACTCACTATCTGTAAAATACTCAATAACACAAGTATTATAGTTACAGAAACATTTCAAGAAAAAGTAAATACTGAAAGACTCCTCAACTTTATCTATCTATGAAGCCTCTAATGCTTAAGTTAGGTGTCGAGATAAGACCCATGACACCTCAAAATAACTAAACTAAACGTAAATGTGAAGTCCTCCGGAATGCAAGGAGGCTCACCAAAACTATTTAGAATGTAGAGTGATCTCAACGAAACACCTATTGATGACCCTGAACATCTGTATCTGCATCATAAAAAGATGCAGGTCGAATGACATCAGTACATTTGAATGTACTAGTATGTAATATGGCTGAGTAAAATAATTAACTGAATTGAACGACTGAAAGCGCTCAACTGAATCAATACATAAACATGAAGTGAAAACCATTTAAGCTTTGCAATAAAAGCAATATGAAAATAACATACTTTACTTGTGGGGAGTTTCTCTAATTGACAACCATTACTATGAGCCTAGCAATGATACAATGTTTCACCCACGCTGCATGGGTCATCTTATACTTTGCCGGGGTATAGGATGACATTGTGACTATGGATCCATCTAGTAGGCCTTCTCAAAGGCAGTGAGGAATCGCATGAATAATCAATGCTATCCTATCCTACGCTGCTACGTAGTTTTATGGGACTTTTGAGCTATAAAAGACTCTAACCCAATTCGGTGCTCGATACTACTCCCAAAATAATCAATATAACTTTATGCTCAATCACCCTTTACAAAGAAAGGGATTATTACTTTACTTACTTTTCACTTTGCTCAATCACCCTTTACAAAGAAATGAACTATTACATTACTGAAGTGCTTTTCAAAAACATCAATCATACTTTTTATTTTTCTCAACTGTCAAGTAGTACATATGAAAACATTTGATTCTCTTTTCAAGGATTCTGTTCAAAACTTACACTTTTAAAACATATGCTCATGGACTTATCTTTCAAGCCAAAAATCAATATATGAGGAACTTTCATGCAATTTTCTTTGAAAACGTCACTATATTAAATCAATAGGGTTCATGTGATACTAAGCATGGACAACATTATAAGATTCATATGTAAAATAAGAATCAAAACCTCAACTTGTTAAAGAACTGAATTCAAATATCAAGAACTATGGATAGATCAAGAACTAGGAATATATCCTTTATATGTAATGATTTATGACTGAATTGAGATGTAGGGTGTGAGGACAAACTGGTCCAACACTATGAATAGCCTTACATCCCTAGGAAGAACGAAGTTCTTTGGCGGATTCGAAAAAACTTGAAGAACGCTCGAAACCCTAGCTTTTCTTCTCTTGAAACCTTGCTCTAATGTCTTGAAGTGTTAATGAATGTAAAAGGATTGATTAACACTTTCTAAGCCCTTAGTTTGGTGTGAAACGACATAGTTTAGGCTTAGAATGGGGTTAAAACGACGTAATTTGGGGTACCAAACACTTTGGGAAAAGACCATATTGACCCTCACTTAAAAACTGATGAGTTGTCTTACTGGATAGGCTTCACGAGTCGTCAAGAGCATGATGGCCCGTCAAGTGG
The DNA here is from genome assembly GCA_018342035.1 of Solanum appendiculatum. NCBI lineage: Eukaryota > Viridiplantae > Streptophyta > Magnoliopsida > Solanales > Solanaceae > Solanum > Solanum appendiculatum. The sequence continues at coordinate 791,524 of JAGDQO010000782.1, forward strand.
GTCGTGAAGCTTTATCAGCCTTACAATGCTCAACTAAAATGAGCATAACTTTTTACTCCAAACTTCAAATGGATCAAACTCTATGGCGTTGGAAAGAGGACTCAAAGATCATTAATTTGATAGGTGATGGGCCACCTAATTCATTTTGTACTGAGAGATATGATTGTTTGAAATTGACCAAAAATTCAAAATCAGATGGGTGACTTGTATATAATATAATATAAAAAAAATTTAGACGCAACTTCAGTATATAATATAAAAATAGAGCATATCAAAGGAAAAGATAATAATTTGGCAGACCAATTAAGTAGAATTATTATAAACTAACCAATTTATTTTAGTATGAATGCAGGAAAAGGAAAAGACAAAATGAAAGACTCTTCCTCCCCAGACGAATATAAAGACTTGTATTTAAAGACTTTACTGAGTAACACTCAGTATAGGCTACAATCAATGCTTGAGAGTCAATTTTGAAAGACTATATTTTGGGTCACAAAATTTGATATGTTATCCACCATGCAACATGAGCTTCAGACTCAAAACAGTGGTAAAAGTGGATAAACAACATAAATGCTTGATAGACAATTTATAGATCGCTTACAATAAGCATCCCAGAGACAATAGTTATTTCATTTCAACTTTAAATGCTTTAAGTTACTATTTTACAGACAAAAACCAAAACAAAAAGTTTAAATTCTATGTGGTAATAAAGGGGCAAAAACCCGGAATATTTCAGACTTGGATAGAGGTAGTAGACGCAATAAAGAATTATTCTACCCCCCTTTTAAAAGAATTTAACGATTTAAATGAAGCCCTAGATTATGCTAGAGGAAATTTAGGACCAAATTATTATATTACCCCAGCCCTCAGACAATCAAATACAAATGTCCCTCAATACAATATCCAAAAAGACACAGACAAAATAATTTTTTGTGATCATTGCTCTACAATGACAGATGCTTTCAAACGATTGAATCAAGAGAATGAAAGACTTAAGCTAGAAAAAGAAAAATTACTACAGCAGATAAGACTATTGCAAGACAAAGAAAAAACAATATGTTATGAAATATACCAAATTAACAAAAGTTTTCAAAGCCAGAGTTCTCCATCTCTAATAATGGATAAGAAGGGTGTGCATTTCCCAATAAATGCAAAAGAATCCACTACATCGGATAAAGATATAGCTAGTCCAGTTCAAACGGTAACTAGTAAAGACTTATCAAATTCTTTTAAAGCTGACACTTTGCTATAAAGTGTAAAGATACTACCAGCAAGTTTTAATACAGAAGCAGAAAGAACTTCAACCCAGACACCCAAAATACAAAAAAAGGGATTTTGTGTAAAGAAAAATACACAAAAAAAGAAAATAGAAGACATGGTAGACAAAGCGGTAAGAAGATTGCTTAGTGAAAAGACCAAAGAGGTGATTATAGAACATCCAAGACCAAAACAAAAGACAGAGGAATCAGGAAGTACAGGATATAATCCTACTATGGACCAATTCGCACAAGACCCAAATGAGGATGATGATTCAGGCATGAGTTTTGACTCAATAGCTCTGCTTAACTTAGACACAATAGAATAATGACGACTCAAGAATAAGACGTAAGCAATGACGACTAACTCAAGAATAAGACGTAAGCAATGACGACTTAAAATTAAGACGTAAGCAGTGATGATACTAGACACTACTCAAAAGAAGATAAGAATTGAAAAAAGAGTCAGACATAACCATGTGACGATGGGGCCAGGCCCATAGAGCACCCGACAGGTTTTAAAAGATTCTTAAACCAATTTGGAATCCGATTTTTGAAATTCGAAGACTTTTATAAATACCCCAGCCTTAAGAGAGAAGAAAAGTATGACGAGAGACAACTAGAGAGAAAGATAGAGTGAGAGTGAGAAATTTCAGAGAAGTAAGTACTTACTATTTTTTCAGTTTCCAAGTTAAAAAAAGAAAGAAAAGAGTGTTAGTGTGACTCTAAGATTGTAAAGAGTAATTTCATTCCAAGTACGTTCCAGTTCACCGGGGACTCCCGAAAGGGAAATCTCTATCCAACCGGAGCCATGTGAGTAGCTATGTTTAGGTTTTTTGTAATATATCTCCCTACTAATGTATCATAATGTTTATGTATGAAAGTAAATATGTTTGATTTCATATATCTATAATTGTTTAATCTCTTAGTAAATGGTTCTCTGATCAGTTTTTAATAGTATCGATGGATTAACCTATAAAGTCCTAAGGATTTAAGTCTGTCCGCCAGAGCCATGATGTGCCAAAGGACGTTTGTACCCGGGGTGTGGTTAAAGAAGAAAACTGTTAAAAGCTAGCTGCTAAGAAGATATGAGCAGAGGTTAAAAAAAAAATTAATTTTGGGAGAAATTACTTAAAACCTTAAAATATAAGTTATTTACATGACGAAGGACAAAGGATAGAGAGAGTACTGACTAGGATTTTACAAATTAATTTAAACAAACATAATTTTAACCCAGCCTAAGAACTGTTAATTTGCTTACAAATAGCTTTTTTCCTAGATTTCCATCAAAAGCGTTTCCGCTTATACTACAATAATAAAAATATTCATTTAAGAATTCTTTTATGTTAAACCAATTGCTTATACTTAATTGTTCTAGTTTTATTAAAGCATTTCTTTGTAACGTTATTAATCCACTATTTGAGTCTTCTCCTGTTATTAAACTATGTATTTTATTTGTAAAATTATAAGAGTGTGGTCCCATATTTACCATTCCTTGAAATTCTTCTGAGAATTCCGTTTTGTATGCTTCCCACCAACCTTTTGTGGATTCTCCTAGAAATGTTTCCATGTATCTATACATTGTTTTCGCATCATTTTCTTGATTAGGCTGTATATAGTCTGCCACTACTATTCCTTTCCACAAGTCTATTACAGAATTCCATAGCTGAGGATCATGGACTGCTATGTTTAAGATTTTGTCCTTATTTCCTCCCTCTTGGAGTCTAATAGGTTCTTCTATAGGTAGTCTTTTTCCTTTGGGTTTTAAATTTTCTGTCTGGACTTCTTGATTTATTCTATATACCCTATATCTTGGTAAATTTCCCGTGTTTGTCTGTACTTGTTGCATTGAAGTAGTTTTTTGGAATGGGCTTGAGCTACTTGAAGCACTTTCCATTAGTTCTTTTATACTTAAAGTTGTTTCACTAATAACTGATTCTTCCTCCTCTTCTACTTCTTGCATTCTATATCCGTAATTATCCTGTCTCAGTCTACATTTTTTAAAATGTTGTTCTACCTGATTAAAATTTAACTTTCCTTTTTTGCATCCTTTACATCTGAATTTTGTATTGTTATTCTGATTATAAACTTGTTCTACTTGTTTTATTTCTTCATCTACTTTGAAATCATCTTCTTCGATTATCTCAATATTCATTAATTCAGATTCTTCTTCTTCATCTATTTCTTTTTGGTCTGTATATGTATAATCTGTAAATCTTATAGAGGTTTGTCCCTTATTGTTTGTATACATTAAATGGTCTTTTGGTTTTAATATTTCTTTTTTACTTAAATTTTCTAAATTCCATTCTAACCTAACGTATTCTTCTGAGTCTATTTTTAATGGCTTCATTACTTTTATGCCTTTGTCTCCCATTAGCCCTACTACGTCTTCCACTTTTAATTTAAATTTTGTATTACTATTTGTTGCAATTTTTCCTATAAAACCTACGCATATTAATAGGTTGTTTCCTCCTATCATTTCTTCATATCCTTTTGTTTGTATACCTATTTTAATATGATTTGCAAAATCAGTGGAACTTAACATAAAGTCTGGACTACAGTAGAAAAGTCCTCCGTTATTTGTCATGTCTACCTCTGTTAAACCTATTATTGATTTTTTTAATTTTGTCCATCTATCATCATATATTGTAATTAATACTTTTGTGCCTAGATTCTTTCTAGTTAATCCTTTTAAACCTATTACTTTTAAACCCATATGCATTAAAGTCATATTTGATTTTTTAATTTGTTTTAAAGATTCAGGGCTTATTAAACTTAAGCTATTACTGTCTTTCCCTATTACACACATTTGTTCTTCTCTGTAATGTTTATATAATTGAGCTTGTCCTGCGGAAAATCCTGTATTGTATAATATCTTTGGATTTAACAATTTTAGCTTATTCTGTTGGAATATTTGAATGTCTCTATCCACGTCTATTACTTCTTCTAACTGTTGACTTGTATTTGTTTGTCTTAGAAGAATCTAAAATTCTTGCTAGTATTCCACCTCTCAAGCTGTCTTGTGAAAAACTTGCTCTTGGCTTATCGGTTCTTCTTTTAATTGGAAAAAGTTCCATGGTTTTCTTCTTATCTTAATTACCCTATCTTCTTTGGGAGTTAATTCTATTCTTTTTAATTTTTCTATTAAATCGTCTATATTCTTTTCTTGCATAGCCTGTTTCTGTTCCGTTATTTTTTCTCTAATAACCTTTTCTAATTTATTATTTATTTCTAGTAACAGTAGTATTATGGTATTATTTTGTTTTATTAGCGTACTGTCGGATTTCCCTTGGGGCTGATGATTTGACAATCCTTCGAGGTTTGGCTGGATTTGTTCTGTTCTTTTTAAAATTGTTTGATACAACGGGTTATTTATGAAAGTACTATACTTTTTATTTGGCCTAACTCTTCTCTTAATTCTTTTAGTTCTTTCTTAAAGTTATATTTATTTATACTTAAATCGTCTATTTGGTTATTATTTGTTTCTTGATTATGATGGCTTTGTATCTTTCTTTCTAAATTTGCTTGTTGCCTCTTTAGATATTCTAAATTTTGTTCTAATTTTTCTAATAGCTTATTATGCTTTGTTTGCAGGTCTTTCAAATTTTCTAGAGTCTTTACTATTTTTTCTTGATCTATTTGAACCGTTTCACCTAGATTTATAATTAAGTCTGTAGTAGTATTTAGATGTTGGTCTGAACTATGTAATAAATGTTCTCCGTTACTAAAATTACACCTTAAGAGCGACTCGTCTTTTAGTCTTCGATATTTCTTTTCTGGTAGTATTTTTAGGTCTAAATATTCTACTTCCCTTAGTTTAGCTATTGTATTTTATTTTTAATTCTCTTATATATTTTGCTTCTAATTTAGAGATCCTTTTGATCAGTTTATTTAATTTTTTATTATCTTCTTTACTTTGGTTTAAACTTATGTATCTTGGATATAATAACTCAATTCTCTTTCTTATATTTTGTATTTTATCTTTACTCATTTATCCTAAAGGGATCCACACTGGTCTTTGTTTTTGAAAATTTATTCTAGACTGATTATTTTCAATAGTTCTTTCTAGTGCTAGTATTTTCCACTTTATATTTGATTTAATTCTTTCGGCAACTTCGTCTGTAGTGGTGATTCGTTCTATAAAGTTTTTCCTTCTGTCTTCAATTAATAATTCATCTATAATTTTTAATATTTGTTGTAAACTTTTTATCTTTTGTTTATTTTCTTTAATTTCTTGTAGCTCTCGATGCAAGAGCCAATAGTTAAATGCTATAGATCTAGTAATTGGATGTCTTTTCATGCAAATATTTCTTAAATTATCCTAATGGGTAGTGTTTTATCTTTTCTATATAATGTTTTTTTATCCTTAATCTGGTTCCTATATCGTATCCTATATTATGTATTTCCCAATCTATAAAAAATTTTACTTGAATAACTTCTAAGTCTGTCTGGTCTAATTTATCTTCTATATTTATAAAAAAAATTATAAATTCTTTTTTAATTTAGTCACATCTTCTTGTTCAGTGTGAGCTAGTAAATGATGAAGACTTATATATCTAGAATATCTATGTAACCTCATAAACTAAAAAATCTTTTATTAACTTGGTTCTTAAATCTTTAGGCTCTGATACCAATATAAATACACTTAGATAAAAATATAAATTTAGGGTTGTGAATGCAAAGGGTTATGGATATAAATAAAATTATAAACTTAGGGTTATAGTATGTTTTGAATGCAAAGGGTTTTGATCAAATATGTTGTAAATCCTACTCGGTACTCTCTCTATCCTTAGTCATTTGTCATGTAAATAACTTATACTTTTAAGGTTTCAGTAACTTCTCCCAAACTTTTTTTTTATTTTTTTATTTTTTATAATTCTTTAACCTCTATTCATATCTTCTTTGCAGCCTAACTTTTAACAGTTATCTTTTCTAACCACACCCCGGGTAATTATGTCCTTTGGCACAACATGGCCTAGGCGGACATTCCAAATCCCTAGGACTTTACAGGTTAGTCCATTGATACTGTTAATAAACTGTTTAGAGAACCATTTACTAAGAGATTAAACAATTATATGTATATGAAATCAAACATATTTACTTTCATACATAAACATTATGATACATTAGTGGGAGAGATATTACAAAAACCTAAGCATAAACTACTTACATGGCTCCGGTTGGAGAGAGATTTCCCTTTCGGGAGTCCCCGGTGAACTGGAACTAACTTGGAGCGAAATTGTTTTACAAACTTGAAGTCACACTAACACACTTTTTTTTTTTTATGAAATCTAAACTGGAAAATAGTAATCACTCTATCACTCTCTAGATTTCTTACTTTCACTCTATTTCTCACTTTCATCTCTTCTTGCTCTATCTTTCTTTATTAAGACGGGGGTATTTATAGTATTCACCGGATCTCAAAATTCGGATTTCAAATTGTTTTAAGAATCTTTTAAAACATGCCGGGTGCTCTGTGGGCTCCATCGTCACATGGTGATATCTGACTCTCTTTCAATTCTTATATTCTTTTGAGTAGTGCCTTGTGTCGTCACTGCTTACGTTTTCTTTGTCTTGATCTTCATTCTTGAGTTTAGCAACTATCATTCTATGGTGTCTAAATTATGCAGGGCTATTGAGTCAAAACTCATGCCTGAATCATTATCTTCATTTGGGGCTTGTGCAAATTGATCCATGGTCGGATCGTATCTTGTACTTCCCGAGCTTTCGGATTCCTCTGTATTTTGTTCTGGTCTTAGATGTTCTATAATTACTTCTTTGGTCTTTTCATTAAGCAATCTTCTTACTGCCTTGTCTACCATGTCTTCTATTTTCTTTTCTTTTTTTGTATTTTTCTTTAAACTAAAACCTTTTTTCTGTATTTTGGGTGTTTGAGTTGAAGTTCCTTCTGCTTCTGTATTAAAACTTGCCGGTAGTATCCTTACACTTTTTAGCAAAGTGTCAGCTTTAAACGGATTTGATAAGTCTTTACCAGTTACCGTTTGAACTGGACTAGCTACATCTTTCTCCGATGTAGTGGATTCTTTTGCATTTATTGGGAAATGCACACCCTTCTCATCCATTTTTAGAGATGGAGAACTCTGATTTTGAAAACTTTTATTGAGTTGGTATATTTCATAGCAGAGTGTTTTTTCTTTGTCTTGCAAAAGTCTTATCTGCTGTAATAATTTTTCTTTGTCTAGCTTGAGTCTTTCATTTTCTTGGTTCAGACGTTTGAAAGCGTCTGTCATGGTTGAACAATGGTCACAAAAAATTATTTTGTCTGTATCTTTTTGGATATTGTATAGAGGAATGTTTATATTTGGTTGTCTTAGGGCTGGGGTAATATAGTAATTTGGTCCTAAATTTCCTTTAGCATAGTCTAGTGCTTAATTTAAATCATTAAAACCTTTGAAAAGGGGGGTAGACATTTTTTTTATTGCGTCTATCACTTCTATCCAAGTCTGGAAAATTCCGGGTTTTTGCCCTTTTATTACTACATAGAATTTAAATCTTTTATCTTGGTTTTTGTCAGTAAAATAGTAACTTAAAGCATTTAGCGTTGAAATGAAATAACTATTGTCTCTGGGATGCTTATTGTAAGCTATCCATAAATTGTCTATCAAACATTTTTGTTGTTTATCCACTTTTATTTCTGGTTTGAGTCTGAAACTCATGTTGCATTGTGGATAACATATCAGATTTTGTGGCCTAAAGTATAGTCTTTCCAGATTCTGGCTTTCAAGCATTGCTTGTGGCCTATACTGAGTGTTACTTAGTAAAGTCTTTAGATATAAGTCTCTGTATTTGTCAGGGGAGGAAGAGTCTTCCATTTTGTCTTTTCCTTTTCCTGCATTCATACTGAAACAAAATGGTTAGTTTATAATAATCCTACTTAATTGGTCTGCCAAATCATTATATTTTCCTTTTATATACTCTATTTTTATATTATAAACTAAAGTTGCGTCTAGGAAATTTAACCATCTTCTTTTACTACTCTTTTTCTCATTTATCTTTTGATAGAATTTCACTATTGCTTCACAATCTGCTCTTATTAACACTTCAGGTTTATTTAGAAAGTGTAGCCTAAAACTGTCTAATCCATAAATTACTGCATCTATACTACTTAGATTTCCTTTATCTTTATATTTACCACTTTGATAAGCGCAAATTCTCTCTTCCTTCTTATCATTATATTTGTCTTTCTTTGCCTTTAAAACAGCTCCCTATCCTGCTAGACTACCATCTGTTTCTAAAGGTAGTGCGAGTATATATATATATGAAATTAAGCTTTAAGACAACAAACACATAAAAATAAACATAAACAATTTATTGTCACTTCTAGAGAAGAAATCAACTATGGAAAAACAAGAAACACATGTTATTAATGAATGTTGTACCAAAATTTACGGTACATTACATTATTGTTCTACAAACTGTTATGTCATTATCAAATTTCAAAGTTAAAAAAAAAAGGAAATAAGAAACCTAAAATTCCTTTATAGTCAAGGCTAAGTAAGGCCCAAGCTTCTAGGTTAGGGTACAAAGCTTAACAAACAACACCTGTTGATTTGGTGGCCCAAAAGTGTAGATGCAACTTTGGAAATTTTCTTAATAATAAATAAATGGAATTTAATTGAATATACATACACTAAAAACATTATATCAATAATTGTAGTAATAGTTTAAAATTTAAGTACTCTCTCAATTTCAAATTGTTTGACTTAATTTAAAGTACGAATGTCAAACTAAACTAATACTTTTAAATAAATTTTGATATAACTTTTTTATTTTTTTAAAATAAATAAAAATTATATAATTATAACAATAAAAAATCATTTTATTGAATTGCAACCGAGAGAGTAATATACATACACTAAAAATTACATATCAATAATTGTAGTAATTACTTGAAAGTTAAATACTCTCTTGTTTAAATTTGTATAACTACCATTTGAATAAAGTTGAATATAATTTTTTAAAAACTTTTTAAAAATAGTTTTTGTTACATATTTAAAAATTACTCCATAATTATAATGAACGAAGAAAATGTCATTTGACTAAACTGAAATAAGAGAATATAATAAATAATTGCTCGAATGATAAACATTTAAGATTCTGCATTTGAGATACCAAAAAAATAAAAAGGGTAATAAAGGGGAAGAGTTAAAGAGAATTCAAGTAAAAAAAAAAAACGATCTAAGTAGAATAAAATAAAATAAAAATAAAATGAGAGGAAGTAATTAGACTGCATTATCTTTTTTGGGTAAATTAATTAGATAAGATTATCATAGCCAAATATTCACATCCCCCATTTTTTCAATTCAGTTGGAGATTGAAAAATCTAAAAAAAAAAACACAAAATAGGAAAAAAAAAAAAGAAAAGATCAAGAAAAAGCAAAAAAAAAAAAAAAAAAACATATCTTCCTTTCCCTATTATTTTTCCAGAAGAACATATACATAACACAAAAAAATCCCCTGCATCTTCAAATATGTCAATGGCAATTCCTCCATTTTTCTTTGAATTTTGATTCTCTCACACACAGACACACACAAAAACTTCAATCTCTGTTACCCATTTTCAGGAATTATACTTCCCATATCTAGTTTTTTTTAAACAAATTTAATTTTTTTTTTCTTATCTGGATTTTCAAGATCCTGGTAATCTTCTGGAAATGAAACTTTCCAGGTTTCTTTCATAGAAAGAAGAAGAAGCTTCTGGGTTTTTTTGTTTTGGTTTTTTTAGGTTTTTTTTGAGTAAAAATATATATTTGGGGTTTCTTTATCGAATCCATCTTCATTTGAATCGCTTGATCAAGAAGTGCAATCGCAGTTTTCTTTTTTTCTTACCCTTTTAGGGTTTCCCTTTACCCCTTTTCATTTTCAATTATTTGGGGGTTAAAAAAATTGCTTTTTTGTTTCATATGAAGTATTAGATTCTGTTGGTATTCAAGTTTACTTGTTTTTCTTTTTTGTAATATAAATTGTGCTATTATTGGCTACCCTGGTTAGTGGAGTTATTAGTTTAGCAGAAAGGTTGGTAGATAGATATTGGATTTGAAAAAAAAAGTGAAATTTAAGTTTTTTTAGTGGGTTAATCCAAGTAGTAGTGTATGGGAGAACATGAGGAATGGGCAGAGCCAGATGGGCTATTGCCGAACGGGCTATTGCCCAATGCAGAACCAATTATCCGAGTTCTTGACTCGGAGAGATGGTCTAGGGCTGAGGAAAGGACTGATGAGTTAATTGTCTGTATTCAGCCTAATCGGCCATCTGAGCAGCGGAGAAATGCTGTTGCTGATTACGTCCAGCAGCTAATCATGAAATGCTTCCCTTGTCAGGTTATCTTGAAATTTTGTATTGGTGGTTGTGTTGTTGCATTCTGATATTAATAGTGTATAGAAGTTTCATATGCAATATTTGGCTGATCCATTGTGATATGACCTAGTTTTATCTAAGAAAGCTATGACCACGATAAAACTGTTTTAACTACTGAAATGACTTTATATCTTGTTCAAATTATAGAGTGGATTGGTCTGCTTTGCTTAGCTAATTATGCTGTCTGAAACTGGTAGAGTAAATAAGAGTTATGTGAAGTGTTATCTGGGAGAGTAAATACAGGATTTCAGTGGATTCGGGGATGTTTCATTTTCCTTTCTTTTTTGATCTGAAGAGTTAAGGAAGTGGAATAGATGTAAGAACAATAGATTATTGATGAAGCTGAATGAGTTCTGAAGTGGGAGAATGGAAATGTATGTAGTGGAGTTGGTTGAAAAGAAGTGCTTAGTGGACTGCTGGTTTGGAGTGGTTAAAAATGTAGCAATGCAATCAATAGAAACATGGAATCATCATGAACAGTTGATAGAGTATAGCATGACAAACATAGTTGTATCTCATTGATGAGGGAAAGTGATTATCTTTATGGTGATAATGTGAATCTTTAGCATTAGTGTTTATGGTGCAGTTGACTGTCATTCATTCTGGTTGTAAACTTTCCTTGGAAAAGAAAGGTTTACTAAAGAGTTGCCATACAGTACTTAGTCCTCTTACTTTTATTACTTAAAGAAAAGATAATATGCAGGCATTCTGTTGTGGCTTGCTATATGAGGCTTTTTGCTGCTAATTTGTTTTCCTTGATCACCTTATGCTTTCCAGGTTTTCACTTTTGGTTCAGTACCCTTGAAGACTTATCTTCCTGATGGTGACATTGATTTAACTGCCTTCAGTAATAATCAAACTCTGAAAGATACATGGGCTTATCAGGTTCGGGATATGTTAGAGGAGGAGGAGAAAAATGAAAATGCTGAATTTCATGTCAAGGAGGTTCAGTACATTCAAGCTGAAGTATGTCTTCTACACAACTCCCATTTAATTTAGAATTTGCATTTAATGTGCTTTTTGTTTTGTTGCCGAGGGTCTACCGAAAACAACCTCTGAACCTTCACAATGTAGGGGTAAGGCTGCATACATGCCACCCTCCCCAGACCCCAATTGTAGGATTACACTGGGTATGTTGTTGTGCTCTTAGTTTTCTTGCATCAGTGCATAGTAGGAAAAAACAGGTGATGTGTGTAGGTTTTAGTTTCTGCAGTGATTGGAATTACACCCTGCTGACAAAGTTAGAGTGTGTTGGAGCATCTTGTTCCATTTAGAGAGCCTATTCTGGTTTCGTCCAATTTTGAGAACAATAGATGGGTGAAAATAGTTTCTTTTGCTGTTTATTTTGGACCTGAATGGTATCTGCATTGTTTGGGCCTTAAAGGAGTATTGTAAAGAATATGAAGTTTACCATGATAACTATATATTCTCATTTCTTATGACCTTTGAGAATAAAAGCTAATGTCATGCTGAAAGAATTTCCTTTTTCCCTTTTCAATTTGTTAACAGAAAGTCAAAGAATAGATTGCCTTGTTCATATATCTTTCTTTCACGTGATGGTTTTGTATTATGGTAAACTTACCATTTATCAAGCTGCTAAGTCACACTATGAAGTTTTGGGAGAGGGTGGTGGAGTTGAGGGTGAGGAAGATCGTGACTATTTCCGAGAACCAATTTGGATTTATTCTAGGTTGCTCGACTACAAAAGCCATTCATCTCAAGGACACTGGTGGAGCAGTATAGGGAGAAGGACTTACACATGGTGTTCATCGACCTAGAAAAGGCTTACTACAAAGTCCCTAGGGGAGGTTCTATGGAGGTGCTTGGAGGGAGAGGAAAAGGTAGAGGTAGACCGAAGAAGTATTGTAGAGAGGTGATTAGACGGGACATGATGGCTGATGCAGTTGCAGCTTACCGATGGCATGACCTTAGATAGGGAAGTGTGGAGGACATGAATTAGGGTAGAAGGTTTGTAGGTAGGACTGCATCCATACTAGTTGGTTGGAGTGCATTGTCTTGTTGCCTTTACTAGTAGTTGTTGTACTGTTTGTAGTTTCTTGTTCTTCAATTTCTGTTAATATTTGTTGTTTCGTGTAGTTCGATGATAATATTATTTAGTTGTAGTACTATTCTGCTCTAAGTTGCTCGGACTCGGGTGTGGATGTCCGATACGGGTGCGGATCTAGAGGTCGGATCCTTCATGATCTTATTTTTAAGATTCGGGGATATGGATCCATGTATGGATACGGGTGCGGGGATTCGCCTAAAAATAGTTAAAAAATCTAAAAATAGAGTTATAAAACCTAAATTATGAGATGTTATGTGAAGAACTTGAGGAGAATCTTGGAAGGAGATTAAAGGAAAAGGAGTGACATAGAAATTTCTATAGAAAAGGTATTCCATTTTCTTCAATTTCACCTTACCTTTTGTATTGATTATAGGAGTCATTAAAATTGTCCAGACTTTACCTATCAATTTTGGTCAAAGTACCCAAAATCCGTTGACCAAATCGGACATGGATCCCACACCCACACCCACACCCACACCCATGTCGTGTCAACACGGGTGCGGCACCAAAAGTGAAGAGTCCGAGCAACTTAGATTCTGCTAGTATCTGTTGTTTTTGTTACCATCTATTGTCTCTTGTACTTCCATTATGTCTTTTTCTAGACTATTTTTGTCTTTAGCCGAGGGTCTATCGGAAACAACCTCTTTACTTCACCTCTGAGGCAGAGGTAAGGTTTGCATATGCTCTACCCTCCCCCAACCCCACTTTGTGGGACCACACTGGGTATGTTGTTGTTGTACCATTCATCAAGACATTCAGTGGTCAAATGTCTTGTCTGTGACTCTCGTTAGATCTCATATGTTTGTTGTAAATTTAATGAATCATTTTACTCTTGCATTTATTTAAGATTCATCTGTGCTGCCTGATTGCTAATTAGCATGGCATATGTATCTCTTGATTGGGTTTTTCAGTATCATGAGCAGGAAATTATAAACTTGTATTCCTTCATAAGCTTAGTTCATTGCTATAAGAATGATGAGAGATGACTGATAAAAAAGAATGTTGAAAGATGTCAGTCGCAATGCTGTTATAGTGTTATTTATGTAAGCTTTGGTTTAAGGATGTCTTGTTTTTCCCCTTGTTTTATTTGTTAGTCTGTCTGTTTGTCTAGAGCTGTCAATGGGATCCTCTTGAGCTTGCTGGAGGGCTTCTGTAGCCTGCAGTTGCAGTTACTGTATCCTATCGGTGTGGATCTTTTCAATTGGGGTCTTTAAATGTAATCTAGTTTTTCACTGATGTAAGATTCATATTTTTGGTACACCTGGCACCATATATGCTATTTCTTGCACCTTGGGACTTTCTCATGGGGATGGCATATTGGTTGCTGTGATGTTTTTGCAAGTTTCGAGTTATTTCTCTCAGTTTACACTTTTACCTGTTGAGGATCCATCGGAAAACAACCTCTCTACCCCAAAAATGTAGGCCTAAGGTCTGGGTACATCCTACCCTCCCCAGACCCTTGTGGGATTACACTGGGTAAGTTGTTGTAGTTTACACTTTTACCTGGGATTGAACTTGGTTAATGAGTATATTATAGTGTTGAAGAAACTTTTTTTATTTGAGTTATTGAAATGTCATTTGGATTAGTAGCTAATATTTTAACATGAACAATCAATAATTTATTTATATTGTTGTCTTATTATGATACTTAAGAGAAGCCAATTGCTGCCTAAGTTCTTGGTTATTATACTTCCACATTTCTTCATTTGTATTCGTATGCACCATAATCGTTTATATTCTTTATTTTTGTGTGCACTCACTTTTCATTGTTCTCTTCCCCTTTACTATTGCAGGTGAAGTTAATAAAATGTTTAGTTGAAAATATCGTGGTTGACATATCTTTCAATCAGTTAGGGGGTTTGTGTACCCTTTGCTTCCTTGAGGAGGTATGCAGTTTCTTCTTACGTCGTAAAAAATCTGATATTTGATTCATAACGTTAATGTACCATTTTATTTTCAGTTTCCAAAAAAAAAAAGAAGGAAATGAAATCTTTACTTGTTCATCGTTTGTAGGTTGATCATCTGATAAACCAGAATCATTTATTCAAGCGCAGCATTATTTTGATTAAGGCGTGGTGTTATTACGAGAGCCGTTTACTAGGTGCTCATCACGGTCTTATTTCAACTTATGCCTTGGAGACGTTAGTTCTTTACATATTTCACATGTTCAACAATTCGTTTGCTGGGCCGCTTGAGGTTACTAAGCTGTATCTTTTAACTTTTTTTCTCTTTCTATTTTCTTTTATTTTGAGGTGTTCTTAGTGCTGCATTCATCATCTCTATCCTTTAAGGTTTTGTATTTATACTTCATTCTCAAAAAAGTTTTGTATTTATACTTGCAGGTTCTATATCGCTTCTTGGAGTTCTTCAGCAACTTTGACTGGGACAACTTTTGTGTTAGCTTGTGGGGACCTGTGCCAATTAGTTCCCTTCCTGATGTCACTGGTAAAGATATGCAGAAGAGTCACTTTTAGTTCTGTTTTCCTTTACTTTGATGTGAGTTTATTTGTTAGCTTAAGTGTAGTTGGAACATGCAGCGGAACCTCCTCGAAAGGATCGTGGAGAATTGCTCCTCAGCAAAGAGTTTCTTGACTCCTGTAGCTCTGTATATGCTGTTTTCCCTGCTGGCCAGGAAAACCAAGGACAACCGTTTATGTCTAAACATTTTAATGTGATTGATCCTTTACGAGTAAACAACAACCTTGGCCGCAGTGTGAGTAAAGGTACTCAAGCTTTGAAAGTTTTTAATGACATCCCTTGTTGTTCAAAGTAGTTTGCATAGTTATATTTTTATTTAGGCTTATGGGGTCTTAGCTTATGAGGATTTACTTAAATTTAGTTGCAATTCAGTTTTCTCTTGATTTCATTTTTCTTGGTTTATAAAACTCATTTATATCAGACCAATCCAAAAATAAATATCTATTTGTCTTTGGTGTATTTAATTGGAAGGTTTGTAAGCAGGGCATTGTACGGGGTTCCTTTCTCTTTCAATTCTGATGTTAGTGAAATCTATGTTCACTGGTCAATCGTTGATATCTATGTTTATATATTGTTCTTCTTGCTGTTTACTCCTGTCAGTTCTGGTTACTGATGAATAGCTAAGAGATGCATTGAGAAGCTTCTTTATTTTTGTTTTGGGTGGAGTGGCATGGGTGCTGGAAATCAATTTTCTTCCACTCACTTTGTTACTCTCTTTCAATGATTTTTGTTTAAATGTTTTGGGCATCTATTGATGCTATTTTCTCATGAGTTTTGGCATGCTCCATGTTATGCAATGTAGTTCTTTTGAACAAGATGTGAGTCTTGGGTAGTTTGAAGGTTTTTATTTTAAATTTCTGTCTAGATACCTAGAAAAATGTTTGGTGGTGCCTTTGAAGAGCAAAGAGTTAAAATTCTATTGCTTGTTTTCTTAGGCAAACTTCTATTGACTAATTATGACAGTATTCACTTAGTTCTAAAAGGCCCACTTGTATGGTTCTTAGTACTTTGCATTGAAATGGATTCTTAGCATGATTTCTTTTGCTGCTTCATGTGGATATGATTTGTGTTGTTGACAGGTAACTTCTATAGGATACGGAGTGCATTTGGATTTGGTGCCAAAAGACTGGCAAGATTACTCGACTGCCCCGAAGAAAATCTCATTCATGAAGTAAATCAGTTCTTTATGAATACATGGGACAGGCATGGCAGTGGTCAAAGGCCGGATGCACCTGGGGCTGAGTTGTGCCCGAGATTGGCATCACTGGATGAACTACCTGACTCCGAGTACTTGAGGGTCAACTCTGGTGAGAAAAAGGTGAATGAAAAATCTTCTGGTCATGATGTTGAGGTGGAAGGAACTGGATCACGGATTATTTCCTCTCAACATGGTAATCATTTAGCTGGAAGCTTCTCTAGAATGAATGATTTAGCTCAATCCTCTTATACCGAGAGCCAAAAGAGCTATGGAAATTTGAGCACCTCAAGGGGATCTGATCAAATGAAAAAGGAGGTCACTTCCTCTCAGGTTGTACGTTCTGATAAAAATCAGAGAAATTTGAGATCTGATCAAACAGTGAATGACACACAGGGCAAGTTTGTTTTTTCTAGAACACGGTCTAGTCCTGAGCTGACTGACACATATGGTGAAGTTACTTCTCAAGGAAAGCGTGGCAATGCTCCGGAGACTGCAAAAATGCAACCTGCTCCATTGAGGCAGGATGGCAGGAACTGGAGGAAGAACCAAGGATCTGAAAATTTAGCAAGCCAGAGTGGTCGATCTCTAAATAATGATACTTCATCTATCAGACATTTTCCAACTCATCAAAGTCTTGATGCCGTCGCTGACTCCAACAGTAGATCAAATAGCTTTAACCAAGATGCAGGTTTAGATGCTCCGAGTGAAGAGCTTTTATTCACCGGTGGTACACAGGGTATGCATCAGGATGAGCAAGATCTTGTGAACCTGATGGCATCTGCTTCGCTCCATGGTTTTAACGGACAAGCTCATTTACCATTTAATTGGGCTTCAGCCCAACTGCCTTTCCCTATCTCGCCTTCCGTTCTGGCTTCTATGGGATATAATCAACGAAATTTTCCGGGATTAGTTTCAGCTAATTTTCCTGTGATTGATCCTGCATTTTCCAATATGCAATTTCCTCATGGTATGATTTCGCCCCACTTAAATCATTACTTCCCAGGTTTTGGCTTGAGTCCAACTTCTGAAGATACAATTGACCGGAATAGTGAAAACTTCAGTTCTATGGATATGAACTCAGGTGAGGTGATCAAAGATATCTGGCACGGGCCAGATGCAGGTTCCAACGTTGAATTTGACCCAGAAAACGGAAATTATGAAGCACCTCAATGTGATCATAAGCCACATGCAATCCAGTCAGGTTTTGATTTTGTTCCTTCCTCTTGGGTGAGTAGCTCCAGTACTAGAGCTCAGCAGAAGCATACAAAGGAAAAACGCGGGCCAATAGAAGAAGAACATTCTGATGATATTCAGTTTCAGGATAACAGAATGAGGGATGTTTATGCTGAAGAAAGATTAGCAAGTTCAAGGTTCTCAACCACTGCTCACAGTAGTTCTGTGAGAAGTAAAACTTCTTCCGAGAGTTCTTGGGATGGTTCTTCTTCTAAAAGTACAAAGTTAACAAGGGGAAGACAGGGAAATAAAACAGGTGCTGCAGAGCCAACTACTGGTTATGGAAAAGGTAAGATGATGTCTGACCATATCTCTAACCAAGCTGAGGAGGATGATCAGGATTGGAACTCAGTGTCAAACATGGGTACTGAAATGGCTGAGGGAAGCCAAGTACCTCAATCTATTATTTCCATGCACATTGAAAGGCATCATGTGCCTGAATACGAAGGTGCTCAGACAAGTGGATCAGACCCAATAATACCCATTGCACCTATGCTCATAGGGCCTGGTTCTCGGCAAAGAATGACGGATAATTCTGGGGTTATTGCATTTTATCCCACCGGACCACCGGTCCCCTTTCTCACAATGCTCCCAGTATATCCTGATGCATCAACCAGCCACTTTGGAAGAGAAGAATGCTTTGATAATCGTGATTCAGGTCACAATGTTAATCCGCCTGAGGGTCTTGATCACACTGAAAATCTGAATACTTCCCGTGCTATTAGAGGAGCTACTTCTATAGAAGCATCTGGTGGACATACGTCTGATATACTTAACAGTGACTTTGCTAGTCATTGGCAAAATTTACAATATGGACGGTTTTGCCAAAATCCAAGGCAACCTGGGCCTCTTGTTTATCCTTCTCCTGTCATGGTACCGCCTGCATACTTACAAGGTCGTTTCCCGTGGGATGGTCCTGGAAGACCGTTGTCAGCCAACACGAATCTTTTTACTCAGCTGATGAACTATGGTCCTCGTGTATTACCCATTTCACCGCTCCAGTCTGTCTCAAATAGACCTCCCAATATGTTTCAACATTATGTGGATGACATACCAAGATATCGTAGCGGGACAGGAACATATTTGCCAAATCCAGTAAGGAAGTTGCTCAAATAAAACCTGTTTATTGATTGATATTGTTCTGTTCCTTTGTATGTTTGGTCCTAAGTGTGGTTGGAGAGAGGTACATGCTATATTATTATATGAAATTCGTGCAGAATACTTGCACATTTTTCTCTTCACTTCTCTTTTTTTTTAGAAGGTAACATTTTTTTGTACAACTATATGCTGCATAAAAACTACAGCTGTTCATACTTACAAGGGAATATAGGAAGATGTACTAAGCTATACCCTACTTACAGAGATCCTAGAACATCAATAAAAGATTCTATGTCTTTCATATATTCATGTTTACACCAAAAATAGAAAAGGGCTAGGCACTTCATCTTCAGTTTCTGGTTAGAGCTATGATTATCTTCAAAACACCTTTGATTTCTCTCTTTCCAAACTGTCCACCAAATGCAAGCAGGGATAATCTTCCATCTTTCTTTCTGTTTTGACTGAGCGCTATATTTGTTCCAGTACTCTCAACACTTCAAGTGTATCTCTTGGCATCACCCACACGATCCCTTTTAAATTAAGGAAAATTCTCCAAAGTTGTCCAGTTAACTTGCAGTGTAAATACAGATTGTTGGTTGTCTCTGATTCTTCTCCACACATATAACATCTAGAGCATAGGTGGAAGCCCCTTTTCTTAAGTCCTTCATGAGATAGGACCACTTTCCTGGCCACGAGCCACTATGTCTTCACTTGTCTATTAGCCTTCTTTCTTCTTCAGATCCCCAAGAGTGACTTTTGGATCAATAAAAGCATCTCAATGTTTCACTAGTTGCTTCTCAAACAATAATTTTACATTACTACAAAGAGATGCTTCTATCACTGGTGGGATGTGGATATTATGTTTGTCCCGAGTTAACTTAATTTTAAAAAGAAAAGAGTTATGCTTGTCTGAGTATTAAGAGAGTATTTTTTTGTAAGTGGAAAGCCTCACTCCACTTTGCTTTATCATGTCTATCAATTGATGCTGAGGGGTGCAATGAGCATTTGCCTATTCTATGTCCATGAAGCTCAGATACATCACCCTGGTCTGGTCTCCCTGGTTGGTGAAACTATATTTCATGTCTGTTGACAGTGCTTACTCTTGTGTTTTGCTGTATAAAATCCTCTTTACATAGATGTATGGTGCTGTCATTTCTAGTGGATATTTTACCTTTTGCGATTTGACTGTTCCTTCAGAAGGCTTCAGTCAGGGATCGGCATCCTTCTGGTACAAGAAGGGGGAATTACAACCATGACAGAAACGATAACTATGGTGACAGAGAGGGGAACTGGAATGCAAATTCAAAATCCCGTGCTGGTGGGCGCAACTACAACCGCAGCCAATCTGAGAAATTAAACTCAAGATTGGATCGTCCAGTGTCCAGTGAGAGCCGAACTGACAGGTCATGGAGCTCCTCTCATAGACACGACTCCTTCCCTTCATATCAGTCCCAAAATGGTCCATTGCATGCAAACTCAAGCCCAAGTGTCCCTCCAAATATGGTTTATGGCATGTATCCTTTATCATCAATGAACCCAAGTGCAGCTTCTTCAAATGGACCTGGTGGCCCTCCAGTTGTAATGTTCTATCCATTCGACCATAATTCTACTTATAATAATTCACATGGAGAACAGCTTGAGTTCGGGTCTATGGGTCCAGTAGGCTTCTCAGGTACAAATGAACAAGCCCAGCCAGGTGATGGAGGCCGACTAAAGGGAGCAATTGAGGAACAGAGATTTCATGCAGTCTCTGGGCAACGGTCTTCCCCTGATCGACCGTCTTCACCTCATTATCAAAGGTAATATTTTAGTTGGTTCTAAAGATACATCAAACTTGTGATTTGGACAAGTTCATTAGAATCAATATTATTTTACTTGTGTTTAGCTGATTTTTGCTTGTTATTTTATGTCGAATCTGCTTCCACACGTGCCTTGATAACTAGTTTCTCTACCTTGTTTTACTGGGATCATTGACACTGAAAAGTTGTGGCAAAAGATGCCTATGATGAACAAAAGTATCAGTCGGTGCCGCCTTCTTGCCAACAAGACACTCAACAATTGCTGTTTGAACACAGAATAGAAGCTGAAGCACTTATAAAATACTTGTTTGCGTTCAATTATAATAAAACTTGTTTTGGTTCGTTCAAATGGAGAAGACCTCACACTTGGGTTTAGTAACCATGGCAAATAAAATTAGATCTTGAAGATTGTATATATTTCCTCTATACAGTTGCTTTTATCTTTTTCAAATACCCATATATGAATTAGATCAAGAAAATGAAAGCTGTAGGGAGTATGTTGTATTTCTAGCGTAGAATGATGCTCTGGCTAATAGGAGTTCTTTTAATTCACTGCCTATTTCTTTATTTTTTCTTGGTGAAACATTTTTTAAGTTTGTCAATGCATCACACATCTCAGAAGTTGAGGATTTAATTGTCTTGGAAGATCATTTTCTCAAAAAAAATGTCATTTGAAAATGCTGATTTTTCATCCCTTGAATATTAAGCAGAAAGAAGACTGAGAAGTGGTGATGCAAGAAACAGTGGCGAGGCCTGGCGTTTTACTCATCATTCTTATCCTCATGTCGGAATTGGGCTTTTGTGCACTAGCTTTTCAATTTTTGCTAGTAAAAGGTCACTCACATCTTGGTGCCTAGATTCAACGTAAGATGTGAAGCCATGATTTAGTGGAAGCAGCTGTCTTCAACGACGCCAAAGGTGAAATGTCATGTCGATTATTGACATATTGTAACCTCAGTGAATTTAGGGGTTCAACTTGTTATATTAGTGTTACCATTGGAAATCATTTCCCAGGGAATGTACAAGAATTTTGTTTTTACAGATGACTCTGTAGTAGCTTTTGTTCACTCAGTGTAGTGGTATATGATTATCATGGTATTTTTTTTTAATAGACAAAAGATTAGAATTCATGTCAATCATAATTTCTCTTTTGTGACAAGTACTTGGATTTGAAATACTATTAACAGTTGCTACTACACCAGGAAGTTTCCTTTGATACCTGCAGTGCCTTTATTATTATTATTTTTTTTTTGAAAAAATATCGCATTTACGAAGGGGTGTGACTGATTGGTCAATGAAGTGGGAGAAGAACATGAGTTCTCATGTTAAAATCTCACGGAGATAAAAACACTAGGTAATGTTTTATCATCTGTCTAAGCCTTGGGTTGACAGAGTTATTTGATACAGGTTATTGGTGAGAAGTAGAAGATATTTCCTGAGAGGCTGAGATTAGTCAAGATAGTCAATAGACTTTCACATCACGATTATCAAAATCTCTCTCTGATGATGATTATTAGGATTGAATAGACAAAGATTTGCTTACATGGTGTGGGTGTGCTCAGCCCTCTTTGGAAATTATTGTTGTTTTTGTTTATGCAGAGATAATTACACATGGTAGTGGCGAGTATTACTAGCGCGGCTTGTTGCGTTTAGGTATAAGAAGCACATCTGAAAATAAAAGTGTAAAACAGAACTCATGTTAAATTATAGGGAATTTTACATAACTAAACATGTGACAAAAAGAATTTTTGGTATAAATGACAACATGTATATGTAATGTATCAATTACTCATTAAATTTATA
Organism: Solanum appendiculatum; assembly: GCA_018342035.1. Taxonomy (NCBI): domain Eukaryota; kingdom Viridiplantae; phylum Streptophyta; class Magnoliopsida; order Solanales; family Solanaceae; genus Solanum; species Solanum appendiculatum. The sequence continues at coordinate 813,835 of JAGDQO010000782.1, forward strand.
TTTGTTCAATTCAATCCCCATTTCAAAACATACAACTAGATCACTGTTTACTAGTTTTTTCATCCTAAATTCTGCAAAACACAAAAACAACTCTATATTCTTGAAGGCTCGAATGGAGTAATAAAACTATCTTTGAATTTTTTATTGAAAAGCTTCTATAACTACTCTTTTAGGTCTGGTTTTCCTGTAAAGATATAAAGTTTGATATAAATATTTTTCAAGTCTAAGTTTATAAATTTATTCAATTTTTTTTGTGATTCTTTTATTTTGTAAAAAAATTTAGGTGATAAATTTCGAAGAAGAAAGAACTTTTTTTGAAGAAGAATAAGAATTGGTAAGATCAAAAGTGCATTTCACTTGTAGGAAAACATGACCGAATGGTCAATTTGAATAATAATTGAAATTTAAATTATTTTAGATAAAGAATTATTCTTTCGTGAATATTATCGATTCAAATTTCAAGCTCTGATACCATATGTAAATTTAATTTAAACTTATAAAAAAAAAATTTGAAGTGGAAGAAATAATCGCATATAAAGGAGTGAAAGTGTTAGTTGAAAATTGTCTACCTCCTTACTCTAGTGTTACATTATCATAGTCACCAGCAATAACAAAATGTAGATGATATGTGATAACCCTAATGAATAAAGAAAGAATAGATCAATTTATAAAAAGGGCAAAAAACATAAGTATACAAAATAAACACTTAAATAACCATTGTATAACAATAGTTTTATTTTCCACCAACATAGCAATAGATTTTTTACAATAATATAAAATAATATTATTAAAGAAAAAAAGGACAAATATACTTTCGAACTATCAAAAATGGTATACAGATACCCTTTGTCATACTTTTGGGACATTGGGGCCCCTGTCGTCTAAAAACTATAGCATATTTGCCCTTCACTCTAATGGAAGACCAAATATGGACACGTGACGCAATTCTACGGAGGGACCCGATTTGACCAATTAATTAAACCCAAAATTTAAAAATTCACCCATATCCACTTAACCCACCCATATAACCCATTACTCACACTTAAACTAACCCATCCAAAAACCTAAAAAATCCCCATTTCTCTCAACTCAGTCGTTCATCTCACAGATCAAAAATCCTAGTTCATCACACTTAAACTACTCACTCGTCTCTGTCGATTCTTTGTGGATTCACTCCGATCCGATCATAGGTACTCACACTTTCACTCCGTTCATCTCACAGATCGTTGTTTGTGTTCGATTTTTGCTTGTATTGTCATTCGTAGTGTGTAAGAAAGATGTTGTTGAGTTTCTATTTTCACTGGTATCTTTAATTTTTTTCTAGAATCTGTATTTTATAGTGATTTTTAGGGGTTTGTTCACGTTTATCTTAAAAAATGAATTGTGCTTGTTCTTTCGTTTTCTAGGATTTTACTTTAGTGATGTTTTATGCGGATTTTTAAGGGTTTGTGCACCTTTATGTTAAATAAATATTTTTTTTGTTTGTGTTTCAGATGTATTGCTTGTGTAGTGTCGTTTTATGTGATTTATCGATTTTTTATCTTCTTCTTTTGTCGATTGTCTCCATCCCTTTCTTTATATCTTTGTCTTCTTGTTTGTCTACTTGTTAGAATTTTCTATTATTTATGGCTATTCATTGACACCCTTAAAAATTAGGTAGGTCCATAAGAACTAGACAACTATATAATTGATAGTTGATATTATTGACATTCTGTAAAGTTAGATAGGACCACTTGTTTAATCTTAATTTACATAGCTTATCTATTAATTAGTATTGTGTAATTAGCTCAAATACTTAACAGGGACCACTTGTTTAATTTTATTTTACTTAATTCATCTGTTAATTAGTATTGTGTAATTAGCTCAAATACTTAACAGACTTAAATCTTCCTTGTTTGACTGTCACTTTTTATTTTTTCGCCTTTATTCCTAATGTGAGTACTAACTAATGTAATGTGACTTGTTAAATCCTTTACGACTTGCTTATGCTTACTAATGTGACTGACTGACTTACTTCTTTTGACTGTCACTTTTCATTTTTTCTTCTTACTTCCTAATATGAGTACTTACTAACTTAACTAACCTTATGCTTTAAGACTTAAATAATTCACTTGGCCTATTTGTTAAATGCTTCCTTTGACATGTCAGTTTTCATTTTTTCTTCTTTTTACAAAACATGCTTAAATTTACCTTGTTTGACTATCATTTTTTATTTTTTCTCCTTTATTCCTAATGTGAGTACTAACTAATGTAATGTGACTGGTTAAATCCTTCAAGACTTACTTATGCTTATTAATGTGACTGACTGACTTACTTCTTTTGACTGTCATTTTTTATTTTTTCTTTTTATTTCCTAATATGAGTACTTACTAAGGCTGGCAATTGGACCGATTTTTGCCTTGTCCGGTCCGGTTCCCGTTCCGGTAAATTCGGTACCGGTTGAACCGGTAAGGAACCGGTTGGATAGGGTACCGGTACCTGTACCGAAACGGAACTCGAGTTTTTACCCGGTTGATCCGGTTCCGGTAGACCCTGTTCCGGTCCGGTTCCAACGGTCACTTTTGAATTTATTTATTTTTTAAAATTGTAACGTTGGGCCTTGGGCAGCCCAATGTATCCGTTGGGGTGGGGCCCAATAATGGCTGAAAAATCAGCCCCCCACCCCCAAGGCCCCAACAACACCCCCCAGCCCCCTACCCCCCCCCTTCTAACCCCTTAACACTATAACTATGTCCTATTTTATTTCATTTAACTCACAAATTTCACAAACTATTTACAATAACAATTTACCATCTTACAAAATCTCTCAATTCTCAATCTCTCATAATTTTTATTTTGTGCTATTGATAATTGATTTGTTGGAGACTTGGAGTTCGGATTTCGGAGATTTTTTTGAAGTAAATTGCAAGCTTCAAATTGGCATCTCTCAATTCCAGCTTTTGGTTATACGTCTACTTTTACGTAGACGTTCAGTACATTAGTTCCAACTTCCAACTTTAATTTATTTATTTAAGTTACTTTATTTTTTTGTTATATTTATCTTGCTTGATTTTCTTAATATTTAATTTTTTAAAACTTAAACATGAATTTCAAAAAAAATAGTGGTAAAAGAGCAATGTCTGGAAAAAAAAATCTCGGGGAGGAAGTAGTAGTTCTACTTCTAAACATTTGCCACCTAGATTTAGAATTAATACTAATGATTATACTCATGTTGATGAAACTTCTTTTAGTTCACGATCAAATATTATTGAATTAAATTTCGAAACTGAATTAGATCACGAGACATTAAATAGATGTTTTACTAATTTTGAAGAAGAATTAGAGGAGGAACTAGAAATAGAAGAGGAAAATGATGATGAGACAGAGACCCCTACCCCTAATAGTCAAGCTACCGATTTACCGGAACAAAATGATATTGTAACGACCCGGAAGGTCATTTTTGGAAATTTTGAACATTTGTATAACTATAGTCAATTAATTGACGGTTATTTATTAAATAACTAATTTTAGTTAATACTTAATGGGTCAAGGTTATAATTTACTTAATACCATATACCACTAGACCCATATAGGGAAATAAATTATTAGGGTTGAAAACTTTTGGGTCATAATTTAAGAAAAAAAAAATAGAGTTGCACGAGAGTAACTGCGGCGTCGACAAGGGCGTACACTGGTATACCTCAGGTAATAGTTTTAAACTTTAGATTGGGGCAACTGATTATCTCTTTCTACTTAATGTGTAGTCATAATTGTTTATTATTATTCTAATGTAAGCTTTGAAAAAGGGCGGTGGATTTGGTATTAAAAAGAAAAGTTGGAAAACGGTATATTTGTACAAGGAAATTTTGAAATTTAGAAACAGGTTGTGTTGGCCAATCATTCTGTAATGATTGAGGCTATGATTGTTGAAGTAAGGATTGAGATTAATAAGTAGGAAAAATATAGGGCGTATCATTATGAGTTTCTGAAACAGTGGTGTCCTCGTGATGTTGTTTGTAATTTACTTCGTTGTTTCTTCGTTTTGTTGTTATTATTACCGTATTATGATTCCAGTTTTGATATATTAGTACATGTGATTAAGTATTAGGGGTATAGTATTATGGGAATACCATTAAATTAGGATAGTGAAGGAATTGTGACTTAACCCTAGACTTGGAATTTGAAAATATATATGAGAATTGGCATATTAATTGATATCAAGATTAGGAACTTGATTATTTGGATGAGTTTTTGGGTCTAGGCTAGATATATAATAATATGAGTGTTGTTAGTTCAGAAATCTTATTGTGATTATTTATGTGAATAGATTGCATTGATTTGGAAGCCCAACGAAAGGGGAAGGCTCAAGTCCCAAAGTAATTGTTCAATTATTTGAGGCAAGTGGATTTCTCAACCCTTGTTAAGCGTATAGAATTCGTGTATTTCCTTGTGGTATGTGTTGGGAAGTGATGGGACTTGGTGATGGGTTGACTTGTCCATATTGAATAATTTTAATGATAAAAAGGGGGTAATAAAAAGGCAATGTGATTAATTATTGGTGTGTGATGTGTTGAGAATGGTTTAAAAGGCTCATTGATTCATTGTTGATGTTGTAGCACGATTGTGTTGTTATGAAGTGTGCATTGTTATGAAAATGGTCATCTCTTCATTATTTGTGTGAACATTTATTTGCATTGATTATGAGACATGGTTGTGACAAGTGTTATGTGAATTGAGAAAGAATAAGAAATTAAAGAGGATGTACCATTTCGAGGGACGTGTCGCACGCTGCGACGAATTCTATTATCGAGGGACGTGTCGCACGCCGCGACGGATTTCATTATCGAGGGACGTGTCGCACGCCGCGACGGATTGTACTATCGAGGGTCGTGTCGCACGCCGTGATAGATGCATGGACAGATATGTCCCCCATGGGTCCCGGACTGAGAGACAACGGGTGTGTATCATTAGGTCAGACATGCATCATCGTACGTGGCATTGCATTTCCTTGCATTGCATATCTTTATCATTTGTGAACTTGTGAGTGCCTTTCTGTTGAACTTGCGATTTATGAACTTGATCCCGTGTCTTGCTGATCTGTAATTGTTGGAGTGTTGTTATTGAACTATGTGCTATGTAAATTGTGAACTGCTAGGTTGGGCTGATTTTATGCAGGTTGTAGTTGTGGAGGTTCGGATGGGGTGTAAGGAGTACCCGTATTCTATTCCCTTAGCTTGTGTTTAGAAGTTAACTTGCTGAGTACCGCGTGGTTTGGTACTCACCCCTTGCTTCTACAATTTTTTTGTAGGTTACGAGCCCGGATTTTTGTGATACTTTCTATTCCCTCTTTTCTTGTCCGAGGCTTCCTGTGGAGATTTGCAAGGTAGTTGTTTGTCATCTCAGCGGACCTTCTTACTCCTCTTTATGATTTTGTTCTGCTTTAGTGACAATATCATTTGAGACTTGTATTTTCTTTCAAATCTATTGGAATACATTAGAGGCATGTGCACGTGACAACCAGATTTTGGGGATTTCGTTGAATTGACTTATTATCCGCATTAGTATTTGCTAATAAAATTCAAATATTATTTTATTTCCGCACTTTGTCGTAATGGCTGGGTTTGAGGTTGACTTGTCTTGGTGGGATAAGACGAGTGCCATCACGTCCATTTTGGGTCGTGACAGATATCCCCCCTTTACCTACGTTTTCAAAGGCCGCTGTACGTGTTAAAAGATCTTTAGTTTTGAAATTTTTGACACAAAATGAGAACAAAACTACTGCTACTTGCATGAAATGTAAAAGAGTCATGAATCATTTGACTACAGGAATGCATGGGGGAACGGGACGGCTAAGAACGCATTTGAGAAAGTGTAATAAAGAATTTGCTCGCCTAGATGATATCGAAATGGCTAATTGAAAGGGAATACCCATAACTGAAAATTATGTAGCACCCGAAGGTTCTAATATGGTTCAAAGTGTGTTAAATATGACTAACCCGGCTGGCCCAAGCACACACCGCACATATAGTAAAGAAAAAGATCGTAGAGAATTAGCTAAAATGGTTGTTGTTTGTGGTTTGCCTTTTTCATTTTCTTCATTTCCTGGTTTTATTCATTATATTCGGGAATTGTATAACCCAAATTATGAAGGTATTCCAAGAAATACAATTAAAAGTGATCTTTTTAAATATCAAAAAGAATATTGTCATTTTCTTCATTGTTTATTTGCTTATTTGATGGTAGATTATCTATTACTTCTGCTATGGGACGTAGTCCTAATGGTAACGATTAGTTTACTCTTACTGTCCATTGGATTGATCATGATTGGAACATGCAAAAACGAATATTAGCCTATAAATATGTTGAAGAAAATTAAACTGGCTCTTATATATCCTAAAAAATAGGTAGTATTTTACAATTTTATGGAATATGTGATAAAATAATGAGTGTCACTTTAGATAATGCTTCTAATAACTTAAAAGCAGTTGATTATCTAAAATGTATACTTTGTCCAATTGATAATGATGTTTTTCATATTAAGTGTGCTGCACATGTTTATAATTTGATAGTAAAAGATGGTATTTCTCAATTTGGAATTTCTTGTGAAAAAATTAGAATTGCTTGTAATTGGATTTTTAAAGCTAAAATAAAAGCTAGAATTACAGAATTTAAAAATCGTTGTAATGAATGTAGACTCGCATATAGAAAAGTTCCAAAAGAAGTATGCACTAGATGAAATTCTTTATTTGAAATGCTTGAAGTTGCTTATGTTTATCAAGAGCCGATACAATTAGTTTTTAATGCTCATAATGAGGACCCAAATTTAAGAATTCGCTGCGAAGATTAGGATAATATAAAAGAACTTATTGATTTTTTAAGTGTTTTTTATAAAGCAACAAATGCTATTTCCGGTCAATATTATCCAACTATTTCTTCTGTTTTAGTAAATATTTGTGCTATTTCATCTGAATTTGTAAAATATAAAGGAAAAGATGAGTTTAAAGAATCACTTGTTTCTATGATTGAAAAATTCAAAAAATATTTTTTTCGTATTCCTCAAATCTATTTGACTGCTACTTTATTCAACCCAAATTACAAATTAAAAGGTGTTGAAAGAATGGTTGAAAAAATTTATGCAAATTTAAAAATTACATTTGATGAAACTCCTAGTGTTGAAGATTGTAAAAAAAAAACATAATAACAAAAGCTAGAGATTTATATAATACATATAGAGCCATAGAAATAAATGTTCCAATGGTAGTACCTCCCTCTAGTAGGCCTAAAAGTGATGATTTAGATGAATTTATGGATGATTATCTTGGTGTTGAATCCTCTACTAATAATGATTTTGATGGGAAAAGATTAGGAATGATTAAGGACCATCTCAACTACTAATATGGTGGAAGAATCGTGGAGAACAATTTCCGAACCTTGTTAGGGTTGTTCGAGATGTGCTAGCGATTCAAGCATCTTTGGTCGCTTTGGAGCAAGCCTTCAGCGCAACGAGATTTATGATTGGAGATCGTCGATATTCATTAGCAAAAGATAGTTTGAAAATATCAGTGTTGTTTAGAGATTGGGTCAACGCCGAAAGAAGAAATGGTGGACTACCACTATTAAGTAGCCAAATAGAAGACGAAATAGATGAAATATTTGGTGATAATAGTGATGATGGCATGGAAGCAATGGGGGAAGAACGACAAATACAAGTTCCAAATAATATTTCCTGGAGTATGATACAAAATTTACGAAAAGATTTTCAAAAAAATTCAATTATTAGTATAATATTTAATACATAGTTCAAACAAAACCCTTCCTAGAAGGTGGCTGCATAAATTAGGTATTCTTTCTAGTATTTGTGTTTGTACAATTTATTTATATGAATAAATAGACGGCTATTCGCCTTGATTTTCTTTTAAAATAGTCTCTTATATTTAATGCAAGTCATTTTATAAATTTAATTTTCAACTATTTTAATATTAGCCTAATATAAGAATTTTAAAGTTTAAAGTTTAAACTTTAAAGTTTCAAATTGAAGTTTACTTTAAAATTGAATTTTAAAGTTTAAACTTTAAACTTTAAAGTTTACTTTAATGTTTAAACTTTAAAGTTTCAAATTGAAGTTCACTTTAAAGTTTCAAATTGAAGATTACTTTAAAATTGAATTTAAAGTTCAAAGTTTACTTTAATGTTTAAACTTTAAACTTTAAAGTTTCAAATTGAAGTTTTATAAAAAGTTAAAAACTTAAAGTAAATCAAACTTTTTTGTAAATTGGCTATTATAAAAGTTATTATATATTAAGTTAATAAATATTTAATAATTTAATTAAATATTTTAATAAATATTAAATAATATAACTAATAAATATTAAATAATATAACTATACTATATATTTATTTAATAATATTAAAATGTAATAATTAATAATATATATTATATAATAATATAAAGTAATAATTAATAAGTTAATTTTAAAAAACATTATCGAACCTGTTGACCCAGTTCCGATACCGGTCCAAACCGGTTCCAACCTGGTAGCTATAGGACCGGGCCGGAACTAAGGAAATTTTTTGGTAAAATCGGTTTCGGTAATTTCTCCGGTAAAGGGGAACCGATTCCGGTAAAATCGATCCTGTTCTGCAGGTCCGGTCCGATTGCCAACCTTAGACTACTTACTAACTTAACTAACTAACCTTATGCTTTATGACTTAAATGATTCACTTGGCCTATCTGTTAATGTTTCCTTTGACATGTCACTTTTCATTTTTTTTTCTTTTTCCTGTTCTGCAGGTCCGGTCCGATTGCCAGCCTTAGACTACTTACTAACTTAACTAATTAACCTTATGCTTTATGACTTAAATGATTCACTTGGCCTATCTGTTAAATGTTTCCTTTGACATGTCACTTTTCATTTTTTTTCTTTTTCCAAACTTACTAATTATGTAATGTGACTTGAACATGCTTAAATTTATCTTGTTTGACTTACTAATGTAACTGAATTATATGACTTACTAATGTGACTGACATATGTGACTTACTAACTAACTTACTTATTCTTTTTTTCTAAGGTGACTTACTTACTTAACAATTTGTTTAGTAGTAATATTCTGTTTAAATCTTTGTAGATTATTAACATGGTTGAAGTTACTATATACTTTCATCATGGTGGTGAGCGGTTTAACAGTCCAGAACCACATTATGATAAAAAATGAATTCATTATTGGAGAGGATATGATCTTGATCTTATATCTTTTTTGACTTAGTCAATGAGTACACAAATAAGTTAGATTTTATTGGTGTGCAATAACTTATTGTACTTGCTCCTTCTAAAAAATATTTTGAAATAGTAGATGATGAAGGAGTTAGGACATTCATCTTTTATCTCTAGTGATTATAAATTCATTCATTTGTTTGCTATTGATGACTGTGAAATATCTGTTAATGTATCTGATATTGTCATGCATGATGAATCATTTTTACTTTTACCAATTGTTAATGAAAGCACAGATTGTAGTGAAAGTGACAGTAATAATGGAATGATGTTTAGTGGTAAAGAATAGATCAATTGATAAAAAGGTCAAAAAACATAAGTATACAAAATAAGCACCTAAATAACAATTATATAACAATAGTTTTATTTTTTCACCAACATAACAATAGATCTTTTTACAAAAACATAAAATAATATTAATAAGAAAAAATGAAATGAAAATGGGAGAGACATGACGATCCACGATTTTCTCCAATTCCTTAATTTTATCACATTCTTTTATTTACCTTCCACAATTAACTCAAATTGTTATACATTTTCTCCCATCAAAAGAAGGTAAGAAGGAAGAATTTTTTTTTGAAGAAGAATAAGAATTTGTAAGATTAAAAGTGCACTTTACTCGTAGAAAAACTTGATCGAATGGTCAATTTGAATAATAATTGAAATTTAGATAAAGAATTATTCTTTCGTGAAGGTTATCAATTCAAATTTCAAGCTCTGATACCATATGTAAATTAAATTTAAACTTACAAAAAATATATTTGAAGTAGAAGACATACTCGCATATAAAGGAGCGAAAGTGTTAGTTGAAAATTGTCTACCTCCTTACTCTAGTGTTACATTATCATAGTCATCAGTAATGACAAAATGTAGACAATATGTGATAACTCTAATGGATGAAGAAAGAATAGATCAATATATATAAAGGGCAAAAAACATAAGTATACAAAATAAGCACCTAAATAATTATTATATAACAATAGTTTTATTTTTTACCAACATAGAAAGTGATTTTTTACAACAATATAAAATAATATTAATTAAAAAAATGAAACGAAAATGAAACAGACACGATGACCCACTATTTTCTTCAATTCCTTAATTTTCTCCCATTATTTTATTTACCTTCCACAATTAACTCAAATTGTTATACATTCTCTCCCATCAAAAGAAGGTAAGAAGGAAAAAAAAGTTTGGAAGAAGAATAAAAATTGGTAAGATAAAAAGTGTATTTCTCTTGTAGAAAAATTTGGTCGAATGATCAATTTGAATAATAATTGAAATTTAGATTATTTTAGATTAAGAATTATTCTTTCGTGGATATTATCAATTCAAATTTCAAGCTCTGATACCATACGTAAATTTAATTTGAACTTACAAAAAATATATTTGAAGTGGAAGAAATAATCGCTTATAAAAGAGCGAAAATGTTAGTTGAAAATTGTCTACCTCCTTACTCTAATGTTACATTATCATAGTCGTCAGTAATGACAAAAATATAGAGAATATGTGATAACCCTAATGAATAAGAAAGAATAAATCAATTGATAAAAAAGGCAAAAAACATAAGTCTACAAAATAAGCACCTAAATAACCATTATATTAAAGTAATTTTATTTTTCACCAACATAGCAATAGATTTTTTACAAAAACATAATATAATATTAATAAAAAAAATGAAACGAAAAAGGGAGTGACATGATGCCCCACGATTTTCTCCAATTCCTCAATTTTCTCCCATTATTTTATTTACCTTCCACAATTAACTCAAATTATTATACATTATCTCCCATCAAAAGAAGGTAAGAAAGAATAAAAAATTTTGAAGAAAAATAAGAATTGGTAAGATCAAAAGTGCATTTCACTTGTAATTGGTTGAATGGTCAATTTGAATAATAATTGGAATTTAGATTATTTTAGATAAATAATTACTCTTTCGTGAAGATTATCAATTCAAATTTCGAGCTCTGATAACATATGTAAATTTAAAATTTACAAAAAATATATTTGAAGTGGAAGATATAATCGCATATAAAGAAGTGAAAATGTTAGTTGAAAATTTTCTACCTCCTTACTCTAATGTTACATTATCATAATTATCAGTAATAACAAAAAATGCAGAGAATATGTGATAACCCTAATGGATGAAGAAAGAATAGATCAACTAATAAAAGCGTAAAAAACATAAGTATACAAAATAAGCACCTAAATAACCATTATATAACAATAGTTTTATTTTTTACTAACATAACAATAGATTTTTTATAAAAACATAAAATAATATTAGTAAAAACAAAATGAAACGAAAAAGGGTGAGACATGATGACTCTCTGTTGACATCCCTTAAAAAGAAGCAACGTCGCGGTGATTCAAAAAATAATAACTAATTCAAATTTAAAAGAAATTAAAGAATTTTTAAAGGGTTAAAGGATTTAAAAGGGAAAGGGGTTTAAAGGGAGTCGCCACCTAATTTTAGGAAAATTAGAAAACCAATTAATTAATTAAAGAAAAATAATGTCTACGAAACCAATAGATTCTAGGTAAGGATTCAAGTTATTTCGAAGGGAAGGTATTAGGCATCTTTCGAAATCCACAATTGTGGGTCCCGACTGAATTCATTTTTTTCAAATTGAGGAGGATATAACAACAATGTACAAGTATAATAAATATGAAATATAAACAAATAATGAAGTAAAACAATAATATAAAAAACGGCCTAAGTTTACCTGTAAAGACACTTAGTAAAAGTGTTAGTAATAAATAAATATGAATAAAAATAAATGAATCAAATAATAACTTAAAAATAAAAACCCGTCTTATTAACATGAGAGGCCTTGGAAATCGACAGTAATTTCTTCATCGGCCAATTTAAACTTAAGATTACTGTAAATGCTAGCATATTAAAATAATTAAAATGACAAAATGACAAATAATGTCTAATGAGACAAAGTAACAACCTATAGATTAAATTAAATTAAAAAATAATGCATAGTGACATTGTATCAATAATGACGTAAGTAGGAAGTAAAATATGGCAAGGAAAGAATATAAAAATAATAAAAAGAATATTAATCAAAACAGTATAAAGTTTACTGGACAAATTTTTAATCAAACAAAAATCAACTTAATATCAATGAACATAGTAACGAGAATAAACATTCAAGTTGGTAGAAAATTAAAATGAAACCATAAGAAAAGTTATAATAACACAAAGACTCAAATATTATAGTATAATAGAAGCTCTATTCATATCTAAAATGTATAAAACAAAGTAACAATAAGAGAGAATTAATGAAATTGGAACTTTATCAAAATAACAATAATCTCATTAGGTTAAACAGAACTGTCAACAACTGGAAAAATTCAAAAATAGACACCAAAACATTTTAACTATGAGAAACAATATATGAATAACAAAAATAACAAAACAAAGGCATCATACTAAAGGTGATAATTCCACCCAAATCTGAGATTTTTCAACAAGATTTACTAAAAAAAAGAAATAAACCAAACACCCAAATATCCATAGCACGACAAAATAAAGAGTAACAACGATAAACAACAACCACTGTAACTATGGCACCACGAAAAATAAATAAAAGAAATTAAGCAAATCTGCAAAAGAAATGTATGAATTAACAATAATATATGTATAAGCAGCAAAACGAAAATGGGGAACATCACTGAGTTACCGTTGGGGTTTCTCCATTTCTCGCGGTAGCTCAGAGCTTCGCCGGAGATGATATTGTTGTGGTGGTTTGGAGCTGTTGGGTTGTTGTTCGCCAGATTTGGATCTTGTAGCTCGCTGGTTGGAGTTGAACGATGGTGCGTGCTCGGAATTTGTCGGAGCTTTGAAGCTTGCTTGTGGTAGACTGGTGGGTCTGGTTGTAATTTTCCGGTGGGGTTTTGGTTGGAGACGAGGGTCTGGTGGTTGTTTGGTCGGGTTTGTTTTGGGTGGTGTTTTGTGGGTTGTAGTTGCTGTTGTCCACTGATTCACGATGGTGGCAGCAAGGTGGAGGTTGGTTGATTTGGGTGGTTTTCCGGTGGTTTTGTGAGGAGAAGGAGGAGAGGTAGTGGTGGTTGCTTTCCCGAGAAGAGAAGAGGGTGAGGGTGGTGTTCTTCACCGGAAAATGAAAGCAAAAATATATTAAAAATGGGGTTTATTGGTGGTGGACTCGCCGGATTCAGGCGGAACTCCGGTGAGCTTGTCACCGGAAAATTATAAACACTAAAAGAAATTCTTAGGGACTAAAAAATCTAAAAATTACCTCTAAAATTTTATCCACCACCCACTAACTTAATGATCAAGCTATTGCTTAAATAAGAAATTAAAAACTACCAATAGTACAATACCACTATCTTAAAATCGTAGGCCAAAACCACTAACCAATAAAATATCTGTGTATCAAAATGAATATTAACAAATGTAACGAATAAAATGAATATTAAAAATGTAACGAATGTAACCAACGACATATAAAAAATGCAATTTAACAAAATAAATGATTTAATCAAACTGAGCAAATATTTGAACATATTCAAACCGGTTGTGAAAAAAAAATAATGTAAACAAGATTAACCGATAAAAATTCTAATATTTTGAGAAATAAGGATAATTATCAACAAATTGCATTAAGATTGCAAAACATATATGTTGAACTATTTAACAAATAAAATATTTACAAATATTAACGTTGGAAAATATCAGACCAAAATTTGGTGTCAACAACTTGCTCCTTTGTTTGATTAGGATCGATGAAAGAGATCCTGGTCAAACAAAGTTGACAAACCCAAGTTTGGTTTGATAAACTTTGAACAAAACAATATGAGACGTCAGTAGATATTTCGAACAATACTCTACATCCATCAACGGGGCTGAAAATAATGAACAAAAGGGCAAGGATTGATCAAACATTCACATACCTTCGATGTTACTTCCAAGATTGCATAATGAAGGTAGTATACCTCTTTGAAAGGAGGACGGTGCGAATAACATGTCACCTTGAACGAGGTGACGGCTTAACTTGTCTCTTGAAAGGCAGACGACCCAATTTGAATTTAACATGTCACTTTGAACGAGGTGACATGACAACCCAACGTGTCTCTTTAAAGGCGGACGACCGAACTTGAACTTTAACGTGTCACTTAGAAGACGTGACAACCCAACGTGTCTATTGAAAGGCAGACGACCCGATTGGAACTTAACATGTCACTTGAAGGGAGGTGACAACCCAACTTGAATATAATACGTCACTTGAAGGGATGTGACAACCCAAACGTGTCTCTTTGAAAGGCAGACGACCCAAATTTGAACTTAACATGTCATTTGGAGGGAGATGACAACCTAATCTTGAACTTAATATGTCCCTTGAAGGGATGTGACAACCCAACGTGTCTCTTTGAAAGGCGGACGACCTAATTTGAACTTAACGTGTTATTTGGAGGGAGATGACAACCCAACTTTGAACTTAATATGTCACTTGAAGGGGTGTGACAACCCAACGTGTCTCTTTGAAAGGCAGACAACCCACTTCGAACTTAACATGTCATTTGGAGGGAGATGACAACCCAATCTTGAACTTAATATATCACTTGAAGGGATGTGACAACCCAACGTGTCTCTTTGAAAGGCGGACAACCCAATTTGAACTTAACATGTTATTTGGAAGGAGATGACAACCCAATCTTGAACTTAATATGTCACTTGAAGGAATGTGACAACCCAACGTGTCTCTTGAAAGGTAGACTACCCAATTTGAATATAACATATCATTTGAAGGGAGATGACAACCCAATCTGGAACTTAGTATGTCACTTGAAGGGATGTGACAACCCAAACATGTCTATTGAAAGGCAGACGACCCCATTTGAATGTAACGTGTCATTTGAAGGGAGATGACAACCCAATCTAGAACTTAATATGAATGGTGTACCACAAAATTTGCAATAACAATGTTAGTAACAAATGTAACATAAAATCAACATAAGCTATGCAAATATGGCTTCACTTGAACAATGAACAAGGTGATGAACTAATGCAACATTTCGATCACAATAACAACCTGAATTAAGATAAATGTCAATTTAAATGGAATAACAAATCAAAAAATATCATTTTGAACGGCATGACAAATCAATTTTTAAAAAGTATCTAAGATAACAAAACAACTTTAAAATGAGTCATTTTGAAGGGTATGGCTACCCAATTTAAAAGGCATCAATTTATTTTGAGATAACAAATTAATTTATTTTAAAAAAGATGTCATTTTGAAAGGTATGACGACCTAAATTTAAAATGAATGTCATTTTGAAGGGTATGACGACCCAAAAATACAACTTCAACAATGAAACAGTCCACAAAGCTAATTTGGACAAATATTGAAAAGTGGGTGTCAACCCATTTTTATTTTTTTTGAATTATGAAACATATTTTAACTTGGTTAGCATCAACAATAGTATTGTGCAAAAATTTCTCACAATTCTTTCTCATTCAACTGAGATTGACTTCGAGGTAATTCCTATGGATTCAAGTGATACCTCAAATGTACTCAAGTAACGACAAGATTTGTTCATCTTGCTTCAAATAAAGGTTTTGAACTAGACCTAACATCGTGTTTCAAGTGCCCTCACCATAAAGAAAGTTCAATTTGCGCACATTTAAAGTGTTTTGATTTGAGGGCATTTAGCAAAATTCACTCACGCTCAGAAAAATGTTCAACGCATGCAATTGTGATACCATAGACTTGGCCTTCATGTAAATCTCTACTAATGTGAGAACATTTGAAATGGAATCATGGAGGGCTTGTTATTGGTTTGTAACGTTTGGGTGTCACGTTCCGACACGATGTTATTGCATCGGGTGTTACGTTCCGACACGGCGTTATTGGATCGGATGTCACGTTTCGACACGGTGTTATTGAATCGGGTGTCATGTTCCGACACAGTGTGATTGGATTGGGTGTCACGTTATAACACGGTGTTATTGGATCAGGTTTCCCGTTTTGACACGCTATTATTAGATCAGGTGTCACGTTTCGACACGCTATTATTGAATCGGGTGTCACGTTCCGACACGATGTTATTAGATCAGGTGTCACGTTCCGACACGGTGTTATTAGATCTGATGTCACGTTCCGACACGGTGTGAATGGATCAGGTGTCACGTTCTGACACGACGTTATTGGTTCGGGTGTCACGTTCCGACACAGTATTATTAGATCGGGTGTTATGTTTCGACATGATGTTATTGGATCGGGTGTCACGTTTCGACACAATGTTATTGGATCAGGTGTCACATTCCGACACGGTGTGATTGGATCGGGTGTCACGTTTCGACACGGTAATATTAAAGGAAAACATATTAAATTAACTTAATGTACTCAATCTCAAATAACACATTTTCCAAAAGAGCGTGGTGTGGAGGCCTGAGTCCTCATATGTATTCTTGATATTATGGACTGATTGTGTACTTGCTTCGGTGTTGTTGTCACTTGATCATGTTGCTCATTGCTTGTCACCTGCTAAGTGCTATAGTTAATTTCATGATTGTAACCTTATGCATATTAGTTACTATTTTGAGTAGGCTGATGATATCTACTCAGTACATGTTTCCCTGTACTGATCCCTACTTGTATTGTCCTTCATTTTCCTTTTGTGGAGTGCAGTGAGTGTACCAGCAAATTCGACTCGCCTTCAGTTCTAGCCATTCTCCAGCACATCAGGTTCCAGGGTGAGCTATTCATTCTAGCTCGTGTTAGATTCTCTCGGTTATGGCATGATGTCCATAGTTTTCGGACACAAACTAGTTTGTTGATCTATTTTAGTGTATTTGATACTCTTAGACTTAGTATTTAGAGATAAGATGTCCTTGATGTGATGACTTTCAGGTTTTGGGGATAACATGTAATAGACTCTAGAGGTTTCTTTTATTGTTTACTTTAATAAGTTTTGAGCTTCCGTATTATAGTTGTATTTTGTTGTTGAACAATTAATATAAGTTGGGGTTTGGATTCATTGGTTCGCCCACCTAGAAGAGTAAGTGTGGGTGCCACTCATGACTTGTTTGGGTCATGACAAAACTCCTCTTTACTTTCTCAGAAAATCGATTTAAGATAATTGTTCGGTTAAAAAGATTCTCAATAATAACTCAATGACTACTCAAATAATAGGGTTCATGCTGAAAATTAGACATGAACAATCAACTCAAAAATCTTAATGCATAATATGTAGCAACTCAAAATTTAGGAATAACAACTCGAAATTCAACGACAAAACTCATCTCAAGAACTATCAAAACTATGAATGTAACCTTAGATTATTCTTTACTGATAGAGAGTAGATGTGGGGCGTGAGGACAAAACTCGATCCATCACTATGATAGCCTTACATACCTGGGAAGAACGAAGTTCTTGGTGAAATCGGAAGAACGATTGAAAACCCTCGCGTTTCTCCTCTTGAATCCTTGCTCTAAGTCGTTGAAGTGTTAAAGAACGTAAAATAATATTATAACACCGCTTAGACCCTTAATTAGGTGAAAAAGGTCGTGGGTTAGGTTTAGAAGGGGTGGGAAAAGACTAAAATACCCCTCTTTAACGAAAAACCTTCTACGGATCCATCTACGGTTTGTGGTTTGTTCTACGGACCGTAGATCACATCCGTGGAATTCATATTGATTTTTTTGGCTCAAAACTTTAGCCTATGGGGTCCAATCTATGACCCGTTGAAGTTTCTACGGACTGTAGATCCAATCCGTAGACTAAATACTAAATTTCAGGCTCAAAAGTCCATTTACGGGTCCAATCTACGGCCCGTAGGAAAGGAACCCCAAAAATTGAGTCTCTGAACTTTTTTTACGACATGCCAGTACGGGTCGTAGTTGTTAGGCAAAGCTATAATTGTATAGTAAGTAGAAAATATATTATTTCTTAGAATATGACAGATTTACATAATACACATTTATAACAATATATACTCCTTCCTAGAATAGGACTCTAACCCCAAAATTATGTAGCTATAAGTATTTGTTTTCTACTGTACCATTGATGAACAGAGAAGAATACTATTCAGAAAATCTTATATCTTTCTAGCATGGTATCAAGAGCCCTCGCTTAATTTTTTTTCCCTGCTCTTTGTTTTCTCTACACAGTTACCTTCATGTGTTCCCTCTGGTCTCTTTGTTTTCTCTGCACAGGTATCTGTACCTTTTTTGGTTCTTTCTTTTCTGTTGTATTTTGTCTACTCAATGAATTCACATTCATCCTCGCACGATTTGCTCTCCACAAAATTGGATGGTTCCATTTTTTCTCTAGGGAATTCCACTTTGGAATATTTGTTCAAGGAAAGGGCCTTTTTGGGTGGTTAGATGGTTTTTTGAATTCGGTACATGTTGATATTGCTATGGGACTTCGACCATTTAATTTTGCTTCAGAGATGTGGCTCCACCTGCGTAATGTCTACCAACAAAGCAATTTTGCACGAGAGTTTGAAGTGGAACGCAGCATTGCCGAATATACACAGGGGGACAAAAATGTTCGCTCCTTTTACGCTGTCTTACAAATGCTCTGGTCAGAACAAGATCAAATTTCTGGACGAAATATGTCTACGACAGGGCTCAAGGAGATGTTGACAGAACGACAAAAGACAAGGAAGGTGCAGTTCTTGATGAAACTCCGGCCTGAATTTGAGACAATTCGTGGCAGTTTGTTGGACAGAGAAGTCACACCTGCTCTTGATGTTGTTTTGGCAGCCGTCTTGAGTGAAGAGACCAGGCTTGGAACTCAGGCTACCATGGAATCTATGCCATTACCCACTGTTGCATTACTTGCACAAAAATCAAATGTCGTTGCTTCAGCAGGAAATACTAAGAGAAGTATCCAGTGCTATGAATGTCACGACTTTGATCACATAACAGTCAGTTGTCCTAAGAAGAAAAAGTTTTGTGCTTATTGCAAGATTATTGGCCATCATATTTCGAACTGTCGTCGTCGTCCAAATCATTGCGGCCTGCTCAGCAAGCATACCAAACGGACTTCACTAAACTATCTGGTTCCTTCCCTGCTAGACATTATCTTGAAAGGCTGATCCGAGATTCTATAGCAGCTGCCCTTCCCGGAGCCATCTCAAGTGCACTCTCGGCATCCTCAGGTACAAGTAATTTTGTTAAATCTACTTCGCATCTAGATTCAGGTGCTTCTAATCATATGACCGGAGATTTGTCCCAATTTTCTTCTTTGGATGATGATGTTTCTAAACATGTTATTCATACGGGAAACGGGCATACATTACCCGCTTCGGGTATTGGTTCTGTTGGAAATCTGTCTAATGTTCTTTATGTACCAAATTTAAAGGCTAATTTGGTTTCGGTAGGTAAGCTAGTTGATCAAAATTGTGTTGTAAAATTCTCGCCCAATGATTGTGTTGTTCAGAATCTGAAAATCGGGATGACCATGGCCAAGGGGCGCAGAGTTGACAGAATGTTTCTTCTAGAGTCAGTTCATCGTCATTTGCATCACTGTCTTCTTTCAGTTTCTGCCGCGGATGTTACTCGCTTGAATAAGTTGCTCACTCTTTGGCATAATAGAATGGGTCATCCCCATTCCTCTCGGCTTCAACACATGCTCAAATCATGTCTTCCAGAAACACATGGCATTCATTCTAGTCTCCCTCTGACATGCTCTAATTGTGCCGATTCGAAAAGTCAAAAGCTCTCTTTTCCATCCAGTTCATCTTCTCATGAAGATATGTTTGATTTGGTGCATAGTGATGTTTAGGGTCATTCTCCTGTTTTTTCAAGAATAGGATATAAGTACTTTGTGTTATTTATTGATCATGTATCTAGATACACATGGGTGTTTTTTATTCGCAATAAATCTGAGGTTCCGACTCTTATTATGAATTTTGTTGAGTATGTTTATACACAATTTCATAAAACTATAAAAATATTTCATTCTGATTCTGGAGGAGAGTACACTAAGATTAATCTTGTTGAGTTTTTCAAAAACAAAGGAATTCTTTCCCAACACACTTGTCCTCATACTCCAGAACAAAATGGAGTCGTAGAAAGGAAGAATCGACATGTTTTAGAAACTATATTGGCTTTGTTGGGTACATTTAATATGCCTAAGAGTTTCTGGTCTCATGCAGTACATACTTCTGTCTATTTGATTAATAGAAAAACTTCCTCAGTCATTGCCAACGAGACACCGTACTTCAAATTATTTCATAAGAAGCCTGATTATTCCCACTTGTGAGTTTTTGGTTGTGTTTGCTTTGTCCATTTTCCAGCACATGAACGACAAAAGCTTTAGGCAAAGGCAGCACAATGTATTTTTGTGGGCTACAACGACACACAAAATGAGTATCTCTGTTATGATAAATCTCGTCGTCAGCTTCGTGTATCCAGACATGTTTTTTTTTTAGGGTCAATTTTCTTTCAAACACAATTCTAAACATGCTTCAAAATCTGTTTCTTTTTTGTACAAGTTTGATGATGATGTGGTAGCTACTGATCCTCCGAAGCAGCCCATGAATTATGATCACGATGATCTCCAGCCCTCCTCTCCTTCGGATATTGACTCTACATCCTCATCCTCATCTTCAGAAGAGGAATCATCTCATCTAGTTACTCCCCCATGTCGATCTAGTAGGACAGACCGCCATGCTCCTGAACGGCTCGGTTACTCTCCAGGGAAATTTGGTAAGTCTTATGCCATGCATACCACACTACATTATGTTGATGTCCCGACATCTTACTCTCAGGCTTCTACACAAACTTGTTGGAAAGAGGCAATGTCGGAAGAGCTTCGTGCATTGAATGAAAATTCTACTTGGGACTTTGTGGATAAACCAACAGATGGAGTTCTTATTGGAAGTAAGTGGGTGTATTCCATTAAACTTAAGGCAAATGGTACAATTGATCGCTACAAAGCTCGGTTGGTTGCTCAAGGGTACAAACAGGAGTATGGGGTAGATTATGAGGAGACTTTTGTACCTGTTGCTAAGATGACAACGGTACATACATTATTGGCTGTAGCTTCAGTGAGAGGCTGGACCTTACATCAGATGGATGTGAAAAACACATTTCTTCATGACGACCTTGACGAAGTTGTGTTTATGAAACCACCACCTGGATGTGTTCTGCCAAGACCAAATGTTGTTTGCCATCTTCGAATATCTCTTTATGGTTTAAAACAGGTTCCCCGAGCTTGGTTTGATAAATTTTGAACCACGATTCAAACTACGGGCTTCTCTCAGAGTTCTTCAGATCATTCCTTGTTTCTCTGTACT
The DNA here is from genome assembly GCA_018342035.1 of Solanum appendiculatum. NCBI lineage: Eukaryota > Viridiplantae > Streptophyta > Magnoliopsida > Solanales > Solanaceae > Solanum > Solanum appendiculatum. The sequence continues at coordinate 835,371 of JAGDQO010000782.1, forward strand.
TCTCCAGTAGGTATCACAATACTTCTCATCTATGTTGATGATAGCATTATCACAGGAAATGATCCAGAGAATATTACTAAGTTGAAAGAATTTTTGCATACCTCATTTAAAATGAAGGACTTGGGACGATTCACCTACTTTTTTGGACTTAAGGTTCTATACTTGCCTACATGGATCATGCTTACACAACAAACGTATGCAAGTTATCTTGTCGCAAGGGTTGGCCTTACTGATGACAAGGTTGTGTACACCCCGATGGAGATTAATACTAAATACAAGGAGGTTGATGGAGAACCATTCAATGATCCAACATTGTATCGGCAGTTGGTGGGATCATTAGTTTATCTCACTATGACAAGGCCAGACATCTCATATGTGGTACATGTTCTAAGTCAGTTTGTGGCTAATCCATACCGTATACATCACACTGCATTACTTCGTGTCATTCGGTATGTTCGTGATTCTATGAGTCAATGTGTTCTTTTCCGTTCTGATTCTTCTATACATCTTGAAGGATATAGTGATGCAGATTGGGCTGGTTGTCCCGATTCTCGTCGCTCTATTACTGGTTGGTGCATGTTTCTTGGCACATCCTTGATATCTTGGAAATACAAGAAACAATCCCATACGTCTAAATCATCTACGGAGGCCGAGTATCGTGCTATGTTGGCAACAAGTTTAGAAATTGTTTGGCTACAACAGTTATTATCTGATTTTGGTGTTGCTATTGCATCTCCTACAGTGTTGCATGTTGATAACACTAGTGCGATTAAAATAGCCACAAACCCGGTGCAACACAAAAACACAAAGCATATAGAGGTGGACTGCCATTACATTCGAGAATTGGTTACCGGTCGTCTCATCACTCTACAACACATTTCTTCTCATGATCAACTTGCCGATTTGTTTGCAAAGGCCATGACACGAGCACGACATAAGTATCTTATCTCCAAATTGCTACTCTGTGATCACCGGTATCAATTTGAGAGGGGATGTTAGGCAAAGCTATAATTGTATACTAATCAGAAAATATATTATTTCTTAGATTATGACAGATTTACAGAATACACATTTATAACAATATATACTCCTTCCTAGAATAGGACTCTAACCCCAAGATTGTGTAGCTATAAGTATTTGTTTTCTACTGTACCATTGATGAACAGAGAAGAATACTATTCAGAAAATCTTATATCTTTCTAGCAGTAGTTCCATCTACGGCCCGTACATTGGATCCGTAGTTCAGAGACTCAGAAAACTCTGATATGACAGTCTCTGGTAAAATGGCCATAACTTTTTACTTCGAGCACGAAAAAAGGCAACTTGGTGGCGTTGGAAACCTTTAATTTGATAGGTCATGGGCCACCGAATTCATTATGTGCTAGGAGATATGATCATTTGAAGTTGACCTAAGTAGAATCTTATGTCAAAACTTAATCGATAATGAAGCTTTCAACTCAACTTTGTGCTAGGGGGTTCTTGTGACCTTAAGTCATATCCAAATCCATTCGAACACCAAGACATGACCTTTACACATATGAGCAATTTAAGAATCACCCGATATGATTTTTACACGCAATTAAAGAATGGTTCGGGCCTTATCTTAGAAATTTTCGGGGTGTTACATAAATTTTGTCGCTTTCAAAATTCAAGACAGAAATAATAATTATTTTCAACTATACTTTATATTAAAGAATCATTTCTTATTAATAATGCTCAATTTAGAAGAAATATCTAATAAATAAGGATAACTCAATAAACTATATCTTCTGTTTTTTTAATGAACTTGAAATAAGCTAAAACAATATGATTAAAAAAATAGTTGCCATCCCAATTTAAAAAGTTCTTTTATTTTCTTGACTCATAAAAAAAATGTTTTTTTGTTGACATGTATGTGTTTGTCATCTAATAAGTGGATTTTAATTTCCTTTTAAGTGGGAATAGATATCCAATGATTTTTGATAATGTTATGTGTAACCTCTTAGGCATATCTGGTTAAATTACCGCAAATGAAAAAAATTTGAAATGGAATATTTTGTCAAAAAATTTCTTTGTTATTGTCCCTAACGACTATTTGAAAAAAGAAATAATAAATTGTGGGAAGTGAGTGAATTTAAAGAGAATAATTATATTCTTGATTTTATCTATAACTAAGTAAGGAAGGGGAAAATGATTATATAAGAAATAGTAATTTTTTTAGTGGAGTTCTCAAATCATGCTTAAGTGAATATTAATTCATCATAATCACAGACAAAACATCATAATAAAGTAATTTTTTCTAGTGGAGTTCTCAAATCATGCTTAATTAAGTGAATATTAATTTATAGATGTATTGCAATCAATATATCTTAACAAACTCAAGTCTTGCAATGATGTAAAACATGACTATACTTTCTTAACTATTTCAGTCACCAATTACTCCCTCCCGTTCATTTTAGTTGATATGTTTATTAAAAATAATTGATTTAAAATGATTGTTATTTTAGAAAATCAAAATATAATTGATTATTCTTTTCTATCTTTAGCTTTACTCGGTGGAAAATGATTAATTAATATGATGAAAAAAGAGAGAAGATTAAATTGAGATAAGATAAATAAGGATAATAATCAATTATTATTTTTATTTAATGTTTTCTTAAAAAATGTGTAAAAAAATATGACAAGTAAAAAGTCACTATTTCCGTTGAAATTTCACTTCCACATATAATTTGATCGAATTGGAGAGAAAATAAAAAGTAATAATGATTTTACACAAAAAAAAAATAAGTGGAAACTTCTATTATTTAAGTGAGAATCCATTTTTTATTATGCATTTTTCGAATGAGTTGATTCAATAGAAAAATCATATTTTATAGAATAAATTTCTCATTGATTTGCAGTGAAAAAAATCTCTATTTTTACTAATTATTTTAAAAGCTTTCAATTTTCTTTTTTCTCTCTTGATGAATCAAACCCACTATCTTTTGAGTTTAAAGGCAAAGAAATTAACACTTGAGCAACCCTTTGTCTACCAACTCATAGACCTTATCACATTGGAAAAGCAAATTCGTGTGCATCGACTCAAACTTAGTTGACAAGATGGGCAACAAACAATTAGTCTTTTTCCCCTTCAAATTCACGTCAATAAGTCCACTTACAGGATAAAATCCTTTTTACAAAAAAGATGTACATTTTCAAGCGCGAAATAAGACCTCTGGTTAAGAATTAAAAACAAATCCAACCATGGCACCATATTCTTCGATAATAACAGTAATTACATCAACTACAATTGGTCAAGCTTTTCGTTTTCACGATGATCAGGAGGAGAATTCCGGCAAACGGGGCAGGTAGACTTCATCTTCAACCACTCATCAACACACTGGACATGGAAGCAGTGTTGGCACATAGGTATGAGCCTGATTGACTCTCCAGCACTGTACTCAACTAGGCATATTGGGCAAGTCAGTGCATTAAGCCCCGGAAATCGTAGACTTTCACCAAGGACTACCTACAAAGGCGAATTCAAAATTTAAAATTATCGAATTCAAATTGAGTATGATCTTATTGTATTTTTACCTTTTTTTTTTCCTTCTTATGTATACACTATTAAAAATATATATGGAGGAACATAAATGGGATCTCAAGAAAGAAAATTCAACTTAGAAGAGATAGGAGAACAACAATAACATACTTAGTGAAATTTTATAAGTAATGTGGAAGATGGTGTATACGCAAGTCTTACTAGCTACTAGCTTTTTTCGATAGACACTTAGTTCAAGTGCAACAAATCAAGTATAAAGAAGAAGAAAATAGTGAAGAAAACGTAACAACTAAGAAGAGAAGTAGTGCAAGCATATAAGAAAGGAGTAAGAACAACAAAAAAATAGGGCACTAATAAAAACACAATAAACAAATGATGATAGTCGATAGATATCAAAAAGCAAGAACTATAAGAATACAATTAGTGCAATGACAAATACCAACAAGCCTAAAACCCTCGAAAAGCAAGGCAACACTCCACTATCTACTAACCTTCTAAACTAATACACAACCTCCACACCCTCCTACTAAGGTCATGTCCTCGGTAATCTGAAGTTGCGCCATATCTTATCTAATCACCTCTCCTCAATGCCCCTTCGACCTATCTCTACCTCTCCCCGTGCCTACTATATCCAACCTCCCGCACCTCCTTATTGAGGCGTCTGCACATATCCTCTTCACATGTTCAAACCATCTCAATATCCTTTTCCTCATCTTATCCACCACAGAGACCACTCCTACCTTGTCCAGGATAAGCTCATTATTATTCTTATTGCTCCTACCACCTAATTCCTATGTCATACACATTATTTCAAATAAAAAACAATAATTTAAAATAAACTTACAAGAACCCGTTCTAAATCCTCCTTCTGATTACCTTTTGGTACGATTGAATCGTGCGATCATCAAGGCCCGAAGTAGGTAGAGTTACTATCACGGAGGATTCCCGAGGCAACGTGGATGTTGCCTCGAGAACATGGAGCCGACGCCGGCGAATGGCATCGAGATGCAATCGACAAGCTATACATATTAAACAGAGGAGGGATGGGACAAGTAGAGAAATTGTAACCATTAGGACTAAAACAATTGTTTCACGAGAAGACATTCTTGTGAAAACAAAACTCGAGAAAAGTTGTCAATTGCCAATTTTATTTGTGGAGATGACAACGAAACTAGAGAGAAAAGTTGCCGATGCCAATTAATAACAAGATTTCCTAAATTGCTACTCCCTCCGTCTCAAATTAATCATATTTTTATTGTTAAAAGTCAATTTGACTTATTAATTCAATATTCTATAGTAATTAAAATTTACACATTTAAAAATATATGTGATAAGTATTACCAGTTGGCAACTTTTGTCATATTAAGTTGATGAAAACTAGTCTTTCTAAAATGTTAGTCAAATTTCATATAATTTGACTTTTAAAAAGTGAAACATGACAACTAATATAAGGCGGAGAGAGTACTAGTAACTATGTACTTGGTCAATTTGTGTTATTGTCGTCTACTGGGTAGTTGACATTATAATTTACTTTATTTATTCCTAATTATTGTATGAAGGCATGCTATTATATATCATCATAATATCTACTAATTAATTAAGTTGACATTATGTTTTAATATATTTCCTTTGTACTGAAGTCATAATATGATCATCGTCATACATAACATTTTGAGCCAACTCAATCCTGTTCAGCATAGTTTTTTTCTAATAAATGAAAGTTATTCTTTGCTAATTGCTTACGCTTTTAGATAAGGTGACCATACAATTCAATATTACATATCGAAGTTTACCTTTTTTTTTTCCTTAACTTTCTGCCTTAATTTTTAAATCTCGCACATACTATTTATTTAACACGAACAGGAAACTAATTTAATGAAATTGAGTTTTCACCACAAAAGTTCTTTATTAAATTCCTTTTGTTCATCATTTTCCATAATTGATTAAGAATTTTGTGAAGTCACTAATTTGAAGAAATAGAGGAGCCACTGTCCCTTCTGATTCATGAAAGCTAAGTTCCTTTAATTTTATTTTTAGTACTCAAATGCAGCGTTACATGATACTCCCTTCGCCCCATATTAGTTGATCACTTTTTATTTTATACGATGCTTAAGAAATCATAAATAAGAAGACAATTTTACTAATTCAGCCCTTTGAACTAGTGAGCTCACATAGGTAACATATGATACAATACAACAAATAAAGGATTTTTGTGGAAATTATTTAGCAACAATGATTAATATAATTATCGTCATATTATATTTAGTGACAATAATATAATATGAGTAATTTATAACCAACATTTTATATAAGTGTCGTCAATGAATTTGACGATTCTGAATACAATGACATTAACTCAATTACCGTTTAATATTTTTGTAAGAAAAATTTATTGCCCACTAATTATCTCTTTTGTTGTACGTAGTAATTATACGATGCTATGATGTATTAGTGCTAGTTCACAATTTGATGAACAGTATGATGATATCCCCTCTGTCTTAAATTATTTATCTTATTTTTCTTTTACACACTCCTTAAGAAAACATTAATTAGATGAGGGTGTTAATTTGACTGCTACTCTTATTTGTGTCTTAAGATAAATAGTAATATATAATTGTTTATATAATATATAATTATATATCAAAGATATATAATCATGTATAAATAATATATAACCATATATAAATAGTGTATAACCAATTAACCATGTTATAGCCACTAGTGATTCATGTATGTAATAAATTAAACACTATTTATTTATTATTTAATTTCCTTTTTAGGGTATAATGGAACAGAAGGGAATATATAATTAAGTGGCTTAATTTGTTTGTGTTAGGAATAAGATCACATTATTATACTAAAAAGTCCACAAACAAGCACGGATTACTCCCTCCGTTCAATAATAATTGTCCACTATACTAAAAATAGTTGTCTAATAATACTTGTCCAATTTAAAAAATCAAGAGATAATTTACTTTTTGTGTCTATTTTACCCTTGCTATTAAATACTATTTATCATCTAACACATTTCTCAAAGCATTAAATTTAATAAACTCAAAGGATAATGTAGTAATATTACCCCTATTATTTATTATTTCTTAAGGGGTGTGCTAAGTCAATAGTGGACAATTATTGTCGGACAGAGGGAGTAATTAATTAAAGGCGGAAGAGACGTGGAAAATCTATAATCCATGTGAAAGAGAATTGTACATTATCAGTAGTTATTTATAATCCATATCTTTGTCCAAATTTCATGTCGCACATTTTCATGGGATACGAAAAAGAGAGTTTTGCATGAATTTCAATTTAAATAATTTGATATAAATATTCGATTTTTTTTTAAAAAAAATTTCCTTTCATTATGTAATGAAATTCTGAAGCAGTACAATTAATGTTGCTGTATTTCTTCACCACTTCGACGTAGTAGTGTCATTCACCACTTGCCTTTTTTTTTCTTCTCCCAATACGCATGAATTCGAGTTGTTACCTAGGTTCGTGATAAAAAACTTATAAATTTTTAAATATATCATGATTAATAAAAAAAATCTTTTAAATAAAATCTATTTCATATAATAATAATTTCTTAATATAGCTAAATTTACTATCCCTTTTACCGATATCAAGGGAAAGCATTAAAAATTAAATCAATAGGGCACTGTTCTCCACCTGGACTACTCTTGTGTATTATGATCCTTCTAGTGAGAGCTTGTGAACATCACAATGACCGCAAGCTAGCATTCTCTAGCTTCTATTTTCGGGGTATGTAGATTCATCCGTCTTTGTTTTCCTCTTCATAGGTTTGTATCAACTAAGTCTTTTTCACTATCTCGGCTAAAATATTAATAATTTATAAAATTCCTATAAAAATAATACATACACAACTTATAGTAATTAAGTAAATATTTTTTTTTCATAAATATATATACAAAAATATATTTTTATCAAATTTTAATATTATCGAATCATGGACGATATTACGAACGATAAAACTCTTAAAATTAAATTTATAAGCCTTCAACATGGAACAAAGAGCAATCATACATATCCGGTGTAACAAAATATATATATATATATATATATATATATATATATATATATAAAATCTTATCTTATGTATATAAAATCTAATCTTATATATTATTATATATAACAAAAATGATGTAGAGACTTATAAAATAGAGCCAATGAAATCTAGATCTAGCCTATATATATATATATATATATCTTATCTTATGTATATGAAATCTAATCTTATATTATTATATATAACAAAAAAGATGTAGAGACTTATAAAATAGAGCCAATGAAATCTAGATCTAGCCACCGCAATACTTTCACATAGACAAAAAAGCTCACGGGGAGACTAGATCATCAACAGTTTCAAGCACATAAAGGTCCATTTTGTGTAAGTTCTTTTATGAACATGTCATTCCTTGCTTTCTCTAATGTTAATGTGATGTTTCTAGTCAAAATCTAGTTGTTTTTTCGTTGGCCCGTTTGGACATGCGATATAGAATTATGTGTTGTTATTAAATTGATTTGTTTGAACATGTAATTTAAATTTTTAATTTGTATTTTTTTCTCTAGAATCTCAAAAGTTGTGAAAACTATTTAAAGAATTTCAGTTCTTATACAATTTAATCAAATAAGTAAAAATTATAGTTTATAAACAAGATATCTTAATATCCTATAAGATGACACATTGATAAATCACATATATTAATATTTCTTTTATAAATAAATGTTTGTGATTAAATTTTTTTAAATAGACATAATTTTATAAAGATCAACTAGCTAGTCAACAGTAGCAAGTAATAATTAATTATTCTTTAATATAGTCCTTTTGGTACAAATAATTTCTTCACGCCGAACATGAGTCAAGTTTTACATTTAAAAAAAAATTAAAATCTCAAATAATATTTTTTTGGAAAATTTAAAATTTAATTTGAAGTCATGATCTCATATCATATATCTAAACATTGATTTAAAACCATGGGATGAGAATTACCTTAATGGGAACAAGTGAGGATTTTAACACAAAAAGGCTATAAGTTAGTTGAATTAATTTTAGTAATTAACAATAAAGTTGAAAAACGTTGCAATCAATAAATCATCTTAATAAAATTCAATTACCACATTGAAAGTCGAATTAATTAGAGTGGATATATTTTAAGTACATTAGACAGGGGCGTATCTAGATAGGGGTCATCGGATTCACGTTAATTTATGCTCTTCTTCCTAAATTATATATATTTTAAGTTTATTTATTTATTTCTTCCTAAACTAAATCTTCCTATACGTATATATATATATATATATATATATATATATATATATATATATTTATTTATTTATTTATTTTAAAATACTTAAACATAAATGTCTCGAAGTGTATCTATAGTTGGACCTATAATTTTAAAAGTTAAATAGGTTTAATGATAAGAACGTAAAGGTCAATTAGGTCAAATTTATATCTTAGATTCACGGTTTCATAATAATGCATCTATTCTCTTGAAATTCTAAATACACCTCTGAGTCGTTAGATGCTTTGTTTAGACTTCCGGGGAATTGAAAACAATCCACAAATGCCTCAAAAAGCTCGAGATATAAATCAAAATTAGCAATAAGATTAAAAAGTATTGCTATCAGGGGTGGACGTTCGATTTTCAATTCGATTTTATCAAACTTCGGTTCGCTTCTTTGGTTTTTAATTTTAAAAAAGTGTGCACCGAATATTGAACCAAATTAATTCGGTTCGGTGTTTTTAAAACAGTTTTTTGATGCAATCAAATGAAAAATAAAATGAGGCCAAAATCAAAGTATAAGACACTTAAAAAATTTTAAAACCATATTAAGTGATGATATATGAGTCTCACCATGGAACACTTATTGTGCTTAAAAAAAATTATATTTGTCTTTATCAAGAACATTATGCCTCCATTTAACTACTGTTCGAGGAAAACAAAGATCAAGACAGATTCCTTTGTACACAACCTACATCAGCAAAATTACATTCGAGTTCCTCTTGAGAATTAATAGTATTTTGAAGTTAATTATTTGAATTGTAAATCTATTGGTACTTTGATTTGTTCATGAATGATTCAATTATTAGTTGACTTTTATTTTTTGGTAGAGAAATGCGTATATATATACACTCAAAGTTGAAGGACATATTCATGTATTACGTCTTTTCACATTCTCTTTATTATTCATAATTATAAGACAAACCTATTGATCTCTTTTTTGTTAACCAAACAGCAATGGCTTCAATTATTGAGCAATGTCAAGTTGCGCCACCTTCATGCGCCACAGATAAGTTGACACTCCCTCTAACCTATTTTGTTATTGTGTGGTTATATAACCAACATGTACCTCGAATTCTATACTATAAGCTCCCCATTGACAAAAATAGTTTTGTCCAAAACATTATTCCTAGTCTCAAACATTCACTCTCCCTCACTCTCAAACACTATCTACCCCTAGCTGGTAACTTTGTTTGTCCATGGAATTCGAGCGATTATCCTGAACTGCGTTATGTGAAGGGAGATTCTGTATCTGTTACTTTTTCTGAAAGTGACATGAATTTCGATTATCTTGTTAGTAATGATCATCCACGTAATGCTAAGGATATTTATCACTTTGTTCCTCAATTGACGGAACCTAAGGATGTATCGGGGGTTCAATTTGCACCGGTTTTAGCTATTCAGGTGACACTTTTTCCGAATCGTGGCATATCTATTTGTTTCATTAACCATCATATCGTTGGTGACGGATCTACTATAGTAGGGTTCATAAAGTCATGGGCATTGCTCAACAAATACGGTGGAAGTGATCATGATGAGTTTCTGATTCCGTTTTATGATCGATCTATTGTCAAAGAGCCTTATGGACTAAGGGGTTTAGTATGGGATGAAATGAAAAAACATAGAATTGCGGGTATGAGTGACATGATTTTGACACCTCCTGATAACATAGTTCGAGGTACTTTTATTATAACACGAAATGTCATTGAAAAGCTCAAGAGTTTAATATCGTCTAGACGATCCAGCCTGACTCATGTAACATCATACACCGTAACATGTGGTTATCTATGGACTTGCATGATAGAATCAGAGGACGCGATTGGGGTTACTGATATAATAATAGACGACAATGTAATGGAATATTTCTCATGTACAGTTGATTACAGAGCGCGATTCGATCCTCCACTTCCTTCATCTTACTTCGGGAATTGTGTCGTCTGGTACATTGCAAGAACAAGGCATGTTGATTTAGTTGGAAATGAAGGCTTTATAATAGCAGCAGAATCAATTGGAGAAACTATTCATAAAAGGATCAAGGATAAAGAATACGTGTTGAGTGGTGAGTGGTTGAAAGAAGATGACAAGGGAGAAAATCGCCGGTTTAGATCTCTTTCAGTTGCTGGATCGCCAAAGTTTGATTTATACGCGACTGATTTTGGCTGGGGAAGGCCAGAAAAATGGGAATTTGTTTCTCTCGAAAGTGGTATATTGATGTCTCTTATTAAGTCGAAGGACTCGAATGGAGATTTGGAAATTGGTTTGTCTTTGCCTAAAACTCGAATGAATGCTTTTGCTACTATATTTTCTCACGGGCTAGAGGAAATTAAGGGGTTGATGTAGGTGATGGCGCGTCCTACTTCTTATCTATAGAGGGACGTGACGTTGAAATCCTTTCTATTGGTACTTGTTTGATTTTGTATTGGTGCTTTTCTTTAAATTGCAAGTTGATTTGCATCTGACTCTGTTGTATTTTTATTGAATAATTGTAGTTTGTCCTTGGTGTTTATTGATAAGATGAGGAATGCGGGACTGAGATGGTTTGGGCATGTGCAGTGGAGGGGCGCCGATGCTCTAGTGAGGAGGTGCGAGAGGATGGTGGTAGGGGGTATGCGGAGGGGTAGGGGTAGGCTGACAATGTATTGGAGAGAGGTGATTAAATAGGACATGCATGGTGTCTTATTTAACAACTCTGATGAGTAGCAGGGAAAATTACACACTGATCATTTCATACAGCTTTCCATTTAATCTCCACAAACAACCAATCTTCACTCTTAAACAAAATTGTCAATACATTTAACCATTCAAGGGTACTAAAGAATGTAAAATACAAAATGGAAAGTTCAATTCTTCCTTGTTCATAATGAAGATTTGACAGCAATAGCAGAGGTGTTTGATCGATAGTCCTGATCAGAATTTACTTTGATCCTTGAAGGCAACGTGGAAAATCTCCTCAGAAGAACATCTCGAACCTAAATTGATCCATGAACATATATTTACGGGGAGTATTCAAATACAATTTTGGCAAAGAGCACTCTAGTCTTGGAAGAAACTTCATCCAAAAATGACTTGACAGGCAAAATCGAACATCAATCTCATACACCCTATTTTCACAAAAATCGGAGAATTCTAGTCAAGGTTATCAGCATAAATAAATGTATATATACAACCAGACATCTCTATAACAACCATGTCTTTAGTGGAACCGATCATGTTATGTTATATATGTTCTCTATAAGAATGTTTCGCTATAGCAACCAAAATATATCAAAACAAACGTTGTTATAGAAAGACTTGATTGTATATTCACTAGCAATTGTAGACATAATGTGTGCTGTTAAACAGAAGAGAGGAGAATAGTATGCTAGGATTATTACCAATTATACTTTTGATATCCTTCTAAATTGAATTCATGGGATACGTTGGAGGACGAGTTGGATCATCCAGCTTCTTCAGCCTCAACAACGTCTCAAGAACAATACACACCAGCATTATCGTACCAAGAAGAAATCCATAACCTATTTTCCAGCCCTCCCCCGCGCCTGCATAATGCATTCCCAGTACTATGTTCACAGCTGCAAAGAAGAGGGCAATCCTCCCCACCCAACCATGATACAAATTCCAACACTTGCGGTATTTGCCATCTCTATCTGGTCGTAGAAAGAATGCTAACACCTGCACGTCTCATGATGAGGAGTGTAATGATCATTTCAAGAATCGTAAACAACAGCTAAATTAGGATCACCTTTGGAATAAGGTTTAAAAAGCTTTTAAGTAATCAATTTTCCGAATTAAGTGACAAACCTGAAGAAGGCTAAGCACAAGAACAAGAATGCCAATGCCTTCATGTGCTGGAATATGAACCTGCATCTTGTTGTGAAGTTGAAGTCCAAGAACCACTCCGGCGAGTCCTAATATGAATCCTATGAATTGAGCAGACACGTGAAAGTAATACCATGATTTTTGGTTCTTTAAGTATCTCGCGAAAATCGCTCCAAAGGGGCAGAATAGTCCCCATCCCAGTATTCCCAATACCCCATGAGTCTTCCTTGAGCTAGTATAATCATTAGGTCCAGCCGAAACATCAAATGAATTACCTGAAGAAAAGAGAAAATTAGCTCAACTAAAGAAGTCAAATGTCCTACAGGCTTTACAGATTGCATTTTAGATAACACAAATTGAAGCTATCACATAAACAATTCATTGCAATTTTCTTTCCTCTTGAAGAAAATTGATTTAAGCTGAGTCTTGGTGTAACTGGTAAAGTTGTTGCCATGTGACCAGGATGTCACTGGTTCGAGTTGTGGAAACAACCTCTTGCCGAAATGTAGGATAAGACTGCATACAATAGACCCTTGTAGTCTAGACCTTCCCCGGGCCAATTCATAGCAGGAGCTTATAAGTGTGCTGGGCTGCCCTCTTGAAGGAAAATGATCAGTTACATCAATCAATAAAAAGTATGTTAACATCTTAGTCTTTTAAGTCCAGGAAGAAGGTAAAATGATCAGTGACATCAATCCTTCTCAGCATGATTGTTTTTTCATGCATATATTATTGGTATAATCATTGGCTAGACAGGTGGATTAAGCAAATTAACAAACACTAAATCCAAAACAATTTTGATTACCTATAACTTTGAATTATTCTTCAACATGTTGTTATTGAGAACGACAAATGATCAAATCGAGTAAGTAGACTAATTAGACGAACAAACCTGAAGAGAAGTCAAACAATATGGTTGTTTTATCATCATGTACAGTAAGGTGGTGGTGATGAGGATATTTGGTTGCAAATGCAAGTAAGATTGGTTGGTTTTTGAGACGATTCGGATACTTCAGCTGGAAGGCCAAGTATATTGTGGCACCTTGAAGATAGATGAGTGGTGGAACGCTTGTCAGTGGCAACTCGCCTTTTTCAGGTTTAATTTTCGATGGTGTTAAGCCTTCAACATAATATTGCCTGATTTTCCCCTGTCCTTCAGGATTCACCCAACCAACCATACAGCTCGAATTGATCATCTTTCCATCTCGCGAGAATCCCATTCCGACCCATCCAGTTGTGTACACAGTTGATAACACAATCGTGACAACATTGTCTTTAGTCTGTGAGTACTGCAACAAGTAATTAAGGCAAGAGTTATTTTGTGCTATCAATTTAGCATGTTAAACTATTAATACCAAAATTAACCTCTGTATTCCAAGTACAGCATCATTTCATTTCCTTTAAATGTTGACATAACCAAACATAAACTGCTACTCTTTACGAAAGTAATTTTAATATAAGAACATACTATTCAAAATTAGCAGATATTGAAAGCTTGATCAAACAGACTAGCGCTGATAGTGTAACATAAATTCCAATCGAAATAATCTAGAACTTACGCGTAGGAGGAAAGAATTCCAAACAGGTTGGCAGACCATATTTTCGAGACCACCATAAGGAGGAGGAAGAAATTGAGCAAGATTTACACCACAAAGCGCTTTTGCATCTTCATCAACAGCCATTACCATCCCTTTACGCCGTGCCAAAGAGACTAACATGATAAACAATGATAACACCAATAATCTTGAAATCATAGCCATATTTTCCTAGAATATCAAAACTTCAAAACAGAGGAAATTTAGACTATAGTGAAGGAAAAAATATTATGGGAAAATGAATAATTGGAAGATGTTTTTAGGTGAATAAAATGTTTTCTTGGAGTTGAAGGATGAGTGATTGAAGATGGTTGGGTGGGGTGGTGGTTGATCATCATCATCATTCTCTTCCATGACAATAATAGAAATTTTGTAAAAACCATTGAAATGTCTTTCATGACATAAACCTTTTAACAGGAATTAGGATTGTAAATGTTTGTTTAACTATATAAAAGTAGTTTGTTGACGTGAAAATGGATCAAACAGGGGATATTTGAGGTGAACTGTCACATGGAGTAAGTTTTTGAAAAATTTAAACTCGGAACAAGTAGAGTTGTCAAAACGGGACAACCCAACTCCCCTCTCCATCCCATACCCCCACATGGACCCCTACCCCAACCCCACCGCCCAAATTTTTTTTTAAAAGAAAAATAAAAAAATTTCACAAAAAAAGGTTAAATTTTTTTCACCCCCGCACTCACTCTACCCCCACCCCACCCACAATTTATTTTTTTAAAAAAAGTTATATACCCCCCGGCACCTCCACCCTACCCTCACCCGAACCCCCCTATACCCAAGGCGGATCCAGGATTTAGAGGTTGGGTGCCACACCGTCCAAATAGGATAAGCGGGTCGATTTGTTAAATTTTAGTCTTCGGTTGGGGTTGTAAATCTTTTCAATTTTGGGCTTCGGATTGAATTATATATCTTTTTGATCAAATGTGCAGATTTTTTTAGCAATATTTTCTTCTAGATATTCTGAAATTAAATATTTCTAAGTAGTTCGATTTTTTTCTAATAAGAATAAGAGACCTTATTTTCTAAAAGTTTGAAAAAGAAGATGAGTTTTCACGATAAAAATCAGAATAAAAAACTGTAGCTTCAACCCAATCATCTTCACTTAAAGCGAACATTAGTGAAATATTAAAATAACTTTTAAATTTTAAAATTTATCTTTTAGAAAAAATTATACCTTCTTTTTGAAGTTTATAATTTACTATTCAAAATATATTCTTATTAATATTTGGGCGATGTTTCAAAATTTAATACTCACTAATATGAAATATGCACGCATATACATAACAGCAAAAACACCACAGCAAGAGATATTTTGTTTTAAAAATAAAGAATTAATTAATGCAAAAAAGAGTTAATTTGGATTAATAAAGAATAACAATTTAAAAAGAATTGAAAAAAACGAGACAAAAACTGAAAAAGAAAGCGTGCATCAAGAAAAACATGAGGGAACCAAGTTTCGAACCCTCAAAACCCTTAGGAGCATAGATAGCTTTGACCTTTGCCAGTTGCACCATTCATCGTTCTATAACTGCGGGTGCCAAGCTTAATATATAACTATTTAATATTTCTCTGTCTATATATACATACCTATGTATATAGAGTTTCAACCGCCGTCGCTGGGTGACATGGCACCCCCACCGCTGTACATAGATCTGCCCCTGCCCTTACCCCAACCCCACTTACAAAAAATAAAAAAAATTCAAAAAAAAAGTTAAATTTTTTTTACCCCTCCACCCTACCCCACCTTACCCACAATTTTTTTAAAAAAAAATAAGTTAATTTTTTTTCACCCCGCACCTCCACCCTAAGCCCTGCACCTCCGCCCTAAGCCCCCAAATGTTCTTTTTTTTAAAATTAATAAATAAATATTTTTTAATGCAATCAAGGATTTTTATTATGAGTGGGTGATCTATGGATCTATAGAGTTGAAAAGATTTTGTATAATTAAAAATTGAAGATTGCAGTAAATAACTACGAATGTAAAGCTGTATTGATTAAAGTACTAAGTTAATTGCGTGCTGACAATGGGTTGTGTTGCTCGTCGATTTACATGCAATTATAAATATTTAGGCTCTAGATGCATACTCAGTCCTGAATCATTAATTAAGTTTTCCCAAGAGTTGAACGCTTTATATCCATATGATGTTCTCACAATTATATGAGTTACATTATTTAAATAAGAGCGGTGATCTAAGGTATATTTTCGCATTCAAACATCATATTTTACTCATATTTTAGCTGAGTTCTAAGTATAATATTATGAATATCCTTGTGTTTATTGAATTCATGCTGTGATGAGATAAAAATATGATTATAATATAATGCTTTCAGGTCAAAAACAGCTAGAAAAGACCCAAAAGATGAATTAAAACGAAAAATGAAGTGTCCCAGACTTAAATGCAACCAAATGAAGTCTGAGATGGAGTATGTGGTGTGAGGTGGTCTTACTTGAGATGGACCTCGTGCCGCACCTGCCTCGAAACAGAGATTTAAAGACTTGAAGAAGAAGAAGGTTGGGGTCCGAGAAGGACCCCACACCGCACGTGCACCTGACCCAGCTCCATGAGATGGGCCTCATGTTGCACACTCCTATTTTATCAAATTGAAGATGACACAATCAAAGCAGAGTTCAAATGAAATTACCATTTTGACCCTATTACTATTTATATGTCATTAAAATGATATTTTAAGGGTTATTCATTATTACTAAGGATTACTAATTAGGTTTAGAGATTACAATTCATTATTCTTAGTTTTTAGGGTTTAATTACAGATTCTAGTAGATTATTGTGGAACAAGTAAGATTCTCTTGCAAGAGCTACATTAATCAAATGTTTTATTTAATTTCTTCTACATTAATGTTACTTAGTATTTACATTATAATAATTATTGTTTACCGCTTGTTATGAGTAGATTACTCATAACTAGGGTTATGAAACTTAAAGTAGGAATGATGATTATAAATTTTTTATAATAATATCTTCTCATTAAAGGGTGGTCATTGTGTATTAAGGTTCTTTTCTAAAGATTTTTTTAATGGTTGCAAATATTAAGAACTCACATGTATTCTAACTTGCTTGATAAAATAACTTAAGATTAGGGAAAAGGATCGTTAACACGGACTTGGGGATACCAGCCTCCATCTAATAGCTTGAGCTCGAGAGAGGATAGCTAACCTAAGGCTTTTGATGAATGAACAAATTAATTCGACACCCAAGTCTCGGCAAAAGACTTAGGTGATATTCTCTTATATGAGACGAGATGCTTTAGGAGACTTATTGATTCATCAGTTTTGAACAATGAACACACCTACATGAGTTGGTAAATTATCTGTTTGAGTTCAGATATCTAAAAAATGTAACTCTAGTTCATCTTTATTATTAATTACAATCCAAATAGTCAGGACCGACTCAACAAGATTGGAGGCCTAAAGCGAAACTTAAGAGAGGGGCCTAATATTTTTTTTTCATCATATATACTTTTAATTAAAGTCTACTTTTCTAATATTTTTTAGATGCAAAGTCATTAATTACTATTTTACAATCGATTTGTTTTAATAATTCCTTTTCAAATGATAATATAGGTAATCAATTCAATCTCTCTTGAGACATTGTTGATCTTAAATAAGATTTAATCAATTTTAGTTTTGAAAAACTTCTTTCGACTAAGGCAACGGTTATAGGAACTGTTAACATAATTCTATAAGCAATATGTGTATTTGGAAAAAAATCTTTTTATTTGATTGAGTATTTTCATTATATCATTATCTTCTACTTGTATTATTTCTCTTAACATTCTTAATTCAAAAAATAAATCTAAATCATCATATCAGAATAACTATTATGTGTTAACGAAAGTTCAAGGTTAAGACAATATTTTTAAAAATTCTCATCATCTAATGATCTCAATATTTTACCACTAAATAAGAAATCAAAAATATTTTCATATTCTTCAAATCTATTTTGAAGTGAAAAAATAGCTTGATCTACATAAAGTAATCAACTGTAAAAGATTCTTCAAGGGACTGTGATTTCGTTATCAATATTTTCATCAAATTGTTTCTTACGAAATTCAGGTTCTATATTTATCTTATATGCAATTTCCTTAGGAGAAATCATAACAATCATAGTACATATAATTTTTTTTTAAAATAACACATATAAGTAAAAAAAAAAATTAAAATGAGGGCCCCAAAAAATATAGGGTCCCAAGCGATGGCTTTAGTGATCGAATGGTTAAGACGGCCCTGCAAGTAGTCAAAGTAGTTAGTAATTCCCTTTTAAAAAACCCTTATTTTAAATAGTAGTTACTAACTAGAATTTCAATAGCAAGATATAAAAAATCTCTAATAACGCTCAGTGGGGTTCAACCTCAACCTAGTTGGATTAATGTATTTTACAATCAATCGCTTCAATTATGTAAAAGGGTGTAGTTTGGGCGATATCAAGAGATCGATCATGCCAAGTAAATTCTATTTTCCTAATGAGAATTTATCAAACAAGAGTTAGATCCTCGAGTTCATGCAAAGCTTCTTCTATCAAATATTAATCCTCTTTCCTAAATAAAATTATTATGATACAAATTATTGTTTGCGACCATCAAACAATAATTAAGAAAGAGAAGAAATTTAATATTTTACTATCCAAATATCATGCAACATACAAAGATCTTATGAACTTTACAACCACACTAAATTTTACAACCTCAGTAGAGGATTTAGCTATTCATACTTACTAAAATCTTGTCCAAAAACTCTCAACTAATGTGCAAACATTAAAAACTACAACTAACAGTAGGTGTTCCATCAATAACATCAAACACCTATATGCCTCGTTATGATGCCTTGACGAGCAATTCTTCTTGTGTGTGACTACTACATTATTTGTAAAGGAATTTTTCAGAGAATTGAGAAATAAATCGTTGAGGAACTGAAGACATGTCCATCGAAATATAAAAGATTAGAATTTCCAATAAAATGGTAATCATGTTTCAAGAGTAAGGTAAGAAGTTAAATGTGTCGATTATATATGGTTTAAGGGTGATTATGTATATTACCTAAAAGAAAAACTCAGTTCTGACCTGTTATAGATTTTGTAAACCCCAAATACAATGTTCCCATCTTTCTATTCCTTTTTTTCTCTTTTGCTTATTACTCTCATACAAAATTTTAGAATCTCAAATTTGATTTTTTACTTTCTTCACATACTCATGCGCCTTTGATGATTATTTTTCTTTTAATAGAACAACTATGTTATGATTTTTGTAGATTATTATTATTATTTTAACAAAGAAAAAATGCATCGAATTTTCATTTCTTATACTTATCCCCGAAGATCAACATGAATTCAAATAGAACTACAGAAAAACCAACTAGATAAGCTCATTTTAATTTGGACATGACCAAATGCATGCAAAAAAGTTAACCTTTTGATTTTGGCTGGGTTGACGTCAGCCCGCCATAGCAGGAGGCTTCCCGCTATGGTGGGCTGACAAAAATTCAATAACCTAATTAATGCGTCTTCTTTTATTTTCATCCCCCTTTTGAAAGGAGAAAATAGACGAAGGATGCTCCAAAAACCCTCTAAAGGCACCTGGGGCAAGGAAGCAATGGAGGGGAGGGTTTAGAGCAAGGGAGGTGAAAACCCATGGAATTCCGGTGCTCATTCATCTTTATTTTGCTCTCAACGAGTCGGAAGTCCGTCTCAATGCGGCCGCTAGATAGATAAGGATGGGACTAGGTGGCAGGGGCGATAGGGTCCTCATTATCATCCATGTCCTCCTCTGAACCCGCTACGGGTCGGCTGCTTCCCGCCTCGCCTATCTTCCTCTTCTTAGGCGCTCGGGAGGGCTCCTTCTTCACCTGTAGAGGGTTAAACGCGTCGTCATTCTCCACCTCATAGTCCATGTCATCTAAGGGCATCCCTGCTTGTTTGCATAGCATAGACACTAGGCCAGGAAGGAAGGGGGACTTGTTGCTACCGTGGTAGAAATCCTTCCACTCTGTCACAATTTGCTCCCCCACATTCACCGGGATCCCGACAATGACGGAGGATACCACTATGGCTCAAGGATCACGTTGGAGAGGTTTCCCAATGAACGAATCCTCCGACCCACTAGTGCTAGCTACCTCCGGGTGTCGGGCGAGTAGTAGTGGCTGGTAAGACCCTCAGTAGTGAGCCAGCTAACCTCTTCCCAATACTTTTCCTCCAACAGAGTATTCCGCAACCATGTCATGTCTATCTCCCTCAGCTTAGCCATATAGGGCTCATGAAGTACCTTCGGCACCCCAACACTAGATTCACGGACCGGGCATCCACGGTGATGTCCACCCCTCGGATGCAGATGGTAGGGTTGGGGGAATCCCATAGAACCATAGGCAAATGAGCATAGAACTCCAGCACCCATCCATACTGTGAGAAGAGAGGAGCCACTACCAAAGGACCCTAACCGAACTCTTGAATCCGGTTGTAGTAGGCGGGAGCCTGCTCAACCACTCCCCTCATTTTATAAGCTCGCTCCAAGAAAAAACCCATTCGCGAATCCTCCCTGTACCGTTCATGACTCGCAGCATCGAGAAAGCTCTCGTATGGATAGTCAGGGCCCTCAATTCTATTCATTTGTTAACTTGCAAATTAGAAGGCATGGGTTAGGAAACAATAGAATCATCTTATGAGTGAGTGCAATAAGAAAATAGTCAACCATGAATTTGATAAGTCATGAAATTGATATATGGGTTGGCTACGATAAAGATGTTTAATTAATTATTCCTCAAAGTTCATCATGAATTTGATATCAAGACCTCAGATACATATGTTTTAAAATTCTATAACCCACACACACACCCTTGTGAGAAAAAAAAAGTATCTATCTTTTAAGAGAACAAATCAAACTCATACTTATAATCAGTTATCCAAAATAAGACAAGGATGCAAATACAATATGAGGAACTTTAGAACAAATAATCTAGTTTCGTTTATTAAGCTAATAATAACATTTCTCCTATGTGATAATAACTTTCCTTGAGAAGAAGATACTCAAGTAAACACTTCACACACACATATAAGTGTGTGTCCAAAAGAAATCTTGTCACCTTATAAATCCATACATTAGAAACTTTTTGACATGGAGATTAATAGTGATAATAAATTTTAACTAATTGCACAAGAAGAAATTATCAATAATTTGATGCTCGAGTATTGTTTAATAGTATTGCTGAATGATCTATAGGGATAAAATGAAATATTTGACAAATAAATAGGGACGGAAGGAGTATTAATATAGGAATCATGGCCTCCAGACAATGCCTCAAGAAATCACATATATATATATTTATATAACATAGGGGATAAAAGGATTAACCAACCTTGTTTAATAGTGTTGCTGAATGATCTAAAAAAAGGAAACCACATTTTCATATATTTAACTAAACGCTTCAGCACTAATAATTTGATAATCACATTCAAAACCATAACTATGATAATACATACATGTTATGGAAAACCAAACATCTCAAGTAAAAGTAAAACCCAAAACTTATATCATATGTTTTATCCATACTATCAAATGTTGTTGGTAGTTCCAAACATGGTTGCTGCTTCTAAATTCTTGTTTGGAATTACCTCCACCCCAGTGCTTTACTTGATTGATTTCTTTCCCTGTGACAAAATAATACTCTTATCAATCATTAAATTAGTTGCATTCAACAAATATTTTCCCTTTGTTAATTAGACGAAAAGATACATGGCCATGAAATAGGGATATATTAAGTGGAACAAAATTAATTAGGAGTCGTATTTTTATGTGAAAGATGAAATTTAAGAATTGTCAAAAAAATGAAAGAATTTTTTTTTAATAAAAAAGGATAAAAAGAAAATTAAGATAATCAAATTAAAACAGAGGAATCGGAGTATTATTTTTATATCAAAATCTTATGGTATCACTAAGATTGAATTATTATAATCCAGGTTTGAAAACCAAATGACAGCTAAGAAAATTAAAGGAGAGGCATAAGAGTAAAAAACTAGGGTGGCAACCCTCCTCCCCAATATCACTTTACCTCTTTTGTATCATCATGGCTCATGAATTCGATCCGCGAGCATATCAACATAAACAAAATAACAAACAAAGAACTAGAAAAACATGATTTTTTTTAGTGGCGAAGAAATTAAAAAGATGAACGAACCTGTTCCCCGAAAAAATCAAGAAGAATCAAAATAACTTCTTCCTCCTTTTTGGTAAGAGAATCCTCGAACCTACATGGAGTGTTCACATCATGAAGCCTCAAATGATGCCTAGGGAGTTGTGGTTGACATCTACCATAAGAAACTAGAGATGGAGGCAATTGCTGAAGATTTGTTGAATCGGCGTGAGATGATGTTATAGGAAAAATATGTTGTTGCTCCTGGGGAATTGATGAGATGGGAGTGGAACCCTGTTGAAAATCAAAAAATGGAACAAAAAATTTTCTTTGGGGGTTCCTTTAACCCAACCATCCTTTAAGTGAATCCTTGTATGGGCCACTATGGCTTGGCTAGAATAAAACTTTTTTTCACAATAGATACATTGGTATATCACTATACCATGTTGTTGCCTTTGTCTCTTCATTTTTGTTACTTTCACTTTCATTATTTTGGGAGATGATGAGGAGTGTATGTGTATATATATATAAGGGGAAAATTAGAAGGGGGGGAGGGGGTGTAGATTTGGATACAACATCATTTTGGATGTATTAGAAAATATGTTTGACTGTTTTAATTCATTTCTTTATGTGGCATCGACATTTATTATATTAGACAGATAAGAAGAAATTAGATTAATAAATCACAGATCTTCATATTAATTTTCTTTTTCTTTTTTTCTAGAATATCCCTAAATTTAGCGTGTGTTTTATTCATAATCTCTTAAATTATTTAAAATCTTAATTATCCCTCTAAATTTGGTTATTTGATAGTCTTTATCCTGCACAATCTTGCCCTAAGAGTATGAAATACACTAGCTTGTCATGTAGATGTTTTGTTCTTTTGCCATTTTTGAAACTATCTTTTTTTTAAAAAAAAAATCTTGTAGATTTTTTGGGGTCAAATTTTTATAAAAAACTTGCTAGAACTTCACTTCTTAGGGAAAAAACTTATTTGTCTTAAAATAACGAGATTTGGCCAAAATTATTTGATCAATTTTGTCACAAAATAAGAAATATATTGTTGAAATAGATAGACATTATATTGTATACGATAAAATTAATAAGAATTATACCGTTGAAACTTCATTATTCTGCAAAAACTTTTTATTTCACTAAAAAAAAGGGAGGTTTAACCAAATATTTTTTTTTATTAGATTTGGCTTTTTTTTTAAAATAGTTGAAATAAATAGTTAGAAGAAATACACAATTGAAATCAATAAACCATTATATGTAGTTATGTGGCGCTTAATTGTTTAAAATAGTGTACTTGAGTGTTGAGTTTCCAAAAAAAAAAAAATTTATCCTCACCCATTGGCTAAGGTCATACAAAGTTGAGTTGAAAACGTGTACTTGAGTGTTGTGTTCTAGCATGACCTTAGTTAATGTAATTAAATTTAGAAAGTTTATTAGTTCTAGCGAGATTGTATGTATTCTAACATAAACGTATGTGTTATCTATTATTTAGGTAAGCATTATGTTTCTGGCATGCTTTCGATGTGCATATTGTTTTCTAATAGCCTTATGACTTGTGTATTAAGCCGGCTATCCTGATTCCAAATAGGATACGTATGTAGTTAATTATATTACGAAAGTAATATAATCTTGCATGCATTGATCGATCAATCGATTATCAATTATTATTATTTTTGTATGTACGCCATCTATGTTTTGCAAGCTGGAGGACATGTTAACTAATCCGATCGAGTGCATGGCCGGGATTGATGAGAGCTACCTGCTTATTATATCTAGGCAAAATGTTGTGTACATGTTTCAACTTTCAAGTCGCTACTTCTTTAATCATAAAACTTTTTATTAGAGTTTAACTAATATCCATCGACAGTTAGATTCTTTTACACGGTCAAGTAACTTAATGATCGATTACTAGTTACTAATATGTTCCTAAATGTCTGAAAGCAATTTTCTTAACTAATGAAAAAATGTTTGTTATGATCGACTAGATAATAATTATAATTTAATCTTTTTTAACAGAAAGAAAATTATTGTATCATTATATGATGCAAATTTGATAAAAACTTGCTCTAGACGTTTAGATACAATTTTAATAACTGTCTAGAGATCATATAAAACTTTCGACAATTAAATTTAGAAGTGTGATGGAAGAACTTTTTTGGTCTTACGATATATAAATATCCCTGATATATATATTTTTTATGGCAGAATAATTATTTTAATTAGTTTTTTACTCTTAAAAATCAACAATTGTAGAATAACCATATAACTTCTCCATCTCTA
This sequence comes from Solanum appendiculatum, assembly GCA_018342035.1. NCBI lineage: Eukaryota > Viridiplantae > Streptophyta > Magnoliopsida > Solanales > Solanaceae > Solanum > Solanum appendiculatum. Next base: position 860,058 of record JAGDQO010000782.1, read on the forward strand.
TATTTTGATAAGAAAAAAGTTAATGTATACGATATTAGAATAAAGCTGGTGATTTCTTCAATGGTGTATGTTGGTAATTAATAGAGCCATACATTAAATGTAGAGTCCGAGATACCTTCTACTATTATTTTCCTTTTCTATAATTGAAACTTAAAAGAAATCAAATGCTTAAAACCTTACTGGAAATTGTCCATTAAGTTATCTGACCGTGTAAAAGTATATATATCTACACCGTCAATGAATATTAGTTAAACTCTTTCTGTTTTCCCCAGTCGTGTAAAATCAAATGACCATTTTGCTTCAGCCAAGTAATGGTTCTCTTAATTATAGGTTTTGAAGAATTATACCTATATTTAAAGTAGTTAATAATTAATATATGAGAGTTTAAATACTCAAATTGAAGGAAAGAAAGCTGCATATATAGTTTTTGATGGGTTCAATCCCAGTACTTCATAAAAGGAATGCAAAGAAATATTGATCCACAATGATTAATGAAACAGTAAAAATATCTATTATAAATTTATGACAATAACATGCATGGTATCAAAATTAAAAAGTACAGATCGGTTAATGGTCCAACTCTCCATCCTCTTGTCGTTTAATTGTAAATAAGCTCTCCTTATAATAAAAAAAACTCCACAACCGCCACCATACTCTGCATTTTTTCTCAAGGCCGGATGTTGAAATCCAAGATGCCTCGTCTTGTTAGTCTGAACATTATAGGAGACCAGTCGACAATCTTTAGTTGCCAAAATGAGACAGCTATCATAACAAGACTTAATCTTAGGGAAGCATTGAAAGGTAACAAGTTTGTTCCATACACCTGGTTGGATCATTACCCATATATCATAAGCAAACATATTACGCGGGTTCAAGTTCAAGATGGCAATGGAATTATCCACTGACATCAAACCCAACATGTTAGTATGAACATATTGACGATCAGGCCCTTCAATCTCTTTAAACATTTCACTCCCAAAGTTGAACAAAAGAATGGTGTAATTACTATGGCTGCCCCCAGTTAGTAGCCAACAATAAGCTCCATTCAAATAAGCAGTACCAAATGTATGATTCACATCTGTAAAGTAGGGGATTTTAGGTTTGAAAATTCTCCACGAGTCCCTACAACACGAGTAAACCAATGCATAATGTTCACACAAATTATTAATGTGAAAGTAAACCACTTTATAGTCATAAGTCAAGGGGTCCAATCCAAACCCGAACACAGGGGCATCATGAATTGTGGCTACTGGGATTGGGAGACGGAGGGATCTCACCTCCCTAGTCGCAGGATTCCACAATGTACATGAAACCTCACGATCAATTTCTCCAACCATAAAAAACAAGCCATCCACTGAACCGAAGAGTTGTTTCATACCTATGAACCTTCACGGATGTTCTTCGGAAATCAAAGTTATGGAAAGGTCATCATCATCATCAATGTCACCATTATCAAAAATCAGGAGTTGTGGGGGGCTATGATTCTTCAAGTGTCTTTGAACAAATTCAGGGGTTTTGATTAGAGCGTACTAGTTCTTGCAGGCGCATTTGAATCTCAACAACGACTTCACAGGACACCTCAACAAAATATCCTTCACTATACCTTCATGGAAATTAGCCACACAACCATCCATAGTAGTAGGGCTGATGAAAACCTGCAATTTGCTTCCTTAAATAGACAAGCAAGAAATTCCTCATTTTACCATCATTAAATTTTATTCTACTTTTAGTCATGTAAATCAAAATACTTTGACTACATTTCTCATATTAAATTTTATTCTGCAATTAGTCATGCAAATATAAATACTACTCCCTCCTTCTCATATTACTTTGATTACTTTTCCCTTTACCAGCCATTTAAGGATTTAGAATAAATTTTTTACGAATTTTATCCTTTAAATCTTTTAAATTATTCTATATATGTCTTATTCAACAATTATTTTAAGGGCAAAGGAATCATTTTAATTAATTCTATCTTGATTTTGTAAATTGAAAAATAATTTAGGAGAAATATATTTAGTAATGTGAAAAAATAATATGGGAGGGAGGAAGTATGAGAAATAATATATTTAATACCTTAAAAGGGAAAAAGAAATACAGTACTCATTCCGTCCAATTTTACTTGTTCAGATGAGAACTAAACCCGCAAGCACCTTAACCAACCTTTAGTAAACTCCCACAAAACTGAAGGGAGAAGAGAAAACGACTTCCTGCTTATTATTGAACTTCATTTCACCATAGAATTTGCAAGCTGATTTTCCTAACACAATTTGTCCATATTTGACTAGTCCTTTCTCTTATAGGAAAATGTTTGTATTGCTAGTTTTCGCGTGACATTTTATTATTTCAATCCTAACAAAAACCTCCTCGGAATCTCAAAAAGACTGTTGAGAAGATTAAAAGCAGAACGGTGCTTCAATCCACCATGATTTTTTTATTGGGAAGGTCAAGCTCCTCAAGAACAACACATATCCTTCCCAGGAACTATTCATAGATATTGTGTAGGAAAGAAATAAGGATAGAAAAAGTAGTCCATGAGAACACAATCCGCCCAATTCAATCCATCGAAAAAATTGATAGATATGTAGTCCAAATTAACTTATGACGGAAAACCTTATTAAAATATTTATAAAAAGTTATTTTTAAAATTTGCAAGATCACTTGTTAACCTTCTTAACCATATCATGTGCAAATTTACTTTCTAGTTTTATATATGTAATCTCTTCTAGTTTTTGGGTGTTACTTAGGAAGGTTTTTGGTTTTATGTCCTCCTCTTGTAATTATTTCTAATAAAACAAGGCAGGGGCAAATGCCAAAACCCATTTTAATTTTTTTATTTTTAAGAAAAGGAAGACCATGCCCAATAAAACCTCTTACACCATCAATAAACTCAAATTTCAAACCATCACCAATTTCATAATGCATGTTATACATCCACAAGTGATGATCCATCTATAAAAATATAGATATTCAATTATAAATTAAATTTATTAATAATTTAACTAGATTAAACTAATTAATTTATATTGTTAATATATATTTATTATTACTTAATAATTATATTTATAATTACTTATATATATTTAGCTAATTTATATACCTAAGTTCATAAATACTACGTTTCAAGATCTCCAAAGTTCAAGCTTAATTAGTTCATAAAGACTACATTTCATCAAGATTTCTAAAGTTCACAACTTAAGTTCAAAAATTCTACAATTCAATATATATTTTTAAAGTTCACAACCTAAAGTTCATATATAAATCAAACAATTAATAATTCAACATTTCTAAAGATTAAGCTTAATTAGTTCATACAATTCATCAAGATTTCTAAAGTTCACAACCTAAAGTTCATAAATCCTACAATAATTCAAGATTTCTAAAGTTTAAGTAGTTCATAAAGACAAACAATTCATCAAGATTTCTAAAGTTCAAACCTAAGTTCATAAATTCATGAACAATTCAAAATTTCTAAATTAAGTTCACAACCTAAGTTCAAATAAATCCTACAATTCAAGATTTCTAACTCTAATTAGCTTAATTAATTCATAAGGACTACAATTCAACAAGATTTCTAACGTCAACAAGATTTCAAGTTCTAAGTTTAAGTTCTAAATTCAAGTTACAATTAAGTTCTAAGTTGTAATTACAAGTTCTAATTAAGTTCTAAATGCATGACATTCAAATTGATTTTTTCTAAGTTAGAGTACAAAATTTTCAAATTTCAAGCATAATTAAAGTTCAAAAATCCTAAAATTCAAGTATCTAAAGTTCAAGTTCATGAAAACATGAAGTTCTAAGTTCTAATTAGTTAGTTCTAAAGTCTAAATATCAAAATTTATACAAACCAAAAAAACATCTAAGTTCAACTTCAAAAATCCTAAAATTCATATTCATGTTGAATATCTAATTTCTAATTAGTTCTAAGTTCTAATTAGTCCTCTAAACTTCAAAAATCATACAAGTATTTATATATTCAAGTAGTTCTAACTTCTAACTTCTAATTACTTCTTGGTTCTAACTTCTAACTTCAAAAACACTTCAATTCCAACTCAAAAAATACCCAATTCACAATCTAATTCAACAAACCCTAATTCAAACTCAAGCCCTAAAATCAAAAATATAACTTCATTCATTAATTTACAATCAAATATACAAACTAACTATGGTAATAACAAAGATTCAATAAACTAAGTAGATTAAACTAACTAATAAATCAAAAATTACTCAGATTGAAAAAAAACTAACCCTAACCTTAATTTGATGAGAAGAAAGACGTTGCAGGGGCGGTGGGGTCATGACGCAGCTGGGAGGTCAGCGACAGATGGACGGCGGCAGCTCTAGGACCAGCAACGGGGAGAGTAGTGGAGTCTAGTGGCAGTTTAGAGAGAAGAAGAGAGGAGAAGAGAGAAAGAGGGAAAGGGGGCAAAATGAAAAAACCAGATCTGGTTTTCCAGATATTTTAATAAAAGCGACGGATAACGTCGCTAAGTGCGTCACTTTTTAGTCAAAATGTTGGTCACATATACTATTAAAAGTGGGAAGAATCTAAGTCAAAAGTTGGATTGCAAAAATACTCTTTACCTATTAATTTATTTTCTTAAAATAATTTTTTAAAAATTAGTTTTTCATTTAAAATCTACTTCATAACTACACCTCTACATTTTCCAAACTTATATTCCAATAATATTCAATAATCTTGTGCTTTTAACTCACACATTATCATCTTAAATTAATATTATTTTCTACTTCTTTTTAGCTTCCATCAGTTAAAAGAACTATTCATATTCTTTTAACTTCTATAAAATCAACAATTTTAGCCTTTGGACCATTGTCAAATTATTATATGCTTTCTTTTTTAAAATACTCAATATTTGATGTATTCTTAGCACTTTCTGCAACAAAGCTATATTCTTTTTATATTAGTTTCTTAGACCTTTGTTATGCTCTTATTAATTTTTGTTCTCTTTTGTTCTTTGTTGTTCATTGCTTGCGTTTTCAATTTTCAGACTTTGTTTTATATGTGGCTTATTTTGCTTGGTCATTTTATGAAATTCTTGCATCTGCCCAATCTCTTCATTCCCTTCTCTATTATTTAAAGAAATTTATACTAATTAGCATAGAATACACGTATAACGCACGTGTTCAAGAACTAGTTTTAAAAAAATGACGAACTAAGTGACAATGTCCATCGCTTTATTAAAATGTTTGACCAAAATTGTGACGGACTAAGTGACGCCGTCTGTCACTTATATTTAAAAAAAAATTAAAAAATTAAAATTAATTAAAAACAACGGATGGCGTCATAATTAATTAATTTATACTTAAATATATTTTTATTAAAAGCGATGGACATCATCCCTACCTATATTAAATAATTAAATGTAATAATTATATATATATTTGGCACAAAAATTCACCAAAATAAATGACGGACTTAGAGTCATTGTCCGTCATTTTTAATCCAAAAAAAAATTTAAAAAGGAAAATGACGGAGAGTGTCGCAAATGGCGTTGCCTTTTTACAGCAATGTCGTCCGTCGTTTTTCACAAATTTTTTAGTAGTGGAACATGTGACCCTTCAATCCCCTCAAACATCTCACTGTAACACCCCGAAAATTTCTAAAGTAAGGCCCGAACCATTCTTTATTAACATGTAAGGTCGTATCGAGTGATTCTTAACTTTCTCATATGTGTGAAGGTCAATTATTTTGTGTGGGAATGGATTTGGATATGAATTAAGGTCACAAGAACCCCCTAGCACAAAGTTGAGTTGAAAATTTTCTTACTGATTGAGTTTCAATATGAGATTTTACTTGGGTCAACTTCAAACGACCATATCTCTTAGATAATAATGAATTAGGTGGCCCATGAACTATCAAATTAACGGTCTTTGAGTCCTCTTTCCAATGCCACCAAGTTTGCCTAATTTCAAGTTTGGAGTAAAATGTTATGCTCATTTTAGTAAGGCACTACCAGAGAGTTGAAGTTTCACGGATGGCTAAACGGTAGGTGAAGTGTTTCACGGACCGTAGAGCCCTAAAAGGTTCGTGAAGCCTTCCTTTTAAGGCACTTCGTCAACTTTTAAGTTAGGGTCATTTTAGTCTTTCTCCAAAGTATTTGGTACCTAAACTACGCCGTTTTAATTCCTATTCTAAGTCTAAACCACGACGTTTTTACCTAGTTAAGGGCTTAGAAAGTGTTAATCAGTTCTTTTATGATTATTAACACTTCGAGTCAGTAGAGCAAGGTTCCAAGAGGAGAAAAGCTAGGGTTTCGAGCGTTCTTTATGCTTCGTCGATTTCTCTAAGAACTTTGTTCTTCCAGGTATGTTAGGCCATCATAGTATTGGACTAGTTCATCCTCACGCCCTACATCTACTTTCAAATCAGTAAAAGAGTAATCTAGGGTTCTATCCTTAGATTTGAGTATTCTTGAGATGAGTTGATGTTGAGTTCTGAGTTCTTAAGTTCCTGATTCTTTTTGAAATTATATTCCTAATTATTGAATTGCTATATGGTATGCATTGAGTTTCTTAAGTTGCTTCGTTCATGTCTATATTTCAGCATAAAGTACCCTATTAATTGAGTATTCTTGAGATGAGAGTATCGTTGAGTTCTTAGTATTGAGTCTTTTCTATATTGTTATTGAGATCCTTGAGTTGAGTTGTTCATGTCTATATTTCAGCATGAACCCTATTTTTGAATTATAAGTTTTGAGAATTTTTTAAAGCCAACATTATTTTTGCTTTAAACTGAGTTTTTGAGAAAGTAAAGAGGAGTTTGAGAAAGAGTTTTAACCAAGATTTGAGCAAGAGTATAAGGGAACTAAGTATTTCCCAAATGTTCCATTTTTACATGAAGAAAGAGAATAATATTTTGAGGAAAGTAAAAGAGTTTTCAGAAAGATTAAGTACGGAGCAACTACCTCTTAAAGAGGCCTTTTTGAGTAATTATCTCGATCCAGAGAAAGTATTTTTACTTTGAGCAAAGAGAAACCTTACTTTCTAAATGAGGAATGAGTTCAGAGATATTTCAAAGCAGTTACCTCTTTTAAGAGGATAGTTTGAGCAATTACCTCAAACCAGAGAAAGAGTATGTATTATACATTTGAGCATGAGTATATATATTATTGAGAGTAGTATTGAGCACCGATATGAGGGAGAGTTCAGATAACTCACATCCTCCATAAACCATGTCTTGCCAACATGGGTACAAGATCATACTTTTTAGATGAATCCTTAGTGCCTTCGGACAGAGTTTAGTGGATCCGCTTAGTTGAGGTGTTCTATACCCCCGCACGGTATAGGATAGTTCTGGCAGCGTGGATGAAATGGTTTTCGATTAGAGAATCTCCCAATAGATCCAAAGTGTTTTAATATATCACTTATTATGTTGAGTTCAGAGATGAGTAAGTATTTTGTAAAGCTTTAAATAATTTAACTCCTTTATTTCTTTACGTCCAGCTTGAGTACATTTTATCTATTGCAGTCCTTTCATTCAGTTATTTCGCTTTGGCTACATTACATACTCGTACATTCAATGTATTGATGTCATTCGACCTGCATCATTTTTATGATGTAGATGCCTGTGTTCAGGATCATCAACAGGCGCTTCGTTGAGATCATTTTACACTCCAACTAGCTTTTGGTGAGCCTCCTCGCATTTCGGAGGACTTCACATTTACTTTCTAGTTAATAGTTTTGAGATGTCGTAGGTCTGGTCCCGACATCATTCTTTAATAGTAGAGGCTTCATAGATAGATATAGTCAAGGAGTCTCTCAATACTTTCTTTCCTTTAAAGATGGTTTGCAAACTGTTATAATTATTGCATTGAGTATCTTTTAGACAGTTTGAGTTGAGTATTTAATTTGAGTTTAAATGTTCTAAATTTTGTTTTTAAGCTTATTAAAGGCCTATGAGTCTTCTTTTCAACGCCACCAAGTTTGCCTTATTTAGAGTTTGAAGTAAAAAGTTATGGTTGTTTTACTGGAACATACGTGGACTAGAAAATTAGGCGAACTCACCTGTCCAATTGGTGATCCACTGACTAGGTTGTCAAATCACCAAATTAGCTCGCCAAATTGTCCCGAAAACCTTAATTTTCTGTCTATTTGGGCGATCTAAAGTCCCAAAGGGTGATCCGTCGAGTTCTTTTTGTGAGTAGACCTCCAGATCACTGGTTTAGACGATGGAATTCATTAAAAGGTCATTTTCTTTGATTTTTATGATTTTCTTACGTTCCTAGAAGGGCATTTTTGACCTTTTATCCTAAATCAACTTCCCTAAATCCGTCTTACAACCTAATACCATCATTATACGTATAACAATTCTCAAAATCCCCGATTTCCATTCTTCCAAATATCAAAAACTCCAAGAAAGGGATTTCTCCAATTTCCCAAGATCTAAAGGCTCCATGTTCAAGATTCTCTTCAAGAATCCTAAGGTTTTCAATCCTAGATTCTTCTCCACTCTACATCTCTAAGAAAACCGCAAGGAAGACAAAAGTTAGGGTTTCAAATCTTTCAATCAAGTTTTCTTTCAAACTTCTTCAAGAACTTTGTTCTTCCAGGTATATAAGCTATTCATAGTGATGGACTGAGTTCATCCTCACGCCCTACATCTTAATTAAGTCAGTAAAAGTTTAATCTAGGGTTATACCCTTAGTTTCGAGAATTCTTGATATGAGTTAAGTTATTGGTTTTGAGTCCTAAATTTCTGGATTTTGAGTATTCTTAAGATGAGTAGTATCGTTGAGTTCTGAGTTCTTAAGTTCCTGATTTTTGAATTTCTACATTGAATTGTCGTATATTGTGTATTGAGATTATTGAGCTGATTCATTCATGTCTATATTTCAGCATGAACCCTAATTTGAGTTATAATTTTTGAAAATCTTTTAAAGAGAATATTTTGTCTTAAACTGATTTTCTGAGAAAGCAAAGACGAGTTTTGAGAAAGAGTTTTAACCAAGATTTGAGAAAAAGGTTTTTAAAGTATCTTTTGAGAAGAGTTTAAGGGAACAAAAATGGTTCCAAAAATAATATTTTTACATTGAGAAGAGAATTATAATTCATGATTAGTATGACAGTCAAGTATGACATCAATGTGTAACCAGTGTGACATCTAGATGTGTCATCAATGTTTATGCAGTATGACTTCCCGAGTCATCAATGATCAGATCACAATAAACATTTATTTTAAACTATTTTTTTTAGAAAGTAAAGCAGAGTTTGAGTAGAGTTTTAAAGATAATTTTTGAGTAAAGTTAAGGGAACTAAGTAGTCCCAAATATATCATTTTGTTATATTGAGAATAAAGAAACTTTGATTTTTAAATGAGTTTATGAGTTCAAAGATATTCCAGAGCAGTTACCTCTTTTAAGAGGATAGTTTGAGCAATTATTTCAAATTAGAGAAAGAGTATGCTTTATACATTTGAGCATGAGTATATATATATTATTGGAAGTAGTATTGAGCATCGATATAGGGATGAATTCAGGCAACTTAAAATTCTCATAAACTATGTCTTGCCAACATGGGTACAAGATCATACTTTTTAGATTAATTCTTATTGCTTAGCGAATCCACCTAGTTGAGAGATACTATACCCCGAAACGGTATAGGACAGTTCTGGCAGTGTGAATGAGATGATGTATCATCACATAGCTCATAGTGATGGTTGTCGGTTAGAGAATCTCCCAATAGAGTTAAAGTGTATTTTAATATATCACTTATTATATTGAGTTAAGACATGAGTAAGCATTTTGTAAAGCTTTAAATGATTTAACTCCTTTATTTCTTTACATCCAGCTTGAGTATATTTTATCTATTGCAGTCCTTTCATTCAATTATTTCGCTTCGGCTATATTACATACTCGTACATTCAATGGATTGATGTCATTCGACCTGCATCTTTTTATGATGCAAATACAGGTGTTCAGGATCATCAACAGGCACTTCGTTGAGATCACTCTACACTTCAACTAGCTTTTGGTGAGCCTCCTTGCATTTCGGATGGCTTCATATTTACTTTCTAGTTAGTAGTTTTGAGATGATGTGAGTCTTTTCCCGACATCCTTCTTTAATAGTAGATGCTTCATAGATAGACAAAGTCGAGGTGTCTCTCAATATTTACTTTCTTTTGAGTTGTTTTACAAACTCTAAGTATTACTATTGAGTATTTCTTAGACTTTATAAGATAAGTATTTGAGTTTAACGGATTTAATTCTGTTTTGAGCCTATCATTGCTTGAATACATCTTTAGCTAAGTAGTCAGCCAGGTCAAGAGTTCGCTTGAGGACCAGCAATGATTCTCGAGTGTCGGCCACGTCTAAGGTGCAGGCTCGGGACGTGACAGAGGGAGATGGAGAGGTCTCACCTTCCTAATAGACGGATTTCACAATGCACACGAATACACACGATCAATTACTCCAATCATTAAAAATAAGTCGTTCACAGAACCTAAAAGATATGCCATACCTTTGAACGTTAGGGGATTTTCTTTAGAAATCAATGTTAGGGAACGAGAGTCATAAGGATCACCAATGTTACCAATATTATAAAGCAGGGAGTTGTAGGGGCTTATTCTTGCTACAGTCCAAGTGTTGTTGAACAAATCAGGGGTTTTGATAAGAGTGTACTAGTTCATGCAGACACATTTGAATCGCAACAACGAATTGACAGGACACCTCAAAAGAATCTCCTTCACTCATATATTCAGGAAAATTAGCCACACAATCATCCATTTTACTTTAGCTTGGGATGGCAATGGGGCGGGTTGGGCTTAACGCGAAAATTTTTTAATCCACCCGCTCCACTCCGCAAAACATTTTTTTTTCATTTTCAACCTACCATGTCCCGCCCCGCATAAATTTTTTAATATTTTCCTTTTCTAGTTAAGTTTGATACTAAAAATAAAATCCATAAAAATAAATTTATATTTTCATTAAGTTGTATTAATTTAATAAATAATTAGTTAAATTTTTATTTTCTAGAGGTACTTCAATCCACCATGATTTTTTCCCTGGGAAGGTCAAGCTCCTCAAGAACAATACGTTTCTTTCCTCGGAAACTATTCATAGATATTGTGTAGGACAAAAATAGGGATAGAAAAAGTAGTCCATGAGAACATGATCCGCTCAGTTCAATCCATCAAAAAAATTGACAGATATGTAGTCCAAATTAACTTATGACGAAAAACCTTATATATCAAAATATTTGTATAAAGTTATTTTTTTAATTTAAAAGATCACTTGTTAACCTTCTTAACCATATCATGTGCAAATTTACTCTAGTTTTATATATGTAATCTCTTCTAGTTTTTTGGTGTTACTTAGGGAGGTTTTTGGTTTTAATTCCCCCTCTGTTGTAATTATTTCTAATAAAACAAGGCATTGGCCGATGCCAAACCCCATTTTAATTATTTTTTTTAAGAAAAGAAAGACCCTGCCCAATGGGGTCAAAACTGGTTGAAGAAAGAACAACATTCAGGATTCAAGCTCAAAGAAAGTTATTTTGATAATGATTAATTATTCTTGGAGTTTTTGGTTTCGGCATTTGTAGTATATGGAAAATTTTCACATAATCTAGCAAACATAACTACTATATCTACAATACATGGCTATAGTTTAAAAATATTATCAAACATAACTATAATTAGAGTTCTACAGTTAGTCTCTCTCCTTCGTCCCCCCTCTCCCTCTCCCTCCCCCTCTCTCTCTCTCTCTCTCAATTGTATTATGCCAAATATAGGGAATGAATACATAGGAAAAACAAGAAGATTATCAACTGTATCAATTGATACAAGTTAATGAATACAATTTATATCAGCCTATATTAGTTTGTGTATCGAATACAACTTGTATCAACCCGAACTCGTATCTACAGAACTCGAGTTGCACTCGTCCAGGATTACGTTCCTAATGTAAACAACGTATTGTCAGGACGGTTCTTTGATAATGTGTTTGATGTTGAGGTAACAAAGGAAGAGCGATATCATCAAGTAGTACATGGCAAGACCCTAGCCGATACTATCTATCCAATGTAGAAACCTACTCGGGTGAAAACTTATTGCAGTTCCCCAACTGTCTAGGTATTATAGAGAAGGAAGATTCTATATGAGATTGGACGAGCTTAATTACTTGAACGATGTAACGTTGCTTGATTTTCTCTTTGGAGGCGATAATGAACAAGCTCCTAATTATCAAGATGGAGGCGGAAATGAACAAGATCATGATCAAGATGTAGGCGCTAATGAACAGGATCATGATCAAGTTATAGACGCTAATAAACAAAATACTGATAAGATGAGGTGCTAATGAAAAAAATGTTGATCAAGTTGTACGTGCTAATGAACAGGATCATGATCAAAATGAAGGCACTAACGAACAGGGTCCTAATGATCAAGATGCTGGCACTAATGAGCAAAATGTTGATCAAGAAGATGGAGACGCTACTGAACAGAATGATAATGAAGATGGAGGAGCTCCAATGAACTAAAAGAAGATGTGGATCAACTGGCTGATACAATAGATAAATTTACGAAAAGTGTGGACATTGATATGATGTTTGATTTTGGGATTATAGTACATGTTATTACTTGCAGAACTTTTTACAACAAATAAAAATATACAACATAATTTGGGACGAATATTTTTAATAACTTGGACAAATAAGTAAGTTCTTGCAAACTAAATACATGACGTTACTAGAAGTGTGTGCTTTGTTGTAGTATACATTAAGATAACATCGAAGAATAAAGATCAGGAGTTGTGCGGGTTTATAATTCTTCAAGTGTTGTTGAATGAATTCATAGGTCTTGATAAGAGCGTAGTAGTTTTTGCAAGTATATCTCATCAGAATCTCCCTTGCTAAATTTTCAGGGAAATTATAGCTGGCACCATAGTAGAGTTCGATCAAGCGAAAACCCCAAACTAGTACATTGAAGGGAAAAAAGCTTCATTTGTAGTTTTTGATGGGTTCAACTTGTGTGCATGTTTCAAATTTCAAGTCGTTACTTCTTTAATCATAAAAGTTTCCATTAGAGTTTAACTAATATTCACCGACAATATAGACATTCTTTTACATGGTCAGGTAACTTAATTAGCAATTACCGGTTACTAATATGTTCTTAAATGTCTGGATGCAATTTTTCTTACTATTGAAAAGTATTTCTTATGATCGACTAGATAATAAAAGTATAATTTGATCTTTTTTTAATAGGAGGAAAATTATTGTATCATTATATGATCCAAATTTGATAAAAACCTGCCTAGATGTTTGGATACAATTTGAATGACCGTCTAGAGATCAAATAAAACTCTCGACAATTAATTTTAAATGTGTGATGGAAGAATTTTTTTGGCCTTATAATAAATAAACATTGCTGAGAATTTCTTTATGGCAGAATAATTATTTTTAATTAGTTTTTTACTCTTAAAAATCAACAATCGTAGGATAACCACATAACTTCTCCATCTCTATATTTTGATAAGAAAAAAGTTAATGTATACGATATTAGAATAAAGCTGGTGATTTCTTCAATGGTGTATGTTGGTAATTAATAGGGCCATACATTTGTAGACATTGAAAATTTGTGGGACTCTACAAGGCGTGTTCAATTCGAGTTGAGACTCTACAAGGTGTGTTCAATTCCAATTAGAATTCTTGAAGGTTACTCAACCTTAAACCCTAGTTCATGAGCATCCCCAAAATTTCATCACAAATTCGTGGAATACTCATAAAGAGATTGAGATCTTGAATATTCTACAAATTTATGGAATATTCATAAAGAGATCAAATCAAAATCAACTTCATTCGAGAAATACGACACTAACGGCCCTCAAATTATAAAAATCAAGTCCAAGTCCTCGTAGTTCGGGAAACACGCCACTAACGGCCCTAGAATTACGGAGAAATCTAAAGAGAGAGAAGAATCAAGGGAGGAACAAAATTGTACTCACAATCTTGATCAATAAAATTATGTTTCTTCATATTTTTATTTGTGATTGCAATTTATTTTCTATCACATTAAAATTTGTTGCAAACAACATTAAATGTAGAGTCCGAGCTACCTTCTACTATTATTTTCCTTTTCTATAATTGAAACTTAAAAGAAATCAAAATGCTTAAAAACCTTACTGGAAATTGCCCATTACTGTGTAAAAGTATATATATCTACACCGTCAATGGAAATTAGTTAAACTCTTTCTGTTTCCCAGCCGTGTAAAATCAAATGACCATTTTGCTTCAGCCAAGTAACGGTTCTCTTAATTATAGGTTTAGAAGAAATATACCTATAATTAAAGCAGTTATTAAATAATGAGAGTTTAAATTCTCAAATTGGAGGAAAGAAAGCTGCATATATAGTTTTTGATGGATTCAACCCCAATACTTCATAAAAGGAATGCAAAGAAATATTGATCCAAAATGATTAATGAAACGGTAAAAATACATATTATAAATTTATGACAATAACATGCATGGTATCAAAATTAAAAAGTACAGATCGGTTAATGGTCCAGCTCTCCATCCTCTCGTCATTTAATTGTCACTAAGCTCTCCTTATAATAAAAAACTCCACAAGAGCCACCATACTCTACATCTTTTCTCAATCTCGGATGTTGAAATACAAGATGCCTCGTCTTGTTAGTCCGAACATTATAGGAGACCAGTCGACAATCTTTAGTTGCCAAAATGAGATAGCTATCACAACAAGACTTAATCTTAAGGAAGCATTGAAAGGTAACAAGTTTGTTCCATACACCTGGGTGGATCATTACCCATATATCATAAGCAAGCATATTACACAGGTTCAAGTTCAAGATGGCTATGGAATTATCCACTGACATCAAACCCAACATGTTAGAATGAATATATTGACGATCAGACCCTTCAATCTCTTTAAACATTTCACTCCCAAAGTCGAACAAAATAATGGTGTAATAACTATGGCGGCCCCCAGTTAACAGCCAATAATAAGCTCCATTCAAATAAGCAGTACCAAATGTGTGATTCACGTCTGTAAAGCAGGGGATTTTAGGTTTGAAAATTCTCCACGAGTCCCTAGAACACGAGTAGACCGATGCATAATGTTCACACAAATTATTAATGTGAAAGTAAACCACTTTATAGTCATAAGTCAAGGGGTCCAATCCAAACCCAAACACAGGGACATCATGGATTGTGGCTACTCGGATAGGAAGACGGAGGGGTCTCACCTCCCTAGTCGCAGGATTCCTATCACGACCTAAAGTACCCTCTAGACGTGACATTCCATACAAGACCCCGAAAGGCCTCATACAAGCCACTTAGCATGCATAATACAAGATCATAGAAATTAAAGAGTTTAAAAGACAACTTCATAGCCAAAGAGTTTTGTCAAATGTAGCGGAAGTCTAAACATAGTCTCAAAGCCATCTAATACATCATGGAGTGAAAGTTGGGACGTAACCCATACAAAGTTTCAAAAAGTAAATGACACAAAAGATAACTGTCGTCTTGTCCTAGAAATGTGAGTACTCACCAAGTTTTCACGTTCTTCTAACACGAGCTCTAGCCACGAGTGGATGGGGAGGAGTCGTCATGCCCTACATCAATAAATCAATATAGGCAAGAGTATGCGTTAGTAAAAACATGTACCAAGTATGATAACTATGCATAAAATCATAAGATCATGATAGGGGACATTTATAAGACATACAAAGACCAAGCTAGAACATGAGATAAAAGAGGTTAGAAGCATAAGTCATAAGACCATGGTCAATGCAAGCTAAACATGCTTAAAACACTTGTGAGATACCTTGAAAGTCACTTTAGTTCCTTCTTGTGGGAAATTACCTTTAACCGACATTTAAGACCATGTGAGCTATTAACATGGAATCCGGCGTCTACCCCATACCGAAAAGAGGTGTCCTTACTTGACAAGGTAAGAACCATAGCCTTCTAGCTTAAGTGGATCTGCTAGCTAATATCTATCTATACAACCTACGGTGACACATAGTTTATAGGACATGGGTAATCGCCACTTGTCCACTCGGATTCCCACGAATTAGTCATAAATCATAATTCATCCTATCTTTAGTAGACATGGGTAATCGCCTCTTGTCTATCATTAGGGAATATGGGTAATCGCCTCTTGCCCCTTCATTTATTAGAATAGCTCATTAACTTTGATTCAAGTTTAGTTGAGAAAACCTTTCAACCCTTTATGAATCCTTTATGTGAGAAAAACCTTTCACAATTCAACAACAATCAACATTATTTGCTTCACTCTCAAAGCAAGTCTTAAATCATCATAACTTCATAATTGAACATGCATACTTTCATAAAATTCATCTTTTGATCATTCATAGGCTTCATCATAGAGTCATAGCTTAGAAACCATAAATTATACATGGGCTCATATAATTTAATCTTAGAATCATTGAATTTACTCAATTCATGCATATTTAAACATAATTCAATCAGTTTGTTCATAATTGGGAATAACCCATGAGATTGAAGAAAACCCTAATCTCAATTGAAGAATTCTAACTTTTCAAATTGGAGAATTTGGGAACTCTATGGAGGAAAGGACTCCATAGGTGAAAATCATCATACCTCAATGCAAAAGCTTCAAATCAATGGAGGATTAGGATACTTGACCTTTAAACCCTAGCTTCTTCCTCTTCTTCTAGAGAGAGAAATATTTGGGGAAACTTGGAGGGATTTGGGGAACTTTAAAAAGTGATTAGAAAATGATAGATATTAGGCTAAAAAGGATTATACATGGTCTAGAATTAAAGGGTAATCGACTTAGATTAGACATTAAACAATTAGGGAAAAGACCAAAGACCCCTTTAAAATAACTACCAAGTGAAGAAGCTGAAAACGATGTAGCTCGCCAAAGCCACTCAGCGACTTGCCGAGTGGGCTTCCAGCTCGCCGAAAGTTCCAGTGGGTTGGCTCCAGGACTAAGTCAACTCGGCGATAATATGGGCGGTTTGGCGACTCGCCGAATGGAAAGGCGAGCTCGATCCAGCTCACCTAATTTAACAGAACGCTAGATAAAAATTTCAAGTCAAAAAGGGAGAGAAGGAACCCCTCGGCGTACCGCCGAGTCGTTCGGTGATCAGGCCTAGCCTCGCCGATAGGACTTCATGCTGAAATTTAGGAATTTTCCTTCTTTTCAAACCCCGAGGTGTTACAATTCCACAATGCACATGAAACCTCGTGATCAATTTCTCCAACCATAAAAAACAAGCCATCCACAAAACCGAAGAGTTGTTTCATACCTATGAACCTTCACGTATGTTCTTCGAAAATGAAAGTTGGAAAGGTCATCATCATCATCAATGTCACCATTATCAAGGGGGGCTACGACTCTTCAAGTGTCGTTGAACAAATTCAGGGGTTTTGATAAGAGCGTACAAGTTCATGCAGACACATTTGAATCTCAACAACGACTTCACAGGACACCTCAACAAAATCTCCTTCACCGTATCTTCAGGGGAATTAGCCACATAACCATCCATAGTAGTAGGGCTGATGAAAAGAAATGAGGAGGGATTCAACCTGCAATTTGCTTCCTTAAATAGACAAGCAAGAAATTCCTCATTTTACCATCATTAAATTTTATTCTACTTTCATGCAAGTCAAAATACATTGACTACATTTCTCATATTAAATTTTATTTTGCAATTAGTCATGCAAATCTAAATACTACTCCCTCCTCATATTACTTTGATTACTTTTCCCTTTACCAGCCATTTATGGATTTAGAATAATTTTTTTACTAATTTTACCCTTTAATTCTTTTACATTATTCTATTTATGTCTTATTCAAACAATTATTTTAAGATCAATTGAATAATTTTAATTAATTCTATCTTGATTTTATAATTTGAGAGATAATTTAGTACAAATACTTTTAGTAATGTCAAAAAATAATATGGGAGGAAGGAAGTATGAGAAAGAATATATTTTATACCTTAAAAGGAAAAAAGATACAATACTCATTCCATCCATTTTTACTTGTTCAGTTGAGAACTAAACCCGCAAGCACCTTAAGCAACTTTTAGCAGACTCCCACAAAACTGAAGAGAGAAGAAAAAATGACTTCCTCCTTATTATTGAAACTTCATTTCGCCAATGAATCTAAAGCTGATTTTCCTAACACAATTTTTCCATATTTAGCTAATCCTTTCTCTTATAGGAAAATGTTTGCTTTGCTAGTTTTCGCCTGACATTTGATTATTTCAATCCTAACAAAAACCTCATTGAAAACTCAAGAGGACTGTTGAGAAGATTAAAAGCAGGAAGGTGCTTTAATCCACCATATTTTTTCCTGGGAAGGTCAAGCTCCTCAAGAACACTATGTTTCTTTCCTAAGGAACTATTCATAGATATTGTGTAGGACAAAAATTGGGATACAAAAAGTAGTCCATGAGAAAACAATCCGTTCAATTCAGCCCATTGAAAAAATTGAAAAGATATGTAGTCTAAATTAAGTTATGACGAACAGCCTTATCAAAATATTTATGAAATGTTCTTTTTTTTAAAATTTAAAAGATCACTTGTTAACCTTCATGTGCAAATTTACTCTAGTTTTATATATGTAATCTCTTCTAGTTTTTTGGTGTTACTTTGGGAGGTTTTTTGTTTTATGTCCCCCTCTTGTAATTATTTCTAATAAAATAAAACAGGGGTCAATGCCAAATCCCATTTCAATTATTTTATTCTTAAGAAAAAGAAGATCCTGCCCAATGGGGTAAAAAGTGGTTGAAGAAAGACCAAGATTCAGGATTCGAGCTCAGAGAAAATTATTTTTTAATTCTCTATCAGTCTTTTGTAGAACAACATGCAAATATTAACACAACAACGAATTTTATCATACGACAATCGCCGCATGAGGAACACTCCAATTTGATTTAATATTCATTAATCTAACAGGAACTAACAAGACAGAATGTGGACTACCTTCACATAGTGGACAACTAGTCTCTTCTAATTGTTCATAGAAACGTCTTACTTATTCATTAGGAGCTTCATCTAAATATTGTTTGGGTTTCATCCCACTTTAAACCCCGAAAGCATCATTGACCATTTCAGGAACTATATCATGTGGAACCCTATCATGTTCAACGCTAATTTGGCCATGTGGTGCAAGAATATTATATTTATCCATGGCAGTAAATTATAAAACATATCATTCAATCCATCTATGTAATGACCCTCCAGGTCACTTCTATGTTAATGCCTTCTTTAAATCGTTTAGAGCGTTCATGTAGCGATCCCAAGTGATTTATGACTTGCTGGCACTAATTGTTCGGTCGCTTGGTCGTTCGTTTGGGTTTTATGCCTATTTTTCTGTTTTGGAGCTTTTGGACTTGGAAAAGTTGATTTCGGTCATAACCTCAGGTAAACGACCTCAAAAGGGAATTTTGACGGTTCCATCTGCTCCAGAGTAGCAAAATTAGTCTAGAAACATGATTGGCCCAAGTCCCGAGGCTTCCGGTGTGACTTTAGGGCCAGTTGGCGCTTTAACCTTTGAAATTTGGCATAAGTTTGACTTTGGTCAACATTCTTGGTAAACGCACTCGGATGGGAATTTCGTCAGTGCGGTTGGTTCCGGAATGCCAAGTTTGGTCTAGAATGACCCTTCGTGCACTTCCCGAGGCCTCCGATCTAATTCCGAGGCCCTCGGTACAAGTTGGCTAAATTGGTGCTTTGGGTGTAGGACCCACTTTTTATCGAAACAACCTCGTATGGAAATTTTGACTGTGCCATTGAGTCCGTAACGTTGAATTTGATGAGGTAGCATATCTCGTTTGTGTGCACGGGGTTCCGAACAAATCCCGAGCACTTCAGAGTTTTGGAAATGCCCAAAACTCAACTGGTGCACAGCTGATGTTGCAGACCCATTCCTTCCCCGCGTTCGCGGAGGTGTGGGCCAGTCTTCTCCGTGTTCGCGGGCTTTGCTTCGAGTTCGCGAAGGTTTGAGATCTTTTTCTCCGCATTTGCGGAGGTCTGAGAGGTCTAGGGAGATCTTCTTCTCCGCGTTCGAGGATAGGGTTCCGTATTCGCGGATAGGGTTCCGTATTCGCGGAGGGGTGAATTCCTTCTCTCCGCGTTCGCATTCCCCTGGACACGTTCGCGGAGTATTGTTTGTTTTCCCTCCGCGTTCGCGGAGGTCAGCGACTGGCAGTGGTTATATAAGTTGAGGTCGAGGTTCATTTGAAGAGAAGTTAAAAAATTCATATCCCCCTCATCTTAAGTCGGTTTTCGGTGATTCGAAGTCCCAGATGCTCGGAATCTCATTGGCTTCGTGGGTTAGTGTTTAGATTGTTTTGAGTGGTTCTCAATTTCCATGAATTTGAGGCGTAAGTTGCTATCCTAAGCTAATTGTGTAAAGTTTTGCATTTCTTGTTTTGATTGCATGGAGCTGATCCGAGCCCCGATGGGTGTTCCGTTTTGGAACACAGCCTCAGGGGAGGATTTGAGACCTCTTCACGGAGTCAATTTGAGAAAATCTAGAGCGGGTCCCACGTTTCCTGATTTTGACTCCGAAATTGATTTGTCTCCAATTTTGTTGATTTTAGTGTCTAAACGACCGTGCTGGTGCTGTAATTCTATTTTCAAAAAAGGGCCTAAAATGCCCCTCAACTATTTGAATTGGTACAAAACTACCCTCCATCCACCTTTGGGCCCCCAAATACCCTTTACGTCAACCTTTTGGCTAAAAAATACTCTTATGTCTAACGAATCGTACTCATAAGGTGGATGGAGAGCAATATTGTACCAAATCCTATAGTTTAAGGGTATTTTAAGCTCTTTTTCATCAAAATAATTTGAAATTACTTAACATATGAGCTTTCATGATTGACTTTATTTTGAATTTCATAGTAAATTAAAAATAAAAAAAGGTTAGGCATCTACTCTCTACACTACTCCCCCTACACTTTATATCTATTCTATTTTTTTTATTTGCATCTCGTCCACCATTTTAAATTTGATTTTTTTCAATTTATTACAAACAAAAGAGAAAAAAGGAGGAAAATAACAATGACATTCATATAGAAATAATTAGTTCAATAAAAGATGACTTAATTAAGCATATATATACGAATACTGCATTTTTCTTTTGTGTACCCAAAATTTAAAATAAAAGAATAAAAATAATCATTTCTCCTATCCCCACCTCCATCCCACCATGACAATAATACGAATTAATTGAATATGAACATGTGAGTTCATTTCAAGTTTGAGTCCCGAATATCCTAATTAAGAATAAGAGATTAAAAAAAGGAAAAAAAGAAGAGAAAATGAACAAGACATTTGGATAATTGATAGAAAATTTTATATTAATAAAAATAATATTTTTTTTTAGATGGACAGTTAGTCGGGGTGAGTATGGATTTTAGTTGGATCCCGATTTATGAGTTGGGTTATAATAAATTGGGGGTTGATTTAAAATAGGTCAATAGGAAGACATCATGAAATTAATTATTTTTTCAATATTATTTTCAAGTGTATCGGGTCAAAATATGAATCATAAGTGATTTAATTAAAAAAATATTTTTTTAAAAATATGATTTTTATTATTTATTTGAGAAGGGTTTAAATTTGGATCAAATCACATTAGGCAACATAATAAATAAATATTTAATAATTTTACTTTAAAGGAGTTATTAAAAGTAAGGGCAAATATGAGCGAAATGATTAACATCGAGGATATTTTTGAGCAAAAGGTGGACGTCAGGGGTATTTTAGGGCCGAAAGGTGGATGGAGGGTAGTTTTGTACCAATTCAAATACTTGAGGGGCATTTTAGGCCCTTCTCCGTTCTATTTTTGATAGTGTGGTAGCAATCCGATCGGAAGGGGAAAGCTCCGACAGAGTGATTTGGAGCACGCGCGGTCGGCCTTCTGGTAGGCTACGGCTTCTCTTCCTTTAGATTGAGCCTGATTGTGTAAATACTTGCTGATTTGTGTGAATCTGGGGTGGGTAGCTAGTGTCTCCTCTCTTCGTCTTAGAAACCATGCTTTAGGGTTGTTTTTCGAGTTATTTCGGGATTAATACCATGTTACCGGAGGGGTTGCTTATCTGTGATTGTGGTGATTTATTGCTAGGCTGTTTATATATGGATGCATGCGGATTTTCTGGTTGGTTGTTCTTGTATTGGAGTATATCTTTGGCCTTAGTTTAGGATAGATTAGTGTTGACTTAGACCCATGCACCTGTTTGACTTTGGTATGTATCCGACGTCGATTCAGATGGACTATGTCCTTGTAGACTGGCATAGCAGACTTGGGTCTGATAGTTGAATTTAGTTTTGGCTTAGTAGTACTCGCAATCCTTCTGTCTTTTCTCCCTTTTTTTCTACGATGCTGATGCGTTACCAGGACATGGTATCTTCCTAGTTGGAGGCTTCGAGGTCGATTTTGCGGTATTGTGAGTGGTTGTGGACGTCGATCCACTAAGGCTTTTGATTGAGTACACTCGTTGTGATGTGGTTGGTGGTGGACGTCGATCCATAATGGTTTGAGAGTTAAGATCCTCTATAGAGTTGATTCGCCTTATACGCTGTCTGGCTGGGTAGGGCCCCCGGGAGTGTTAGTTGACTCACTTGTCTAGCTAGGACAGGGCCCCAGGAGTGTTAGTCAGGTAGACAATTGGATATCAGTTGGCTAAGGTTATATTCGGAGTTGGTATACACTGCGCACTCGTCTCGCTGGGACAGGGCCGCCGGAGTGTTAGATAGTGCACTCGTCTGGCTGGGACAGGGCCCCCAGAGTGGTAGCCAGTCGGGCGGTTGAATGTCAGGATCTTGGAGGGATCGTTAGCCTTTTTTCAGGGTTCTTAAGAGACATGCGCGCATAATGAGAGCAAGGGAAACAAAGACGATGGAGATGCAAAAAGGGAAAAAGCATCAATGGGGCAGTGCCCCACCAATGCGCCAGCCTGCACTTCAGAGATGCATTTTGGGCGCATCAGGGGAGCATTGCCCCACCAATGCGCCAGCCCAAAACTTCAGAGCCTCAATTCTGGCGCAATGCAGGCGTGCTACCCCAGCCTTGGGCCAACTTTTTGGACAAAATTGAGTTTATTTGGGATTCCTACTTGGGCCAGAATTAGTGCTATTTTTCTTAAACTCTATAAATAGGACCCTAGGGTTATTTTGCAAGGAGAAGACGACTTTTTGGTGTGTAAGAGCAAAGAATTACAATTCATCCTTGTTTTCGATTCTCTACTTCTTCTTTAGGTTTGAATTCTATGAAAATTATTATTTTTGAGTTTATGAACATTATGTGTGGCTAAACGCCTTTGTTCTAGGGCTGTAGCTACGGGTTATTGTTGAATATCGAATTGCTTTTGAATTAATTGTTGGTTATCTTTCAAATTACTTTTGTATTCTTGCTTTAGCATTTCATGCCTGATCAACATAGAAATAAATCTATTGTCTATTCTTGGACTCGGGAGACGATAAGGTAGATAGACCAAATAATACAAAGAGTTTGATCTAACTTGTATATCACTTGATTAGATTCGTGTTTAGGAGTGACGCCCGGACGAACACCAAGTTTGGTTACGAAATAGAATGAAATATAAATGCTCACCAATTAGGACTGCCTATCCTCGCTCAACGATTTAGTTAGGCAGCTAATTGGGGTAGGCAATTAGAGGTCGGAAGACCATGATCATAAAATTAATCATGTAAATCAGTAATTTGATAAACTCAGTTAATTCATTGTATAAGAGATGATATATGAAGCCCAAAGCATGTTGCAGCCCTGGAATTGTCTCTTACTTGATTAACACCAAAAAAATAAAGTTGTTCGCATTAGTTACTTTTACTTTTCAAAATTATCACAATAGTAATATAGAAATCTCAAATTCCTCAGTTACTTGTGTTAGGTTATAGATTTAATAGAATTGAATACAAATTGATTGTAAGTCCATGTGGGTTCGATAATCTGGCTCTTTTAGAGCCACTATATTACTTGTGTGACCATGTATACTTGCGTGTGCAATTGGGAGCAACACTTAGTTTTACTTCCGATGCGCTCGTGTGCTTCTTTTCATTTTTGCTTGACCTCTATTCGTGTTGATTCTATCCTTTATGTCTGTGTTTACCTTTCTTGCTCAGTCGGCCTTTGACGCCTACTGGGTACCTGTTATTTTGGTACTCATGCTACACTCTGCATCTGTTTTCGTGATGCAGGTCCGAGCACCAGCTATCAGCGTTGAGGTCGAGCCTGCAGCAGTCTGTTCTGGAGACGAGGGTGAGCACATGGCGTTTTGGGATTACATGTCTCCTTCTGTAGATATATTTTGGCTTGTCTTTTGTTTTTGAGACAATCTTGTTTTTGTGGTCCACTTTGGGGACTTGTACTCTTTTAGTAGTTCTGTACTTGTGAATTCCAGGTTCTGGGAGGTATCCTTTGGTTTTATATAGTTGGTTTTGCTTTCGCCTCTCCCTTATAGGTTCCTTTATTTTGCTTCCGCTTAGTTGAGGTTAGTTTCCACCCACAATCCCATTACTGTAAAGTTCCGAGGCCATGTTTGGCTTGCCTACTGGTGGTTCGGTAGGCGCCATCATGACTCAAGAAATCGGGTCGTGACAATCTATTTTTTCATGATCAACCCATACAAAATATCTAGGCTTAAATCCATTACGATACAAATGAACCATAAATGTATCTGCATTAAAAAATTTCAAGCACCTACATGCAATATAAGGACATCTAATCAATCCATTATTCTTTAAAATATCAAGTGTCAATGCATGATCAATAAAACATCTTACACCGTCAATAAACTCAGGTTTCAAACCACTACCAGTTTCACAATGCATGTTATACATCCACAAATGATGATCCATCTATAAAAATATAGATAGTCAATCATAAATTAAATTTATTAATAATTTAACTTGATTAAAATAATTTATATTGTTAATATATATTATTATTACGTAATAATTATATTTATAATTACTTATATATATTTAGTTAATTTATATAGTTAAGTTCATAAATACAACATTTCAAGATCAACAAATGTAATGACCCGGAAGGTCATTTTTGAAAAACATTCACAAAATTATAGTTTTACCCCTCTCAATAGTTGCCCCCAGTCATTTTCGATCAGTCGATGAAGTTGGTTTGAGAATTTTGAACTATTCGATAATTATAGTTATTTAATTGATGTGTATTTATTAAAAAATTAATTTAAGGGAAAATTAGCAAACTAGTCAAAATCCCTAACATAATTATTAAAAATATTTACACTTTAAAATAATTATTAAAAATGTCAAAATGTCAATATTTTAGCAAATAACATGTATCTTAATATAATTATATTTGTTTCCTTTTATTTCTCAAATCAGGCTCACATTAGATTAATTTTTACCCCGCTATTCGGTGAAAAAGAAGAAACAAAACCCATTACCCACTTTCCCCTCTTTTTAGGTTTTTACCCCAAACCACTCATTTCTCTCTCTTGCGTTTTTCACCATTGTTATCCCCTTTCCTTGTCTAAGAAAATCACATATTCGAATTTTCTTCAATTTGTTCAAGAAATCTAACAATTCATTCAAAAAGATCTTTCAAAATATTTGTTTATTTAGTTGCTTAGTAAATTCTCCAATTTCGATTAGAGTTTTGGATAAGGAAAACCTCAAAGATCCCTCTCTAATGGCCGACTCTAAGAGGATTACAAGCGGTATCTCACTTAATCATCAATTTTCTAACGATTTGCCATCTTTTAATCAATGTAAGTGAATACAGATTCAGATTTGGATTTGGTGAACAAGAATCAAAAAAAGAAACATAGCAGACGAAGAAGAAGAAAGAGAGAGTCAGAGAAGAAGGTTGCAAAATTTGTATTCATACCATAATTGTATTCATATTAATTTTTATTTTTAAATTATTTTTCTTTTATTCAGCATTTGTATTTTTATCAAGAACATTGTATTCCTTTTTTAATTTGTAGTTATTCCAATAGATATGCCAAATGAATTTGTATTTCTTAAGCATAGATGTATCCTATTTCTTTCGCAATCAATTTGTATTTTTTTAGAATATTGTATCATTTCTCAACAAATTGTATTATTTTCACTATGTATGCTAATTTTTTTCCAGAATCTTGTATCATTTCTTAAACTGTATTCATATGTAATGATTAGATTATATTGAGATACAATCAGTAGTATTTTTGTAATACAAATAAAAGAAATATATATTTGGGAATCATGTAATACAATTTTGATTAATGAGATACAATTTTTAGTTTTCACTATGAAAGTAAAATACATGCATAACTCAATCATGAATACTTTTTTGTTATATGAATGTGAATCTGTATTTTTTGATGACTTTGTATTTAATTTTTGTGGAATACAATGTAGTTATGCAGATAAGGTCATGTATACCTGATCAATTTTGTATTTCACCGATTATATCAAAGTTTCAACTGGGAATTCCTTCTCCAAATTTGTTTTTCAACGAAATTTTACCTGTTTATCAATGAAATTCCATATCCGTTTTCCAAAATCTTCTTCCGAAACAGAAAAAACCCAATTTAATCGAATTCATTTCAACAGAGATTGAGTATTATCAATGAAAATTTAAAAATCGATATTGAAAAGTTGATGAACAAGGGGGATGGGTGCCCTATCATTTATTTTTGAATTTGTAACTGATGCGAATTTTAAGCGATATATTTCTTTTTTAAAATATTCTCTCCCTAAATTTCTACGTTCTGTTATTAAATAATTGTATTCTTTCAATTAAAAAATAAAAAAATATAAATTAGATACATAACAAACTAAAATATTGATATTTTTAATAGATATTAAAAATGTGACTAAGAATTCTTCTTTTTTTTTTCATTATAAGTATAACTCTACAATTACAAAAACCTAACCCTAAGGAGAAGACGAGCAATTGCTGTCGAAGTCGCCGTACATTCTTTGCCGTCTTTTCGAAGGTAAACGATTTTTTTCTCCATTTCTGAATGCAATTAAGCTTAAGAATATAGTTTTCGCAGTTTTTTTTAGCATTTTTTATCGGTTTATTTTGTCAGTTTTGGATGTGTTTGAATATTTCCATGTGATTTTTACTGTCTATTAGCATTTCGATCATTTTTTGCTATTTCAAAGTGATTGAGCATTTTAATGTAGTTTTCACTATTTTTAATGATATCAAGCTTGCTCATATAGTTTTCGCAGTTTTCTCAGCATTTTTATCAACTTATTTCGTCATTTCTAGGTGCGTTTGAACATATCCTCATAATTTTCTCTATTTTGAATGCAATTGAGCTTACTCATTGTTTTCACAATTTTCTCAGCATTTTTTATCAGTTTATTACGTCATTTTTAGGGGCGTTTGGGCATTTTCATGTAATTTCACCATTTTGAATGTAATTAAGCTTGCTCATATTGATTTCACAATTTTCTAAGTATTTTTATGAGTTTATTTCGTCATTTTTAGGTGCATTTGAACATTTTCATTTAATTTTCACCATTTTAAATGCGATTGAGCTTACTTATACTTTTTTTACAGTTTTCTTATTTTCATTAGCTTTACTATTGCTACGAAGAAATTTTATGTGTGGCAGAAACTTATATTCAACTATAAAATTTTATCGTAGCAATAAAATTGTAGCTAGATAAATGCTTAAGTAAATGATCGAAATTTACAGCATCCAATCTAGAACAGAACACATACAGTACTTGAGTTACTATTAGTCTGTTAGAGAACTCGATTTTTGATAGTCTTATGTTTGATGTCAACCTTTCCCAACCCGCCTCCTTTGTTTGAGCTTACAACCAGTTATTTTAGTCCTATGTTTGATGTCAACCTTTCCCTATCCCCGCCTCCTTTATTTGTGCTTATCACCGGTAATTTTAGTCTTATGTTTGATGCTAACCTTTCCCAACCTGCCTCCTTTATTTGAGCTTATGACTGTTAATTTTAGTCTTATGTTTGATGCCAACCTTTCCCAACCCGCCTCCTTTATTTGAGCTTATCACCTGTAATTTTAGTCTTATGTTTGATGCAAACCTTTCCCAACCTGCCTCCTTTATTTGAGCTTATGACTGGTAATTTTAGTCTTATGTTTGAAGCCAACCTTTCCCAACCCGCCTCGTTTATTTGAGCTGGTGACTGGTAATTTGAGCTAGTTAGTCAGTAACTCTAATATTATGTTTTCACTCTTCTTATCAGAAAGTGTGATTGTGTATGATGGTTGTGGATGAAATGGCTATGATGAACCCAGAGAATGAGGATTTCGATCCAGAAACAGAGTCGGAATCGGAAGATGAAGAAGGAGATCAGCAAGTTGTAAAGCTGTCTGAACCTTCAAAAACTGCTGTATATAACAGGGATGGTTTGCTTGAAAGGCTGGCTGATATCAGTTGGCCTGATGATTTGGATTGGACTCACAGGCTTAGCATTGACAGGGAGGAGCAAGAAGAGGTGGATGTGAACGATGATTTGGCAAGGGAGCACTCGTTTTACACGCAGGGGTTGGAGGGTATACGCCAAGCGTACGTCAACTTTCAGTCAACCGGTGAACCATTTCTGAGGCCCTCTGATTATTATGCGGAAATGGTGAAGTCTGACACTCACATGGAGAAAGTTAAGGGCCGACTCTTAGCTGAGAAGAGGAGGATTGAGGAGTCCGAGGAGAGGAGGAAGGCCAGAGATAACAAGAAACTTGCCAAGGATGTACAAGCACAGAAGATGAAAGAAAGAACTAAGCAGAAGAAACAGGAAATTGAGTCCGTTAAAAAGTGGAGGAAGCAGAGGCAGCAGAGTGGCTTCGATAAAGAGGATGCTGGCGGTCTAGATTTGGCTTTTAATGGAGGAGATGCTAATAAACCCTTTCAGAGATCAAATAAGAAGAGACCTGGTGTATCTCCCGGAGATCGTTCAGGTGGTAAGGCAACATTTGGTGGGAAAGGGAAGGGGTTCGACAAAAAGAGGAAAAGCAGGGAATTCAAGGATTCCAAGTTTGGATTTGGTGGTAGAAAAGGTTTAAAGAAGCAGAACACTGCTGACACTACCAATGATTTCGGAGGATTCCACAAAGGTGATCGTTCTGCAAAAAACAACAAGCGCGTTAAGAGATAGTTCTGCTTATCACTTACTACTTTTTGTTGTACTATACCAAAGTTATTCCTTTGTTACGCGGATGAAATAGTACTTAATTGAGAGCTTTAGCTATCAAGCAGAATGAATTTAATGTCTCTGCAAATTGATTATCATTTTTCTTGGATTTGAAAGTTAATAATGTCTAAACTCAAATATGAATTTTTGGAAGTTGTCCAAATTTTACTGCAAGTTTTTGAGATGATTTGAAGGCCAAGTGTGTCAATTGAGTTATCTCATAGTCCTTTGATGGTTTCTGGATAATTATTCTCCACTTGTTTGCACAAACTACACAATTGATACTTACATATTCATAATGATATGTTATATTAATTCTTATATAATACATTAGATGATATGTTAAATTCATTCTTATATAATACATTAGATTCACACTGTCTTTGCACATTTATGAATTTATTTGCTTTTATTAATCTGCTTATCATTCTTTATGTTATTGGTTCACAGGCTCTCAGCTATTATTTTGAAGGATTCCGAGGTGGCATTGAGAGCTACAATATTGTTTTGCCTTAATCCTGCTTCCATATTCTACTCATCAATGTATTTTCTTTTGTCTTGCCTTGCATTCGCCTCATATTATGATAACTTGCATATGAATATATTCTATGCTGTCTGTTCACAGATATACTGAGAGTATATATGCTTTGTGTTCCATTGGAAGATTGTATTATCTCTCGAGGGGTTTAAATAACATTGCAACACTTTGGCTTGCTCTCACCAGAGTGCTTAATGCAGGCTATATTTGTCTCCAGACAATGCATAGGTCCAATAAAGCAGCTTTTGTTAGAAAAAATGCTGGTGTAAGTTTTGTTCTGTTGCTGTTCTTCTTTTGACCAATGCAGCTTTTTTTCTGGATCAGTGCTTAGTACGGTATGATTGTTCTCACGATATGAAGAAGTGGCAGAGGCTCTGCACTGTTTACTGTGAGTTTGCGAAAGCTGTAGTTGGCACACTACTTACCAAGGAGCTTCAGGGAGTTCTATTTAACTTGGCATGCCATGAGTGGTAACAAAATATACTCATGTATGAAGGGTCAAGTGGGGCTGGGTTGGACCATCCGTGAAATAAAACCAGATGAGCCTGTCAGGCTTTTCAACCATGATTTTTAAAGTAGGGTTACCGTTATTGCTCTAACTTCAAGAAGGTGAACTTTGAGACCAAGAGGGGCTTCTAATGTGAGATATATAAAATTAAAAAAAAAAAGAGGCAGAGGAGAGAGACTAAGGCATATCAAATTTACTCATTTTGTTGGCCAAATGACAAATAGGAAAGGAATTAATATTGAGATTAATTCCTTATTTTGTACATGCTTTTGCACCAATTCCTCCATCTCCACCCACTTTATACTCTCATTATCTCCCTCAAATATTTTTCAAACTCAAAAGCCTTACTATTCCTATCCCTCTCCTTTCCATAGATCAGTTTTCTTCTTTCTATCTGAAATGTCTTATCACCAATACTCTTGTTATATTCCACCTTTGTAAACTTAAGGGTGGTTGAGCAAAGTTGTTTTGGAGTCTCATGCTCCTTACAGAACGCCCTCCTTGCCATATTATGTTGCACTATTTGACTGGACATGCAGTGTTTAAGTTAGTTTGATTGTTTTAGCATTTTATATTTGATAGTTAGAAGAACATAAAATGTTGAATTCTGTGAAAGTTGTATGAACTAATTTATTAAAAAGAATCTCTCAACTTTTTGGGACGTTGCAATTTAAAACAAAGACGTAGATTGGGGATAAGGTAGTACGTTAGGTCTCAGTGGCTTGCGTTATGTTTACTTCGTAGTTTTCATGATTATGAACTATCATTTGTTTGAGCATCAATTGTTCTCGGAATTCGACTAATATAGCATATAGCTTTAGAGAAAGTGATGTTTTGGTTGTTTAAGATTAC
This sequence comes from Solanum appendiculatum, assembly GCA_018342035.1. Lineage (NCBI taxonomy): Eukaryota > Viridiplantae > Streptophyta > Magnoliopsida > Solanales > Solanaceae > Solanum > Solanum appendiculatum. Next base: position 891,105 of record JAGDQO010000782.1, read on the forward strand.
TCAGACAAAATCTTCCACATGTTGCCAGGGGACCTTGCTATTTCTTCTTTCTGGGGCTTTGCGTAGCTTATTTATCATTTCCCCATTTATTGCCTTTCAAGCCTATGGTTACTACAATATGTGTGTGGGAGGCACTTCAGATGAAATGAGGCCTTGGTGCAAGGCAAGACTTCCTTTACTCAACAACTATATTCAAAGTCGTTATTGGTATGTTGGTACCTTTTCAAACTCTCACTTGCCTCTTCCACATTAAATTTGATCTGGTAGATGTTAAATTACATTTGATCTTATTGTGCTGAAACTTTGGGTGTATGATTGTTTTCTTTTTAAACAATTTTTTATTTCTTGTACTTCTAGAAAGTCATAATACCCTAGAATAACTACTCAAGGTTTAGACCCATAGTTGCCTCTATATTCTCTGTTAATAATTTATAAAGACAATGGCTTAAAAGCTATCTTGATCTTTCCCTCACATTCCAATCTCCCACTTTTAGCCATTTATATCATATTCTTTGTTTAATGTTTTCTGTTTCTGTTAATTTTTGTGCAGAAAAATTCTTTAAGGTATAGTTGAATTTTAACTTTTTGCAATCTATTTGAAATGAGATGCCACTTGGGTGGGGCTCTGGTGGCCCCCTACGACCTCAATGAACATTTATCTAGAAAGGAAAACTTCTCCTTGGTGATTGGTCAGGCCAAGTGACCACCAGTTACTCACCCTGTGTAGCTGCGTTTAATTTCTTTGGTGAGGAAAGGTGATGCCTGACATAGGTTCATGTAAACGCTCATTGGTGCTTTAACTGATTTTTGATACCCGAGATAGTCCTTATTGATAGATATCATTCTCATGCATTATTTTAGCTTAGACACCAAAAAAATAAAGGATAAAAAGAAAAGAGAGAGTAGAAAAAGTAAAAGTAAAATGCCAGTATCGTCAGCTAAACTCAATGTTGATTGCCGCCAAGAGCAGAGGCTGACTTTGCTGTTTCTTCTTTCTCAGGGGAGTGGGTTTCTTAAAGTATTTTCAAGTAAAAAAAATTCCAAACTTTGTTCTTGCATCTCCAATATTATCTCTTGCACTCTGCACAATCATACATTATGTGAAGCTATGGCCTGAGGTTTTTGTCTAACTTGGTTTTCGGGAATCCTCTCGAAATAAAGAAAGTGCTGCTTCATCCATGCCTCTGGGGTGAAGTGCAGGATCCAAGAGTGTTAGCTTTCCATCGGAAAACAGATCTGATGCCGGGCTAGGTATACTTGATACGTAAATTATTTCCAAAAGATGTATGCTGTTATCATGTACGAGAGGAAGGTTTTGTTTTTTCTGATTACAACTAATGACGGACCATCATTTTCCTGGTCTAGTATATGGCCACTGCTAAATTTTACTAGCTGGTATAAAAAAGATGGTACTCTGCTTATGATTGAGCATTTTGAATGTTGTGCTGTTATGCATTGAATTCAGATACACTTGCCCGCACTTATTGTTTTCCTTGTCCCGCATTTCCTTGCAATGTTTGCATTCCATTTAAACTTCTAATCCTTGCTCTGATGATCTCCTTGTTCATGTTGCTGCACTTTGTGATGAGATGTACATTGTTATCTGTGAATTAATATGATTTTACTTCTTTCCAACTCATATAAAAATGAGTGGTTATATGTTTCATCACATTCTTATAGGGACTCAATTTCAAAATTTTGTGATGTGAAAACAATGCTCATTGTTTACTTCACTTTTGATAGGTGACTCTCTTAGACGGCGAAAACCAGTTGTGAGAGAAGAGAACTATGTGGTACAGCCATCAGAAGATGAAGCATCAGAGAATCCAGGATTCAAACCAATTATTCTTGTTCCCTTCATTCTACACCTTGTGTTCATGGTTGCAACGGCTTTTTTTGTCATGCACGTACAGGTTGGCTAACCTCTTTCCCTTTTCTAAAGTGACGTGATTACTAGGAGTGTATTTTCCTACCTTTTGGTTTAATGGTGGGATAACTGTTATTGAACTGAATCCTTCCCTTTAGTATTTCCAATTTGCCCAACCCTTTTCCTTTTACTAATTTTCACTTATTATTCTGAACGTATGTTGAACTAACTTAAATATAAAACCAATCTTCCCTTTTAACCCCCTTTTTACCTCAGGAGTAATTGCAACAAGGAATTTTGCCTCCATATCCTACTTTTCCCCTTTCCAGCTATTTTAAGTCCATTTGCTCAGTCGAAGATTAGATTTGCGAGTAATAAATAGATTTTTCTGTTTTTCTTGTGGAGAAGATGGTGAGAAAACCTCTGCAACACCTAATTAAGTTCTGCAAAATCTTGAATCATATGAAATTAGAAGATTTTGTCCGGGAATGAAAGAGGGAAAAGTTCTTGTAAACTAAACACAGACTTAACTTCTTCTGGGGAGTTTTGAGTTCTTCAGCTGATGAACTTCTTTCATGTTCTGGTAACGGACATAGTTTATACTTTCATGCTCACATTGTCCTCTGGCACGAAATGATTATCTCCGTTCTCCGCTTTTTCCTTTTGTGAATCAACTCTGCCTTCTGAGTATGGGAATCTGAATCTAGTTGATTGAAAGTTTTAGTTTCATCTCAAGTTAGGAAGTCTGTCAACCTAGATAAACACACTGGCAAAACTGTATCTGACTCTCTTCCGATCACTTTGACAGGTTTCAACACGATTCTTATCTGCCAGCCCTCCTATCTACTGGTTTGGTTCATATGTCATGGCATCTCCTTGTCTTAGCAAGAGATGGGGATACATTATTTGGACATATTGTGCAGCTTACATCTTGCTCGGCAGTTTGCTCTTCTCTAATTTCTACCCCTTCACCTGAGACGCGTGGTAACTTTTCAGTAACTTGCTTTCTTTTTGTCTGATTCACCATAATCTCCTCCTTTTTTGAAGTATCATATCCGATGGCTACCTCGCAGCAGCATCAGCTATTCCAGTTTTGATGATAAAAGTAGAGTAGAGGTGTGGATACTGGTTGAACAGTTTGCTTTCTTCGCATTCAAACCTTGAAACTCGCCGCGTTGACATAATGTTCTGATTTTACATGAACTAGAATGATTCAATCGACTCTAACATGAATGTAGCAAAACCAATTTTGCTTTGCATACATAACAGTTTGTAACTATAAAGTTGTTTCCGTATGACTTATACGGCAGTGAAATTAGTTACTGATGCTTGTGTCAGGGCAGACTATCTATATCACACTCCTTTGGATCCGGCCCTTCATAGACCCTTTGTGAACGTGTGATACTTGTATTCTGAATTATACACCATTCCTCAAGGAATCTGAATTTCCCTTGTTATTGGATGAGATGGAAATTTTCTTTCCTTTACTTTATCAGAAGTGAAGAGGAGCCCGGAACAACGTAAAATTATCTCCGTGTAACTTATAAATCACGAGCTGAGGTCGTGGAATCAGCAACATATACTTTTGTTAGCGTAGACGGTCTACATTTCACCATTCTGGGGTGTGACTCTTTTTCCCTCTGCTTGAACACGGGATGCTTTGAGCTATATATTCTTATAATTTATGGTTATAATAATCTTTTTACTTTTAAAACACTACATTCACCAATTTTGCATTTCTAGTGTCATAAATGTTATCGAAAAAGTATTCACAGTTCGACAATTTTTTTTATTTTTTTTTGAATAAGTTAAACTATTGGAAGAAAATTAAAAGGAAAAATCGAGTAGGATAAAAAATTAATGAATTGATAAATAAATAAATGTAAATTTGGCATTATCCTTTTAATAGGTCAATTGATTTTTATAAGGGAAAAAAAGATTGATAAGTCTTCGGACAATATTTATTTTCCCCCCTTTTAATATGGTATTCGCCTATTTGGTATATATATTGAAGTTCAAGTAAAATGAGATTTTCGAGTTGCACTAAGCAAGCTTTATGCTACAAATTTGACTCAGAATCCATTAAGAGAGGATCGATTTCACCACCCTTCAAATCAACTAAGCAATTTCGAAGGACAATAAAACCTTTACTAACATACGAATTGTTAATTATGTTTGGATAATATTTGTTATTCATGTGGTGTTGATATTCTCTTTGAACCACGATTAAATCAAAATTCGAGCTAAAAAATTTCACATGAAGGTAATTGTTAATTATATTTGAAAAATTGGTTGAGAGTCATGAGACTAATGTTTTTAATTTTCCATTTCATGTTCAATATTTGCTTTGTGGTGTGACTAAATTTAGATTCTAATTGAAAAGTATCACGTAATCAAACTAGAGTTACCACTCCAACAAAATCTTTATCCATATTTAAGCAATCTAGTACGTGTTACTCGTGAAAGATGACATATATCATATGTAATTAATTGAGGTGTGCTTAAGTTGACCCGAACACCATATTATAAAATATAAAATAAAAAAATGACCAATAGAATCATAAACCCTCTTCCATTAACCCCCAAAAAAACCCAGAGTCCTTTGCTCGTTACTCATCAATCATTCAAGCTTCAATTCTCATACAAGATTTTTCCGAAATCCTCAGAGTACATTTCGAGCGATTCTCTTGGTAAAAATGTGTTTTTTCCCTTCGTTTTGGTGCAAAAAACGACATGGGGTTTTCATATTTAAGGTTTTTCTTAAGGGGGTTATGAATGGTTTTGTTGTTATACATTTCAAGATTCAGTTTTTTGTTCTTGTGCTATTGTTAAATATACTGTTTTCTTTCTGTGTGAAATGGTTTGCTAGTTTGATTTTGGAATAATGAAGGTTTGAATGTTGTAGATTTTGCTTCCTATGTGTTTGAGGAAAGTGGAAAGTGGAAAAGTTCAGTTCAAGCGATTCTTTTGAGGTTATGAATGGTTTTGTTGTTATACATTTCAAGATTCAGTTTTTTGTTCTTGTGCTATTGTTAAATATACTGTTTTCTTTCTGTGTGAAATGGTTTGCTAGTTTGATTTTGGAATAATGAAGGTTTGAATGTTGTAGATTTTGCTTCCTATGTGTTTGAGGAAAGTGGAAAGTGGAAAAGTTCAGTTCAAGCGATTCTTTTGAGGTTTTGTATTTATCTTTCTTAGTAAAAATGTGACATGGGTTTTTGATATTTAAGGTTTCTTTGGTTATGGGTAGTTTGTTGTTGTCAATATTTTTCATCCTTTTTTTGTTGTTTGTAAAATCAAGATTCATTTTTTCCCCTATGTTCTTGTGCTATTCAGCTTTGGCTTACTGAGGACATGACTTTAGATAAGAGAGTATGGAGGTAGTGGATTAGGGTAGAAGATTAGTAGGTAGTTGAGCTTTGACTTGCTTTACGGTAAGATTAGGCTTGGTGGGAGTCTGGGAGCAGTGTATCTGGTGTAGTATTAGGGTTATACATGTAGCTTCTTGCTTCTGATATCTGTTACCATTTGTTATCTATTGTGTTTCTGTTACCGCATTATTTCGCTGTTGTTTTGTTTCTTTTTTCTGAATGCTCTGTAGTGTTTTCTTCTCTGCCATATTCCCTTTTTTCATAAATACTTTGATTTGCTGCACTTGATCGTTTCGGAAACAACCTCTCTATCTCCACGAGGTTGGGGTAAGGTCTTCTTACACTCTACCCTCCCCAGATTACACGGGGTATGTTGTTATTGTTCTTGTGCTATTCCAAAATATGTTATTTCCTTTCTGTGTGAAATGATTTGGGGGTTTGGTATGGAAAATGGAAATTTTAATGTTGTGGATTTTGTTTCATTTATGTTTGAGGAAAGTGGGAAGTTCAGTTTGTGATATTACAATCTGTTTGATGGGGATTAGTTGATGGATGACACAGATTATCTTAATATCCGCATCTGTTCATGAAGAGTTGTTTTCTATGTTAACTTTGGGGAAAAACAAAACAAAACAAAAAAAGAACTATGTATGACACTAGATTTATAGCATGTTTGGCCACGCTTCTGGGAAGCCAAAAGTTTTTTTTTAAGTGATTAATTTAGAGAGTTGAGATATTTGACCAAGCTTTTAGGGAAAAGTTAAGTGTTTGTGACTAGTAGCAGAAGCTGAAAAAAAATGGGTTTTCCCTGGAAGAAGCACTTTTGATACCTTGGTCTAGCACAAATTGTTGCTCTTATATTGACAAAAGAGCTTTTCAAATTAATTTCCCAAACACAAACAGTTAATCTTCAAAAGTACTTGGCCATACATGCTATAACACTGGCATTGGGGTGTTCACATTTTTAAATGTTTGTTTTGAGTTTTATGTCTATTTAGGAGCATCTTCTGAAGTTAGGGTTTTTATAGCAGTTATAGTAGAAAATCAGGGGTCATAGTATTCTGTAATTAGTTATGTGCGTACTATGTATTCAAACATCATCATCATTGTAAGCTCATGTATATTGAATCCATAGCAACACAAGTTGATCAGGAACTGAGTTGTACAAAAGGCATTTTTTCCATTTTAAAAAAATGTATCTGAAGAAACAAGATTGTGAAGATTAGCAGAGAATTGGCGTGCACATTATTCGTATTTAAGCTTGAACTTAGGTCTTTGAGTTATTAAAAAGAATATATATATATATATAAGAGGTGTCAAGGATTAGATCTGAAAACAGCAATATTCCCAATGTTAATCCCACAAGTCGGCCTGGGGAGGGTAGAATGTACGTAGACCTTACCCTAGCCCACAACTTTGTGTGGTAGAGAGACTATTTACGATAGACCCTCGGCTCAAAACAAATGTAATCTAAGCATGATAGAAAGAAAAAAACTGGCAGCAAAATAGCAAGATAAACAAAACAAATGAAACAACATGTAATAGTTCTCCATTCCCGTCCTTTATGCACTTCACTTGGTCCATTAATTAGTGGTCTGTTTCATGTTTCTTATTCTCGTGACTTTGCCTATATTGTGGCAGTTATGTGGTCTAGGTAAAGCTTATGGAGGATTCGTTAAGGCCTAAAGTGTACTGATGACCTGCCTCATATTCTTTTTAAGTTGGTTTTTCTTAAAAATTTACAAGCTACGGAATCGTAAAGAGCTCCTTATGTTGTAAAAGGATAAAGAGCTCTTATATGTTGTAATATCTATCTGCTACCAGGGGAAAAATGCTTTTCCTTTGTACGTGTAGTAATAGCACAAGTAGTAGTTATAACGTTGCTTTTACTAGCTTAATTTGGTGGTATTGGGTGGAGTTTCAAATAGCTGCCTATGTTTTGTGTCTGTGACCTGTTGAACTAATCTCTGTTGATTTAGCTATCTAATGGTTTAATTACTTACTGTTAGAATTGGATACAATATTAGATAGGTTACTTAGATTTTAATGTTTTTTTTCTTGAATCATTTGTTTGTTTTCAATTGGCTATGAATCACATTGGATTGATTTCTTGATACAGGTGTTAATATACCGAGTACTGCGTGTTCTTAAAAGTAAACATGAGCACAAAACTTGAGCAGGCATCTAGCCGCATTCAGACGGCTGCTTCATCTGCAACACCATTGAGTGGCCCAAAGATCTCTATGTTTGCCAATAAAACTGGATTTGTGATACCAAAAAACAAGTTAGCTGGTTCATTGGTTCCGGTATTTCGAGTAGGAAAAAAAGGAGCTAGTGATTCTGTAAATGAAGATAGCACTAAACAGGTGCAAAGGAAAACCAAATGGGGCCCTGATCTCACACAGGATACTACTGTCAGAAAAGCAAGAGCTTTGGCATATCAGGTGCTTTAGATTGCTTTGCAATATATACCTATTTACATTTTCTCTTCTTTTTTAAGCTTTGTCTTGAAATTGAGAAATATATTGAAAGTAATACTTTATTAAAAGAATATTTATTTTCTAGTTTTTGTTTTTTTTTGTTTTTATGTTCCTTTATAATTTCTTGCATCAGAAAGAAATGACCTTTGTATTCTTTATCAGAAGAAAACAATCTGACATTAGTTCTAAACTCAACATCGCAGGGACGTGTTGAGATTACACAATTTTTTTGTGTTTTATGTTTTGTGATCCTTAATATTAAATCTATGCATGTGTTTCTCATATAGATACAGAGAATCATAACAGGGCATGCCTCTCTTTAAGAAATCCACAACATGGACAAGATTCACTCCAAAACCGTCATTAAAGTTTTGTTTTACCATGTTAGGTTATGCGTAACTGCACATTTACATGCGTATATATGCAATATGTATACATATTATATTAAATTGATCAAACAGCTGAAAATAAAGTATGTTGCTCATACTCTTCAAAAATACTGACGGGTGCATGGCAGATCCTTCAAAAGTAGTGCTTTTTTGGAGGACTTGACATGGGTGCGCCAACAATTTAGGGGAATTCGAGCAACATAGAAATAAATCGTAATTACATTCACATATATTTGTGCGACATGAGAATCATCCTAGACTGGAATCCATGGTTTTCTTATTCTTCTCAGTTTGATCATTTCTTGAAGAACTTCATAACTCTATCAACTTATGGCTTGGTGGCCATTAATAGTTTCCTTTGTCCATTGGGTCCTAAAAGACAGTGTAATTCTGTGTGAATGGCTTTTATTAATTTCCTACTCCAGGTGCCACTAAGTGATATTGCTGCCTTACAAATTTTGGGCAGAGTCGTGTGGATCAAATAACACAACTACTGAGTTCTAGGAGTTTGGAGGGAGAAGGCAGCAAAGACTCATTATTAGCCTCTCCTGCTAAAGATCACGAGTCTTCAGATCATCAACCTAATGATGAGGTAAATTAACTCATTAAGATTTTTTAGTTGCAAATTTTGCATGGGTTAGCTTCTAAAGCTGATGTCTTCTGTGGATGTAGAATGTGAGATCACTGGAACTCGAAAGACGGGAAATCATTGGTATGTTGTGATTGATCCCTCGAGTCACTGTCTTTCACTCTTCCATTATCAAATATGCCATACATCTTATCTGTTTTTATTCATGTCCAGGGGAGATTCTAAAACTGAATCCCAGTTATAAGCCACCTGCTGGTTATAAGCCTGTACCAAAGGAGGCAAAAATTCCAGTACCTGTAAGTTTAACCCAGTTTTCTGGCACTTTGTGCTCCTTCTCTTTTTTTCTTGTTCCAATAGTTCTCCCGTTGGGTTCTGTGAGTGGATTCTTAAAATTTTAGAATTCTTATCAACTGGAACAAGATTAAGGATCATCTGTATTGTATTGGATTACACTTCTCCTCGGCTTAAAATTACTACTCTATTAACTACATTTACATTCTTATAAGACTTGAGTATGTGTTGATATCAATGAGAATGATGGCCTGCCCTTGCAAAACAAGTTAGACAAACTATGGATTAACGGGAGACTTATGGAGAAAATTGTTATTAGTTGTCCTCCTCCTCCCAGCAATCCTTGCTTCCACAACAAAAAAGAACATGTTTAGATATGAAATGGTGGATGTGCACTTATTCATTGTCATGTCTTTTAATATACTGATTCTGACTGCCACGAGCTAGATGTTTCTTAGTTTATGTTTTAAGGGTATTAATGAGTCGATTTAGTTATATGCCATGTTTTTCTGTATAAGAGGGAAATTTAGCTCAAGTTAGTACAGGATATTCACCTGTCTAAGCATCTCATGTGCTCGTGTATTTCAAACTGTAACCGGTATCCAGATAGCATAGAATGTTCGTGATATATTCCTAAAATGCTACCTGTAAATGATTTCATTTTTTGATTTTATCTTTAAAATGACTCCTGGGAGTTCTTCAATGTAAATCATGCAGGATATGGAAACTGTCTGACTTCTTATTTGGCATTATTATTGGCACAATTCTTTGTGCTTTTTAAGGTCAAGCTATATGACACAAACTTAAAACTGTGGACCATATAGTAATTAAGAGTCATGCCATTATTTTATTACTGACTTTGTTGTCCTTTTAGAAGGTCAAGCTGTATGATACAAGCACAAAAATCTGAAAGCATATTAAATATTAATCCAGAGACATGACATTATTCCATCTATTACTGACATGGAGTAAGACTATCCGTATTATCACCAAAGGGGAAGTGATAGATCCTCATGAGGCATCTCTATTTGTTCTCACTGCAGATCAAAGAACATCCTGGGTACAATTTCATTGGTTTGATTTTTGGTCCTGCTCATAAGCAACTGGAAAAGGTAATTATTTCTAGCATCCTAGACCTTGAAGTTTCTTATTTTAGTTGATTGCATAGTAAAATAGTGTTCCTGGTCAACATTGAGTGTTTCTGATTTTACACCAGGAAACTGGAGCTCAAGTAAAGGTTTATGGTATTAAAGCAGATACTGGAGAGAAGGTAAAGTCCCTAATTCAATCCATTGTGTATATTTATATTCACTGTATCATCTCATTGTACAATTGCTGATGGTCAATACTCTGGTTATATCTTTGCACTCTTGGTATTTTTCAAACCTGTTTTGAATGCTTTTCTCGAGCTGAAGGTCTTATTCGAAAGTCTCTCTTCCTTTCCAAGGTAGGGGTAAGGTCTGTGTACACCCCACCCTCCCCAAACCCCATTTATGGGATCACACTGGGTATGTTGTTGTAGACTAGGCTGGAGACACCTATAAACTGTAGTTTTTATGCAATCTATGTTCTACTTGCTCCTAGTATTAGATCATCATGTCTGGATTGTCAAGCCTCCTGTATGAGCTGCAACGACATTTACCTATTGTTCACCTTGATTTCTTGAAAATTGACGTGTGTTTTAATTTGTCCCCAGGTAGAAGTTACTTCTGGTGAAACTGACTCTGGTGCTTATGAGGAAATGCATGTCCAAGTATCAGCTGAAACATATGAAAAGGTTGATGCTGCAGTTGCTTTAATTGAACTTCTGGTTACCCCAGCTTCAGTAAGTACACAGTAGTATGGTGTTTTACTTGGTGTTACTGTGAATATCAATGCGGCAATTCAGTTTTTTTTTTTTTTGTGTGTGTCATAAAGTTAAGTGTTCCATTTGGTTCTCAGATGACTCCTGCGGCTACAACCACAAAAGCGTCAGGTGATGGAGAAACTATTTTCATTGAAGCAACACCTGGCCCGACTCCTCCTGTAGTAAATCAAGGGATGGCTCAACCAGGTGTTGGTGCACAACCTGCTCAACTTCAAAGTCATTTCCAGCCACATCAAGGGCAATGGTTTCCTGGACCGACATCTCAAAATCCAGTACCTCGATTTCCAGGACCCACTAACTCCGGGATTTCTTCAGCTTCCCTGGTCAGCAACACTCACCAAGTATCACCGTCACCTCCCAACCTGTCAAATACATCCTCGCCCTTTGGTCCACCACATGGTATGCAAGATGGTTTTGGTTCAGTTCCTCGAAACCCTTTTGTTCACTCTAGCCCACAGGCACAACTAATGCAGCAGCCATATATGCCTTCCGCTCATTTTGGACAAATTGGTGGACTTAGACATTCTATACCATCTTTAGGGTCTACACCACCTCAATCCAATATGACTCCGCCTCAATTTTCTCAGGGCCAACCTAGTCCAACAGGGTTTCCACAGGTTGTCAGACCAGTAATGTCTTCATTGCCTCAGTCTGTCCCTCCTACAGCATACCCAGACCGACCATTGACCCCAGCTGGGAACTCCCCTGGATGGTCACAGTCACCATGGAACAACCAGACAGGTCAAGGTCCAAGCAACATGATTGTTATGGCTCCCCCCACAGTTTCCCCTCAAGGAAGTCATCATCTTGCTTCACGCCCAATGGGTGTCTCTGCAGCTCCGCATATAGATGTTTTCCATGGCCACAATTTAGCACCCCAGTCATCTGGACCAGCTCCATCAGCACATATGCCTCCTCCATTGCGTCCATCTTCAGGATCTACCCCTGCACATTTCTTGAACCACTCTCTGTCTAGTGGACAATCAATCAATCCTAGTCTCTCACCTAATCCAGTTCCTGTAAGTTCTCTTAATATTAATTCTATGAGACCTACTTCGTTTGTAACTCCAAAACCACTGCAGCCCAGTAGCAATTTTACATTCCAGCCTCACCATTCACAGAATCCAGCCGCTTCCAGGCTAATTAGTCAATTTGGATCTCAGGAACTTTCACCTTCAAACCAAATGATGCGCTCTCATCTACGACCAGCAATAGACAATCCAAATCCCCCACCTGTCATTCAAGGATTTCAAAGACCCCAATTAAGCAATCAGATTAGTCAGCCAGGACCACCTATGTCACTTGACTTTGCTCGAGGACCTGCTGGCCCTCTCCCTCAATTTAGGCATCCGACATTTTCAAATCAGGGTATAGCTTCACCTACTGGCCCTCAAATGCAACCTATGAACTTTAGGCCAGCTCCAAATCATGTAGGTTCTTTCCCTCCTAGAGTAAACTCCATGCCTCTTCAGCAAAATAATCCAAATGCCATGCTTCGACCACAGAACTTTGAGACTCCCAACAATGTCTTCTTTCGTCATGGTAGGCCTGCCTCTAGCTCCTCTGGAGCACATCAAATATATGACCCCTTCTCGCCCACATCTGTCCCTCGACATCCTCATCCTGGTGGTAATCCAGCAATGGCAGAAAAACAAGAGAGTGATCCTGAATATGAAGACTTGATGGCCTCTGTTGGAGTTAAATGATTCAAACTAAAGACCTTCGTGTTGATTCCCCCCCCTCCCAATCCTCCTCCCCTCACCCCACCCCCACTAAAGCCTTAAAGCAAAATTTGATGCTGTCCATGCATCAGTGATAATGCTTAATATGCAATTTTTCTTATTGGGGGTCATAGAGGCAGTAACCAACCCCTTCAATTCTCCTTGTATTGCAGAAAATGCTTTCTGATAGATATATTTTACTGGAAAAGCAATGTATTTAGGATATGCATATACTTGCTTGGTGCCAACTTGTTGAAGGAATTTGGGGTGGGTAGGGAATGGTGCACTAGTTCCTAAATTTATGGGCATTTTAGTGTTTAGATACACTCTTATCCTCTTCTTGCTAATAAAAGTTCATATCTTGTATAAGTTGTACTAGAATTAATACTACAACGTTTGAATGGTACAAGTATCTTTTCACTTTGATAAAAACTGATAATGAGCATGAGTTTAGCAAGGCTTCAGGTAATGCAGAAGAAGCTAGGCAACAATCTTCTTTTTTTTGGTTTTTTCTGTACTTTGGTATACAATATCTGCATTTGAGCCTGGCTAGTATGTATTTACACCACATAGGACCCATATGGGGGAAGTGCTCTCTACCAAGTATTTTTTTCATATTCAAAGCTCGAATTCAGAACTTCTGGTTAAGAAAGGAACAACTCATCCAGTGCACCGCATCCTTTGATAGTACTCAAAGATCTTCACTATGCTGTATTTCTCATGAGAATCTCTTTTTGTACCTTTTTTTTTTAATAATCAAGAAATTTCTGACGGCTAGTTTGTGCACGAATTCAACGAACAACGGACATGCTCCTTTCTCTTCTCCTCTAAAATACCAATTTTTTTGTTGTCGAATTCAAACTCATGACATGTGTCTAAACCAAATATCATGCATCATTCTCTTACCACTCAGACTGAAGCTCAGGTGGCCAAGCATATCTTTTGCACTTCCAACTACCACAATTTTTTCAATCTAGACCACTGATTACATAGGCTCAGCACCATCTAAAGTTTCATGTGGAAGAAAACATGTTCACACAAGTTCTTTGATCTTTTGTAGCAATGCAGGGTGCAATTAACACCCTCTTTTTCATGTAGTTTAGAAAAGGGAGAAAGGATAAGCCTGGAAAATAAAGCGTAAGTAAATGTTTTCTTGATTTAGTTTGATTCTGAAGAGTAGGAACATTGCACAAATATCTCTTGCTTATGTACAAAAAGAAGAAATACATACAAAAAGGAGTTTAACATGACACTCTTTAATCAGACAGAAGGACCTGATCTAAGTACCCTCTCTAGTTTTTCAGCCTTAGCATAGTCAGTTTCTGTTAAAGGACCAGCCGGAAAAGGAGTGATCTCAACAATAAGGTGTGGCGTAGGGAGTTCATCAAACAATGCTCGCACGTTGTTGCAACAGACACTTTCTCCATGAGCACTCTCCCTTCTAATCTGACAACCCTGGAGAAAACAGTAAATACTTCTTAGGAGATATTGAATAAAGATACATGTTAATCATATTCTCGTTATGGAAAGCGCCAAACGATTTTAAAGCTCTCATTACCTTGTGAGAAGTGGCATCTCTGAAGTGGTCATCATCTGATAGCAAGGAAGCAATGGACTTGAGAAGGCGCTTTCCTTCAGGTTTGGACGGTACCCTGTAATTTCGACGTAAGGTCCCCTTAGTGGTAGGATGCCATTTGCTCACTAATTTCCTTCTGTCAGTAGCTTCCTTCTCTGTTAATACAAGAACAAGAATATCATTAAATTCTCTATTTACTAAGCGGCTGAATTTGGAAGAAGTGTTCAGAAAGAATAACTGGCCTGAAGATAAGCAGCAACTACATATACATGTAACTAAGACGGTTTATCCAAGGCGAAAAACACAAAAAACTCTAAGGTCCATTGGCGCTTTTAGCGCATATAAAGCATGGGATTTAATGAAGAATGAAAAAGGAGAGGGGAAGTAGTGTCCTATGGCAATGTAAGACTGCACAAAGGAATAAATGTTTCTGCAAGAAGAACTCACACGTATTTCAGTATTTTCCACAAGGAGCCTATTTATTCTATCCGAAGCAAATAACAACAATGACTAAGTTATGACAAAGCTTGATGTATTAGGCAAATGAGCACTTAAGTTGACTATATTCTTGCTAACAATTGTTATCAACATATAGCAAATGCAGAAAAAGCATAAATAGAGGCAGCACCAGTCATGTTACATGAAAAATCCAAAGCACATGAGAGTTTAAGACACAAGTGTAATGAAACAATTTTCCTTTTAAATCTTACCAATGCTTACAAACTCCAGATTGGCACATATTATGCATCCTTATCACCCTTGCAAAATACATACTAAAATATATGCAGGGGAATTATGTCGCTTACAGGGAGGCAAGATAGAAAGGTAACATATGACACCAGGAAATCGGGTTTTTCTGCCTCAGCTTCACAAATTTTAGGAGGGAGAAACAAGGGCTCACTGAAACCTCAACAAGTGTAACTCTGGTCCAACAGTACTGCAGGGGTGAGTGGGGAGAAGAACCAAGTAGGGAGAAACATTCAATAGCAACCAAGCTCTTATGCAAAGGCAGAGCTAGAGGGGCGCAAACCTATAATCCACATTGTATATAGAAGGTCGAAATTATTAGTTATGTATATATATTAGATGTTGAATCTCCTTGGCTTCTTCACGTGTTTACTTCTTTATATTTTGAATTCCCTAAATGAAAATTCTAACTCTGCCGCTGCTCTTAAAATTTTAAAGTTGAGGCTTGAAACCTAAAATCCCCACAGATGATAGATTTACGGGTTATGTCCTACTAATACCTTGGTTTTCCTAAACTAGTCTGTGACTTTGGAATATTGATTTCGTCATGTAAGTAATACTCTTATCACTTGCTGCGAAAATCAAAAACAAGGAAAATAGAACCACTCAAACTTTCTACAAAGCCATTATTTTCTAAAAGTAAGCCTAGTCAAAATTTGTTCATCAGCATATCAATAGATTATCTCATACAATATAATCCATCATTCCTAAAGCACAAATACAAACAAATGTAGATGTACCAGAGAACATTCCACAAACCTGGTTTGCTTTGCAACTCTTCAAACCATTTGGCAAAACCCAAATCAGCATTCCCATCAGTCTCCAAATCTACAACCAAATCACAACAAATCAAAGCTTCAAAACACCACAGTTCCCAAATAAACAAAACAACCCCATTTCTCATTAACACATTCAAATCTAGCTAAAGACTCAAATACCATACTTTCCTACATAAGAAAACAACCCCATTTCCCATTCTTGATAAATCTACAACCAACACACATAACAAATCAAGCTAAAAGACTCAATAACCACAGTTCCTAAATAAACAAAACAACCTCATTCTCATTAACACATTACAAATCAAGCTAAAGACTCGAATACCATACTTCCCCACATATGAAATCAACCCCATTTTCCATTCTTGATTAATCTACAACCAACAAACATAACAAATCAAGGTAAAAGATCACTCAACTCATTAAAAAATTACAAATCAAGCTAAAGACTCGAATACCATACTTCCCACATATGAACACAACCCTATTTCCCATTCTTGATAAATCTACAACCAACACACACAACAAATCAAGCTAAAAGACTCAAAAACCACAGTTACCAAATAGCAAAAACGACCTCATTCTGAATAAGACATTACAAATCAAGCTTAAGACTCAAATGCATATTTTCCCACTATAAGAAAACAAACCCCATCTCCTCATTCTTGATAAATCTACCACCAAAACACAAACAAATCAAGCTAAAAGACTCAAAAACCACAGTTCCCATACAAACAATACAATCCCTTCTCATTAACACATAACAAATCAAGCTAAAGACTCAAACTTTCCACATAAAAAAGCAACCCATTCTCATTTACACATTACAACTCAAGCTAAAACACTCAAACACCACATTTCCCAAATAACTAAAACAACCCCATTTCTCATTTACACATTACAAATCAAAACTAGACTCAAATACCATATTTCCCACATAAAAGAAAAACAATCCCATATCCCATTCTTGATGTAAAAAAACAAGAAATACCTGAAACAAGAGGATTAGAAGGAGATCCAGCTAAACCAGCTTTCAAAAGAGCATAAAATACACAAACTCTACCAAACCACAAGACAGGAGCTTCAAGCAGAGTAGCATTAATGGTTGTTGACCCAGTTTTGGCACTAAAAACACTCAATGAGCTCCTTTTGTTACCCAAATAGAACCTGTAATCAAGACTGGGTAAAAATGATTTGGGTAACAAAGGAGAGGTGAAAAAGGTCAGATTTTTAAAGAAAAAACTGTTTCTTGAAATGGGTTGAGATGAAAATGTGAAAGAATTGATTGTAGTTTGTAGAATCATTGCTTTGATTGGATTTGCAAAGTGAATTGAAGTGAGAATGAAGGTTTTCTGTTCTTTGTGATTCTTTATAGAGATACTTCAGAAGTAGAAAATGAAGCTTAAACGACAACGTTTTGACCTGAGTAGATAGGTTTGATTTTTTTTAAGGTATGGATAAACATAAGGTCAATCATTTTTATGAATAAATACAAAAAAGAAAAAAAAAATATCTTAATTATGTGAGTATTTTTACCCCACTAAGCAATTTTAAATGATATTATTATATTATTTTTTGATCAGTCTAAAATTTTAAAAAGCAAGGATTATTACACACCAATTATTATGTGACACATGCTAATTTAATTTAAAATATAATTTCTTTTCATTTTAAATTTTTCTTTATTCTTTAATTCTCTTCCTCTTACTTTTTGAAAATTCGGACAACTGAAGTATAGAATGGAACCCATCCACAAGGAGTGGAATTTATTGTACTTATTTCACAAAGGAAATAATGATCTAGAAGGAAAAAAAATATGTTAAAGAAAAGAGAATAAAAAAAAATAAGAAGACAATAATTTTTTGTGTGTGTTAGTTCATGAATTTTTTGGTGATATAATTTTCGAATTTTATTTTTCAAAATCTTTACAGAACTCTCTATGATAACCTGGGAAACAATATGTATAGCCTCACCATGATCAACGTCATTTTTTTAGAATTTAGGGGCCACTCAATAGGAATTAGCCGATTTTTTTTAATTTTTCGTGTGTGCTAGTGTACAAAAATTTTGGTGATATGATTTTCAGACACTTTTTCTTCAAAACCTTTATAGAAACTTCTATAGTGACATGGAGAATAATATATATAGCCTGACCATGATCCACACCATTTTTTTTAGCATTTAGGGATCACTCAATAGGAATTAGGAGATTTTCTCAATATTTCGGTTGTGTTATAGTCTATTAATTTTTTCATGACATAATTTTTAGACACTTTTTTTCCAAAAACTTTACAGGACCCTCCGTGATAACCTGGGGGAACAATATGTATAGTCTC
This sequence comes from Solanum appendiculatum, assembly GCA_018342035.1. Classification (NCBI taxonomy): domain Eukaryota; kingdom Viridiplantae; phylum Streptophyta; class Magnoliopsida; order Solanales; family Solanaceae; genus Solanum; species Solanum appendiculatum. The sequence goes on from JAGDQO010000782.1 coordinate 909,118, forward strand.
ACCATGATGAATGTCATTTTTTAGAATTTAAGGGTCACTCAACAGGAATTGGCTGATTTTCTCTATTTTTCGTGTGTGTTAGTCTACGAATTTTTTGGTGATATGATTTTCAGACACTTTTTTCCCAAAACCTTTATGGGACCCTCTGTGATGACCCGGTAAACAATACGTATAGAATCACCATGATCCACACCATTTTTTAGCATTTAGGGCCACTCAACAGGAATTGGCGATTTTCTCAATTTTTTGTGTGTGTTAGTCTATGAATTTTTTGGTGATATGATTTTCGGGCACTTTTTTAAAAAAACCTTTACTCTGGGGAAACAATACGTATAGCATCACCATGATTCATGCTATGTTTTTTGCATTCACGGGCCACTCAATAGGAATTAGAAAATTTTCACAGTTTTTCATGTGTTATAATATATTAATTTTGTGGTGATTTGATTTTCAGGCACTTTTTTTTCAAAACCTTTACATGACCCTCTGTGATGACTTGGAGAACAAAATGTATAGACTCACTGTAATTCACACTATTTTTTTTAGCATTTAGGGGATACTCAACAAGAATTAGGCGATTTTCAGTTTTTCATGTGTGTTAGCCTATGAATTTATTTGTGATATGATTTTTTGGCACTCATTTATCAAAATCTTTACGGGATCCTCCGGATTACCTGGGGTAACAATAGATATAACCTCACTATGATCCACGCTATTTTTTTTAGCATTTAAGGGCCGCTCAACAGAAATTAGGCGATTCTTTCAATTTTTCGAGTGTTAATCTATAACCTCACCATGATCCACATCAATTTTTTAGCAACTTTGTAGGTCCATCTGAAAGAGGCTACTAACCAATATTCATTACTTCGCCATGACCAATGTTGCTTTTTTTAGCTTCACAAAATAGAATTGAAGCTTTTTTGAAGCTTTCGGAGGTTCTAGTCCCTATGACGGCAATTAGATATAAGGGCAGCTTCGCCGACTTGGATTGAAAGGGAGGCACTGACTTCCACTCAATTTTTTAGGTCAATTTGGATACAGGTAGACAAGTTCAAGATTCACTATCGTTTTCCCCTTAAGCAACTCAAATTATTATATCAAACTTACTATAAAAACTCTTATATTATAAGTCAACTTAACAGTACACAAAGCATTTTAACTCTTTCTTAAAGACTTCTTTTGTTTCCTGAGATGAAATGTTTCTGCTCATATAACTATGTCTTGATCCCAAACAAGTTGAAATCGTCTTTATGAATTCTACTTTCTCATTGATGGTCTCATAACTGCCCCCACAAAGAACATGAAACTTGTTTCTTCTAATGCAAAAATTACATTATGCTATATTTTTATACATCACAGTACCCTGTCAATGCCCTTTGTTTATACAACTATTTTGCTAAAACTTAAAGAGCAAATGGGAACATATAAAAACCTGCCAAAAAAGGAAAACAAGTAGCTACTAGTTGCTCTAACAATGTCATAAAAGATGCTTCCCTAAAAAACCACTACAAGATAAAGCTTTACACTGTTTGCCACAAATACAATTGAAAAAAGAATTAAGAGAGGCTTAGTGAAGAGATGTAAGGAAGCAAAAAGGACTATATAAAGGGAAATTAAGTAAAGAGATTTGGTTTGGGGGGATGGTGGGTGGGGGGGGGGGGGGGTATGGTTACACGTACTAAGAAGACCCTATAACAAATCATCAATTCATCCTCAACTAATGTAGGACTCCACACATCCCCCACCCCCCACCCCCCACCCCCTGCACGCTCAAGGACATCTAGAGCATGCAATTTAATATGGGGATCCAAAAAAGACCTACACTAATACCATGAGAAGATGATTGCTAAGAACATATAAGCAAACCACCGATTTATTCTCCAACAAATGTGGAACTCTATCCAACTCTAACATTTAAGTAAAAACTGACATACATTTGAGGATATTGGAACAATCTTGATTTTCTTTACAAGGAAATCAAGAGGTGGTCGTGTAATATACCACAAATTATAATGAATTACAGTTGAAATAAAATGACAAAAATGAATAAAAAAGTATTCAGGTTGAGGCGTAGATATATCACTCTCTTTAAGGAGATTCAAGTTTACTGGGGCATAATCTACACCGATCAAGCAATATCACTCTTGACTTGTCCCCTCCAGGATACAACAGCCCAACAACGTCGTACAACTCAAGCAACTCCGGATTAGTTGAAGAGTCCAAAGCTCCACAAAAAGAACACCTTCCTTCAACATAAAATTACTCTCTTTTGTATAGTGAATATAGTTGAAGACTTAGAATATTTTCTTTGTCTCAACTCTCTCTTTCACTACACTTACCTCACTACATACTACAATATTTTTTCACACTTGTCATCTTTTTTAACATACACTTCACAAAGTAAAATCATCACTATTTATAGGTGATGAATTCTTCCTTACAATGAATAGGAAGATAATGGGTAGTAAATTGGGCAAATGAATGGCCCAAAGGTTACATAAGTTACAAGAATAATGAGGTAGAATAATGGGTGGAATTAATGGTAGATCATGTCAATAGTGGTTACAAAAGTTATACTACAATAATAACCACATTCTTGTCAACTTATATCCACTAACACATGCACTTAATATTTTAATTTTAATATAAAATGCATAAACACCAACAAGAGGGTTGTCATCCTTAATTTCTGACAAGAATACACGCTAGTTGCTGATTTAATTACCTGATGAAAGAGCAAAGGTAAGAGGCAACTTTTTTTAAAGTGCTGATGAGAAGCCTTCATAAGTTAGGTATTTCTTACAGTATAGAATTGTTGTTGTTGTTGTTGTTCCTGTCCTCAATGTTTCCTCTTGGTTCAGAGTATCATTATCATGTAGTTTATCTACCTCCACGAGGTAGTGGTAACATGTGCGTACATTCTACCCTTTTCAGACCTCACTTGTGAAATTTCACTAGGTATGTTGTTGTGGTTGGTCCAAGTTGGATTTAAATTAACACTTTAGCCTTCTTCTTTGGTTTCTTTTTCTTCCTCTTACTTAGTATTGATACATCTCTTCCTTATTGTCCTCCTCTTGATTCTAAGAGAATTGCTTACTTGAGTTTTCTTCATTTCCATTGGCATTGACCTCTTCATCTCTCTCTGATTCCCACCAGTTTTGCTAGTGTCCCCCTTCTCAAGTGACGGGGTTGAGGATCAAGAGGTGGAACACTACAGTCCTATAACTATTGATGCATTCCTCCTCGAACCATTTTCATGTAGTATATGTTTCAAACCTTATGGAAAAGAAGTACGGATAATTCCCTCAATAGTCAATATGCAACCATTAGTTTCATGACAAATATATATATCCGAGAGTGGACAGATACCGAAAGTAACCAAAACACTGCCATCAGTTTCTCATAAATTGTAATACACTGATATGAATACCATTAATTAAAATGTAGTTTACATAAAGTACCGTGTCCTTCAATATCAAGTTGAAAGCATTAGGAAAGAGAATTACTGCAGCAGTACACAAGTGCTGGTGAATTATTGGAAAAAGTTCTTAATATAGTAGAATTACTAATACAACCTTAATTAGCTTCATAATTTGGTTGGATTTCTTGATCATTTCAGATTCTTAACAAGCCCTTTTTCAATGACAGCATTCTTTATGAGATTAAGAGAATCTTCAAAATCATCAAGCAATTGATGTGGATCAGGAATAGAATCTTCATCAACAGATACGACGATGATCATCTTATTGATATAGCTTTGGAAATTGATCATCAATGCCTACAATTACAAATATTCAAAATCAAAATCTTGATTTACTCTGCCACACATGTTAAACAACCATAAGTATGTAAATTTAAAATATTTTTAGCAATTGAAACGAGATGCACATAAAAGCTAATTTTATTATATATACTTGAGACCTCTTATTATGATTTGATTTCGTGGAGCCCCCAATTAAGTACTAGTCTCCACTAATAGCAATACTTACACTTGGCTGCCCATAAGCACTTGGAGCAAAATAAGTAATGGGGTAGCCACAGAACCCAATTTCCTCTTGTGGTCCAACCAAGTTGGTGAAGCATATTGTTGAATTTGAGAATCCTTTGCAAGTCACCTCTGTAGCTACCTTAAACACACATTTTAAAATCAAAATTAACAAATAACTAAAGGACAAAATTTGTATTTATAGCTCTACATTTTACTAATGCAACCACGTTGTTTTAAGTTTTATACACCAAGGAAATTAAATGTAACTTGAAATATGCAAATGTATATATATACCTTGATCCCAAGAAACTTGATTAGTAATTCGGCCATGATCAAAGTGGACAAAGCTTCAAAGGAACGCTTCTTACGATCGACTGTCGCTTTAGCTTCTTTCACATAGTCTAAAGGATTATCTCGCAATGCAATCTTGAAAGGTAACAACGCATAACCAAACCAATTTCCCCAACCCCGCTTCCCTTTGCTTCCATTCTCCATCATATTGGCTAGATCCTAAATTAAATGTTTCATTCATGCATGTCATATAATTTTATAACAATAATAATAATACTAATCTTTTCTTCTTAATTTATTAGGCATCATTTAGATTTTGAGAATCAAATAAGTAATTATTGTTCAAATATTATTTTTGTTAATGTCTTTCTAATGTTAGTTGTCAAATGTGTAAATTTATATCAAAAAGATTAAAGATTTTATGTTGGACTTCAAAGTTAAGAAATTTGATTATCAAAACCTGAATGACACATAAATTGAGACAGAAAGAGTAACAGAAAAACAAGGCATGAAAGTTACTTCAATTCCTGCAGAGGATCTTAGGTTAAAACAAAGACAAGACCGAAGTCGAATTCCATTGGGAAGATTGTTGTTTCTCTCTGTCGCTCCCTTGTCTTGTCCACCAAAAGCTGAGAATATTTGGAACAATAAAGCAATTCAGAGGTATAAATGCAAAAATTTAAATTGTGAATCCGTCTCCAAGGAAAAATAAGTACATGTGACTAAAAATAACATACCATATCTCCTATTAAGATATTTAGATAAACCAGCTTGTGTTAATCCTAGGGCAACATCATTTATAGTCTGTGGAGAAAATACATACAACAAAATTAGAGCTAAGTTAAGTTTTTCACAACAATATGAACAAGAGCTTGATAACTTACAACATTCATAGCATTTTTCACCAACTTCAAATCATCCAGACTGATTATCCGATGAACGATTCGTCTAGCTTTATTAGATTTGTAATCAGCCGAGGCGCTGATTGGCGTTTTTGTATCCTTGAGGAACATGATTGTGATGATGAACATCAAAACATCAACGCCAGTATTCACAAGCATTATCATGAAAACCCAAAATTTTCCCAACAATCGCCACAACCCTTCCTTTGCTGAATAACCTACAAACATTTTGATAAGATTCACAAACTAGAGTGTACTACGTAATTAACTCAGTGAAATTTATGTAAGTTTCTCCAATAATTATTAGAGAGTACTTAACCAAAATGACCCCTCAAATAATTGGGTCACCTAGACCCAAAAACAAAATACTATCTAGTAATTTTTTATCAAACTTGATCTGACACCTTTTGTTGGGCGACTTAAGTTATGACTTATCATTTGACCCAATTTATTCCGATAAAAGTAAATTATTGAGCAAGTTATGTTACGATACATTCAACACTTGAATTCATTTTGACTCAATTCGCCCATTTACCTGAAGGAGTAGGCCTTCTTTTCTTGGTTGGAATGGTAGGAAGCTTGAGATCATCAGCAGTTTGGCGAGTGCACGCGAGTAGAAGAGAAATAAGGGAGGTGCCATCGCCAAGAGAATGGTGAACCCTAAACACAACCACTGACTCTGCTTGACGAGTTTTGACATTGACAATGTGAAGGTCCCAAAGTGGCTTGGATCTATCGAGGCTTGTTTTGCTAAGATTGTAAATATAATCCTCCACAAACTTGTCTGGTGATTCCAATTGAGTTTCATCTACTTTAACAATTATAATATGTTGGTCCAAATCAATCTTTGTTTGAACCCATTTCATGTCTCTTAAATTTTCTTCATCCACAACCTGTGTACACACCAAATTTGTTACTACACATTTTGTCACATAGGATTAAAGAGCTGAATTTATGTTCAACTTTAGTCTTTTTGTGTCTACAGAGCAATCCTCCCTTCTTTTCTTACCTTCAATTGATCAAAAAATGTAATTAATTAGTTTCTTACTTATCTAAGGGTTGAGTGATCTAGTCTCGCGCTTTTTAAAAAGAAATTAGATTATAATAAAATATAATTATATATAAATTTGAATTATAATTATTTCTAGGCTTAATAATGTAAGAATTCTTTTACAAGACTAGTGTAAATGTATACTTCCTTTATTTCTTTTTGTTTGTTCAATATATTAAATATAGATTATTATTTTTACTAGTCTATTTTAACAGAATTTTAATTATTTTTTATTATTAAATAACTATTTTCCATTGGAGTACTAATAATCAAATTCAATTTTGCAAAATTTCATTAATAATAAAAAAAAAAAGTAGTCTGGTGTGCTAAGCTTTCGTTGTACGCCAATTTTGGAAAAGGGTCTATTGTATATGCAATTTTATAATACTATATTTTTGTAAGAGATTGTTTCCACATCTCAAACTTGTGACCTTGTAATCACATGAAAATAAATTTATCAATCACCTCATGGCTCTCCTTAAATAAATATAATTTGATAAAACAAATACATAATTAATATTGTTATAAGAGAAGTCAAAATACAAGCTAAACAAGTAGGTATTCCTCTCTCCATCCATTTTTACTTGTCCAGTATATTAAAATTAGTTATCCAACTTTAAGTGACTTATTTTACACTTGTTATTATTTGTTAAAAGAATGTGTCAAATTAAACATGGACATAACAAATAGTTGGAATATTGAATATTGAAGTGACCAAATTTCCATAGGTTATGGAGAAACATACATGGCGTGCACCTCTTATTACGAGGCACATCACACGGTATCATGCATCTTCTCTTCATCTACCAACTACCGTATGGGACTCTTTTATGGTCTAAAAGGTCACATTTTTAGAGTACCAATTATCATTAATAGGAATTACACATTTTTGGCTAAAATAAAGTTTATTAATTATGTTATTGACTCTTTTAATTAATTTATTTTTTCCATACCCTAGGGAAAGCCCGTCATATATCCCTCTTTTAAGATTAATAACGTAAGATTTGGTCCTAGTAATGTTCTCATATGTTGAAATTTTTAATTGTTTATGATAAAATAAATATATATTAACTTCTAAAAAAAATAATATGGGAGGATTAAGAATGGAGCAGGGAAAGAAATCTTCGTTATAATTGGCCAATGATAGTAAAACTTAATCTCTAAAAATATAGTGAGATCAGGGGTGGAGTCACCTTAGGCAAACTAAGAGTGGTCAAGTACACATTTACTGGAAAATTATGTGGTGTACAAAGCTTAAATATTAGCTATTTTGAGTGTCTATTTAATATAGCACATTCTTAACACAATTGAAATTTTTTTTACACGCTCTTCATTAAATTTCTGATTCCATCACTCAATGGGATGGGCAAGGGAGGATCAAGCTAAATTAAAGTCATTTCTTCTTTTCTTTTCTTTTTAAAAAAAATGAATGCTGTCAATTGAAAGAAAAAAAAAACTTAAGCAAGTCATATATAGCAGGATAACTTATATGTATAGGAAAAAAATGTCATGCAGCGGATTCAGTTGAACCAATACTTTTGACACGAATTTAGACATGTGTACCTGAAGGTCACTAAAATTTCATTTATTTAAAAGTATGATATTGAGTTCCTCGATTCGTCTCCAGTAGGGGTGTGCATTCGGTTTTTCGGTTTGGTTTTGTACTATTCAGTTTGGATTTTTCAGTTTTTGGTTTTGAAAAAGTGTAACCCAATCCGAACCAAAAAAAAATTGGTTTGGTTCGGTTTTTCTCTATTCGGTTTGGATTTTTTCGGTTTGGTTATTCGGTTATGTTAATAATTAATAATTTAATCAAAGTTTTATTTACAATTTGAAAAATGAAAATATAAATCATAAGTAAAACTTAAATATAAATCATAAGTAAAACTTAAAACACAATACTTATAAATATACCAATTATAGATGTCCAAATATAAAATATAAACTTAATAATAATGAAAAACAATAACTAAAAGGGACCAAAGTGGTAAACTTCAGCTTGAAATTCTAAACATATATATATATATATATATATATATATATATATATATATATATATATATATAATTTGGTTTTTTGGTTTTTATTTTTCTAAATCCGAAACCAAACAAAGTAAATTATTAATCCAAACCAAACCAAAAAACCAAAAAAATCAATCCAAACTAAAATTCGATTTGGTTTGATTTGGTTTTTCGATTTAATCCGAATAATGGACGTCCCTAGTCTCCAGTGACATGCTCTCAAAGTACTTTTTTATGTTTTGATGAAAATTTTGACTTCATAACATTCAAAAAACTTAAGCAAATCATATATAGCAGGGTAACTTTAAGTAGGTAAAGATGTCAAGCAATGAATTCAATTAGAACTAATATTTTTGACACGATAATCTAGATATGTGTACGTGAAAATCACTAAAATTTCATGACATGCTCGCAAAGTACTTTTTTATGTTTTGATGAAAATTCTGACTCGTACATTCAGAAGTGTAATATTGAATTTCTAGATCCATCTCTAATAACATGCTTTTAAAGTATTATTCTTTTTTAATGTTTTGATTAAAATTCTGACTCACATATTCAGAAGTGTAATATTGAGTTCCTAAATTCATCTCTAGTAGCACATCCTCAAAGTACATTTTTATGTTTAGACAAAAATTCTGACTCTATCATGCACGTCCAAGAACCAATTACATCTTACATAAACGGAACATGCAAAAAAAGAACATACCATCAAGCTAGTGAAACGAGGATGCTTAAGCAAAGTATGCACCAACTTTTCCTTCACAGGCTGTGGCGAGATCCGAATTTTGCTAGTCATAAATGCAATGGCATGGACATCGAACCTCCTATCGTGAAAAAGACGAGCCATTGGACTCAATGGCTCGTCTTCCACGGTTACCATATCGTACTCTTCGATTCCCCCTTTCCTTTTTGTTTCAATTGGTTTTAGACCTGATGATCTGCTTCTTAATCCTTCAGCCATGGATGACTCCATTTTTTTTTTCTAGGAAAAAGTAATATGTGTGTACTATACTTTGATCTTGTGACTTTTTTGGTATGTTTTTGCTTTGTTATATAGAAGAATAGCAGTACGTACGAATCTCAGCTAACTTATTATGTATTTTCTTTGTTTTTTAATATATATTTTGATTCGAAGTAGAAATTTTAGTTTAAAATAATAAATAAATATTTATGTGACTATAAATTATTATTTTTTACTGTTTTTATTTATCTCGAAGCACTCGTAGTTAGCACGGGCCCAATGGCCCATTCTGTACTTCACATGTTTTGTTTTTTTACCGAAGCTGCTAATTTTTTCGATTTCATTTTAATTTAGATTTTTTCATTTTGAGAATGTTATTTTTATTTTTATTTATTTTTTCCTTAAAGGTATCTCTATTTTTTTTCCGGCATTTTCAATTTTTTTTCAAATTGGGTGTAAATTAAGTTATTGTTTTTTTAGAATATTATTTTTATTTTGGTTTATTAAATAGATTTTGTTAAAAAAATCTTTTTTTTTTACTTAAAATACCATTTGTAATCAGTTAAATTCGTTGCTTTGCCAAGTTAAAGTGTTTTACATATTTTTTTTGTTGTTGTTGTTGATTGTTTAAAAAATGTCTAATAACTATTTTGAATATATAAATTGAGTGTTTAGTTGTTTTTTTTTTTTTTTAATTATTGAGTGTTTAGTTAAAATGTGTATCAAGTAAGGTGTCTAAATGAAAAATCGTGTTAGTATTTGCATTTAAGCAACTTATGCTGCATTTTAAGGTGTTTTTTTTTTTTTTTGCTCGTTCAGCAGCTAATGCAACCATAAATTAGATCATTTTTGCACAATTTGAGCACTATTTCAGCATAATTTAATCACACTTTCAGCACTCTTTTAATATACAATTTCATAAATGTTGTTTTATGGGTTTTGATGAATTAACAAACTATGGTGCAAAGGAATTTGGCAAAGGGACTTGGTCCTCAGAGTTCTTATCTTATAGGACAAGTCACTTGTGTGTAGTTGTAAAGCTGTAGAAACTGCATTGATTGGTGAGCATTGCAGCAGAGACCCGGTACTAGATTTTTTGTTTCTCTTATATAATGAACATGTTGACAAGATTAAACCCAATTTTTGCAAATCAAGAACATACAAAAGCAAAAGTCATTCTCACGGAAGAACTCTTCTCATTCACAGCGAGGGACCTGATCGAGTGGTGCAGCTTCTTAAGTTGTTATTTGAATTTAGTGTCTTATGCCTTCAAATTGTAGATCTACTCCTATGATATAAAAGAGAGTAGATCATTTCAGTTCTTGTTATTGTGAGTTGTATTTATGGCTAGAATTAATCAAGTGGTGCGTGTTGAAATCTATATTAACTAGAGGTAGTTGATATAGTGAACAATAGAATTATTGCTTTGTGTCTTGTAATAGAGGAATTACAAGACTTGTAGGATTAACAGTTTAATCCTTTATAAGTACTTGAGTCTGTATTAATCCCTTGGGCAAGGAAGTTTCCACGTAAACATTTGTGTTCTTTACTTTAAGCATTGACTTAAACACTTTTGTTACTAATTTCTCTTGACTCGTGGTGGACTCATAAAATTTTGTAATTGTGACTCAAAATGAAGCCAGAAACTCAGCAGCACACATGACCAGAGAGATGTTTACTGGGATAATAAATCAAACACGAACAAAAAGCTTATTACTACTTGATAAATAAACACAACTTCCATAGTTTTACAGAAGAATCTTCAACATCTAGACGATGCTAAACGCTAACGACAGTATCCAGTAATCCGAGAAGAATAATGGAATCCACGAGTTGTGAGGTACAACCAGTGTTAACTACATAGGTTTGGTATACATGCTCCTCCATCTGGATTCTGCTGTTCCTTCCATATTTTTCCAGTAACACGTAACTTAAGCTCTTTTCTGTCGCCTCCAGAGAAGAAAAGTGCCATGTTACGTTGTATAATAAGCCCATCATGGCTATCTCTAACTTTCCGGTGACTATCTCTTATGCTCCGGGGGGTACCCTCCCAGATAAGTTTCCTTCCATTGCCCCCAACTTCAAGGCTGTAGCTGTAGTTTCGAGCATCCATCTCATCTCCCATAAACCGAAGAAATGCCATGTAAACAGGAGCCACGCCAAGCTGAAAGGCTTCAAAATGGAGACAGAAGTACTGACCAAAACAATTAAAAACCTGAAAAAGAGCTAAAGGCGTGAAAAAACAATTAAAAACCTGAAAAAATTGTAAACGAAAATTTGACACAAAGCTTTACGCCATCTTGCTTTAGAGTACTTTGGCTTTATCAGAAACAGTTCCAAGAGGATAAAAACTAGAAGACCGCATGAGAAAGTAACGCAAATACTCTTAAACAAAGACATTGTACCAGTGATGATCTACTTCCAAACTGGGAAAAGCCCATTTCATAGATCTAAAGAGAATCATGTTTTACATGATTTTTTGAACTGTTTGGTATGATGTAATCCATTTGGATCCATTTGGAAGGAGTCCAAAATGTTCTTTATGAATTACAGGGACACTGATGTTTGGCTGGATATTATTCGTTATATATATATATATATATATATATATATATATATATAATAGTTAAAGTAATCAATACAGACTTAGCTAAAGATAGGACACAATGGACGAAGAAGATTCTATATAGGTGATACATTGATAGCTACTAGCTGAGGATAGGTTTTAGACTTGCTAGAGAACTAATATTGTTATTATTATATTATATACGTATATTTTTAACTTATTGTCACTTTTAATTTATTTAGTACGATGATAATATGATATGAGCTTAAATGGAAAAATGAGGACTCAATAGTCAACCCCAACTTGTTTGGACTGAGGTATAGTTGTTGTATAAGTAAAGTAATGTTTGGCTGGATATATAATCAGTGAAATCTAATAATATCAGAGAATGGTGTTTGATGATGATTACAACAACATACTGTAATCCCACAAGTGGGTATGGAGAGGGTGATGTGTACACAGACCTTACCCCTACCAAGATAGACCTTTGGCTTAAACATATCAAAGCAGGTTTGGAATAGAAATAGTGAAATACAGTAGGGAAGGAAATTACAATTGACAATTGTTAATTATGGTATATTTGGATAGTGTAGATATGAGAATATTTCAATAAAGTATGATTAGATAGTCTAGATATGAGAATATTCCCTAATCTCTTTAATTAGGCAGTTAGGAGATTATGTAATATTTTCTTAGTTTCTTTCCTTATTTACATTATCTATTTAATCCCATCAACTTGAGGGAATGATCAATCAATTCAATTCCCAATATCTCTTCTTCTTCTTTTCTTCTTCTAATTTCTCATGGTATCAGAACCATTGGTTTTTTAGCCCTCTCTCCGAATGTTTTTCTATTTCAATAAGAGAAACTGAAAAAAAAAAAAAGGAATTGATCAACTGGTTGTTAAATCAATCATATAAGAAAACTGTCAAGTCTCATCTCTCTCTTTCTCCAATACTTCTTTTCGTGGCCCCAAAAAAAAAGGCTTATAATGAATGGATCATCTCAATCTATCACTTTAACTGGAGCAGACTATAATGACTACCTTCAGTATCAAACGTCAAGGCAACAATCATCAACTGCTTGCACAATACAACCTGGTAACTCCTTTGCTTATGTCGCACAGTCATTATCTCAGGAACAATAGGATTCTTGATTCTGATCATATTTCTGGTAACAAAAACACTTTCTCTACTCTTACTACCCCTTCTACCCTCTTTACTGTTACTTTGGCGAATGGATCAAAGACGATTGTAAAAAGGATAGGTATAGCTTATCCTCTACCTTCCATACCTTTAAAATCAGTCCTTTTTGCACCTGAATGTCCATATAATCTTATTTCAATTAGCAAATTAACAAAAAACCTGAAATGCATTGTAACCTTCTTTGATGATTCTGTTCTTGTGTAGGATCGAAGTACGGGACAGGTGATTGGAAAAGGACATGAGTCACAGGGATTGTACCTACTCTATCCCAACACCATATGTTGCTTTCACTTCCGCTATTTCTTCTGAATTGCTCCATAACCAATTGGGTCACCCAAGTCTCTTGAAATTGCAAAAGATGGTCCCCAGTTTATCTTTGTTAGAATGTGAGTTGTGTCAGCTTGGTAAGCACACTCGTGCCTCTTTCCCAAAACGCGTCAATAATAGGGCCACCTCTATGTTTGAAATCGTTCATTCGGATATATAGGGTCCAAGTCGTGTCAGTTCTTCCTTAGGCTTTCATTATTTAGTTACTTTTATTGATAACTATTCTCGGTGCAAGTGGTTATTTTTAATGAAAAATAGATCTGAGCTATTCTTTATCTTTCAGAAATTTCATGCTGAAATTCGCAATCAATTTGGTATTTCCATTAAGAAGTTAATAAGTGATAATGCTCGAGAATACTTCTCTACTTCTCTCTCTTCTTTTATGTCATCCCAGGGCATATTGCATTTGTCTTCTTGTGCACATACTCCTCAACAAAATGGAGTTGCTGAGAGAAAGAACAGACATCTAATTGAAACAGCTCGAACATTTCTTATTCACAATCATGTCCTTTTACGTTTTTGGGGTGATGATGTTATTACTGCTTGCTATTTAATCAATCGCATACCTTCATCTGTTTTGCAGTACGAGAGTCCTCACTCAGTCCTCTATCCGGACCAAAATTTGTTTCCCCTTCCTCCACGTGTGTTTGGTTGCACCTGTTTTGTTCATAACCTTACCCTCGGAAAAGATAAACTTCAGCACAAGGCTTTTAAATGTGTCTTTCTTGGGTATTCTCGTCTACAAAAAGGTTACAAATGCTTTGATCCCTCTACTAATAAGTACTTGATCTCTGCAGATGTTACTTTTTCGAGACTTCTCAGTATTTTTCTCCTAATACGAAAAATCGGAAGGCCATAGATGTCATTCCCATTCCAACTATTCCAACCCCAGCTCCACCTCCAACTCTTAAGGTCTATTCCCGACGACCTCAACCTCCTACTGAACTTGCTTGCTAATCCAGTTGGTATTTCTAAAATCTTGGTGACTCATTACCTGCTCCAACAATGTCTTCTGCTTCGGTCGAGCACTTATCCGGTGATCTTCCCATTGCTCTTCGCAAAGGTACTAGAACTACTGCCAATCAAACTCCCGTTTATTCTTATTTAAGTTATCATCGTTTGTCACCTTCATATCATGCCTTCCTTACTAGCTTATCATCAGTCAAAGTTTCTAAGACTATGGCAGAAGCACTGGTTCATCCAAGTTGGCGTCAAGCTATGATTGAAGAGATGACTGCTTTGCATGATAATGGTACTTGGGAGCTTGTTCCTTTACCTAAAGGAAAAATCACGGTTGGTTGTCGTTGGATATTCACAGTTAAGGTAGGTTCGGATGGAGCTATTGATCGTCTTAAAGCAAGACTGGTTGCTAAGGGATACACTCAGATTTATGGCATCAATTATGGAGATACTTTCTCACTAGTTGCCAAGATGGCTTCTATCTGTCTTCCCATCTCTATGGCAGCAATGAATCATTGGCCCCTTTTTCAACTGGACATCAAAAATGCATTCCTACATGGAGAACTTGCTGAAGAGGTATATATGGAGCAACCACCAGGGTTTGTTGCTCAGGGGGAATTTAGACTAGTTTGTAAACTTCGCCGATCCCTCTATGGTCTCAAGCAGTCTCCCAGAGCATGGTTTAGTCATTTTCGAGCTGTTGTCCAATAGTTTGGAATGATCCGAACAGAAGCTGATCACTCTGTATTCTATAGGCATTCATCTCATGGCAAACATATCTTTTTAATTGTTTATGTTGATGATATTGTTATCACAGGAGATGATTATGAAGGTATTTCTCAACTCAAACAACACCTCTCAAGTCACTCTCAGACTAAGGATTTGGGCAAGTTGAAATACTATCTGGGCATTGAAGTGACACAATCTGGCCATGGTATCGCTATTACTCAAAGGAAATATGCCTTAGACATTTTGGAAGATGCTGGTATGTTGGATTGCAAACATGTGGACAGTCCAATGGATCCAAATACTAAGCTTATTCCAGGACAGGGGAGCCTCTAAAAGATCCTAGCAGATATCGAAAACTTGTTGGCAAACTTAACTATATCACGATCACGCGACCAGACATCTCATTTGTTGTAAGTGTAGTTAGCTAGTTTTTGCAATAACCTTGTGATAGTCACTGGAATGCAGTGATTCGCATCCTGCGATATATCAAAAGCTCTGCAGGACAAGGTTTATTGTATGAAGATAAAGGACACACCAGCATTGTTGGATATTCTAATGCAGAATGGGCAGGATATCCTTCTGACAGGTGGTCCACTTCAAGTTATTGTGTTTTAATTGAAGGCAATCTAATATCTTGGAAAAGTAAAAAGCAAGCTGTCGTAGCTAGATCAAGCGCAGAGGCAGAGTATCGAGCTATGGCACTAGCTACATGTGAGCTTATATGGTTGAGACAACTTCTCCAAGAATTGAAGATGGGAGGAGTTGAACCGATGACATTGACTTGTGATAACCAAGCTGCACTACATATCGCTTCTAATGCAGTGTTCCATGAAAGAACGAAGCACATTGAGATAGATTGTCACTTCATTCGAGAGAAGATTGAGTCTGGATACATCACCACAAGTTTTGTCAACTCAAAAGATCAACTGGCAGATATTTTCACAAAATCACTTCGAGGATCTAGAATTGACTATATATGTGGCAAACTAGGAGCGTATGACTTATACGCTCCAGCTTGAGGGGGAGTGTTAATTATGGTATATTTGGATAGTGTAGATATGAGAATATTTCAATAAGGTATGATTAGATAGTATAGATATGAGAATATTCCCTAATCCCTTTAATTAGGCAGTTAGGAGATTATGTAATCTTTTCTTAGTTTCTTTCCTTATTTACATTATCTATTTAATCCCATCAACTTGAGGGAATGATCAATCAATTCAATTCCCAATATCTCTTCTTCTTCTTCTTTTCTTCTTCTAATTTCTCAACAATAATGAATGTCATTGTGCCAAGAATAATAGAGAAAAGAACAGTGTCAACAATAAGTAATACGATAATTGAAACAAAGGAGACAACAAGTAATAGTAAAATCAAATAGTAAGATATTAGGAGAGTAATAAGACTAATATTGATAAGGAAACTAGACAACGCTCAACTATCTACTAACCTTCTACCCAAATCCTCAACCTCTATATACTAATACTGTTTGATGGTTATTGCGAGTAGCAAATATGGAAATAATGTTATATTAACATAGAATTGGAAAGAAAGAGAGTTTTATTGAAAAACTACCTATGCACTCAAATTGTTTTTCCTCCCATCTAGTAGAAAAATATTTATTCGAGCATTTTTGTGAGTTTAAAACAACCAAACATCAAAAAATGATTTCATCATGGAAAACAACTTCTGTCAAATCAAAGAGAGCCATTTATTACACAGCAAAATGGTACATGCCTATTATCAGTCTCCAGACCTTCCAAATTTTGAGCCTGAATCAAATAACAGATGCACTGTTTTTGAAGGACATGTTAAAATCATACACAAGGCAAAGGTTCTTTTTAATTAAACATAACAACTGTTCCAACTTACCGTTAACATCCATGTCGCATTCTCCACTTCTCGAGGATTTGATTTGACATACCGATGGTTAAAAGTGCAACCTGAATGCATGTCTACCTTGTGATCATCCCTCAAATGAGCAACCAAGTAAGGAATATCACCAACAATTGAGCACTCTGAACCAGCATACGGGCAGTTGTAAGGTCTAAAATTACACATTGCCTCATGTTTCAGCTTACTGTAATAAGGAAATATCTCGGGACAGCCCAGAGAACCATATTTGCAAGGGAGCTCAAGTGATTCAGCCACCTTTTCCAGTGCTAAGCATCTAATATCACCAAGCTCTTGTCTACATGTGGGACATCGATTGTGTACCCTTTCTTTACACGTTGAGCAGATGGTGTGCCCATTGTGACACTGTAGAAATTACATGGTAAAATGGCACATTAATTAGCATTCCGCAATGAATTAGATTTGGTATATTTAAAATAATATTGGAGATTATTTCAACTAAGTGTTCATTATGTTGGAACAAATACGAGTCAAGTAGGGCATTGCTTAAATTCAGAGTTTCCAGTTATGGATAATTAAATTCACGTTCACCGACCTAATTAAGTATCTGTATTTTGTGAGTGATAGTTACGTAAATGCAGCATGCACTAGCATTCAGTTTAAAAAGCTATCTGTTCATAGTATCATTAAGTACATATGCAGGTACAGTTTGATATTTATCTTTTAAAAAAAATAGGGTAAATATCTATTATCTACAAATGTATCACAAAATTGGAAATGTTACCCAAGCCAGATCACTCATGCAGGAGGATAAAAGTTCTATAAATTCAGCTTGATTAGTCATGCTTCTATACAGAAAAAAAATTTAAGATTAAAGAAAAAATTGAAATACTCTCTGTTTTCTGGGGGCAACCATCTCACAGATAAACAGAAATAATGCCATCTTTATTCTCATATCATATTTCCAATCGGTTATATTGCAAGGGAAGCAAAAGTAGAAAAGGATCACCGGATTCATTTCTTACTCTTTCACCTCCACAACTTCCGATCACAAAACAAGTCAACGGGTGCAAGTCGGATTCTCCAAAAGTAGTGTATTTACGGAGAATCCAACACGGGTGCGGCATCGAAAGTAAAGAGTCCACACTCCACACAACTTAGATGTTACCTCATCTTAACCACCTCCTCTTGAAAGCAACTTTCCCTACTTTTTTATTTCTTTGAGTTGCTTCAGATAAAAATAAATGACCATATTGGAAATAAAAAGCCCAGCTTAATCTATTAAACCAAAAAGACTGGTATAGAACCATAAAAGTACAGAGTTTAATAAAGATGAATGACAATGTTATTACAGAAACCATTATTCAAGAACACCCTTTAGGCCCTAAATTCCATCAACCACCACTCACAACTAACACGAACTAATCATAAATGTTAATTCTATATAGAGATCTATTCTTTTAACTAGTAACATTCATTAAGTTCTTTTTTTTTTTGAGAAAATAGTAGCATTCATTAAGTTTTATCACTGTGTCTATTTTAAGACAGACACAAACAAAGCACATAGGACATTAAACATGTGTACTGCATTGTAGAATAGCAAAGCGCCTGCAACCCAAAAATTCATGTGGTTGGTCTGATAGGAAAACAAAACAAATACAAGAAGAAAAATCCCACAGAATCATATAGAACCACAAAAGGCTTAATGAAGAAGGCAACGGAGTTGATTGAAAATTTTGGCATTCGATCTCATTATTAAGGGTTCATGATTCAATGACAACTATGTAATAAAAATCCAGATCTCGTTAGAGAAGCTATTAGACGTCACTATGGATTTTTATTAGACTTTTGAGAATGATAATACTATGAATTTATATTTGACCGATGGTTTGCAACTAGCCTATTAAATAAGGTCAGATGCTTATCGACAGCTTTGAAATTAATTGGAGAGTCAAACATCAGAATAGCTTAATACATTCAAGTAGAAGTAGAGTAACTTGACTTAGCTTCTTTAGATAGACTCCTGGAACCATGACATATTTGCTTGCTTGAACATAATTTCTTTCCACGAAAAGAAGAGAAATGGTTCATTCCACAAAATAAAAAGCTTTTTTTACGAGGTACAAATAGAAATTCCTCTTTATTTGATTTGTTACGAAATCGACCATAGATCAATTCCCTTTTTATTTGGGAGTATTGACTACACCCCAATTCTGAGGTTCATGTTACTCTTTCCAAGTGACACGTCAGGTCCAGGGCATCCCAATAAGGGGGTATCATCTGTTTCTTGCTTTTCATGTTCTATTTTGGTTTTTGATTGGTTGGTTAGAAACTGAAGTTCTAATTTCTAACTTCTTTTGGTTTTTTATTTTTACATCTACTACCAATAAGAGAAAATACTTACATATTATTTATAAGTATTTCAAGTATCGTAACAAATGATACCGAATTAAGGGTAAGGATAATTTAATACACCAAATTTGTAATGACCAAGTATAGAGTAAGGGAAATATCGCATATATCAATAGTTTCAGTTAGCAACTATATAGATTGTCTCTGTAATTGAATAGGAAACAAGAGACATTTTGCTATAATCTTTATACTAGAAGAGAGGCAAAATATTAAGTAAGTCTAGGAGAGTTGGTTACAATTTCCCAAATGAAAAACTGGCTTCGATATTACAATTATCTTTCTTTTAAAAAAGAAATTGCCACAACACCATACTGCTTCGGTATAGTCATAGACACTAGTAAAGGTTTACTATGCTTCAGATTGTGGTGAATTGGGATTTGGGGCACGTCTTCAGCAAAAGATTTGATCAGTTAATTTCTGGGTTCTATTAGATCCTAATTGCTCTTAAAAATCTCATCTAACCAAACAAGGAGATTCCCCTGAACATGAAAGCCAGTTTTCTCATCAAGTAGCTGGAGCAATAATAGGCAGAGTTATGCTTAATACTGACACCTACGTTAGAAAACAAGAGAACCAATATATCCGTGACCACTTTCACAGTTCTGAACACGAATTAACCTCCTCGTGCTTCAACCTATACTTTTCTCCAAATCGACATTGATACATAGGACGGAATTGGTATTCCACAGTACGACTTCTTCATGAACGAAACTAAAGTATGATTTCAGAACACAAATATCATAAACTTAAAACTCAAAGACTACTATTTATGATATTTGAGAATACAAGAGTTACCATTTGTTTATCTCAAAAAAAAAGAGTTACCATTTGCCACTAAAGTCGATCAGACATAGTAAGAACTAGGAATAAATAGAACAGTTACACAAGTGCTTCGAGAATTCAAAAAAGAGACCAACATCGGAAATGTAAAGAAATAAAAGTTTCAAAAGCTACTGTAGAGCCCAAAACAAGATTTACACACTTAATTGTGCCAGTTAAGGAAGTTCCCAAGGTGATGGTTTTTTTCCCTTCCCTCAAGATGATGGCTAAATGGTTAAGAATAGGAAAAAAATCTAAGGATTATAGATACAAATTTCCTCTATAGCATATGAGCACATCTGCTCCAGCCTCAGTGAGCGAACTTACACAGCAACTGTGCTTGTGGGCTACAGCAGGCAGCTCGACTGAATAGTTGAGGTACATGCCAACTAGGCAGGATACGACCATTACCAAATAATTAAAACGAAAAGTAAAGCATAGAATAGCTCAGATGCCTGACCAGCAACGATATTAATACACCAGACTGGAAACCAAGAAAACAGATTCAGCATTATGACTCCATTGACTCAGAAATCAAAAAATTGACAATTTGTCCATGATACCTCTCTAATCAAAACCAAGAGAGCGTACGCGACACATTTACCAAATGAAATTTTAAGCTAATCCACTCAATTGGTCAAGACTCCCACAGCTAACAAATTCATGGAACAAGTGAGACATAAAGCTCCAATAAATTGAAATTAAACAACCATATTCATCACTTTCCCTAAATTCATACCACACCAACCAAACATTCCCCCTACCCCTGAAAAGAGGGAAAATGAATAGCTTTATGAGTCATTAATCACTAATCTGAACGGGTTCACACAATGTTAAGATATAGCACCTTAGCCTAACTCAACCCCAAAAGCTAGCTCACGAGGGGATGATTGTCCATGTCTATATAAGCATACCACCAATCATTCCCCAACCAATATTGTAACTTTGACCCATTCTAAACCCCCCTTCACGCCTAAGCCCTCCTTGAGCCCAAACGGTTCCGATTATGATACCATGTAAAGATATGGTACCTGGACCTGACATAACCCAAAAGCTAGCTCTTTTAAGGAGAGGATTGCCCAAATCCATATAAGCAAACCACCACACACAACTCCAAATTGTCTACAAAAAGAAAATTAGTGAATCTATACACCAATCATAGCAACAAACCAAACAAAAACCCAAATATTACTTCAATTAACTTTAAAATGAGAAACATAACTACCCAAAATGGAACACAGAAAACAAACCTGATGAATTGGAGGATACATGGAATTAGTACAAACAGGGCATTCAAGAAGCTCATGAACACTCGTTGCTGGACGGACACTGTTATTATTGGTGCTACTATTTTTGTTATTGCTGTTGTGGGGTGTCTTTGAAGAAGAAAACAACTGAGAATGTACAATCTCATTCACATCTATACCATCTAAAGATGATATGCATTCAATGCTATCTGACTCCATTCATACACAAAAAAAAAATCAATTCTTGATTCAATAACCAAAAAAGGAAGAATTTTTCCTTATTGAATACTCTTCGTGCGACTATTTCTGGGTGTATAAGGGAAATTATTGATGGGGTTTTTGTGGGAAGATCAAACTATTCGTTTGATTTGAAAAAAAAAAAATGAAGAGAGAGAAAAACAGGGAAGAAGAAGAAGATGGGGTTTTGGAAATTTTGTATTTAGGGAAGAAAGGATTTAGAGCCCGTTTGGATGGTTTGGATGAGATTTTAAGTTGGTCAAACTAATTTTTAAATAAATTTTGATTTATTAGAGTGTCTGGCAATTAAAGAATAACTTAAAATAAATCAAAAGTAACTTAAAATAAGTTAAAAGTTAAAAGTAATGTGCCCGCTACTTATTTTTTTGGATAGACTACACAAATCCCACTAGTTTAGGTCATAATTACTAAGATTCCCGATAGTTTCAAATATTACTTCCTTTACCATATTTCGTGCTTAGGATACATGAGTCTGAATCTGCGAGATACATGTATCTGTCGAATTTTAAAATTGAGATACATATTTTATTTATTTAAATTAATTGATTGTAACTAATTTCCTTAATTAGATGAGTAATATAATTGATGATTTTCAAAATACATGGATAATTAATTCTGGAAATTTAATGTATCCTAATTTGATGTTTCTATTATAAATATATATGAGTATCACACAAGTACATTCATATGTATCATAGAAGTATCTAATATTAATTTCATGTAACTATTTATATGATCTAATATTAATTTCATGTATCTATATATATGAGTTAATATTATTTCATGTATCTTTTATATGTATAATTTGATATATCAAATTCATACGTTATATCCAAAAACATGTATCTCAGATAAATACGAAAATAGTTAGATATATTGTAATAACATAACAAATATATATATAATAATATTAAGATATATGATAGAAAACCATATACATATGACAAAACTCAAATACATGACAGAACAAATTGTGTCAAATACATGCGTAAATTTCCAATAATACATAAATCTCTAATATATTATTATTCCACTCTATAGTCATCGGCAAATTCAGAATTTTCAGGAAAAAAATTGAATGTTTGAGTTTTGAACCTCTAATCAATGAGTCAACCTCCGATCTTATTTCTAGAAGATTTGAAAATTTATATATATAAAATCAAAAAATTACCTTATAGGTAGTGTCTAAGTTCGGGTGACTATTGTCCGCCCAGCTATATATGTCCTTGCCTAGTGCATTCACCACTCTCACACTTGTATCCTTTACCTTTACCCCCACCCTACCCCTATTATATTTTTCTAATTAAATAAATATTTTTAAGATGGTATTTTTTTTCTTAGTAAATATCAAAAAATAAGTAAAAAAGATATTTATTTATTAGGAAAATAATTTTTCCTCATACCAAACACACCCGTATTATATTTTGGTGTTATTTTTATTTTTATTCTTTACCCACTTTTTCTTTTAATAAAATATGTTTTCATTTTGGTAACTATTTAATTTCTTTTAGGGATAACTATTTAAGTTAGTTAATTTCACTAGGCTTATTTTTACCCTCAGTGATATTATTTGACTGGAATCAATTTAATTTTAAAAAATCATCTTTTTATAAGAGGAGAGAAATTGAAAAAACATGTGAAACTTTCATCGCTGCTCGTTTAAAATGATACTTTTAGTACTTTACATATATTATTTTATTTATACGTAAATATCTCTATTATTTTTAAAAAAATTTATGTCTATGTAAACCTAATTTATATAAAATGGAACTAATGGGGGTATTATTTTTGTAAAATTGGCAAGATCTTCGTGTTTGATTGACTTTTCTTGGAGCCAAATTTGGTAGTTACAACTTACCGTTGTTAATTTTTTATCAAAATTTTCTATTAAAAAATTAAACAAATAGAAATAGAATTAGAGAAATCTTAAAAGCTCAGTTATTAGTTTATTGACTATCTAAATTTTCACGTTATTGGTGAGAGGTCAATTTCTCACCTTATAATCTCTTTACCCCAATTTTATTTTATTTTTAAATAATAGAAATAGAATATTAGATAGAAGTAAATAACAGGAGTACTTGCTATCCTGCTGTTTAATGCAACCTTTTCTTCAGTTCAATTCATTTAAACACAATTGATGTTAGAGTTTGACTTTTTCATTAAAATATACTTGTTTTTTCAAAATAAAATGAAAATTGTTTCTTGTTACATGTTTGATACTTCATACTCGTATTAGAGTTCAACCAAAGTCTGGTTCGCGCATTGCAGCCAATTTCTAGGGACGACACTTTTAATTTGATTTTTATTATTCTAAGAGGCTTAAATTCGAAATCTCTGATTAAGAGTGGAGGAATCCCAACCATTCTATCACAATCCATGTAGCTAATGATACTTAAGTTTTCAATTTATTTTTTCATTTCCCACTTGTATTTTCAATACATGCTTAGATTCAATGTTTTGTTTCTGTAAACAGTTTTTTAAAATAATAAAAGAAAAAAACATGCTTCATACTGTTTGTAATTTAGCCGTACGCTGTTTTAATATTTCAATATAAAAACTACACATAAGTTCTTGAAAATAAAGCCAGACATAGATTTTAATAATATAAACTTAATCAATTCAACCTTTAAATTCATAACATTGAAATTTATCACACATTTGAAATTATAAGGTCAGCTTATTATTTATTAAAGGCTAAATAATTCTTCTTATATAAATTTATATTTCACGTTAAAAATATTCTAAATTCCGTAAAATCTGCCTCACAAAATGCTCCTCCCACTGCATTAAAAAGGGGAAAAGGTTTAAATTTGCTTTTGAACTTGTGAAATGGTCCAAAATTTGCTCTCCAGTAATAGTTCGAGTCGATTAAATATTTGTTATATAAAATTGGTACAAAACTAATCTTATTCACTGGCGATAGAAGCTTTTCAACAAGTGAACATTTATAATAAATAATAAAAATTATGTAAAATGAAACAAATTTATTTCTGAACAGTGCCCTTTATTGCAGGAAACTTATTGGAGACTAGAGAGTCCTTTCGTTTTCATATTGTAGTAGTGTGGACAATATTTCAAATTTAAATTTTTAAACATTTTATCTTGTCCCTATCAAAATAAATATAGACAAAGAAGACTTGTTCTATTCGAAATTTCAAACTTAATAGAATTCAATTTTCAAATTCTAAGATTAGGACTTGTCAAGAGGAAAAAGAATGATCACCCAAACAGAAAAACGCACAAACAAAAAGGAAAAATCACTTACAAGTAATAGTAAAGGAACATTTTGGCACATTCATACGAGAGGAAAAAATTACTCAAACGTGATATTTCGTTTCACTTATACTATATTTATCATACTTATTAAAAATAGATGACTTAAAATAATTGTTATTTTAGAAAAACCAAGATATAATTTTAGAGGGTAGGGTCAAAAGTATCTCTCAACTTTCGTTTGTTAGTGTGACATTTTAATAATTTAATTATGAATATGCATTTTTGCATGGCCACATAGATGTTGGTTTATGGCCGTTGGTGCACTTCTCATATATGTTACATAATGTTGGATGTATTGGCAGTTATTTGTTGCCGTTGAATATCATAATTGCTGCATTACTATTCTGCATTACTCCAATTGGAGTTAGTGCATATGTTACAAATTCCTTGGTGCAGCAGCACACAAGTCGTTATTGGTGGCTTTGTGTCTCTTTATTCTCCCTCTTTATTCCTTCATTATACCTGGTAACATATGTAATTCCTTGGCCATTTATCTTTACTATTTTGCTACTCAATTATTTCCTATTCATTGCTAGAAAGACTTCCTCAACTATAAATAGTGATGATTTTCATTTGTTTTGACACAAGAAATTATAGAGTGCATAAAAGTTAGTCAAAAAAGAGAGTTTTTATTAGTTGAAGGAAGGTGTTCTTTTTGTGGAGCTTTAGACTCAACTCTTGTCCAGAGTTTGTTGAGTTATACTTGTGATTAAGCTGTTGTATTCTGGAGGGGACAAGTCAAGAGGACTACTGTTGGACTGGTGAAAAACATTTGTTGCAGTGGGCTTGAATCTCCTTATATAAAGAGAGCGAGATATCCACACCTCAGCCAGAAGAGATTTTTATTTCTTCACTTTATTTTCAATTGTAATCTTGTAATTTTTGTAATTTTCACCAACAATTTTTAGGAGATTCACAATGGCTACAATTGAAAAATCTGCGGATGTCAAGATGGGAGATCTTAACAAGCCATTTCGTTTCAATGGTAATTATTTCAAGAGATGGAAGGGTAAAGTACTTTTCTACTTGAGTCTTCTCAATGTTTCTTATGTGTTAACTGAGAAGAATCCAAATAAAGTTGACATCACCTCTATGAATGATGATGAAACTATTTCTCATCTAGAAAGAGTGGAAAAGTACCATGGTGATTCCTATAAGTGTTGGTATTATATTCTTAGTTGTCTATCTGATAATTTTTATGATTATTATGATAGAACTTACTCTAGTGTAAAGAAAATTTGGAAAGCATTGCAGTGTAAGTATGATACCGACGAGGCTGGAGCGAAAAAATATGCGGCTAGTAGATTTTTTCTTTTCCAAATGGTGGACAACAAATTAGTGATAGACGAAGCTCAATACTTTATAATGATTGTTGGAGAGCTCAGGTTCGAGGAGGTCAAAATTGGAGATAACCTTATTGTTTGTGGCATAGTAGATAAACTTCCACCTTCTTGGAAGGAATTTCAAAAAAATATGCGCCACAAACAAAAGGAAACCTCTCTTGAAACGTTGATAATGAAAATCCATATGGAAGAAGAGGCAAGAGGCCAAGATGCACTTTTACCATCAGAAGAGAGCAACATCACAACAAAGGTAAGTTTAATTACTTCAAATAATGCTACTCCTGAATCTCACAAAAATACTTCTTTGAAGCCTAAGAAGAAAAAATTTGAGAAAAATAATGGTAGACTTCCCAAGAAAAATAATGGTGAAAATAATCAAGCACAAAATCAACAAGTTCAAGATGAGGGATCATGCTTTGTTTGTGGCAAGAGTGGGCATATTGCTCGATTTTACAGATTCCGAAAACGTGGTCCTAACCCTCAGGCAAATAATACCGAAGTACCTTTTGTGGCAGTGATTACCGACATAAACATGGTTGAGAATGTTGATGGTTGATGGTTGATGGGCTGATTCTGGTGCAAACCGTCATGTCTGTTATGACAAAGATTGGTTTAAAAAATGTACTCATTTTGAGGAGCCCAAAATCATCATGCTTGGTGATTCTCACACTACTCAAGTGCTTGGAACGAGAGATGTCGAATTGTGTTTTACCAATGGGAGGGTGTCAACTTTGAAAGATGTACTTTATACTCCTTCCATGAGAAAAAATTTGATGTCTAGTTTTCTTCTTACTAAAGCAGGCTTTAAACAGATTATTGAATCTGGTCAATATGTAATTGTGAAAAGGGATATTTTTGTAGGAAATAAGTATGCTTGTGATGGGATGTTTAAACTGAATGTTGAAATGAATAAAGTTTCTACTTCTGTTTATATGCTTTTTCTATAAATTTTTGTCATGCTCGTTTGTGTCATATTAATGATCGTTTTGTTGAAATTATGAGTAGTTTAGGATTAATCCCAATGGTTAAACAGACTTTTGAAAAGTGTGAGGCTTGTAATAAAGTTAAAATCACTAAAAGGCCTTATTTCCAAGTTGAAAGAAAAATTGATTTGTTAGAATTAGTTCATACTGATATTTGTGAACTTGGAGAAATTTTAACTCGTGGAAGTAATAGATATTTTATCACTTTCATTGATGAATTTTTCTAAGTTTACGTATGTTTACTTGATGAAAAATAAAAGTGATGCTTTCGAAAATTTTAAAACTTATCTCCATGAAGTTGAAAATCAGTTTGGAAGAAAAAATAAAAAGAATTAGAAATGATAGAGGCCGTGAATATGAATCGATCAAATGAGTTTAGTTCTTTTGTTAGATCATTGGAAATAATTCATGAAACTACTCCTCCTTATTCTCCTTCATCTAATGGTGTAGTGGAAAGGAAAAATAGAACTTTGGTTGAGTTGACTAATGCCATGCTTATTGAGTCACATGCACCTTTAAATTTTTGGGGTGAAGCTATTTTTACTGCTTGTTATGTGTTGAATCGTGTGCCTCATAAAGAGTCTAAATTGACATCTTTTGAATTGTGGAAAGGTCACAGTTCAAATTTGGGATATCTAAAAATTTGGGATTGTCTAGCCTTTGTGAGGCTAATGGATCCCAAGATTACAAAGTTGGGTAAGAAAGTTACTACTCGTGCTTTTCTTGGTTATGCTTCAAATAGTACAACCTATAGATTTTTTAATCTTGAAGATAATATTATAATAGAATGGGGAGATGCTATTTTTCATGAGAATAAATTCCCTTTTGATTCTAAAAATAGTGGGGGTCAAAGGATTGAACAAAATATTTTGTCACTACCTAGTTCTTCTACTTCTACTTTTAAAAATAAAGAAATTGATGATTTTGAGTTAAGAAGAAGTAAAAGAGCTAGAGTAAAAAAAAGATTTTGGTCCTGATTATTATGTGTTTAATGTTGGAGATGACTCTCTCACTTTGAAATAAGTTTTATCTTCACATGATTTTATTTTTTGGAAAGAGGCTGTAAATGATGAAATGGAATCACTAATTTCTAATAAAACTTGGAAGTTAGTTGATTTACCACCGGGTTGTAAAACAATTGGTTGCAAATGAGTTTCATGAAAAAAGTTGAAACCGGATGGATTTATTGATAAATATAAGGTTAGACTAGTTGCAAAAGGTTTTAAGCAACTAAAAGGCTTAGAATTTTTTGATACTTTTTCTCCGGTAACAAGAATTACATCCATAAGACTTTTAATAGCTATGGCTGTAATTTTTTATTTGTAAATTCATCAAATGGATGTAAAAACTGCTTTTTTAAATGAAGACCTAAATGAGAAAATTTATATGGATCAACCCGAGTATTTTGTTGAAGCAAGCCAAGAAAGCAAAGTGTGTATACTTAATAAATCCCTATATGGCTTGAAACAGGCACCGAAGCAATGGCATAAAAAATTTGATTCCTGTATGATTGAAAATGATTTTAAAACAAATGAGTGTGATAAGTGCATATATCATAAGTCTTGGAATAATTCACATGTGATTGTTTGTCTATATGTAGATGATTTATTGATCTTTGGCTCTAACATGAATGTTATTGATGAAGCTAAAAATATTCTTAGAAGCCATTTTGATATGAAAGATCTTGGTGAGGTAAATTTTATTCTTGGAATAAAAATAACAAGAACATGTGATGAAATTTTCCTTGACCAGTCACATTATGTTGAAAAAATTTTGAAAAAATATAACTTTCTTGATTGCAAGCATGTTGTAACACCTTTTGATTCAAGTGTTCACTTATTTCCCGTTGAAAGTGAAAATGATGTAATAAATCAAAAGGAATATGCTAGCTTAATTGGAAGTTTGAGATATGTGACTGATTGCACTAGACCTGATATTGCTTATGCAGTAGAAGTACTTAGCAGGTTTACAAGTAAGTCAGGTAATGAACATTGACATGCTATAACAAGAGTTATGAGATATTTAATTGGAACAAAAAATTGCGGTTTGTTCTATAGAAAATATCTTGTTGTACTTGAAGGGTTTTCTGATGTAGATTGCAACACTGTATCAGGTGATTCATGTTCTACCATTGGTTACCTTTTTACTTTGAGTGGTGGTGCTATTTGTTGGAGATCAAAAAAGTAAATTATAATTGCTAACTCTACCATGGAGGCTGAACTAATTGCTTTAGCTTCACCTAGTGAGGAAGCGAATTAGTTGAGAGATTTATTGTTTCAAATACCTTATTTTAAAAAACCAATTCAACCTATTTTAATTCATTGTGATAGCACTGTTGCAATTGATAGAGTTCAAAACCGTTATTACAACGGTAAATCCAGACCTATAAGGAGGAAACACAGTAATGTTAGATCGTATTTGACAAGCGGTATCATTAATATTGATTATGTCAAATCTAGTGATAATCTTGTAGATCCTCTTACTAAGACTTTAACAAGAGAAAAGGTCTGGAGCACATTGAGGGGGATGGGATTGAAGCCTATAAATCCTTGATTCATATATGAGGAAATCTAACCTGAGGATTAGAGATCCTATAACCAGGTTCAATAGAAAAAATGAATCATATGATGACTTGTTGTGAAAAAATGCACTATTTTTATTCCCTTCCTATGATGTGAGTGCATTGGTTCTTGTAGTAATTTGTGAAGGTTGAGTTTGCAAAACACTTAATGAAAATCTGTAGCCTGTATGGGTGGAGTGTTAAACTTATAGGAGAACTCTCGACAGATTTCATCTTTGCGAGTGTGGAAGTAGGTCGCTTCCTATGAGAATTTGGCTTATTCTCAAAAGCACTCATGAAATAGGGATAGCACAAGGCCATAATGTGCTGGCTTTTAAAGCTCATGTCAACACCTTGACTATTATGTGTAGGCAGTGATACTTTATTTCCTTTTAGCAGTCATAGTTCAGGTCTTAGACCGCTACGCCTCTTGAGTAAAAGTTGCTCTTTTACTAAGTGGAGGTTCAATGCAGAGCACACCTTCATTATGCATAGTAGTCTTCCTTCAACTGATATACTCTCTTATCTAATATTAAAATAAGTGAGAAATTCTTAGTGTGTCATTTTAATAATTTAAGAATATGCATTTTTGCATGGTCACATAGATGTTGGTTTATGGCCGTTGGTGCACTTCTCATAAAACTAAAACTAAAACTAAAATATGGTAAGAAAATCAGGGCAAAACCCTAACAATATTTTGATCTTTGCAAATTGATAGTCATATCTCAACAATCCGTAAAGTCAGTATATTCAATTGAATCTGTCAGGCCCCGAGGCTACCCCTAGGCGTAACACGGTGTTTTGTGTCACGAGTGACCCCAAGCTAACCCTGAGTCTGGCGTATCACAAACATACTGAAATATTACTAAATAAGCGGAAACATAACCGTAAAGTAAACAATACTAAAAGAAAACTCAAGTGAGAATTTAACTAAACATCTATGTGAAACAACCCAAAACAACTGAATACTGACTCTATGTCTGAAAGCCTTTAATACTGATGAGTTGTTGGGACAAGCCCCCAGCTAACTCTATAAGTCTGAAACTGAAACGTAATGACTGAAAACAAATAAAGCATGTTTATAATCCTTCATCTATGAGGACTCACCACTAAGCTGCTGAGTAAGGACTCGAAGTCGAACTAAGCGTGATCTGGATGCTGAACGTCTGAACCTACATCATGAAACGATATAGTGCAAAAGTATGCGTCAATACTTTAAATGTACTGAGCATGCAATATATAAATACTAAGCTGAACAATATAAACTGAATATGAAAATAGGTTGTACTGAATTATAATTGAAAATTGGGCTAGACGCAATGACCAAGTACTAATCATGAAGATAACATGTTGAACTGTATACTGAAGTAAATGCTGATAACATGGTCAATGCAATGAGAGTATGACTGTGAGAGCTACTATTAACCGACATAAACCACGTGAGCTAAACGTGGAGTCCGATGTATACGGCCCATCGAGAGGACCCAATATACCTTGCCAAGGGTATAAAGGCATGACTGTGGCGTGATCACTAAAAAGCTGATGCCCAAAAGAGATGACTTCTGAACCTACGTTGGCACGTAGTTCTGGGACTTTGAGGGTACACTGAACCCTAGTCCAACTCGGTGCTAAGTCTACTCCCAATTGAATAGGTAAAGTAAAAATGCAACTGATATACTAAGTAGCTCAAAATACTGACATGCTATCTGGGAATGCAACATAAATATACTGAAAGATATGGCATTCAAATTATAAAGCATGATTTTCTGACCGATCTGTCTAGCTAGTATAATTCATGAAATACTGATAATTATACAAGTGAGGGTTCTGAGTTCTATACATGGGACTATGCAAATTTTCCAAGAAACATGTTATTTAGATCGTGGAAACTATAGCAGCTAAAATCACAATGAATCTCCAAGGTTTTAGAACCCTAAGTCTAAATAATTTATGAGAAATTGAAGAACTGACTGAATTCTAAGGACCTAATGGGTGAAAGGAACCCACTAGTAAAATTCCACATACCTGGAGGCGAAAAATACGAAGAAATCCTTTGGATTCTAGGGCTGAACTTGAAGAACACCTCTACTTGTTCTTGGGAGAAAATGTCCCCTCTTTCTCTTCTTTTCTTTCTAAGTTAGATAATTTTGGGAGAATGGGGGTTCTAGGTAGTTTCTGACTAGATTATTAGGCTTAGACTGGGTAAAACGACGTAGTTTAGGCATCAAACGACGTAGTTTAAGTGCCCAACGCATGGGGGAAAAGACCAATACGACCCTGACTTAAAAGCTGACGAAGTGACTTCAAGACAGGCTTCACGGGCCGTGAAGCACTTCAAGGGCCGTCAAGCTGGTTGTGAAGCTTCACCGGCCCGACAGGGCTCCACTAAAATCGACATAACTTTATACTCTAAACTTCAAATGGAGAAAACTCTGTGGCGTTGGAAAGAGGACTCAAAGATCTTTAATTTGATAGGTCATGGGCCACCTAATTTATTTTGTGATAAAAGATATGATCATTTGAAGTTGGTACAAAACTCAAAACCTGATAAGTCTCCTTCACGGACGACTTCACGGTCCGTGTGGAGCTTCACTGGCTGTTTAGACATCCGTGGCCCTTTTCCAGTGACCTTGGGTCACACCCCACCTACTAGGTGACTTGTACGACCCACTTGACGGGTCGTGAAGTCCACCACGAATCATCTGGGTCACCGTGAAGGTGACCCCTGCATAGGCAGATCCTGGAAAGAGTTCACTAGTCGTGGCCCCTTTCACGGACCGTCTAGGGTGCCGTGAAGGGTCCATGGTCCAGTTTGGGTCTCTGGACTTTTCCCATTTTCCCCTCTTTAGCCTTTTTCAAATTCGAGATGTTACCATATCTTCTCCTTGGGGTCATTCGTCCTAGAATGAAGTCTAAACAAGCTGAGTTTGGAGGAAAGAGTTGTTATCCCTACCAACTGAGTAATAGAAGCTGATATCTAACTGAACTGAGTTCCATGAACATGCAATTATGCTGAAATAAATGGATAACTGGGGAAACAAGATGTTGAGACTGAATTACACAAGAGTAAACTGAGAGACTGGAAATGAGCTATTACCTCAAGCTGAAACTGAATCGGAGGGAAAAGGATGGGGATACTTGGTCTTCATAGCTGCTTCTGCCTCCCAAGTAGCTCCCTTTACGGACTGATTCCTCCACAAAACCTTTACTGAAGCGACTTCCTTATTTCTCAACCTACGAACCTGACGGTCAAGAATCTCAACTGGAATCTCCTTATAGGTGAGACTATCATTCACAGCCACACTTCTAAGGGTACTATCGATGCTGGATCATCTACATACTTCTTCAACAAGGAAATGTGAAAGACTGGATGGACCGCTGCTAGATCTGTTGGCAACTCTAACTCATAAGCCACATTACCAACCCTTTTTAGGATTCTGTAAGGACTTACATACCTAGGACTGAGCTTCCCTTTCTTGCCAAATCTCATCACCCCTTTCATAGGTGACACTTTCAGGAAAACTCAATCATTGATTTCGAACTCTAAGTCCCTTCCCCTCACATCTGCATAGGACTTCTGACGACTCTGAGTTGCCTTTAGTCTATTTCTGGTGAGCTGAACTTTCTCCATAGCCTCATGAACCAAATCTAGCCCAACCAAGGCTGCTTCACCTACTTCGAACCAACCAATCAGATACCTGCATCTACGCCCATACAGTGCCTCATAAGGGGCCATCTGAAAACTAGAATGGAAACTGTTATTATAGCAAACTCTATGAGGGGTAAGTGATCATCCCAACTACCCTTGAAATCGATTACGCAAGCTCTCAACATGTCCTCTAAGGTCTGAATGGTACACTTTGCCTGACCATTCGTGTGCGGATTAAATGTTGTGCTGAGATTTACCTGAGTACCTAGACCTTTCTGAAACGATATCCAGAAATAAGAGGTAAATTGAAGACCTCTATCTGAGATGATAGACAAAGGAGCCCCATGCAACCTGACTATTTCATTGATGTAGAGGCCAGCATAGTTCTCCGCTGAATCTGTAGTCTTGACTGCCAAGAAGTGAGCTGACTTAGTGACTCTGTCCACTATCACCCAAATGGATTCATGCTATCTGCGAGTACGAGGTAAACCGTAATGAAATCCATGTTTACCACTTCCAAGTAGGAATGCTATGCTCCTGAGTCACACCTACTGATTTTTGGTGTTCTACTTTAACTTGATGATAGTTGGAACACTTAGCCACAAAATCTGCGATGTCCCTCTTCATACCGTTCCATCAATAGACTTCCCGTAGATCACGGTACATCTTAGTGGTACCCAGATGAATTAAATATCTGGAATTATGGGCTTCTGTAAGGATCTGCTGCCTCAACTCACCCACATTAGGGACACACAAGCAACCCTGGTAAAAAAGAACACCATCTCCCCCTTGAGAGAAAACCTCAACTCTTTGCTGATGAACTGCACCTTTTAACTGAAGCAATATAGGATCACTATCTTGTTTCTCCTTAACCTCCGCTACCAATGAAGATTCTGATCCATTCTACACTATCACACCACCATCTGACATGTCCATCAGGCAAACTCCTAAGCGAGCAAGCCGATGAACATCTCTGGCTAATTCTTTCTTTTCTTCCTCAACATGTGCCACACTAACCATGGATAGTACGCTGAGGGCGTCAGCCACTACATTGGCCTTACCTGAATGGTAGAGCCCATTCATGTCTTAGTCTTTGAGGAATTCGAGACATCTCCCCTAACGAAGATTCAACTCTTTCTGGGTGAACACATACTGGAGGCTCTTATGATCTGTGAACACATCAACATGAACACAATACAAGTAGTGTCTCCAAATCTTTAAGGCAAACATTACGGCTGTAAGCTCGAGGTCATGAGTCGGGTAGTTCTTCTCATGGACCTTAAGTTGTCTAGTAGCATAAGCTATGACCTTACCTTGCTGCATCAACACACAACCTAGGCCAACCCTGGATGCATCACAATAAACCACATAACTGTCTAAACCCTCTGGTAGAGTCAAACCAGGAGTTGTCGTTAACCTGGTTTTCAATTCTAAGAAGCTTTCCTCACACTCATCCGACCATTGAAACTTGACTTTTTTTCTGAGTCAACTTGGTCAATGGGGCAGCTATGGATGAAAATCCTTCAACAAACCTCTGATAGTAACCGGCCAAACCCAAGAAACTTCTAATATCAATTGGAGAGGTGGGTCTGGGCCAGTGCTTTACTGCCTCAATTTTCTGAGAATCCACACGAATCCCTTCTCTGGATACCACATGACCAAGGAAAGTGACCGACTGTAACCAGAATTCACATTTGCTGAACTTAGCAAATAACTGGCGATCTTTAAGGGTTTACAGAACAACTCTCAGATGAGTCACATGCTCTTCCTCATTCCGAGAATAAATGAGGATATCATCAATAAAGACGATGATGAACAAGTCCAAATAATGTTTGAACACCCTGTTCATTAAGTCCATGAAAGCTGCAGGAACATTTGTTAGTCCAAAAGACATAACTACAAATTCATAAAGACCATACCGAGTCCTGAAGGCTGTCTTTGGGATGTCACTATCTTTGACTCTAAGCTGTGGTAGACGGATCTGAGGTCTATCTTAAAAAAGAAACTAGCACCCCGAAGTTGGTCGAACAAGTCATCAATCCTAGGGATGGGATATTTATTCTTGATTGTGACTTTGTTCAACTGACGATATTCAATGCACATCCTGAGAGAACCGTCTTTCTTACGCACAAACAACACTGGAGCACCCCATGGAGAGATACTGGGTCTGATGAAGCCTTTATCTAGAAGGTCTTTCATATGTTCTTTCAATTTCTTAAGCTCAGCTAGAGCCATTCTGTAAGGAGGAATCGGAATAGGATGGGTATCTCGAAGTTTGGAAATAATTTTCCTGGCCTTAAAGTAAGAGATAAATCGACCTGTAGGCACTACTTTACCTCTAGTTTAAAACAATTACACATAATACCACTTTTAATATTTATACCATATATTTTAAAAGATTAAATCAGATAAACAAATCCCTTAAATATGATATTGAATGATTATCTTAAAATTTAAACTCCTTAATTAATGGTTCATTAACAATTCAAATTATTTCTCTCACATTAGCCCTTTCCCTCTCCAGATTTAAGGAGATACATATCTCTTTAAAAATAGCCTAAAATAAAGTTCTACCACTTAATTATCTCCTTAATTTATTCTTCACTCCAAATCAACCCACTCTCTATCCTAATCCTTCCCCTCCCATGTCCATCTCCCAAAATACTCTCGGGACTGGGATGACTACTCCATTGGAGCAGAAGAATGCATCAATGGTCGTGTCTTCTCTAAGACTATCAACAAGTGGAAGTCTGATATCTAATTAACTATACATTGAAGAATCAAACTTTTGTATGATATTGGCCTGATTCGATAGCAGAATACTTATTATTTTCTTACTAGTGGCATCAATGGCAGCTTTTTCTATTGCCGAAGAGGAGAGAGATGAAGGGAAAGGGAGGAGAGATGGTGGTAAAATATGTATCTGATTAGTTGTACGTATATATACATGTATCTAATTAAAAATTTATGTATCTGATAAAGTGTACATGTATCTGAATTAAAATTATATGTACCTGTGAGTATGGCTGGCAAGGGGACCGGGACAGCCCGTCCCGTCCCGGTACCGGCTCGAGACCCGTCTCGCCAGTCCGGGTCCCACGTGTCGAAGCGGGATAGGGGATAGGGGGATAGGGGGACGGGTAGCGGGACGGTTCACGATTTGGTCCCGGTCAACCCGTCCCGGTTCCGTCCCGGTCCCGTCGCGGGTTCCGTCCCGTCCCTTCCCGTCCCGTCCCGTCCCGTCCCGTCCCATTTTTTTTTTTTGAAACTTTGCAATTTATCCGTTGGGGCAACGGCTAGTGGGCCCCCCCAACGGATATATTTGAATTTTGGGAGTCCCAAACACCCCCCTACCACTCCTACTCTTTAATATTTTATTTTAACCCTCAAGTTACATAAAATACACTTTAGTCCACTCTTTATATTATAAATACCCCTTTATCCTTCTTTTATTTCTCACAAATTATCTACTCTCTCAATTCTATATTTTATATTCTCTCATTCTTGAATCTTGATTCTTGATTCCACTTAATTCTCAATTCTCAATTCTAAATTTATATCATAATATTTATATTTCAATTAATATCATAATATTTATAATTCAATTATTTTATATTTTATATTGTTGCTATCAAGTATTGAAGCTACAACTTACAACTTACGATAATACATTTGGTTGGAGCAAGCTTCAAGAATTGGTTATAACCGTCTGCTATTAACGCAGACGTTTGGTACATTCGTTCCATTTCTTTATTTATACATTTTTTTCGCAATTAGTTTTTGTGTTATTATTATTTATATATTACATTTTACATTTTATTAAATATGAGTTCTAATAAAAAAAATACCGGTAAGGAAAAAATAGCAACCGTTGTTTCCAATTTATTTAATTTTCCTAAAAAAAGTAGTAAGGAAAAAAATAAAAGTAAATGTGGTGGTTCTTCTTCTAAATCAATGCCTAGAGTTAGAATTAATACAAATGATTCTACTTTTGTTGATGATACTTCTTTCACTCCTCATTATAATATAGATACAAATGTTGAAATTGATCATGAATTTTTAGAACGACGTTTTAATAATCCTAATGTTGATGAAAATTTAGATGATGAAGTACAAGTTGATTTGGAAGAAGATGAATTAGATGAAACACCTACCAGTCCGGCGACGGAAGCTCCAACACAAACTACACCTCCAACTGAGGAAGATAGTCAACTCCCCCACCCCTCCCCCCTTGTACCTCCTACAAGGGGAAAGGTGAAGTATCAACGCCCTAAAACTTCTGTTGTGTGGCAATTTATGACTTTAGATACTGTAAACTCTCTTGCTATTTGTAATAAGTGTAAACAAACATTTATACATAGAGTCGGTGGAGGTCAAGGTGGGACGGGGGGTTTAAATAGACATTTGCTATCTTGTAGACCGATTGAATATAAGGCGGCCAAAGCTCTAGCCGATAAAAAAAAAGGAATTCAAATTGATGATGATGATATTAATTCTAGTGTTCCTCAATCGGTAGAGTGTTCTAACATGGTACAAGGAACATTGGATCCTTCTAACCCCGGTGGTCCAATTACACAACGTAAATATAATAAAGAAAGAGATCGCGAAAATTTAGCTAAGATGGTTTCTGTTTGTGGTTTACCTTTTGGTTTTCCTTCACATCCCGGTTTTATTGAATATATTCAACAAACTTATAATCCGTCTTTTAAAGGTGTTTCAAGAAATACAGTTAAATCTGATGTTTTAGAATTTCAAGGTAAACATTGTCAATATCTTCGTTGTTTATTTAGCATATTAGATTGTAGAGTGTCTATAACTTCTGATATGGGTCGTAGTGTTAATGGACGTGATTATTTAACTGTCACAGCACATTGGATTGATCATAACTGGAATTTGCAAAAAAGAATCTTAAGTTATAAAGAATGTGTAGAGAAAAAAACTGGTGCTTATATAGCTTCAACTGTTTTAGGTATTTTAGATTTTTATATGCTTTGTGATAAAGTGATGAGTGTCGCATTAGATAATGCCTCTAATAACACCAACGCTGCTGCTATGTTAAAAACTAGACTATGTCCAATTGATAATAACGCTTTCCATGTTAGATGTGCTGCACATATATTAAATTTAATTGTACAAGATGGTATTTCATTATTTGATTGTGGTTGTATGAAAATAGAATATGTTGTTTTATGGATTTTTTATGCTCATAGACCTGCTAGAATTAGGGAATTTAACGAGCGTTGTGTACTATGTAATCTTACACCACGAAAAGTTCCAAAACATGTTAAAACTAGGTGGAATTCTTTTTATGAAATGCTTTTAGTTGCTTATGAATATCAACGACCCATACAAATGGTTTTTAATGCCCATAATTCTGACCCACTAGAAAGAATTTGTGATGAAGATTGGATAGAAACCAAAGAACTATTGGATTTTCTAAAACTTTTTTATAATGCTACAACCATGTTTTCTGGAGTTTATTATCCTACTATTTCATCAGTCTTAGTAAATATTTGTGCTATTTCAATTCAATTTCAAACATACAAAAAAATTGAAAAATTTAGACCGTCAATTGAAGCTATGATTGAAAAATTTTTAAAATATTTTTTTCCTATTCCTCAAATTTTTTTAACTGCGACTTTACTTAACCCTCAATATAAATTACGAGGTGTACAAGGACTTGTTCAAACTTTTTATGATACTTTAGAAATTTTACCGGAAGAAGTTCCAAGTTGTGAATTTTGTAAGTCTAGCATAAAAGTGCAAGCCAAAATTTTATATGAAAAATATAAAACTATGGAAATTAATGAAGGAGTTGTTGCTCAAACTTCTAATGCTATCAACAATGATTATATTGATAATTATATGCTTGGTTTTCTTGGTCTTAATTCTACTAACCGTGATGATTTTGAAGAATATCTTAATCAGTGTTTGGAAACAGTTACCGACGAGCAGGGCAACGTAAAAGTATTAGATTGGTGGAGGAAACGTGGTAGTGCATTTCCAACTCTTAGCAAAATGGTTCGTGATGTTCTAGCTATTCAAGCTTCATCAGTTGCTTCAGAGGCTGCTTTTAGTGCGGCAAGGTTTCAAATTGGAGATCACAGACATTCATTGGCTGAAGAAAGCTTGGAGTCATCAGTTTTATTTAGAGACTGGATCAACGCCGAGAGAAGAAATTATAATTTGCCAAAGTTAAGCGCCAAACAAGACTCTTATTTTAATTCAATATTTGGATGTAGTAGTGACGATGAACTAGATGCACAAGAGTTTCAAGCATCATTGCCAACACCGGAGGATGTTACCGTCGATTTGATACAAGAGTTAGAAAAAAGTTTTATTGGACAATACAGATATTAGATTTACATACGAGAACTAATTGAAACAGAACCCTTCCTAGAAGGTGGCTGCGTAGATTAGTTACTCATGTAATATTTGTTACAAATATTAGATTTACATACGAGAACTTTTTGAAACAGAACCCTTCCTAGAAGGTGGCTGCGTAGATTAGTTACTCCTCTAATATTTAATTTGTAAATTGTAACTTGTAAGTTGTTAGTTGCAATTAAATTTTATTTGAATAAATTTAAAGGCTTTATTCAAGTCTTTTTTATACAACTATTGTGTTGCATTTAAATTTAATACTTTACTTATCAAAACTTACTTCAAAATTTGAAATTTGAATTTTGAAAGTTAAAAGATGAAATTTGAAATTTTCAAAACTTAAGCATTTTAACTTAGCTAAAAAATAATATTCAAAACAATAAAAATTAAAAATGTCATTAAAAAAAAATATAACTTCAAAACAATTAAATAAATACAAAAAAAATAAAAATCCCGTGTTGGGTCCCGTCCCGTCCCGTCCCCTAAAACACTGTCCCATCCCGTTAATCTAGTGGGACGGGACGGGACTTATATTTGTCCCGCGAATCCCGGCCCGGTTCATCCCGGGTCCGGTTGAATTCCGGTCAAACCTCGACCCATCCCATCCCGACCCCTATGTCCCGTCCCGGCGTCCCCGTCCCCGTCCCCGTCCCCGTCCCCTTGC
This sequence comes from Solanum appendiculatum, assembly GCA_018342035.1. Classification (NCBI taxonomy): domain Eukaryota; kingdom Viridiplantae; phylum Streptophyta; class Magnoliopsida; order Solanales; family Solanaceae; genus Solanum; species Solanum appendiculatum. The sequence continues at coordinate 949,568 of JAGDQO010000782.1, forward strand.
CACCCCTACCTGTGAGAAAAATTTTCTGATGCTAAAATAATGAGAAGAAATTTAAATGTTTTTTGAAATTTTTGGGAGAAGAAATTAATAGGAAAACATGTGATTTGCTTCTAAATTGATATGTTTAAGTTACCTTCCATATTTAGATACAAATAATTAGATGTATTTACTTAGCATGCATCCGAGACACATGTATCTGAACGTGTCAGGTACATGAATCTGGGACCAAAATATGGTAGAAATTGTAATATTGAAAGCTCACGGGAAGAGAGGTAATTAGCCCCTAAAGTAGTGGGATTTATGTTGTTTGCCCTTAAGAAATTGTGCTAAAATAATGGTGAGTAAACCTTATGGGCTGACATTCTGCATAATTTTTTCAAAAAAATTCAACCAAAATAATCGCATGTATATATATATATATATATATATTGTATCCATGTTGTAAAAATAGTTATGTAATGTATCATATTATATAAATAGTATATAATTGTGTATATATAATGTATAACTATGTGTTATAGAGGCATATACATTCGTATATACAATTTATATAATATTTATACATTGCAAAAATTCATCTTTCCTAACAAATCAATATCTTTCAATTTCGACCAACTCGAATTTCATCTAAACAATCCCAAAATTATTTGGAAAATGACTTATTGAAAAATATCACCAACATCTGAGGAGAATTACAAAAATGTGCCAACTGTAATATGCAGACATTAGATAGTATTAAATGAAAAAAAAGTCATATATATAAAACATTAAGGACCCGTTTGGTAGGATGTATTAATCAAAATAGTCCTTAGATTAAAATTTAGTCCAACAAAAATATTGTTTGGTTACTTTATTTAACTTAATCTATGGATTAGTTATACCTCATACAAGGTCTTATTTTATCCCCAGAAAAGGGAGGGATAACTAATCCAAGGTATAACAATCCTTGGATAAGACCCCTAAATGACTAAATTATCCCCTAATCTTTTTTCCTAAATTTCTTTTGTAATTTAATGTCCTTTTTTATTTATATTGGAATAGTTATAAATGTTCTTAGTTCTCCAAATCCGTTCAATGTAATTTGATGATTTCACAAACTAATATTTTTTTTCTCCATGTTTGATTTGCTATATTGGGTTGATTTTATTTTTTTTAAAATGTAGTTTGTCCATTGACCACATGAATTAATTATTTTTTTTAATAAGCTACGTGAATTTGAACAATTTAAGTAGTCTTAAATCTATGTTAAGCTTAAGGTATATTTGACCAACAAAAATTAGAAATACACCGTGCTATCAAGGATCTCCGTAGTGGCATATCACACTTCAAAATTAATAACAATTTTTTTTTATATTTTAGTATTTAACTTGACTAGTTAAATGAAATAGAAAATCCCATAATAACTCAAAGGTATAATAGGAAAGAAGTTTTTTTGTAGAGTTTTAAACCAAACACAATATTAGGTGGGAAGTAATGAAGCAAACACTTGATAAAAATTAATCCCTGCATTACTAATCTATGCGTTACTAATCCCTGCATTATGCATCTTTGTACCAAACGACCGCTAAGGGGTCCTTTGGTAGGAAGTACTAGGAGAAATAATCCATGTATTATGTATGGTATTATTTAGTAGAGAAAAGACATAAAATCACCATTGAAGTTGTCCTAAGTTTTCAAAAAGACACCTTAACTTTGCGGGCGTCCTATTACCCCACAAAAATATTATATACCTTTGTAAATAGATCATTTTGACCCATTTTCTCATCAATAAAATCGTGCGTGATTCTCACCTCCTTTAACCCCTTTTAATTCTATTGCCCTAATGTCAACATCAACACTCTATGGTCTCTCCTTCCTCAAGAGGTGAAGGAGAAAGCTGCAGCCAATAATGGAACTGCTTCGTGATTGATGTTACCTAGTTTGGGTACTTCAAGGTTGTTGGCGTCGAAGAACGCAGAGAAGAAGATTAAGAAAAATGATGGAGTTGTTGTTCTTACCGCTTAGATTTGAATTGTTAGTTGTTTTTTTATGTTAAAGTTATTGTTTTGATTAGTTAATGGAGATTTAAACTTGGTATTACTTGTTTGAAATTCTTTTGAAATGTTTCAATTTAATGAATTATTCCCTGTTAAAGCATCTATTGATAGAAATTGGGATATGATTTGTCTGGACCTTTGACTGCTCATTGGTATTGTTATGTTAATAATCTGCTTTGTAGTTTTGTTATATTCCATATGATGTTTTCTATTGATACATCAGTATGCTATGATACTATTTCTGAATAATGATTTTCCCAAGTTTTTGTTAATGATTTTTGCTCGTGCTCGTGTTTACATGTTCTGCCATTTAAGTTCAACACATTTGAGGCAATTGTAGCTCAATTTGGGGAAGATGATGAATTTAAAATGAAATAAATAATTAATAAAGAAAATAATTGAAATATGACACTTTTTAATTGGTTTTGACAGCAAAAATAGACCTTCACGCGCCGTGATGTACGTGTTCACAAACATAGTGAGAAAATAAGTCAAATGGTCTTTTTACAAAGATATTCAATACTTTTGTGGGATAATAGGACGCCCGCAAAGTGGGATAATAGGATGCCCGCAAAGTTAAGGTGTCTTTTTGAAAATTTAGGACAACTTCAATGGTGACTTTATGTCTTTTTTCTATTTAGTACTATGTTTGGTAAGAATTTGAGCCTATGTATAACTAATCCATGAATTAATTATACACCCTACATGGTATTAGAAGATGTATTACTAATACCTTCCATTTGGAGGTATTAATAATACATAAGATTTAATACCATGAGATAAGTCTATGTAAAGGCAATCTTCTGTGAATAGAAGCTAATTATAGGACTAGTAATAGTTTATAATTATCATCTAACACTAGTAATAGTACTAGTCCAAATATCACATCTAACATGTTATCTTCGTTTCGTACTTATAATGTCTACTAGTTTAATATAAGTTTGATATTTTATGACCAAAGAAAAAGAAATAAAAAGGATGTTAATCATGTGTATCTATTTAAAGCGTAACATAAAAATATATAATGTTATGTTTATACAATAGCTCCTTCTAAATAGCTAAAATGAAAAAAGATCATATTTGATCATATACTCTCATAAATAAGTTATATTTATTTTTCATTTTTTCAACAAATAAATTAAAGACTAAACAGTTTGTCAATCAACGCCCACTAGAGGGCCTTAGTGCCTTTAGTTGATGGTGAAAAGCCTATAATGCCCTCAAATCTAATTTAAATGACACATAACTAACATGTTGATACCTAATTTCTAACTCACGCTTCTAATATAGTAGAAAAAAATTTAATAAATTCATATATTAAAAAAAAATGAAAAACTTTGATAAATTAGCAAATTGATAAACAAGAAAAGTGAAAAGTTAGGTGTTGAAATCATGAAAATATTTTTATAGTTTGAGGTGTTGAAATCACGAAAATATTCAAACATGCTTAAATGTAATAATGATTATGTCTTGTAGGAAGCTTTTTGGAGTCACATTTACGATAAGAATATACTCCCTCTCCTATATATTCCCTCCGATAATACTTGTCCACTATAGATTTTACATATTTAAAAAAAAATTATAAATAGAAGAGTAATGTTACTATATCATTTTTTGAATATAATAAATATAATATTTTGAAAATATAACAGAGAAATGACTATAATTAATAATAAGGGTAAATTGGAAACTAAGTGTAAAATTATCCATTAATTTCATAAAATAGACAAATATTATTGAACATCTCAAAATATTATAGTGAACAACTATTATTGAACGGACGGAGTGATTAAGTGAAATATTGTTCTTGTTTATCTTACATTTAATAAATATATATTTTCTAAGAGAATAGTTTGAGAACATTAAAAAAAATAATAGAAAAATATAATCTTTAATTTCGTCTTTAAATATTTTTCTTTTAAATATATTATATTCCCAATATTTTTCTTTTTTTTTTAATTTTTCACTCGATATCCGAAATCCATATTAGAGCCCCAACTAAATTCAAATCACACCACATGATCTCGAAGGTGGCGCATCCCACCATATTTTTTACTTACTTAGTATAAGTCGGAGAAGTACTAAACTTTTTACATAAATCGTGACAGATAATGCCAAAGTGAATTGTGTCATTTAGTAGCACCATTTAATTAAGGAAAACCTTTTAATGATTTTTTTGTTAAAAAAAAGAAATTAGCAAAAAGACACCATCATTAGCACATAATGCAAAACAAAAACATGTGAAGATGTTCCTCTTTTTTCTGCAAAAGTGCAAATTTCCTCTCTGCCTTTCCAGAGATTCATTACTAAACATACTGATTAACAACTTAATTTTTTAATTAATAAGAACACCCACGAGGAGCAAACCCTAATCGAGAACCCGCAAGATCAAACACGACCCGAAAACCCTGCTGCTGGATATTCCCAATTATTGATAACCCGCCATTTGTACCCGCAAATCCAAAGCAGTATCTCCCTTCACCGTTCACCGGAATCATATAATTCGGCGCCGGTAACGCCACGTCAGCTCCGGCGAAGTGCAAAACCAACGTCGGCACCTTCACGTTCGTTTTCCCCGACAAATCAAAGCATGTATCGAACAAAGAGAAATTCGGTGCTCTTTTCAAATCTCTAGCACCCAATCTGAAAGCATCTCTTACTGCTATATAACCGGGTCGGGTCAACCGGGTCACTGAAGTACCCGAATCAACGATAACCCCACCGTTACCTTCAGCATCGAGCTTGAACAACTCTGGCGTGACCGTCGGAACCTTCGTACCGCCGACGCTGATTCCGGTGAGCTCCACGTAATAAAACGTATCGAGTTTTGGGTTGGTGAGGAGAGGGGTAAAAATGGTATTTCGGGTAACTGCTGATTCACCGAAAACGATGTAGGACGGTTTAGCTGAACCGATCCGGTCCACAAGGCAGTATGAGAATTTCTGCCCGAACCGGCCACCGGCTTGACCCGGAAATGAGAGTTTCCCTTTTCCTAAACCCAATAAACCGGCGGCTCCGATGAACAAACCTTCGTTATCATGGCCACATCCAAATGAAATGTTACTAACAGTTGTCTTTCTGAAATTTAAAGTTTCCGTCGAGTATTCGCCGAAGGTGAATGAACCGTCGCCGTATGAGACTTGGTAAAGGCATTTGTTCCGGTTGTTACATCCCGGAGAGTCAAGCCGGCGGCACAACGGAGAATCACAGGTGACCGGAGCAAAGGAGGAAGATTTACTCGGGTCAAAAACCGGGTCGGATTGAGAGTAGCATTTTGCACAAGGCAAACATTGGATCCAGACAATGTCACTTCCAGTATCGAGAACTAAGTAAACGTACTTAGTAGGAGTACCAATTCCGATACGAGTAAAATACTCGCCGCTTCCCTGAGATAGACCGGAGATAACAGAGCTGCTGAAATCCTTACTGGTGGAATTAGCAGAGAGAAGGGAAAGGGATTTAGCTCTAATGGCGTCACGTTGGAGGCGGAGTTTGAACAATGCATGCGGAGTAGAGTTGAAGGAGGAAGGTGAGAGTAAGTCGACATGGTGTAATTGTACAGAAAGAGTGTTTTCGTTATCAGAAGATAGTTGTTGTTCGAATTCGTTGGAATTCCATGAGAGGGATTGAGGTTTTTGAGGAAGAGAATGGAGGGTAAGTGTTTGATACTGAAGAGAATTAGCTGCTGCAACAGAAATGGTGAAGAAGAGGAGAATTGAAATGAGTTTTCCTTCCATTGTAGAGAGTTTTAACTGTGGATGAGAGTAGTGAATATTGGGAGCATAAATAGATGATATTTGTGTGTGTGAACTTTTGACTTTAAACAAATGTGTTTTTACTTGCAAGTTTGAAGAACCGTTGTATTGTGCTATGGTATGGTCACACTGTTTTCTATGCCATTTTCACTTTTTGTTCTATTGTCTTATTTGTTTGTTTCTCCCTTATCTTTGATAGGATTGTTGATTCTACTTTTTTTTTTCTTTTTAATAACAACTTTTTACCTGATATATTTAACATCATGAAATTAAATAATATTTTGATATATTTTTAATTTAAATCTATAAGACTTACAAATCTTGTTTACTTTTAAAAATCTTTTGCAAGTCAAATAAAGATAAACAAATTAAATCGGAAAGAATTTTTTTTTTTTGTGGCATGACTTAAGATACTTTTGTACTTTGTTTTGGTTTATTATCCTTGTTCATGTACTCTATGATATTTCAATGAGACGCTTAACTCAATCAAAAACTAGTCTTTTAAATGTAAAGTACACAATCGAAATGACAATTTTAAGTGTTTATTTCATTGAAATATTGTAGAGTATATGAGCCGAATGATAAATCAGAATAAATATAAAGGTCATCCAAATTATTTTGCTTATATTTTTTTAGATCCAATTTGATATGTTTTATTTGAATCGAATATCTATCAGAAATCATCTTTCTACCTTTATAAAGTAAGAAGGTTTCACTTGTAAAATTATACAACATAAAATATATTATTATTATTGTATACTGTTTTTCTTCCGTAAAGAGCTTGGCAAGTGCAACACGGCAACACCTACATTCCCATCTTTCCGTTGATGCCTTTTTATTTAATAGTTGTTGACAAATCGGCACAAAATAAAGAAAATGGATGGTCATGTGTTGTGATCAAAGCCCAAAGGTAATATGTCATGAGGGCCAATTCATTATTCAATTTGTGATGCACGTGAATCTATAGTTATTTTTTAGTATTAATTTGATATTATTATTTGTTGGCTCTCATGTTCTCAAAGAATGAACAATATAATATACATTGATTCTCAATTAACACTTACTTTTTTCTTTCATTTCTAATAATGCATTCATGTTTTGAAAACTCTAGATCTGACTCTAATTTGTAACGACTTAGTTAACAAGTTAAATACTTGTAAATTGTAATTAAAGTGGAGGAGATGCCAAAATTAGGTGTGCTTTTCCTATTGGATTATCAATGCATGTCTAGTATTTGTGACTGTCTTTTCACCTATGGTGACATGTTGTCTTTACTACAACTTTAAAGTCTAGACATGACGCTACGATGTTAGAACACAATTGGTTATAATTGGTAAAAGTCGGTGTTTGGTAGCTCGTGATCTTAGAGTTTTGTGACTTGAAACCAAAAATGTTATTGCATATTATTGTCATTGAGCTAATGTACTTTACTTAATGAGTTTAAATAGTACATATATCAAAATATAATTTTTTAAGTGTAATTCCATATGTTATATCACATTATTTACTCGATTTTCTATGTTATTAGAGTTACAAAATTGGATGGTCACTTAATTTTATTTTGCCGAGTTAATTTTCATGTTCGTTACTCACCAAAATATAATTTTTATTACCTTTTAATTAATGACGACAAGTATTAATTTTGAAGAAAAAAAATATTTTTACCTTTGAAAGGTTAACCTTGATCACATAACTTTTGATCAATTCACTTTCTCTTCTTGTAGCCTCAAAATGATGCAAAATTTTTAATTATCGTTGTTTTGTTGTTGATTAAGAAATAAATTATTTACATATTAAAATCAACATAATTAGTATAATATTTGATAGTAGCATTTTAATTGATATGCATGAAATTTAGTAAATTAAGTACAATGTTTGATTACTAATTTACAATTGTGCATCATTAAAATATATACATTAAAATATATACTATAACTTTTGAGTCAATTTACATATTATATTATATATACAAATAATTAAATTCGACATAACTAAAAAGAAGAAAACGAAGTCATCATTTTAATTTGGCAGAAATAAGTGGAACTCCCCGTGACTTGTTCCTACCACGTCACATGAATTTACCTCGTAAAGCTACCGTGAGTGCCGTGATGATTAAAAAAAAATAGAGAAAGGAAAAATGGTCAAAAATATTTTTTACTTTTTATTTATAGTTAATTTTGTCCATTGTCATATATTATAGTAGTAAAGTAAAATAATAGTATAGTATAAGTAGAAAGAAAAAATGTCAAATATAATCCCTTATGTTTGGAGGTATGTTCATAATAGTTCTTTTATATGTATTGAATAATTTGATCCTTTAAATTTCTCAAAAGTTAACAATTTTAATCTCTATGAAATAGTTACAAACTCATTATAAATTTGACGGAAATTATGAAAAAAAGAAGGAAATTAGTCGAAACTCAACCTCTCCCCAATTATTTTCATCAAATTTAACGAACATAAATTGCTAATTATTTGATGAAGATTAAAAGTATTAATTTTTGACAAATTTAAAAAGTTTAAAATTGTTCCATACATACTTAGGGGCCGTTTGGTTACTGGTTAGAGTTATACAGGTATTAGTTATGCAGGGTTTAGTTATGCAAGTATTAGTTATGGGTATTAATTATGCAGGGTTTAGTTATGCAGGGTTTAGTTATGCATGTATTAGTTTTGTGGGTATTATTTAGTTATGTAGAGATTACATTACATAAATTATTAACTATTGAATATTGAATTTAATATAAATTAATATATATTATTTACAAATAAATAAGCAAGCAAATAGTATAAATTCTCTCTAAAAAAATAAAGAAAGGAATTTTCTCTATACTTAAGTAGGAATTCTGTTTTTTTCCTCTATTTTTTAATGTTTAAAGCTTATAAAAATAAAATATTATTAATATTAAGTGCATAATACTATCCTATTTTATATAATGTAAATTTCTATCAATATGTTGCATGTATTGTTAGTACATTTTTAGTATACCAACTATATGAATTATTATAAATTCACATTCTAAATAAAAAAAAAACATGATAATTAAATATGTGGAATATATTTAGTAATATATAGTGCTAATATGTCATTAGCATATGCGTTGTCAAAATTATACATTCCGATTCATAATATTAATAAAATATTTATATTTTGATTTCAAAATGAAAACAAATAAAAAGTTGTTCATATACAAAAAGAAATAAGAAACAAAAATAGTTAGGAAAATAGAATAGTTATGTAAAGTTTTCAATAAAAAAGATTTAAATGCGTTGTCAAAATAATACATTCCGATTCATAATATTAATAAAATATTTATATTTTGATTTCAAAATGAAAACAAATAAAAAGTTGTTCGTATACAAAAAGAAATAAGAAACAAAAATAGTTAGGAAAATAGAATAGTTATGTAAAGTTTTCAATAAAAAAAGATTTAAAAATAAATTAATAGGGATAAATGTGTAATTTAACATTTTAATACATGTATAACCAATACCCACATAACTTATTCCACCTTCTATCCTGCATAACTTATACATAGATTCCCTCATAAGTTATGTAGGTATTAATTATGTAGGATTACAAAAAATGCAACCAAACACCGTATAAAATTAATACATGAATAACTTTTATACAATATTTAAAAACCTATCAACCAAACATGGTACAAGTCATGTTGACTTTTCTACCTAGTATAAAACTTTTACCAAACATAGTAAAAACTAATACATTTTTTTATACATGAATAAGATGCCTCTTATACGGTAACCAAACGGCCCCTTAAGGTACTACTTTGAACTACCTTTAAACATAAGGGGACCATTTTTGTTATTTTCTCTAAAGTATAAGTATAGAAACAATTTAAAAACCTAGCAGAGGTATATATAAAAAGGACTGACAGTAAAACCGCCGTTCGCCACCTCCGTCCACCGTCTATCGCTGCTATAAAACCACCCTCAAACTCCATGACATCCGGCCAGCACCTCCATTTACACCGTTAAATCCGAAAAGATGGCTGCGGTACACTAAAGCAGTCCAAAGTCATCCTTTCTGCACCAGCAGGATCCCTGCCTTTAACCCGCTAAAGTCATTGACTAAACACAAGGTCCAGCAGCTCCGTTTTGCTATTTCTGGCGTGGTTTCGGTCATTCGAGGTCACTTTATGAGCTCAGGTTCCTGTTTAACCGAAGTTTTTTTTTTCTCCATTTAAAGCATCTTGAAGGTCCATTCTCATTTCTTTTCTTTATCATGAACCTTATATGATATGATTGATTTCCAAATCCATAGTTCCTTTACATCTTAAGTGAATATGGTTGGCTGTAACTCAAATGCTTATTTTGTGACTGATTTAAGCTTGTAATCAGAGATGGAATCATGATTTGAAGTTTATGAGTTATGAACTTACCACCAAATCCATAGCTCATCTTTGTTACTGGATTCACAATTAAAAATTTATACATATTTAGTGAATTTTTATTATAAATACAAGGGAGTTAATATCTCAGATGGTTACTCAACTATGCATTCTTCTCTCAGAAAGTCACTCAACTTTGAATTTTAATTTAAAACTCACTCAACTATCTACTCTTTTCTTAGAAAGTCACTCAACTTTGAATTTTAACTCAAAAGTCACTCAACTATCCACTCTTATCTCAGAAAGTCACTCAACCTATTTAATTGTTATTTTAATTAAAATTTACTCATATAAATTTTTTATTTAAAAACTAAAATTTTAAAAAATATAAAATATTCATTAAAACCATTTAATGACCCATCCCACTTGACCCATTTTATTTTGCCTCTCTCTTCAATGACTCTTTCTCCTTTGCAATTTTTTCTCATTCTCCATTATTGTCTCTTCTTCCTCTTTTAGCTAGGTTTTAATTTGAGCATCTCAATTTCAAGTTCTATATTACGTAGGAAATTAAAGGAATTTGACACATGATATTTTTCTTCCGTATTACTTCTCAACTTCAATTTGACTTTGAAACTCTATTTGTAAATGCCCATTGGGTCAATTGCTCAATGCTTGTAAAATTGGCATAAACATCAAGTTACTTCATGGCCTTGAAATTTAATAAACTGAAAATCTCATTTCCATTTATCAGCAATATATTCAGCTTAGCACTATCTCAGTACCAACTACTTTTGTAAGTCGAGCGTTGCTTTGCAATGCATAAATGACCTAAAATATACTTCACTAGTGTCAGCAATGTAGAACCAGAAGAGGAAGAAGACGCAGCAATGGAGAATCAGAAGAAAAAAAAACGCAGAGGTGAAGAGGAGAAAGAGCCCAAGAAGAGAGGGAATAGTGTAGGAGAATGGATAAAATAAAATGGGTCAATATTATATTTTTAACGGGTTGGGTCAAGTGGGATGGGTCATTAAATGGTTTAAATGAATATTTTTATATTTTTTAAAATTTTAGTTTTTAAATAAAAAATTTATATCAATACATTTTAATTAAAATAACAATTAAATAGGTTGAGTGACTTTCTGAGATAAGAGTGGATAGTTGAGTGACTTTTGAGTTAAAATTCAAAGTTGAGTGACTTTCTAAGAAATGAGTAGATAGTTGAGTGACTTTTAAGTTAAAATTCAAAGTTGAGTGACTTTTTGAGAGAAGAATGCATAGTTGAGTGACCATCTGAGATATTAACTCAAATACAAGGCCTAAGCAAAAACTACTGGGTTTGGCTGGACCCGCAAGTAATACTCGAGCTCTGCCCTTTGCTTGTATTGTATATTGTGTTGATTTGAATCATGTGGAAATTTTAGATGATGAAATAGTTGAGATGATGAATCAGTCTATCATTTGAGTACTGTATATTTGAAGATTCTAGGATGTTTGTCTATTTTTTTTTATTTTTTTTTGATGACAAGGGAAACCCGCAGCCGCTACCCTTTTGGTGCGCACAGGGTAAAACCCCCGCTCCTACTATCATTTGAGTACTGTATATTTGAAGACTCTAGGATGTTTGTCTATTTTGTTTTTTTTTTTTTTGATGACAAGGGAAACCCGCAGCCGCTACCCTTTGGGTGCGCACAGGGTAAAACCCCCGCTCCTATGCAATAGCTCTCAAACCACATAGGAGAGGTAACCCGCACTAGGCAAGCCCGGTGCGACGAGCTCGACCCAGAAGGCGAACCCCTTGCTTTTGCTGGCAAGGGGTTTCGAACTTGAGACCTCCAACACGGAAGTCCCAAGCCCAAACTACTGTTGTTGAGAAATTTAGTCAAGAATCCATATGTGACTGATTTCCTTTAGGGAAATATGTATGTCTCTTTGGATAACATCAGCTGAACGCTAATGAAAGCGCGGTTCTTCCCCACTTGGTAGTTGCCAACATTCTTTATATCTTAATTCTCTTCCTCTCAACCATCCTTTCTGAGTTTCATCTGAACAAGTTGTAGATTCCCTTGGATATCATCATAATTCCTATTCATTGCTAATTTAAGTCATTCAATTTGGATTTGTGAGGTTGCTTGCTCAAATTATAAGATTAAGAGCACAATTTCAAGATTATGTTTTACCTGTGCATGCTTTAAGCATACATGTGACCATCTGCGCTATTAGAATCAGATAGTGAAAAAACAAAAACGTTATGCAGGTATGCATACCTTTTTTATTTTAGGGTTTGGCATTGACTGGAAAGCTATTCAATTATTGACAATTAATAGGATCTTCAGTGATTAACTAGGTCGACCCACTTCTATATTTTCTAGTATAACTTCGTTCCTAATCCTATCTCTTCTAGTATGCCCACACATCCATCTGAGCATCCTCATCCCCACTACCTTCATCTTCTGAACATGTCGGTTCTTGACTAGCCAACACTCAACCCCATACTACTAAGAGTTTAACCATCTTAAAAATTTAATTTCAGTTTGGTGCTAGAGATGATCACCTAAGTAGTTAGATTTGATGGTGGAAAGTAAGTAGTGGTTTCATGATTCCCTAAAAGGATGAAAGCAATGGAGCCTTGTTCCTCGGAATCTTAGTGGACCTTTTGGATTTGCTTCACATATATTCATGCAATTGAAACAGTCAGCAAGGTTGCAACCTTGGTGAGCTGCAACCTTGTGTAGAAAATAATAGACAAACGTGTAAGATGAGAAAGCAATGCAAGCGCTTTCACAAGCAAACCGAATCTGTAATTAGCATTAAGTACAAATGCATCACTTCACCTTTTTTTTTTTTGGGGTGTGACATGGATATTACAAATGATATAGATGTCATGATGCATTTTTTGGGCTCTTTACACTTACAGCAGTGATGTTCTGCTCTCTCTCTATGTACCTTTTCATCACTTTCTTGTTGCTTGGTTTTCAATGAAGTAACCTTTACAATAAAAAAAGGGTATAAGATGAGGAACAAAAGCATATAAACAAGAGAAAATAATCTGTATTTTCACCAATGCTGTAGCAGGAAGAATTTTCATCTGGGAGTCCACTTCAGCAACTAGTGTTTTGAACTTTTCGATGTTAATTTCAGCATCTTCTTCTGAACTTTTTTGTAAAGCATTATTGGAAGTTTTTGAGCAAGTTTTATGCTTATTGCTTGGCTAAGAATAGAGAGAACATACAAATGCAAATGGCAAGTCCATTCTTTTTCTTAATTCTTGAATGAAAGTAATGATTTCTAATTAGTTGCTGCCAACCACAAAATTTGCTGTACAAAGCACTACGTTAACTCTTTGCCGTTACCTTATTTTATTAAAGAATTGATAAATCGTTACTGGGACCAGTTTTTCTGGTTACTTTTCTGGAAACGTATTAGTTTTGTCACTTCAATTAATTTTTGTATTAATTAGGTTACTCATGAGACACGCCGTGCATCCTAAGAAATAACAGAGTAGTGATGGAGAAAGAAGAAGAGCTACAAGAATCTTCTACTCCTTGCTTGTATTTAGTCTCTGCTTTCCTCGCCTGTGAATCCCCCGATTTTGTTATCTCATTTGCCAGGTTACTATATTCAACCCCTGCTCGTGTTAACTAACACCAAATATAGTGTAATTGCAATTGCACTCTTAATTATTTCGTTTGACTGGAAAATATGTGAATTACACTAGGGATTTTGGAGGTGGTTCCATTACGGAAAGAGTGCAAAGTTTCATATGGAACGAATGTATCAACAAATCCGTAAGTTTATTAAGCCTCTAACTGTCTAGTTAAAAATTTTCTTTCCTGAATAGAATTATCTCTTTGGGTAGTTTTATTTGATTTTCAATGAACTTTTTAATGCTGCAGGATGTAAAGTGTAATTTGCCTTATTTGAAAAGATTCTTAAAGAAGCTCATTGTTGAAACTGAGTCAAATGGGGACGTTGTTTTGGATGAATTATATGAAAAGTATATTTATTGTCTGGCTTCCGTGAAGGTAAATATTTTTAAAAATTGCTATCAATAATGATTATTGGATTTTAGCATCACCATGTAACTATCGTGAAATTGGCCTTCCTTTTGTTGCAAGGATGATGAATTGGCCAAAGGAAGCACACGAATGTTAAAAAGATTTTCGTTTCTATTTCCGAAGGGTGGGGAATTTTTTTCTTTTCGTTCCTTTTTCTAGAATTATTTTTAGCAATTTTTAGTAACACTGAGTATCTAATTTTTGGTGTACACAGATTGTTCACAAGCCTTGAGTTGTCAAATATTTAGGAAATTGGAAGTCACGTTGCAATGTTCACTTAACATGCTTGAAGGTGATACAGGGTATGTACTGTCACTTTTTTTTTCCTTTTTGATGGGAGTTGACTTGTTCAAGGATATGCAGCCCTAGTTTCTTGAATCTGGTTGAAAGATACTTCCATGAGCACGTTTTCAGAAATTTTATATCTTTGGATGCTTTATAAATTTCTTATGGAGATTCTCTCATTGCAGCTGGGAATGACTAACAAGAATAACTTCGTCCACCAAAGTTTACTCACCTCGATTAATCCACTTAGTACCTGCTACCTCCCACAAGTATAGGATAACTCCGTCCACCAAAGTTTACTCAAATGAAAGAAATCACCTAATTTTTATTGTTACCTTCCTCAAAAAAAAAAAAGAAAAAAAAAAGAAATCACCTAATTTTTATTTTTTCGTTTTCCCTTTGATGGGTTTTGAATTGTGGTCTTCCATGGTGGACTTCAACTGTCAGTCCTGTATGCTTAAGCTTTACGTTGATATCTACCAGTAGCCTATTTGGAAAGTTTAAAATGCTTATTTTAGAGAGGTCTGGCCTTTTCTCAAGAACAGTAGCTAAAGGGCCTGATACTACCACTTGGATCTAAAACCTACATGCTGATGCTCACGATTTCAATTGTCATACCAGTGATTTGGAGGAGATCGCTTGAAAAGTATTTAATGCACATTCTGGTCAACTCTCCATTTCGCTTTTGACCCAGTTTCTCGGAAAATTATGTGATTTTGAATAGTAGCTGAAGCAGTTTTTTCTGGTAATGAAATGACCTGAAATTTGTAGCTTCCACTCGGAAGTAGGAACTGAATAATAATATTTTTAGAACAAATATCCGTACAAAGGTCAATTTTTCCAAACAAATCGCCCCTTATGTTGAATATTTTGATATATTTAAAGCTGAATAGTCAGATACACAACTGTAGTTGCATGGGATTTTGTTCCCATCTCCCCAGCTTCACAGGGTTTCATCCAGACACTTGAATTCAGTCACTCTCTGTCATCCTCTACCAGATTCTCTTTCTCCTTCATCCCATTTTCTTTTACCTTGGTAATGTTTTTATCCAGCTTCAGCCAAGAACCTCCAGAAATTAACAACAAAACCACCTCCCATGAACGCATGGTAAATCTTAGAAGAACCTCCAGGAATCAACAACAAAACTACCTCCCACAACCCCACCGTAAAACTCTGACATAGAAATATTTTAACAAATACCTCACTACTATAACTGCCATTCCTTCACGTCTTCAGCCACCCTTTCCCTGGAACCAGTCTTTTCCACCCAGAGAGATACCTGTTTTTCATCCCTTCATCTTCTCCACCGTAGCGCCTTTAGTTGCCATCACCACTCCAGTTTTCAATGAACCAAACATATATCTATAAAGTATATTCACTAAATAATCCCGGGATAACTTGTTACCTAACCAAATGACCCCTTAGGCTAGTGGAAGATACATCATAATTATCCCATCTCAGCTCATAAAATACTCAAAGTTAGAACTTATTGCAATAACTACACAAAATTATAGAGAATGTGTTTGCTCGTCCTTACAAACTCACATTCTCTTAGAAACATTTATGAATTCAGTTCAACATGTTTTTTAGGGAAAAAGCATTGAAGAGGGTACATCTCAACTTGCCTTGGTTAAGCTTAACCCCTCAAACTAAGTTGCTTGGACTCGGGTGCGGGTGTCCAATACGGGTGCGGATCCTTCATGATCTAATTTTTAAGATTCGGGGATATGGATACGGGTGCGGGGATTCGCCTAAAAATAATTTAAAAATCTAAAAATAGAGTTATAAAACCTAAATTATGAGATGTTATGTGAAGAACTTGAGGAGAATCTTGGAAGGAGATTAAAGGAAAAGGAGTGACATAGAAATTTCTATATAAAAGGTATTCCATTTTCTTCAATTTCACCTTAGCTTTTGTATTGACTATAGGAATCATTAAAATTGTCCATACTTTACCTATCAATTTTGGTCAAAGTACCCAAAATCCATTGACCAAATCGGACACGGATCCCACACCCACACCCACACCCACACCCACGTCGTGTCGACACGGGTGCGGCACCAAAAATGAAGAGTCCAAGCAACTTAGCCCTCAAATGCTTCAAATGATACAATGTGTCCAACATTATTAATCCACTTTTAGCTGAGTTAATTCTCATATACGAATCCCATTGGATTCATGCTTTGGTTATATCTCTCAAAAATAAAAATCTTCATTTAAACATAATTCACTCCATTAATCCATTCATTAATGTGTATCAATCCATATGAGTGACTGGACTAGCTACACAACTCATTTCTTAATTTCAAAACACTATTCATCATCTTTTTTCTCCAAACTCAACACTTCAAAAATACTCATTTATAAGGTTTATTCCATACTTGGATGCAAAGGTCCTATGTACTTTTCGCTAGCCGAGGGTATCGGAAACAACCTCTCTACCTCTCACAAGGTAGGGGACAGAGGTAAGGTTTGCGTACATCCCAGCCTTCCAAAACCACACTCATGTGATCATACTGGGTATGTTGTTGTTGTTGTTCTGACATCATATTTGAAGCTTGAGGGAAAAATGACCTCTTTGGTCCAGAACCCTAACTTGAAGGAATTTTTGAATTCTTGAGGATCTCTTGAAAATCTGAGAATTTGATCCATAGAGATGTTATTGATCGCATTAAATAGTAGTAATCTACCATAGAACCCCATAATAACTCACCTTGAAGGTGCAGTAAATACCTTGGCCAACCCTGTCTCAAAACTCTCCCAAAACACTTAGAAAATATTTGCCACTCTCTTTCCCTACTGCTGGATTTATAGTCCCAGGGCTCTGGGTCCCTTGCTCGCGGCATGAGCTAACTGCGAGAAATAGTTTGAGTGCTCAGGACTTCTCACTCAGGGGCTCGTGGTGGGCAATGATATACTTCCCAAGCCCCTTCTTCCCAGCTTCCTTCCCTCTCTCCCAGGCTCACCGCTCATGACACAAGGGACAACATGAGGATGCCTCGGAGTTGATCAAAATTCCAAATCTGATTTTTAACTCCCTTTGGCCACTTAACTGCTTCAACCACTTCTAACTTGTACCATAAATATCACATATTCCAATGACCTCACCATTCTCGTGTGGGGGCAAATACTCCTTGGAGTCACTTTAAATCACATCGTTAGGCATTTAATTAGCCTGAAATATTTGATTGTACCTTTGAGGCTTTGCAATAACTGCCTGATATTGTGAAAATTTGCTTCTTTGTTTATAATTTTGTGCAAACATTCTATTCCCAGTGTAATGGCTGATCCATTTTGTCCTCTCTATTTCTCGGTTGAAGCAGGTGCTCAATTTGGCCATCAGGTCTGTTCCTTTCAGAGTTCATACTTTCTTTTCCGGAAGTGTTCTCAGACAAATCTTGTCTTGAGGTGAGATAGCTTGTAGAAGTTTTCATCTGTTTGTCTCAGTTTATCAAATTGTTTCTCTGCAATTGGTCTTAGGGAAAATTGAAATGTCTATTTCCTTGTTTCATCTTCTTGGATTTTTCCGAGGTTGAGTATTGTTGCTCTTCATCCTTTTTTTGTTTATCAGTAGGCAATGCTCTTTTACGTGTGTAGTCGGCTTAATTAATATAATAATAGAGTTGCTATTTCTTGTATTTTATCTATTAACAAAGCAGGTTGGTTCGGGTGTTGGATTGGTTGGTGTCTGTCTAGCTCAGACAAATTGCTCCAAGGCAAGTTTCCTTTTCCATTCTGTCTATCTTTTCTACGAATTCTGCCTCTTCTGTTTTCTCAAACGCATCACACATTCTGCCAATCTCTCTTGCTCATTTTGAGCTTTCACTATGTGTGTTTTTGTTTAACGCCCTTTGTAGTTGGGATCATAATTTTGTTTGTTCCCGAATAAGAAGGGTCCCCACAGAACAATTTTAGGAATCACTTTTCTCTACCTCCTCGTTTTTTTATTGAAAATTGCTGGGATGATTGACCGGGCATATGGTTTTCTTTAGGTCGTGAAGCATGTAATTGATAATGATTAGATACAATCTATCAATTTTCTCAACTACAATTTGGATCAAGCAACCCATGCTCTTCTCACCCAATTGGAGCTAAAAGTGAAAGAGAAGCTCTCTTGCAATTTGATTTAAGCTTTCTATTTTATCCTTAATGAAAATTTTTATACCCACACAAATGTTAACCACAAGTTTCAAAGTCTTACAGCCACACAAATGTTATGGCATGTTTGAGACCACAAGTTTCAAAACTCTTCCTTTTCTTTCTTAACTCTATGGCACAATCAAATATGCTCACATAAGTTGAAACGGGAAAGTATTTAATCATGCACTGTGAAGCAGAAAACTCAAACTGATATTAGATATGCAAATATTGATTTTTTAAAATTTAATTCTAAATTTTATGGTGGACGACCTATTGATAAGAATCTGTCCATTTTACCATCATTTGATGCTAGAAGTCTCTTTGAAAAAGAAAAAAATTTCAGTCTCGTTTAGCTTCTTGGTTGTTGAGAACTGCAGCTGCTATAGTAGCTGCAGTAATTGTTCTTTTTGTTTATTTGTTACCAAAATGGTAATGGTTAATTTAGAGTCTTATCCATATAATGATGCAGGTAATACTTACTGATGGTGACTTATCAACTTTAGCAAACATGAAGCTCAACTTAGAGTTAAATCAGCTGGCCACTGATATGTTAGGCCATACACAAAAAACCAACACGGTTAGTGGTCATTAATTTTTGCTTATTTGTGTGTCTTTTTTAATCTTACTATTCTTAACTTCTTCCCGTTCTATTTTGGATTTATGAAAGTTGGCTAGTTTGACAATCATAGGCTTCTTGCAAGCCTGCTTGGGTAGAACTGGTGGAGGTTCATGTACTTGCTTTATAATCAATATAACCAAAAGAAATATAGAGCAGCACCTGTCGACCTGATTATTGAACAGTAAAATCATTGTAATTTTACAGTTAGGCATAATTTATGCGTGTTGATGTCCTATAATGCTACAAACTCAATTTCTTCAACAGTCCAACGCATTAGGTTTTTGGGTTCTCAAAGCAATTCTTGTAATAAATTTTATTACAATGATTTGTGGGTCAGTTTGCACATATATCATCTATTTCATCATTATCTGCAGGCCCCCACCAATACAGGCACTATGTAACTCCACGTCTCCACCCATTAAGGATCTAGATTTGAACCTACTCTGATCTCCCATGGTCTTCATTCACCTTCATTAACCATTTTAATTATGCACCTTTGGATATGTTCGCTAAGCAAACGGTTCATGTCAAAAAATGGAAGTCCAAATAGTTTGGTTAATCATTTACTATTTAAGTTGAATCGATGTTATAGGGGATGAAAATCTTTAATTAGTATTCTGCTTATCCACTTCTGCATGCCGCACAAAGTATATATACCAAAAAAAGAAAAGGAAGACGAAGAACAAAGAATCCAGTGTGGCCGGGGACCAGTAGGAATATCTTCCATATTTTATACCTTCAGGGTACTATCATGATAATACCACACTTCAAAGCTTATTCTATTTAGACACAGAAATTTACTGCACTTACGAAGGTCAAAAGTCTAGATATGATCACTTGACTGAGAAGGAAATACAGGTGGCCAGCAAGATGTTCACGTACCGCTACTATCATATCTTTACTTCATGGATTTTCATGGACTTGTGTGTGAATTAGGCCTTAGATTCAGACATTTATAGACGTCATCCTCTCTCTTGCCGGGCTAGAGAGATCAAGTTAGCTAGGCCTTCCTTTTGGATAATGGAAGGCTGGTGGGAAGTTTATTATATCTCCCTCATAATCATTCTATAGTTTGTTATACTTTTTTGTTGATGAAGAAAGTTTTGCACATCATGGAGTTAGCTTTCACTGGTGATTTCGCTCTGTTCAAGTGAAAGCACTATCAAACAGATTTCACTTTTGTTTATTCATTGTTCATATCTGTAAGCTGACTGTTACTGGCTTTCTTTATTTCCATTATACTAGCAAATATGTGTCAATGAAGTTGAACATCTAACCTAAACCTTAAGGCAATGGATTGAGTGGTATAGGAAATTATGAACACTTTTGAAAACCTTTACACAACCAATGAGGGACAAGTATAGCATTATCTAACACTTTCCGACATGTGTAGCCTCCTTCGAGGGTTTACCCATGCATGTGATTTTTTTATTTTATTTTTTTAAAGTAGAGAGAGAGGAGGCTCAACAGAAGTAAGCCTGGAGTAGAGAAAGATAGATTAGGCTCAGTTTGCTAATGAGTGGGCCTGGAGTAATATCGGTGGCTCGATGACTGAATTGAGAGAGAGATGGAGAAGCCAAAGAAATTCCATGGATTGGTTGAGAGAGAGAAGCCTAGAATGACAAGACGAGAGAGGAGGTTGTGAAACCGTCTCATAAAGTTTGGCTCTGATACCATGTGAAAGAATCTGAGTATCCAATCCAAAACCTTATGGCAATGGATGGAGTAGTCTAGACATTATAAACCCCTTTGGAAATCCTCACACAACCAATGAAGGTCAAGTGTAGCATTTTCTAACTATATACATTGTAATTGTAGGCTTGCCTAGATGGGGTAATTATCTAAAAAGACCATTTGTATAAATAGTTTGTAGTTGGGTTGGGTGAAGAACTTTTTCTTATTGTCAGAGCGAACACCGTGTGGCGTCCACATTAAAAAGAAGAAAAGTTCTAAAAGAAGAGAGTAATGATGGGAGAAAGAGACATTGTGGGCGCCTACTATTTTGGTTGCGGAACAAGTTGCAAATGCAAATTGCAAATAGGCAAATCTGATTGGTTGAAAGGGACAGTAGCTTTTACTTTAAATAGAAGCCTTCTGTTTCATTCTTTGATATATCATTTCAAAGAGAAAAATACAGAGAGTTGAGAGCAAGTTCACAGAAAATGATATAAATATCATATGAAGAAAAATAGAGAGTGTGAGCCGTGTTATAGTGAGGGTTGAGATAAAAGATGGTTGTTTCTTTTAAGTTTGTAGTAGTCTTTTGAGACTACCAAGTGTGTTAAATTTATCACTATAGTGATATCGTATTGCTCGTCTCTAGTATTATATTTCTCTACATTAAAAGGCTTGATGTTTGTGTTATTTAAGATGGATATTTTTCTTGTGTGATTATTATTTCCCAACACATTGCATATGAAAACAATTGTCTCGAGATACTTGTTGAATTTAAACCTTCTATATTAAAGAAAGTTGATGGACTATTATTTTATTCCGGGACCTATGAAGATTGCCTCCATGATCGGTTGCTGTTGCTGCTAGTGTAGTCCATGGAATTTTTTTTCTAGTTTTTGATTTCTTTGACGACTTGCTTCCATTCACGGTAAATGCGTTTGACTGCCATTGTTGGATGTTCACATGATGTAGCTCAAAGTGATAAGAGCTTCTTGGAAGGTGAAAATAAAATTTCCAACATTTTATTGTGGCTCCTGAAAACTCACTGCTAGATGAGGACATTGAGTTTTCGTATTTGAGAAATTAGAAGAAGAAAAGAAGAAGAAGAGATATTGAGAATTGAATTTATTGATCATTCCCTCAAGTTGATGGAATTAAATAGCTGTTACAGATAATGTAAATAAGGAAAGAAGATAATAAAATATTACACTATCTCCTTACTACCTAATTAAAGGGATAAGGAAATATTCTCATATCTAGATTATTTAATCATACCATATTTAAATATTCTCATATCTACAATATCCAAATATACCATAATTAACACTCCCCCTCAAGCTGGAGCGTATAAGTCATATGCTCCTAGTTTGCCACAAATATAGTCAATTTTGGATCCTCGGAGTGATTTTGTGAAAATATCCGCCAGTTGGTCTTTTGAGTTGACAAAACTTGTGGTGATGTATCCAGACTCAATCTTCTCTCGAATGAAGTGACAATCTATCGCAATGTGCTTCGTTCTTTCATGGAACACTGCATTAGAAGCGATGTGTAGTGCAACTTGGTTATCACAAATCAATGTCATCGGTTCAACTCCTCCCATCTTCAATTCTTGGAGAAGTTGTCTCAACCATATAAGCTCACACGTAGCTAGTGCCATAGCTCGATATTCTGCCTCTGCGCTTGATCTAGCTACGACAACTTGCTTTTTACTTTTCCAAGATATTAGATTGCCTCCAATTAGAACACAATAACCTGAAGTGGACTACTTGTCAGAAGGAGATCCTACCCAATCTGCATGAGAATATCCGACAATGTTGGTGTGTCCCCTATCTTCATACAATAAACCTTGTCCTGGAGAGCTTTTGATATATTGCAGGATGCGAATCAATGCATTCCAGTGACTATCACAAGGTGAATGCAAAAACTAGCTAACTACACTAACAACAAATGAGATGTCTGGTCGTGTGATCGTAAGATAGTTGAGTTTGCCAACAAGTCTCTGATATCTACTAGGATCTTTTAGAGGCTCCCCCTGTACTGTGATAAGCTTAGTATTTGGATCCATTAGACTCTCCACATGTTTGCAATCCAACATACCAGCGTTTTCCAAAATGTCTAAGGCACATTTCCTTTGAGTAATAGCGATACCATGGCCAGATTGTGCCACTTCAATGCCCAGAAAGTATTTCAACTTGCCCAAATCCTTAGTTTGAAAGTGACTTGAGAGGTGTTGTTTGAGTTGAGCAATACCTTCATAATCATCTCCTGTGATAACAATATCATCAACATAAGCAATTAAAAAGATATGTTTGCCATGAGATGAATGCCTATAGAATACAGAGTGATCAACTTTTGTTCGGATCATTCCAAACAATTGGACAATAGCTCGAAAACGACCAAACCATGCTCTGGGAGACTGCTTGAGACCATTGAGGGATCGACGAAGTTTACAAACTAGTCTAGACTCTCCCTGAGCAACAAACCATGGTGGTTGCTCCATATATACCTCTTCAGCAAGTTCTCCATGTAGGAATGCATTTTTGATGTCTAGTTGAAAAAAGGGCCAATGATTTATTGCTGCCATAGAGACGAGAAGACGGATAGAAGCCATCTTGGCAACTGGTGAGAAAGTATCTCCATAATCGATGCCATAAATTTGAATGTATCCCTTAGCAACCAGTCTTGCTTTGAGACGATCAATAGCTCCATCCGAACCTACCTTGACTGTGAATACCCAACGACAACCAATTGTGGTTTTTTCCTTCAGGTAAAGGAACAAGCTCCCAAGTACCATTATCATACAAAGCAGTTATCTCCTCAATCATAGCTTGACGCCAACCTGGATGAACCAATGCTCCTGCCACAGTTTTAGGAACTTTGATTGATGATAAGCTAGTAAGGAAGGCATGATATGAAGGTGACAAACGATGATAACTTAAATAAGAATAAATGGGAGTTTGATTAGCAGTAGTTCTAGTACCTTTGCGAAGAGGAATGGGAAGATCATCGGATAAGTGCTCGACCGAAGCAGAAGACATTGTTGGAGCATGTAATGAGTCACCAAGATTGCTTTGTGCACCTGTATCAGAGTTAGAAATACCAACTGGATTAGCAAGTTCAGCAGGAGGTTGAGGTCGTCGGGAATAGACCTTAAGAGTTGGAGGTGGAGCTGGGGTTGGAATAGTTGGAATGGGAAGGACAACTATGTTTCTGTATTAGGAGAAAAATACGGAGAAGTCTCGAAAAAAGTAACATCTGTAGAGATCAAGTATTTATTGATAGAGGGATCAAAGCATTTGTTACCTTTTTTTAGATGAGAATACCCAAGAAAGACACATTTAAAAGCCATATGCTGAAGTTTATCTTTTTCGGGGGTAAGGTTATGAACAAAACAGGTGCAACCAAACACATGTGGAGGAAGGTGAAACAAATTTTGGTCTAGATAGAGAAATGAGTGAGGACTTTGGTAATGCAAAACAGATGAAGGCATGCGATTGATTAAATAGCTAGCAGTAATAACAGCATCACCCCAAAAACGGAAAGGGACATGATTGTGAATGAGCAATGTTCGAGCTGTTTCAATTAGACGTCTGTTCTTTCGCTCTTTCGCTCAGCAACACCATTTTGTTGAGGAGTATGTGCACAAGAAGACAAGTGCAATATGCCGAGAGAAGTATTTTCGGGCATTATCACTGATTAACTTCTTAATGGAAATACCAAATTGATTGTGAATTTCAGCATGAAATTTCTGAAAGATAGAGAATAGCTCAGATCTATTTTTCATTAAAAATAACCACGTGCACCGAGAATAGTCATCAATAAAAGTAACACAATAATGAAAGCCTAAGGAAGAAATGACACTACTTGGACCCCATATATCCGAATGAACGATTTCAAACATAGAGATGACCCTATTATTGACGCGTTTTGGGAAAGAGGCACCAGTGTGCTTACCAAGATGACACGACTCACAGTCTAACAAAGATAAACTAGATAAACTGGGGACCATCTTTTACAATTTCAAGAGACTTGGATGACCCAATTGACTATGGAGCAATTCAGAAGAAACAACGGAAGTGAAAGCAACATGTGGTATTGGGATAGAGAGTAGGTACAATCCCCGTGACTCATGTCCTTTTCCAATCACCTGTCCCGTACTCCGATCCTGCACAAGAACAGAATCGTCAAAGAAGGTTACAACGCATTTCAGGTTTTTTGTTAATTTGCTAATGTAAATAAGATTATATGGACATTCAGGTGCAAAAATGACTGATTTTAAAGGTATGGAAGGCAGAGGATGAGCTATGTCTATCCCTTTTACAATCATCTTTGATCCATTCGCCAAAGTAACAGTAGAGAGGGTAGAAGGGGTAGTAAGAGTAGAGAAAGTGTTTTTGTTACCAGAAATATAGTCAGAAGCACCAGAATCAAGAATCCATTGTTTTTGAGACGAAGACTGCACGACATAAGCAAAGGAGTTACCAGGTTGTATTGTGCAAGCAGTTGATGATTGTTGCCTTGATGTTTGATACTGAAGGTAGTCATTATAGTCTGCTCCAGTTAAAGTGATAGATTGAGATGATCCATCCGTTATGAGCCTTTTTTTGTCACAAAAAGAAGTATTGGAGAAAGAGAGAGATGAGACTTGACAGTTTTCTGATATGATTGATTTAGCAACCAGTTGATCAATCCCTCTATTTTTTTTCCAGTTTCTGTTACTGAAATAGAAGAACATTCAGAGAGAGGGCTAAAAAAAACCAATGGCTCTCATACCATGAGAAATTAGAAGAAGAAAAGAAGAAGAAGAAGAGATATTGGGAATTGAATTGATCATTCTCTCAAGTTGATGGGATTAAATAGCTGTTACTGATAATGTAAATAAGAAAAGAAGATAATAAAATATTACACAATCTCCTAACTGCCTAGTTAAAGGGATTAGAGAATATTCTCATATCTAGATTATTTAATCATACCATATTTAAATATTCTCATATCTACACTATCCAAATATACCATAATTAACAGTATTCATATCTATGCCTCAATCCCATGTAGGGATAGTTTTTTTGTTGGAAGTTTGTCATTGAAGATTGGAGTTCTTTTTAATGCAACAGAGGCCATTAGCATAAACCTAATGTAAGTGAGTTTCACAAGTTGAGCCATTTATGTATCTGAAATGTAGTTGTTTAATCACATAACTTTTTGGTACCTTCTTGATACTGTATTAGCAGTTAAGACGTATGTTTTTGGATTCAGTTGCAGTGCTTGTATTTGCCATGGGAGTCTGCCACAGAAAATGAGCTACGTGAACTCATGCCAGATATAGTGTGAGTATTTACTCTTAAGTTTGCTTTTGTTATATTTAGTACCACGGGTATTACTTTCCTTTCCTGTAGTACCTTAATCTTGAGGACTGGACTTGTAGATTTAACTGTTAGAAATATTGTTGAGAACAATAAATCAAAAACAGAGAACTTTAAAAGCCATGCAAGTTAAGAGACTAAATGACCTATTTTGGTATATTATAGTAAATTTGAGTATTGACGGGAGGAGCCTTGACGTAACTAGTAAAGTTGTTGCCATGTGACTAGGTGGTCACGGATTTGAGTTGTGGAAACAACCTCTTGCAGAAATGCAGGGTAGGCTGCATACAATAGACCTTTATGGTTTGGTCCTTCCCCAGACCCCTCGCATAGAGGGAGCTTAGTACATCTGGCTGTCCTTTTTTAATAGTAAATTTGAGTATTGTCCCAAAGGGATTGTGGTGTTAAATTTTTTAAAACAGATGGATATCCTCGACAAAATTCCAAGCCTTAGTATCATGTTGCCTTCATTGGAACCGGATTTTGACTTTCCTCTTTAAAGTTTGGGTGCAGATGTGATATATGATCCACTGTGCCTACCTCACCTTGTTCGAGTCCTTGCGATTCTTTTGAAGTGGGAAGATCTCAATCTACATCATTTGAATAATGGCTGCAAGGACTACTGTCCACCTGACCGGAGATGTTTCGAAAGTGAAGAAACTAGTTCAGCAGCTGACCTTGATGTTTACGTCGGAAAAGAAGAAATAAATGGTGATCCTCATGCTCAGCATTTGTCACCTGGATTAGGACAAGAGCCTGTTGCATATATTGCTTCAGTAATTCGCACTATCGACACGTTCAATTACTTCCTTTCGTTGGCAGAAAAAGAAAAGTTACTTGTATCCGACATCACTGAAACGATGAAGCCACTTGACTTGCTTCCTTATGTAAAATCATACCAGCGGTCTAGCGTGAGGATGTTTAAAATTTCATATTTGCGCAAATAAGGCTACTATGTAAGCAGATAGACTTAATTCTGCTGTGTGGAAATCTCTGACTAGTTGCCACAGGTGAGAAAAATGTTGAAGTATGTTGTTACAGTAGGTGAAAGCTTTTTTTACGAGGTACAAATAGAAATTTCTCTTTATTTGATTTGTTACGAATTTCATTATAGATCAATTCCCTTTTTTATTTTCAGAGTATTGACTACACTCCAACTTTGAGCTTCATGTTACTCTTTTCAAGAGATGTGTTATCATATTCATCCTCTTTCTGATGTTTGGTTGTTGGTTGTGAACAGATGACTTTGCTTATCTGAGTTTTGATAGTTTCAGGAACTCAATTTTCATATTGGAGAAAATTTCACATATATATAACAATATTATTATAAAAGTGGAAACCTCAAAATTAATAAGTTGACCTATTTACCCTTTTAATAGCTTAAATATCCTATATATAAAAACTATTTAATGCTTAAGAAAGAAAACTAATACTATGATTTATTGTGTCCTTTTGATAATTAGCCAAACTATCCTTATGTTTAGTGAATTATTCCTCTGTTTTCAAATAAGTATCACCTTAGAAATTCTTTTTCTTCCAAAACAAGTGTCACTTTAGAAATTCAAGACAAAAATTAGTATATTTTCCCAGCGCTAGTGCTGAGGTAACACTTATTTTGTGACAGAAGGAGTACGCATAAACTCATTATTTGTGATATTTTCTCAAAAAGGATATCCACTCCAATGTCATTTCAGTATCTGCTCTGGCTAAAACTTTTATTGAAATAACATAGTTTTAGTTTGTATATATGGAAATGATTCATTTGATTTGAGCACTAGTGATTAATTATTGGTACAAGTGAGCAGGCAATCTAGGCTTAGCAATAGCCATCAATGGCTCAGCTTTAGGCATAGTCATTCCATAAACCTCATTTGTGTCAATATCTTCATGTCTTACTCCATTTGGTGGACTCCAATCATAGCAATGAAACAACCTAGCCAATGCCATAAGCACCAATTTCACACCCAATGGTGCACCAGGACACTTCCTTTTTCCAGCACTAAATGGCAAAATCTTGAAATCTGGACCATGACTTATCTCAACTCTACTACTACTAGTAGTCATGATCATGTTTTTTTCATCCTTAGTATTATTACTATCATCATTTGGTGGCAAATGTCTTTCTGGTCTAAACACATCTATGTTGTCCCAAATCTTTGTGTTCCGGCCAAGACCATGTGTGTTGATGAACACACGTGTCTTGGCTGGGATGTAATAGCCGTTGATCTTAGTGTCGCGAATTGATTCATGTGGGATTAAGAATGGACCCGCGGGGTGCATTCGGAAAGTTTCACGTACTACACAACGGAGGTACTTGAGATGGATCAAGTCGGATTCGGTTACCATCCGACCCGACCCGACAACTATATCGAGTTCTTCTTGGATCTTTTTGAGGACATGTGGATGCCTGATCACCTCAGCCATTGCCCATTCGTTGGTCACAGCAGAAGTGTCTGTGGCTGCAGCTATCATATCCTATCATTAATTAAAGAAAAAAATATGTCAAAAATAATAATAAAAAATACTAGTTGTAGGTTTTTTTTAATTATTATGTCTACTTTCAAACCATTAATGTTATTATAGCTAATATATTGAGATTCGCATTAAAGCTTAGCTAAATGTGGATTCGCACTAGAAAGTCCCACAAAGGTAAAACACTCCCTAACAAAGGTGACTCCGTGTCCAGCAAGACTCGAATTGGACACCTTTAGTTAAGAATGAAGAAATACTTATCACTCCACCACGACCTTTGTTAGTGAAACTTAGAAATCTCATGGGTGGTAATAGTTGCTTACCAAATGCATATATTGGATATAAGTAGCTAAGAGACAAATGCATGGACCTATTAAATAAGTAGATTGTTGATATATATAAAAAATAGACCTGAATTAGAGCTTTAATCTCTACATCATCCATATGTTGTTTTCCATTGCCATCTCCTTCATCTTCTCCTGGTAGAGACAATAAAACATCCACAAAATCCATTTCATCATCATCAATATTATTATTTTTATTACCTTTCTTCTTTCTATGTTCTTCAATTATTCTCATATGAAAATCATCAATCCTTTTTTCAACATCCCTCATTTTCTTCTCACAACCATAAGGATCAATCCACCTCCACAAAGGCAAATAATCACCTAAATAAATCACACCAAGTAACCAAAATAACTCATGTGTTACATGCATAAATTCCATTGCTTCTTGTGGACCTGCTGATTCTGCCCCAAAATATTGTTTACCTAACAACATTCTAGTCACATTATTCATTGAAAATCCACCCAAAACTTCCCTCAAATTCACTATTTGTCCTTTTTGGGCTTTGGTCCAAACATCTTTAACTAGACTTTGGGCTTCATCTGCCCTATGTTTTGCAAATGATTCAAGTCTTTTAGTTGTCAATAAATGTTCCATACATACTCTTCTCATTCTTTTCCATTTTGGACCTAAAGGAGCCAATGCTACATCTCCACAACCATAAGCTAGATGAATGGCAGCAAGAGTTCTTGGCCTAGATGCAAAAACATCATCTTGTTGTACAAGTATTTCCCTTATGATTTCTGGATCATTGGTGGTGATGGCATCAACATTACCTTTTAAGAGAAAACAAAGGTGGAGTTAGGATATCAACTTTATGAATTCAGAATTTTAGAACGATACGTGCTAATAGGGTATATCCAACAAATAAGCTATGGGTTCATTTGAACTCATAGATTTTGGTAGACTATGTATATGTGTTAAAAGAATTCATTAAATGTGTAAAAATAACAAAATTTGATAGAAGTGGTTGAATTATGAATTTGAACTCATAAAATTTAAATAGTAAATCCCTCTATATAGGTATACTACGTCAATGATATTTGCTGATTTAAGTTCATATGGCTTTTGGCTATCAATGTTGAAACTTTTATCTTAGAAATAACGTTCACTTATCACTTCTCGACCATATTATTATAAAAATAGTAATTGTCATCGAGTTGCAACATCTATAAGTGAATCTCTAAGTCCAGGATACTTGAAGTTTCCCTTATGAATTTGAAACTCGAAAACAATGACTATTTATTAATTACAAGGGCTAAAATGTGGTCATTTGTGATTACTTATTTTCCAACATTACCTAGCCGGAGATAGACCAATGGCCCATATTTTTCGCAGAAAGACCCCATGTCTCGATGAGGTAATTGCCCTAATTGAAAAAGATTGCCTACAATAGGCCATTGTTTTGGACCAGGAGGGAGTCGATTGATTTCTCGTTTCGACTTATCGACGAATGAAAAATGAAGTAGCTTGGAAATAAGATATGCGCCAAGAAGGACTAAACTATAATTGACCAAATTAAGAAGATAGGTGCAAAGAAGGACAGTAACAAAACTAGTCAAGTTAATCATCTTTAATTATTTGTCAAAAAAGAAAGAAAAGAAGTTTACAAAGCCTTAATAAGGAAATATGTTGTTTAATTCTAATTTATAATCTTTTATGAGCGATTAGGAAGCCCATCATCTTGATATGTTTCAACTACAAGTATTAATCTTGAACTCACACTTTTTTGGTTCCTAAATTTGCACAATAAGTTAGTAGTTACATATTATCCTAGTTTCCTTTTATTTGTGGGAAGAAATATTTATCTATTAATAACTCAATCTAACAAATTAAGTTAAGACGCATGTCGGTGATCTCTAACAAATTTAACTGTACTCTTTTTTCAACATATATATTGTAGTATTACAATTCACTAGTTTCCATTACATTAAAAAATGCAGGTGTGTTTGAAGAATATAAATAGTTAACCAATACTGGTTAAATCATTAACGAATATTAAATCTATTTCAAAGCTGAATCGAATCAACCGATACGCAGATTAGACTAGGCAAAGAGACAAATCCCTTGATTGATTGGGACCATAGTTTGTACACATAAAATGGACAAATTTGTTCACGTATGGTAGGTGGACTGAAAAGTTGAAATACCCCATCACTTTTTGTAGAGTAGGTGAAAAAAAATCCAAGCTAACTTGTCCAATCCTACCCTCAAAAAAGCTGGCATTTTCCATTGTGATATAGAATCCAAGGCAATACATTACACAAAAAATGTTGCATATTTTTAATAGGGAAAAGGGTCAAATATACTCTTCAACTTTGCTATTTAAAACGGCTACGCCCCTCGTTGGGAAAGTGACTCATATATATCCTTACCGTTATACAAACGGCTCATATATACCCCTACCGTTACAAAATGAACTCACATATACCCTTCATTTAACGGAAGTGAAAAATTAGTTTTAAATTTATATTTTTGACTTTTAATTTTTTTTTAAAAATCATTTAGGAGTATATATGAACCTTCTAGCAAAGTTCAAGTTATTATAATCTTTTTCATACATAAATTGTTTTTTGACTTCTTTGATTATCAATATTTGAGTTTTTTATTCTTATTTTATTTTTTTCTTTCATTCCTTAGTGTAAAGAAAAAAATTTAAACTATTTTTATGTGGCAATATTATAATTTAAAACTATTTTTTCGATTATATTGTAATTTAGTTTTTGTATTTGAAAGAAAAATGGGTCATCTATAATAAATTTTACAAGAATATTAGTGAAACATAAATAAATTTGACCATCAAAATAATAAATCTAAATTAGTCATTGAAACAAAAAAAGTAAAGAAATATATATGTTTGAGGAGGATTAAATATACCCATATGGGATTATATATTTTTAAAAATAATAATTAAAAAATTAAATTAAAATTAATTTTTCGTTTCCGTTAGAGGAAAAAGGTATATGTGAGCCATTTGTATAACAATAGAGGTATATATGAGCTACTTTCATAACAAGAGGTATATCAGCTCTAAATAACAAAGTTGAGGGGTATATCAGACCCTTTTCCCTTTTTAATAAAACAAACAAGAAATAAAATTCAAGTTTCTCTTTTATACTTGCTTCAAAATATTTTATAATAGTCTCTATGTGTAACGTCTACATATACATTATCCTCCATAAATCTCGCTTATGAAATTATATAATTAATATTGTTATTTTATTTTGCTCATATTATAGTGTTTGGACAAGATCTCATTCATACAAAAATGCAATCATTCACTAATTAAAGATTACTAGATTTGTTTGTTGTCGGTGGGCCAAATAAACATACTTAATTATACTTTAACATGTTAAGTGAGATATCTTATTTTTTTTCCTATCAATTCCTTCCACACTACATTAAGACAAAATAAAAATAAAATTATCCTCATCATGCTATCTTATTACATAGGATCAAAAATCACATTCCGATAATTACGTATACACATGCAATATTTATGTTTTATAGCATCTTTGACTGACCTTACAAAATATATTTAGTTTTAAAAGTAGTTTTCTATTAAAAGTGGTATATAAAAAAGTACTTTTGGAAAATATTATTTGTGTTTAATTAATTAATTTTATCAATATAGAGCAATAAGTTGTGCTTGACTAAAATTTCAAAAATACATCTAAAAATATTTTTTTAAACTTCTGAAAAATATATTTTGCTACTATTTAAATCTCTAGTTTTTTTTTTTTCTAAAAGTTTGACCAAATAGCTTAAATCTCTAAAATAAGCACTTTTATTATTAAAAAAAACAGTTTTGACTTCACACAAACTTGACGAAAGAAGTTATTACCATTATCTCAATTTATATGAAATTCTTTTTCAATGAGTTCTAAAATATATCTTTCTATATTTAGCACAATTTACCAAGTAAAATGTATTAGGGACGATGATAAAAAAAATATTGGTAGATGAAACACCCATTAGAAAAAGATGAAAAATGTATTAACATAACCTTTTGAATGAAGGGGAGTTAGAGCATTCTGAGAATCACAAAGATTTTAGGTATTGTTGGTGTATAAAGATTTTACAATAATTTTGTTGTGTTGGTGTAATATATCACAAATATAATAAATTACAGTTGAAAATAAAAATGGCAAAAAATGAATAAAAATATAGGAAAATTTTTCAAAATGTCAATATTTTAGCATTTAATAGAACCTCTTAGCCACATTTTCAATATTTATTAAAAATGTCAATATTTTAGTTTGTTATGTATCTGATTTATGTTTTTTTCTTTTTTTTAATTGAAAGAATACAATTATTTAATAACAGAAAGGAGAAATTTAAGGGAGAGAATATTTAAAAAAATGAACATATCACTTAAAATTTTCATCAGTTACAAATTCAAAAATAAATGACAGGGCACCCATCCCCCTTGTTCATCAAATTTCCAATATTGATTTTTAAATTTCCATTGACAATACTCAATTTCTGTTGAAGTGAATTCGATTAAATTGCGTTTTTTCTGTTTGGGAAGAAAATTTTGAAAATGGATATGGAATTTCGTTGACAAACGGACAAAATTTCGTTGACAAACAACTTTGGAGAAGGAATTCCCAATTGAAACTTTGATATAATCGGTGAAATAAAAAATTAATCATGTATACATGATCCTATCCGCAAAACTACATTGTATTCCACAAAAATTGAATACAAAATCATCAATAAATACAGATTCACATTCATATAACAAAAAGGTATTCATGATTGAGTTATGTATGTATTTTACTTTCATAGTGAAAACTAAAAATTGTATCCTATTAATTAAAATTGAATTACATGATTGACTGCGAAAGAAATATAATACATCTATGCTTAAGAAATACAAATTCATTTGGCATACCTATTGGAATGACTACAAACTAAAAAAGAAATACAATGATCTTAATCAAAATACAAATGCTGAGTAAAAGAAAAATAATTGACAAACAAAAATTAAATTGAATACAATTATGGTATGAATACAATTTTTGCAACCTTCTTCTCTGACTCTCTCTTTCTTCTTCTTCGCCTGCTATGTTCCTTTTTTTCGATTTTTTGTTCACCAAATCCAAATTCAAATCCGTATTCACTTACGTAGATCAAGAGATGACAAATCTCTAGAAAATTGATGATTAAGTGTGATACCTCTTGTAATCCTCTTACAGTCGGCCATTAGAGAGGAATCTTTGAGGTTTTCCTTATTCAAAACCCTAATCGAAATTGGAGAATTTACTAAGCAACTAAACAAGAAAATATTTTGAAAGATCTTTTTGACTGAATTGTTAGATTTCTTGAACAAATTGAAGGAAATTCGAATATGTGATTTTCTTAGACAAGGAAAGGGGATAACAATGGTGAAAAATGCAAGAGAGAGAAATGAGTGATTTGGGGTAAAAACCTAGAAAGAGGGGAGAGTGGGTAATTTTATTTTTTCTTTTTCACCAAATAGTGGGGTACAAATTAATTCAATGTAAGCCTGATTTGAGAAATAAAAGAAAAGAAATATAATTATATTAGGATACATTTTATTTGCTAAAATATTGACATTTTGACATTTTTAATAATTATTTTAAAGTGTAGATGTTTTTAATAATTATGTTAGGGATTTTGACTAGTTTGCTAATTTTTCCAAAAATATATTCAGGCTGAGACGTGTATATCTTGCTCTCTTTGTGGAGATTCAAGTCCACTGCGGCATAATCTACAACGATACAGCAGTAATACTCTTGACTTGTCCCTCCAGGATACAACAGTCCCAACAACGTCGTACAACTCAATCAATTCCGGATTAGTTGAAGAATTCAAAGCTCCACAAAAAGAACACATTCCTTTGACATATAAATACTCTCTTTTGTATAGTAAATATAGTTGAAGACTAAGAATATTTTCTTTATCTCAACTCTCTCTTTCACTACTACATACTACAATATTTTTCACACTTAACATTTTTCCTACTTCTCATCTTTTTTGGGGATACTTCACAAATGAAGAAATACCACTATTTATAGGTGAAAAAGTCTTCCACATAATCAATGGGTAGAATGAGGGATAGTAATGTGGGTAGATAAATAATGTGATAGATGTTACATAAGTTACAAGAAACTAATGGTCATATGAATTATAAGAAACGAATGACCATGAGAGTTACAAAAACTAATGGTCATATCAGTTACAAGAACCAATAGTCATCTTTTATCACAATTTATACCCACTAATATATGCACTTAATATTTTATTTTAATAATAACATGCATATACACTAACTCGTTGTATAAGAATAAGGGTGATATTAAAAACTGCAATAATTATAGGGATATCAAGCTACAAAGCCACAACATAAAAGTTTAGGAAAGAATAGTCAATATGAGGATGAAGAGGGTTGTGTCTATCTCCAAGAACAAATTTAGATTCATGCTGAGGTGATAGACTACAGAAGTCATCCATCTTGTAAAGAAGAATGATGAAATAATATAGAGATACGAAGAGATACTTTACACATGATGTCATTAACCTCGAAAATGCATATGATAGAGTTTTTTTAGGAGGTTCTATAGATATGTTTGGAGTTTAAATGCGTACTTGTGACTTACATTATGGCTATTAAGTACATATAAGATGGATCCAAGACCCAAGTAAGGATAGTAGGAGGCGACTTAA
Organism: Solanum appendiculatum; assembly: GCA_018342035.1. Taxonomy (NCBI): domain Eukaryota; kingdom Viridiplantae; phylum Streptophyta; class Magnoliopsida; order Solanales; family Solanaceae; genus Solanum; species Solanum appendiculatum. The sequence continues at coordinate 985,362 of JAGDQO010000782.1, forward strand.
TACTTTCCAATCATGGTAAGATTGCATCAGGGATATCAACCTTTAACCAATTTCTATTTGCTAAATGGATTGAGACGGCATATTAAAAGAAAAGTGTCGTGATATATAGTATTCGTAGATGACATAGTATGCATCAATGAGACGGCACTATAATTAATGATAGGTTAAAAATTTGGAGACAAACCATATAATCAAAAGATTTCATATTAAGCAGGATTAAAATATAGTACCTGAAGTGCAAGACCAGTGACACAACATATGCATGAATCGGTGGTGGAAGTGAAGATCGATGCATAAGTCATATCCAAGAGAAGAAATTTTAAGTATCTTGGTTCTATTATTCAAAGAAAAAAGGAGAATAATAACGATGTGACATACATTATTAGAGCAGAGTGGATGAAATATAGGCTCGTGTATGAGGTACTGAGTGATAAGACTATGCCACCAAGGCTAAATGGTAAGTTATACATAGTGATGTTTAGACCTATATTGTTGTATGAGGCTGAATATTGCCCACACGTCAAAAGATGAAGTTAGCAGAAGTGAGGTTCGCCAAATAGATGCGTGGACATATTAAGAGAGACAAGATTAGGAACGAAGTTATATAGGACAAGGTAGGAATGGGCTTCATGGTGGACAAAATGAGATTGAAATGGTTGGGGCATGTGAAGAGAAGGTGTACGAATGCACCAGTAAAAAAGTGTGATTTATTAACCATAACAAATTTCGAAAGAGGTCGATATACACCGAAGAAGAACTATGGGAGGTGATTAGACATGACATGACACATCTCAGCTAACTTACTGAGGATATGATCATTTATAAAAAAGTATGGATGTTGATAATTGGGGTATAATGATAGTAGGTAGCTGAGTGTTGTCATACTTTTATGTGGGAGAGGTATGGGGTGAGTCCCCTCTTCTCGTTTTCTCCTTATCTAGTTGCATTAGTTAGTACTCAAGTAGTATCTTATTCTTTTGTTTTCACTATTACTTGTTGCTTCATTTTGTTATACTTATATCTTGCTATTTTGCTGCCATTGTTTTCCTTTTAATCATGCTTTGATTACACTTCTTTTGAGCCAAGAGTCTTTAGAAACAACCTTTTTATCGCCAAAAGGTAATGATGAGGTCTGCGTATATACTACCAATTCTAAACTTCACTTGTGGGATTACACTGGATCTATTGTTGTTGAGATGATTTCTAATCACAAAATATCTATAACTTATTTAATACTACATTTTTTTTAAAACCCCTTTATTTTGAAATTTCATGACTAGTTAAATATCATCATATAAATGAAGGCATAAGAGAACTAGTCATTGGTGTTTTCAAAGACGTTTGTGCGAGAATTTCAGGGTGGGGCGTACCAAAACTACTTTGGGGCACAAATGAAAGGTGTAGATCGACAGGAAGTAAGCCCTATAATTTAGGGGGACGAGTGCTTAAAAGTGTACGCCCCGGACATTAAATTTAATTTTATTGTTTTAAAAGTATTTTTGTCATAAATCATGTTTTTCTATTATTGATGCTATGATAATTATACTTTTTGCCATCATGTTTTAGTGATCTTTCTTAAAATATATAAATAAATAAAGAAACTTTCGTAGAAAATGACCGTGCCATAAATAATTTTTTAGATGGTTATACTTGAAATTGATTGAACAGAGACTCCATAATACTAAATTTCTGAAACAACTTTATCTATCTTATGTTATTGCACTTTTTATTTTTTTCTTTGAAATATATAAACAATAGTCGGTACAAATATTAATTGAAGGTGGAAAGAAATAGTAGACGTGGAGATAGATAATGAAATGCAAAGAACATCTCGATTATTTAATCATTAACTTTGTCGAATAATAATTATAACTTTGTCTAATTAAATTAATTTATTAAAATTTTATTTTCTTTATTATAAATTTATAAAATTAAAAATATATAAAATATACCTTCCATAGATCAGTGAACTTACGCCTCATATTCTAGGACTTGCACGTTGCACCATCTTACCATCTTACATAAAACGCTTCGCCTCGTCCCCGCCATTTAAAACACCACTAACATTGCCTTCAAAGGCTTCATTAATTGCTTTTTCCGCAAGAAGTGATGTAAAGGTATACCCTTTTTTGCCCGTGAACAAAATCATCAATAGTAACCATAGAAAAAGAAAGTTGTCCTTCATTTTCCTCTTCCATAGATTATATGTATAAGAATTTATATTACTTATTTCTATTGTCCAATCTTTTAACAAAATAAAACACACATCCAATGCCCATAGACCAAAGTAATTCCACCACAAAACTTCCTCTATTTTTAACACCACTAGCCATGAAATTGAAATATTCTTATGAAAATTATCATCAACAACATTCATCAGGTGTATTAACTCCACCACTTCATACTTGTTTAGCTTCTGTTCCTTTTAAGTGGGAATTACTTCCTGGTAAACCTAGACCTTATTGTACTGACATTATTATATCTACCATTTTTAATGATCAACCTAAATGCTTAGAGCCACCTCCTAGGTTTTACTACTTGGATAAAATGACCAAAATACCCTCCTCCCCTAAAATGAATAATGTCCAACTTGGTACTTTGGTTCTTTACAAGAATGATGATAGTAGTAATAATGTGCGTACAAGTGGTTCTTATTGGTGGCAATGGTTTGCTAAACGACGTATTAGGAAGGAAACGAGTGTCGGTGGGGGTAATTTGGTCATTTCATCTTCCTCAGTAGATTGTGGCAGTGGCAATGGCACTGGCACTGGGCTTAAAAGAAATCGGAACTTCTCTGGCCTCTCTAACTCTCACATTTGGGTAAGTTTCATTTTTAATTACATTTCTGTCTCTTTGAAAGAGTTTTTTTAATTGTTTGATAAAGTTTAGCTAGAGTAACTTTTAAATCAAAAATAATACGTGATATTTTCGATTTGACATAAAAAATTTTAAAAAATAATACTAATATTTTTGAAATATGTGGTCTAAAACACTTTTACACCATTTGTTTGAATACAAATTATTTCAATGATGGAAATGAATTTTAATTAACAAAAGATGATGCTCTTTTTAAGCCGAGTAAAGAAATTGTGACACACATATCAGATGATAAAAATAATGAAAAATTAAATAATTAGAAATACTTTATTATCATATATATTATTATTATTATTATTATTATTATTTATATATTTAAGATATTAAATATTTTACCATTAATTAAGAGTTTTTTTTTTATCATATATCTAGGAAAATATACCTAGATATACATGTATTTTTGCCACCAAATACACTAAAATAGAGAGAGACAAGCGAGATAAAGAGGGAGGCGAGCGAGATTCATTATGCACTTCAAATACAAGCGAATCACATTAGATACACACTAGAAATATGTAGTTGTATATATCTGGTGTGATTTGCATGTATTTGAAATACCAGATCCCAGATACATAGGAGAGTGGCGAGCGAGTTTTATTATGTATTCTAAATATATGAGAATCTACTTGGGTACAATGTATTTAGAACAAATTACACATAATATATTTTGATCCAATGCACCCCGAAATACATGTATCTGAACGTATTTGAACATATCAAAATCTGGTTAGATACGTAATATTGCAAACTAGAGTGCATCTTAGTAATTAACTCATTAACTAGTGGGATCTATGTAAGTCCCTAAAAATAATAGCTAGGTCGAATTTTGATTTTCTTCTGTATAAATAAAAAAAATGCCTATATATTTGAATAAAGTATTAAAATTAATAATAGTAAATACTTCATGGATTATAACTTATATTAGTCCAGTAGTACTAGTTAGAATCTTCTGTTACCTTTTTTTTTTCGTCCTCTTCCTATACCCCTCAAATGTGATGGAAGAAATTTTTTAAATTATGCAATTTTTGTTTCATTTTTATATGTTTTATTAGTTCGATTTGACATAAAATGGTTAAAACATCGTTGAAGTTAGTTACAAAAAATATTAATTAGAGAAAATCTTTAGATGAAGTATGACACGCGTGAAATAATGGAGTTTAGGGTTTATTTTAGAAAATATATTTTGGGATTATAAAAGATATTAATGATAAGATAGTAGTAATTTTGTTATTGCATCAACAGTGTTTATTAGTTAAAATGAATCAAATTAGAACTTTAGATTGAAATTTTTAATAACTAAATGTATTTGATGTTTATCAAATAGATAAATAAGACAAAAAATTAATTGTAAATTTGTTTGCTAAACTTACCAAAATACCCCCCTAATGCCCACCGTCCACAACTACTAGCGGTTGTCGGTTCGTTAATTCAATCTTGTTCACCAATCTTAACTTTAGACCTTAGCCACGGATAAAATTTCACGGCTAAATAACAAATATATCATGCTAATTATATTTAGCTATGGATTAGGGATGAATTATAAGAAATCTTAGGTACTTCGAATTAGTTAGGGATTACTGACATATTCTGTAGCTAATTTCATGTTTTCTAATTGATTTCTTTTTTCCATTTCCTTTTTGATTCTTTTTAAAATTGATTCATGTTTTAAAAAATACAGGCTTCCATGTACGAGGGTTTCAAGAATGTCATACCTTGGAAGAGCAAAAAATCAAAGAAAGATGTGCTCATTTAAAACTCAAACATGAAATGCTTTTATCTAGCCCTCCTCCCCTCCCAATGTGCTTGCACATCTTTTGTCACTAAGTTATTTGTTACCTTGGGGTCTAGGTCAATGCCCCCCTCGAATGTATTCATTGCTTAGTAATACACAGGGTAGGGGTTTATGCCAAGCCCCCCACCACTTAGGGAGCTCGTATCCTTGGTGGTTGGAGTTGAAAAAATAATAGTAATAGTCTAAAACTCCTTTGTTATATACTGTGTGATATATGTAGTATAAAAGCATGAATTATATATGCTCCCCCCCACCCCCCCACCCCCACCCCCCAAGATGTAATTTACGATATCAACTTAACGTATTACTGTATAAAATTGGTGATGACTGATTTTCTATTAGCCATCATCGCTTGTACATTAATTAACAAAGATAATATATATCTTTTGATTCATGTTCTATACTCCCTCCGTCCCTAATTATTTGTCTATTTTTCCATTTTTAGTAGTCCCTTTTTACTTGTCCATTTTAACAAATCAAGAAACGATAACTTTTTTTTACCTATTATACCCTCAATTAATTAATAAACTTCTTGAAAATCTTAAATTTTTAATTCACCTACTTCATAATTAATAGGGGTAAAATGGTAAACTCACTATGTCATTCATTGCTTTCTTAATAGGTGTGCCAATTCAAAAGTGGACAAGTAATTAGGGACGGAGGGGGTAACATATATGTTACTATTAATAACGTTTTAACTTTAAAATGTGATATGGATACTCTGTTAAAGTCCCTTCCTCATAACTTTGCCATGATAAGTTTCATTTGTATAAAGTATGACATGTTTAGCTAATGCTCTTTTTATTTGATATTGATATGAAATACATTGAGATATGATTGCATATGAATTGAGAAACATCGTGAGATGAACAAGATGAGGCCGTCCCTGCAGAGGTTGAGTTATTGTTTATGAGTTTAAGTATGTTGAGATCGTTCGTGCAAAAATTGACTTATTGACTTATTGTTTTGTTGTTATTGAGAAAATCAGCAATGCAAGTCGTTAAGTAATTGAAATCCTCCATTGATGGAGATTGAATTCATGTACACGAAACTAAACTAGAGAGAAGAATTGCATGAAGCTATGTATTTCATTGAAAGTGAATTAGAAAATAAGTGTTACAATGTGTTGATTTATATACACTAATCATCTAATCCTAACCGCCTCATAACAGGAAGCTAGTAACAAAATCTGATGCCTAACTAACTCTAATTTAATCGACTTCCTAATTAACTTTTAATTGTAACTAACTCGACTGTGTATTCTCATCACCCCCCACCCTCCTCAAGTTGGAGGTGAGGTGAGGACAGACAATTTGCTCAAGAGTGTAGTATGTTTAACCTCAGTCAAGGCTTTGGTGAAGATGTCAGCCAACTATGAATCAGTGGATATGTGGTGAAGTGTGATCAAGCCTTGCTGAAGTTTACTGTTAACAAAGTGACAATCTATTTCAATGTGCTTTATTCTTTCATGGAAAATTGGGTTCTTAGCAATGTGTACTGCTGCTTGGCTATCACAGTGAACATGTATAGGTAAGGAGCATTTGACTGTCAATTCATCAAGTAGTCTTTCTAGCCACACTAACTCTCCCACTACCTGTCTCACAGCTCTATATTCAGCTTCTGCAGAGGATAATGACACAGTGGCTTGTTTCTTGGACTTCTAACTGATAGGACTATCACCCATAAGTGCTAGGTATCCACTGACATACTTTCTTGAGTCAGGGCAAGCTGCCCAATCTGAATCACAGTAGGCACTGATAGTGCGATCAGGCTTGTTTGAAATGAAAATTCCAGTGTAGGATCCTGTTTCAAATATCTGAGAACATGGTAAGCTGCTCTCAAATGTGGTTCTCTAGGTATCTGCATGAATTGGCTGAGGTGTTGTACACTGTAGGCAATGTCCATCCTAGTATTTGTGAGGAAATTCAGTTTACCAACTAACTTTCTGTAGAGAGTAGGATCTGGCAGTAGTTTCCCATCGGTGGCCTTTAACTTTTTAGTGTAATCAAGTAGTGATGCGGTAGCCTTGTAACTTAAAACATCAAAGTCTTTTAAAAGATCAGAAGTAAACTTCCTTTGTGAGATAAGGTCACCATCATGCCTGTACAATATTTCTAGCTCCAAAAAGTAGTGTAGTCTTCCTAAGACCTTTATCTTGAACTGATCATGCAAAAAGGCCTTTAAGGAGTTGACTCTTCTACATCAATGCCAATCAAAATTATATCATCAACATAAATGGCAACAAAAACTAAAGAGCTTTCATTTCTCCTACAGAACAGTGAATAATCACCATCTGAGTGCTTGTATCCTTTTTATTGAAGACTACTGCCAACTTGTCATACAACTGCCTGCTGGCTTGCTTTAACCCATATAATGACTTTTTCAATCTACATACCATTTTGTCACAACCCACTGCAAGACCTTGGGGTGGTGCCATATACACTTCCTCATTTAAGTTACCATGTAGAAATGCATTGTTGACATCTAGTTGGTACAAACTCCAACCCTTCTTAACAGCCAATGAAATCAGTGTCCTAACAGTGGTCATTTTGACCACAGGTGAGAATGTTTCAGTGTAGTCCACTCCAGCCTGCTGTGTATACCTCTTTACCACCAATCTAGCCTTGAATCTTTCCACACTGCCATCTGTCTTTTGTTTGATTTTGTACACCCATTTACAACCAATAACATTCTTACCTTTAAGTAATGGAACTAACTCCCAAGTGTCATTTGCATACAAGGCTTCAAACTCTTGAGTCATGGCCTGTTGCCAAGCAGGATGCAATACTGCTTCTTCATAAGAATTAGGTTCACAATCAAGTGAGATGGTACTCACCAACGGCTGACTATTAGAACAAAGAGTGGTGAAACAAACATGGTCATGGTGAGATAAAAAGGAAGTGAGAGTGTGTTGTGGATCAGAAGAAGTGCTGTGTGCAAGTGTGGAGGAGTGCAGCTTGGGTAGTCTGTATGTGTAGTCATGTAGGTGGTTAGGGGTGTGAATGGTCCTAGTAGTTCTTCTAGGTGTTGGTGGAGCATCACTGGTCATAGAACCACTTAGACTAGAAGAAAGTAGTGTATGCATAGGGTGTACACTGGTAGTCAGTGTAGGATCAGGTGTGACTTCATGTGAAGTGGTGTGTTCATTGGTGTTTGTGGTTACTAGATCGTTAGTGACCTCATGTGGTGTAATGTTGTCCAGCAAGTCATCATTATCATAAGCATTTATTGCACGAGGCACATAATTCAAATTAGTGGAATGAATAAGCAACTTTAAAATGGAATTGAAACTAGAACCATCAGGGGCCAGAACAAAAGGGAAGATTTTTTCATGGAAGACAACATCTCTGGATATGTGAACTCTTTCGGTGGCCAAATCTAGGACTTCGTATCCTTTTGTATTGAAAGGGTATCCAACAAAAATGTGAGGCATGGTTCTAGGTTCAAGTTTATCCTTGTGAGTTTTCAAAATAGTAGGGAAACAAAGGCAACCAAAGCTCTTAAGGTGGGAATAAGTGGGTTTTTTGTGATATAACAATTCATATGGGGTCTTGTTTTGAAGTAGTTGAGTAGGCAGTCTATTGATGAGATATGTGGCTGTTAGGACACATTCTCCCCAGCACTTCATAGACAACTTTGATTGAAAGAGAAGTGCCCCTTATTGTTTCAAGGAAGTATTTATGTTTCCTTTCCACCATACCATTTTGTTGAGGTGTGTAAGGACAAGACCTTTGATGTATTATTCCTCAAGTCTGGAGAAAAACAAGTAGCCTCAGCTATTGTGAATTCGAACCCCTTGTCAGATCTTATGGCTTTCAACTTAGTTTAGAATTGATTTTCTTAAGGAATGTGAAGGCTTTTATAGTTTGTAGGGCATTACTTTTACATCTAAGCAATTGTGTCCAAGTAGACCTAAGATAATCATCCACCATGGTTAGAATATAATAGTAACCATCATGAGTGGGAATGTGGTATTGTCCCCATAGGTCAATGTGTAGCAAATCAAACACCTTAGTGGTGGTGGTGGTACTGTAAGGAAATGACAGTCTAGTTTGCCTAGCCACAGAGCATATAATGCAATTGCAAGGCTGTTTGGGAGAAAAACTGATAAGTATAGTGGAAATGTTTTTCATTTTTACAAAAGGAACATGTCCTAGTCTAGCATGCCACAAGAGTTCATCATTGTCAGAGTGAGTGGAAGTAATGGCAAAAGAAGAGCAATTATTAGGAGAACTAGCAGGAGAATTAACAGTAGAGCAAACATCTTTATTGATAGAATGAGATTGTGTTACATAATAGGATGATGAAATTTTACAATCATTAGGATCTAAGTCCTTGTCAACATTGAGTAAGGAAGGAACAAGATGGCAGTTGACATGAGATGAGTTGCTCTCAGCAGGAGGTGAGCAACAGTTGTGGCATTTGGGACATAGGAAGTACAAACCATTCTTGGCTCTACTAAGTTCCGGAGGGCTCTTCAGAGAAGGGCCCTGCAGTAAACAAGAGAAACTTTAAAGCTAACCACACCATTGAGTTACAATGCCAAACAATGAACTGAGATTAGATTGAACTTGAAACTTGGTACAAACAATACTTTGTTAAGAGTCAGTGCTGGACTTAGACTAACATTACCAATTTCAGTCACTTTAACCTTGTAATCATTAGGTAGGGAGACTAGGAAAGGGTAGGGAAGTGATCTAATGTTTGTGAGGGTGTTTTTGTTGTAAGTCATGTGATGTGATGCTCCTGAATCTACGATCCAATATATTTTCTTATCATTATTTACCTTATATTTAATATTTGTATTTGTTCTTTTTTAGCATGAATTTTATGGATTGTGCTAAATAGTATATTTTTTTTGTAGGATTAAATTAATGTGAAGATAAAGAAATTTGGAGCTAAAACTAATTTAAGATGAAAGATTATAGAAAGAAATCAAGCAGGTAGCTTAATAGATTAAATTGAATATTATATTTATATTTATATATATAAGAGTGCGCAGAAATTCAAAGAAAGCAATTCTTACTTTTGCTGCAACGTGGCAGCTTTGGAAGCACCAAGAGCAAATTGAGGCGGTTAAAAACTGTTCACGCGAAATCCGTTAAGGTTTTGGGTTCTCAATTTATTTTGGACTAAATTATTTTATTTAGGGTTTCTTACATCTATAAATAGTCCATAAGAATAATTATTATTAGGGATATACCAGGAGATACTTTAGGGAAAATTTTTAAATATTTTTTAGGGTTCTTTTCTTCATTTTCTTTTCTTAGACATTAGTAGTTAAAGACCCTTATTCTGGGGCTGCGACTACGAATGATTGTTTAGTATTGTATTTTATGGATTGAAGTTGGTTATTGTATAAATTTCTCTTTTGTTCTTTATTTAGTATTTCTTGATAGGCCACCATTGAAATAAACTTATTGTCCGAATTGAACTCGGAAGAGGAATAGAAGGATAGAACGTGGAACAAAAAGAGCATGATCTTTTCTAGAATTAGGGTTGATTTGTATCTAGGATAGGGATATACCTAGAAACCTTGCTTGGTTAATAAACATGATGAATACATAATGCTCGGTAATTGGTTCAGTCTATCCCCGCTCAACTATGTAATTAGACTACCAATTAAAGTAGGCGATTAGAGGTCGGGAGAACATGATCATACATATAACCTTGTAAATCAGTGATTTGTTGACCAATTGATGTCCATAGAAAAAAATACTATGCATGAATTCTAAGTAGGCTGCAGCCCTGGAATTTCCCCAGTCATAGTTAGGTAATTTTAGTATTTAATTCTTGCCTTATTTTATTTATAAATCGCTCTTTTGGTACGCTTGAATAAATAATCAGGATTAGTATAATTTAGTAAATAGTTAATTGACAAGTCCTTTGGAATCGATAATCTGGCTCTTTTAGAGCCACTATATTACTTGCGCGACCGCGTACACTTGCGTATGCAATTGAGAGCAACAAGTTTTTGGCGCCGTTGCCGGGACTTAAAAATTAATTATTCTTCTAGATTATACTTTTTCTTTATTTAAGTTTTTTTAGTATTATTATTATTTTAACAATTTTTTTTTGAATAATTTGTTACTCTTATTGATATGGATGATTGGGATAAATAATGGTTGGATGATGGATATCCTTGTAAGTATTGTGATGGACTCCACTTGGATATTGAGTATCCTATATGTTATATATGTGGTGGTCAATATGGTCATTGGAATGGTTGTCCTAACTCTTATTCCCCTCCCCTGAACCCCTATTATGATTCTTCTGTTATTTGTGATGTTGGCAGGGGTGATGATGTGGAGAATGCTGAACAAGAGGCACGTAATATTTATTTGAAGCAAATTATGAACATGTTGGACAAAAATAATTTAGCACTCGTGGAACTGGAATCAATACTAATGGAACAACAAGCAAAATTCATGGAACTGCAGGCGAAATTCATGGAACTGCAAGCTAAGGGTGACGCTGATCAATTGCAAGTTACATACCTAGCTAATGCTCAATTAGAGGAAGAGATTGAATCCCAACAAGAAGAAAGTTGTGAAGAAGCAAAGATAGTGAGCCAATCTTGGCTACAAGAACAAACTTAACTTCTAAAGTTTCAAGAGTCTATTCGTGATGGTCTGACATACATGACAACTCAACTAATAGAAGGAAGAGTTGAGCTCACACAAGAAATAGATCAATTTGGCTCAGATATTCATGACTTGGAGGATCACTTGATCAAAAAGATTGAGACGTCTGATGTCCAATCACTAATTGTCATGGATGATGACCAACTAGTGGAGCAAAAAGAGAAATTTCAACTATTCAACTATACTTTATTCCTTAGTGTCAATGTTGAGAAGGAGTACAAAAGTGAGAATGTTGTAAGTAATGTTGCTTTGGAATGGAGGCACATTGGACCTCATTTGAAACATTTTTCTACATTATGCTTGGATGACGACATGTGTATAGATGAGGAACAAGGCTCTTACATCCTAAAGTTTTCTAGTCCACGAAGACAAAACGACATTCTTCACATAAGGGCTAAGAAGTGCAAGATGCGACATATATTAATTTGTTCCTTTATCTTTTTACCACCTCACCTAGAGAGGAGCCAAAAATTTATGCAAAGTTTAGGGTACAATTCATAAGTTCAAAGTGAAAAGAAAAGTGGTGAATTTACTTGTGTCGTGCTGCGACGTAAAAGCAGGCGCTTATTGGGAGGCAATCCAATTCGCAGTGTAGCTTCTTATTTTTTTTTAGTATTATTTTTTTTCTTTTGGTCTTGTTTTTGTAGATTAGGGGAAGTCTGAGTACCCAAGAATTTGAAGCAAAGGAGTATGTTTGAGCTTAAGTGTGGGGTGCATACGACCCTTAATGAAAATTGAGAGAATATGCTACTAGCTAGGCCTAGAGGCCTCAGGGAGTTTCCTAACCATTGTTTTAAATTTTAATTGATGCTTTGGGACATAGCATCTTTTTAAGTGTGGGGTAGAGGAATGAATTCCTAGTTTTTACTATTTTATTGAGTCTTTTTTTTAGGATGGGTTCCTTGGCTTTTGTTTTCGGTTCTTTTCTTGAGGATAGTCTCTTTGAACCTATTATCTTTTAGGGAGTAAATTTTTTTTTAAGAGAAAAGAAAAGATCCTTTTTAGTTGTGGGATACTTGCTATTTAGGCCTAATTTTGAATAGTATTTTCTTGTGAATGCTTGATTGCTAATGAAATTGCAGACTCTTTGACACCGATGATCATGGTTGTGACTTTGTATATAACTTATTTTATTTTGTAGTTTGTTATGATCCTGTCTCTCTTAGAAGTGGAATTGATCCATCTTGATTGATACTTGTGCCATGTGTGGTGAGAATTTATTTATTCTATGTTTTGCATCTTAGTCTAGAACTTGCCCTGCATGTTATTGAAGCGAAATAAAAAGTGTTGCTTTGTTTAGAAGATGATAATATGCTTTCTTTGATTTGTCTTGTGAATTTTAGCCTTTTCAGATATTATATCACTAGTTAACCCTTTTGAGCCTGTTGCCTCTTGTTGGTAGCCATATTTTTCCCCTTAACGATTTTGTTAAATCCCTAGTTTTTGCACCTTGCTTCTTTGAGCACTGTAGCATAGACTTATTATGATTGGTAAATCTGAAGAAAAAAAGGGATGGTTGAATGAAAAAGGTAATCAATGAGAGTAGGTGAGCATGCTTAAATTCGATGAGTTCAAAGTCCTTCCTTGAGGTTAGGAGGTTAGATGTTTGTTGTTTATTTGGATATCTTGCATAATGAGGGGAATTGTACTTGACGTTTTGAAATTTGTATATGACCTAATTGTTTGTATCAACCAAAGTGATGGCGTTCCTAAAATGATTTTTTGAGATGAGCTATAATGTTTGCTCGAGGACGAGCAAAAGTTTAAGTGTGGGGTGTTGATGTGAGATCAAAAATATATTTTCTTATCATTATTTACCTCATATTTAGTATTTGTATTTGTCCTTTTTGAGCATGAATTTTATGGATTGTGCAAAATAATGTATTTTATTTGTAGGATTAAATTGGTGTGAAGATGAAGAAGTTTGGAGCTAAAACTAATTTAAGATGGAAGATTATAGAAGGAAATCAAACAGACAGCTTAATAGATTAATTTGAATATTATATTAATATTTATATATATAAGAGTGCGCAGAAATTCAAGGAAAACAATTCTTACTTTTGCTACCACGTGGCAACTCTGGAAGCACCGAGAGCAAATTGAGGCGGTTACCAACTATTCACGCGGAATCCGTTAAGTTTTTGGGTTCCCAATTTATTTTGGACTCAATTATTTTATTTAGGATTTCCTACCTCTATAAATAGTCCATAAGAATAATTATTATTAGGGATATACTGGGAGATACTTTAGGGAAAATTTGTCAATACTTTTTAGGGTTCTTTTCTTCGTTTTCTTTTCTTAGACATTAGTAGTTAAAGACCCTTATTCTGGGGCTGCGGCTACGAATGATTGTTTGGTATTCAATTTTATGGATTGAAGTTGGTTATCGTATAAATTTCTCTTTAGTTCTTGATTGGCCACCTATGAAATAAACTTATTGTCCGAATTGAACTCAGAAGAGGAATAGGATGATAAAACGTGGAACAAAAGGAGCATGACCTTCTCTAGAATTAGGGTTGATTTGTATCTAGGATAGGGATATACCTAGAGACCTTGCTTGGTTAATAGATAGGATGAAAACGTAATTATCGGTAATTGGTTCAGTCTATCCCCGCTCAATAATGTATTTAGAATGCCAATTAAAGTAGGTGATTAGAGGTTGGGAGACCATGATCATACATATAACCTTGTAAATTAGTGATTTGATAACCAATTGATGTCCATAGGAAAAGATATTATGCATGAATTCTAAGTAGGCTGCAACCCTGGAATTTCCCCAATCATAGTTAGGTAATCTTAATATTTAATTCTTGCATTGTTTAACTTATAAATCACTCTTTTGGTATGCTTGAATAAATAATCAGGATTAGTATAATTTAGTAAATAATTAATTGAAAAGTCCTTTGGGTTCGATAATCTCGCTCTTTTAGAGCTACTATATTACTTGCGCGACCGCGTAAACTTGCGTATGCAATTGGGAGCAACTATAGATCACCTATTTCAGTTATAGAAGAGTAGCAAGCAAGTATACCTGCCAAGTTTACAGCTCCATTCATCATGCTGTCTGAGTTATCTGAGTCGGGATGTAACACCTCAGACTTCAATCAGTTTTCAGTTTTGGGTCAACTTCAAACAATCATATCTTGTAGCACATAAAGAGTTAGGCGGCCCATGAAGTATCAAATCGAAGGCCTTTGAGTCCTCTTTCCAACATCGTTAAGTTTGGTAAAGTTTGAGCTCGAAGTGAAAAGTTATGGCCATTTGAGTAAAGTCTCTCTAGTTAAGACTTTTCATCCATTTAAGGAAAGGGTATTTTGGTCTTTTCCTTACCCAAATAGGCCTACCCATGTTTTTATTCACCCAATTTAGGGGTCTAATTAGATGCTAAGTTATTTTTCATATTCCTAAACACTTAGAATTTTAGGGTGAAGTTTCAAGAAGAGAAAAAGAGGGTTTTCAAGCATTCATTCAACGGTTGAGGAATTTCGCCAAGAACAATCGTTCTTTCTAGGTATGTGAGATTTCCCATAGTATGGATTTGTTCATCCTCACGCCAAACATGTAATTCTCTTTTTAATTCGCCCATATAATCGTTTATGTAACTATTTCTGAAGAGTTCTTTAGTTTTAAGCTTCATTCTTTAACAATGGAGGTTTTGAGTTCTTGAGGTGAAGGTTTTGCGAATGAGTGGTGTTTCTTGATAAAATTTGAGTGGGATTTCGATAATTTCGTGTTGGTTTGTGAATAAAAGAGAGTTTGAAAGTAATCAATCGATTCTAGATGAGTTAGGACCCAAAATTGAGCAGGAAAATTCGTTGGATTTCAGGGTTCGGGGTTGGGGCAATGCCTCACCATAGCACCAGAGGGGCTAGCGCCCTGCGCCTGTAGTGTGCCCGAAAGCAGTCCCAGTACTTTTGGGGCTGGTGCGGCACGCCACTGCTACTCTAGGGTCGCAAGGCCCTTTTCTTCTCCGTTCTTTGTCTCATATGCGTTCTTTCAAATCGTGTCTTCGCTCTCTTCTTAATATGAACTCTTAAAGGCTCCATTAATCCTTGAGAGATCCTACATGTCCTAATCACATGTCTTAAGTTACATTTCAAGCTAAAGTAAGTTTAAGAGGAAAGTTCAAGAGGTCATTTTGAGAGTTCTTTTGTAATTAACAATGGTTTTGAACTAAGTCTTGAGAAAATAAATATGGGAATGAGAAGAGTTGTATTCATGATTGAAAAAGAGTATAAAGGAACTAAGCATTCCCAAATGTAACACTTTTACATTTAAAAGAGTGAAACATTGATTTCTAAATAAGTTTATGAGTTTAGAGATATTTCAGAGTATTACTTCTTTTAAGAGGATCATTTGAGTAATTACCTCAAATTGAGAAAGAGTTATGTTTTATACATTTGAGCATGAGTTTATAAATTGTTGGGAATAGTATTGAGCACCGATATGGGGATGAGTTCAGACAACTCAAATTCCTCATAAACCATGTATGCCAACATGGGTAAATGATTCATACTTTTAGATGATTTCCATATGCCTTTGGGTAGAGCTTAGTGGATCCACTTAGTTGAGGTTGTTCTATACCCCGATAAGGTATAGGACAGTTTTGGCAGCGTGGGCGAGACGTTGTATCATCACGTAGCTCATAGTGATGGTTGTCGGTTAGAGAATCTCCCAAATAAGAGTAAAGTGCATCTTATTGTATTTTTATACATCATTGAGTTTATATCTCCTGCTTTATAATGTTTTAAACGTTGCATCTATTATTGTTGCTTTTGTATTGGAGTTGAGTTGACGTAGGTTTGTCTTCCAACCTTATCATTTCAGTTGTCTATGCTTTCAGTTTTCTCTTACATACTCGTACATTCCATGTACTGATTTTATTCAACGTGCATCTTATTATGATGCAGATTCAGGTGTTCAGGGTCATCAGCAGGCGCTTCGTTGATACCATTTGCACTCCTGCTAGCTTTGGTGAGCCTCCTTGCTTTTCGGAGGGCTTCACACTTATTTCCTGCTTTTGTTAAGTTGTCGTGGGTCTTTTCCCGACATCTATCTTGAATTGTTAGAGGCTTCATAGGCAGACATATTTAGATGTTTCCATTGTTTTCTCAGGATGTTTATTTACTTTATGACTTATGCTAAATATTTCAAGACAACGATTTAAGACTTTTCTTTAAATGTCTAAATGCTAATCTATTTAGGCTTTCGCATATCTTGTAGAGTCATGTGATGTCATAGTAAGCCAGGCCAAGGGTTTGCTTGGGGACTAGAGATGGTTCTCGAGTGCCGGCCACATCCAGGGTATAGGCTCAGAGCATGACACAGGACCTCCATTTCCAACCTGTAGGGTTCCCTAAGATTAAGCAACTGTTCATATTTACCCTTAGACAAGTTTAATGGAATTTGCTTCTTTTGCTCAGGATCTTCCTTACCCTGGTGCCTATTCATTTCAAAAGCACACATATTACCTGCAGAACCTAAGCCCTTTCCTTTTGGAAACCTTGAGTTGGATGGGTAGCCATGGAGTTTGTAACACCCGTCTTTAGTGTGTCCTAATCTCTTGCAATAATCACAGAACAAAGAGGACCTGTTAGTGCTAGAGCTACCTCTAAACATAGTATTGTTGTTGAACTGGTCATAGTTGTTGTTGAAGTTCCAGAGCTATTTCCACCTCCCTTAGTGGAACAGTAATTAGTCTAGGGATTTTTGAATCCTGCACCATTATTAGACTGGCCATATGCATTCAGTGAGGTAGAGTCCAGAATAGTGTGATTGTGAGGCTTGACTTCTCTTTGTTTTTCCTCTTGGTATAGGATGGCAAAGGCTTGTGCCATGCTAGGAAATGTACTTATCGTGAGGATGTTGCCTCTAATGGTTGTATACATCTCATTTAGTCCCATCAAGAAGTGTATAAGTCTCATGTCCTATTCGTCTTTGTGCAACTTGGTCTTACCATCACAAGTGCACACACAAGTACAATGAGAATTGATATCAATAGTGTTTATATCCTGCCACAACATCTTCATTTTCGTATAATAGCCAGAGATATCTAAAGCACCTTGAACAAGGTCATTTATCTCCTTTTACAGCTGATACAGTTTGCACCCATTAGTTTGGTCATACCTTTCTTCCAATTCTACCCAGAGTTCCTTAGAATTGTTCACATACTGCAGGCTGTCACACGAATCAAGGAATAATGAGTTCACGATCCAAGAGGTTACCATGTCGTCATATCTTTCCCACTGTAGAAAACTAGGATCAGGTCGCACTAGTGTTCCATTAATGAATCCTGTTTTGCTTTTCACTGATAGGGCTCTAAGGACAACTCTTCTCCAAGACCTATAACCAGTTCCATAAAAAACAACAGGTAATAGAGAGGATCCAGCATTCTCAGATGGGTGCAAGTAGAAAGGGCTAGTAAAATCCATTCGAACTGGTGTAGGATCAACTTGGAGATGAGAGGAACTTGAAGTAAGATCATATTGGAAATCAACCATAGAGATGAAAGATCGCTAAGAGACTCAATCAACACCAGACAAACAACAACAAAAATTGCAAGAAGGGGTTCAATGAAGGCTGTTGTTGAGGTTTTTATT
This sequence comes from Solanum appendiculatum, assembly GCA_018342035.1. Classification (NCBI taxonomy): domain Eukaryota; kingdom Viridiplantae; phylum Streptophyta; class Magnoliopsida; order Solanales; family Solanaceae; genus Solanum; species Solanum appendiculatum. Next base: position 1,003,274 of record JAGDQO010000782.1, read on the forward strand.
CTAACTAGCGAGGAAAGGCCTTGTTTTGGTCCTGTAGAATGAATGTGAAAAGCAGAATCCTCAGAATCGTATGATTCAGATACCTGACGAAATGAACAGATAAAAGATCGACAGCTTTTTCATAGACGTTCGACTTACATGTGTTAAGCATATAGCTAACGTTCCTTCGTAGATCTCCGGATTTCTCAATTTATTTCATACATTACTTTCTTCTCAAGGTTCGGTGCTTGAAGATGAGATCCTTGAGACCATCCCCTCTCTAGTCACAGAGGAAGATAATAAGATGCTTACGAATCATGGAAGACATAATTGAAATATGCACCTGGAATTAAATCACAACAAAAGATGTAGATCCAACTAAGGATCGAATAAGAGGAAACTTCCAAACAACAAAGGAGCAGAGGAAGATCGAAAATGGCAAAAACAGTAGAGAAATTCACAATGCAATCCTTCAATAAAGCAATCAAAAACAAAAAAAAACGAGAAATTGCAAGAGAAGGGCTCACGAAGTGGATTGGATGCGGAAGAGAATTGGTGAGCAATCTCCTGGCTCTGATACCATGATAAAATCAGCAGTGCAAGTCGTTAAGTAATTGAAATCCTCCATTGATGGAGGTTGAGTTCGTGTATAGGAAACTAAACTAGAGAGAAAAATTGCATGAAGCTATGTGTTTCATTGAAAGTGAATTAGAAAATAAGTGTTACAATGTGTTGATTTATATACACTAATCATCTAATCCTAACCGCCTCATAACAGGAAGCTAGTAACAAAATCTGATACCTAACTAACTCTAATGTAACCGACTTCCTAATTAACTTTTAATTGTAACTAACTCGACTGTATATTCTCATCAGTTATATTATATTAATGAGATGATATAACAATAATAATATATCTAGTGTAATTTTACAAGTGAAGTTTGGAAAGGGTGGTGTGTGTATGTATGCTTATCCCCTTTTTATGGAGATAGATAAATTGTTTTCGATTGACCTTATGCTTAAGTAAAGCATATCAAAGTAGGTAATTTGAAAGGAAATATAATAGTGAAGAAAATAAGGCAATGCACGTCAGTGTGCCAAAAAATAATGGAGAAATAAATAGTGTCAACAACAAGTAGTTCGATAACCAAAAAGCAACAGAAATAGCAAGTAATAATAAAATCAATTAATAAGATATTAGCTAGGAGAGTAATAATACTAATTTTGATAAAGAAACTAATTAATGCTCGATCATATACTAGCCTTTTATCTTGATCCTCGACTTCTGTATACTCCTATATAGGATCATGTTCTCAATAAGCTGCATATATATCATATACGGTCTAATCATCTCTCCCTAATACTATTTTTCCTGCCTCCGTCTCTTCTTAGAACCACTATAACCAACCTTTCATACCTCTTTATAACTTGGGTATAATCTGGACATCTTCGCATCACATGTCTAAACCTTCTCAATCTCACTTCTCTCATTTTGTTCAACACATGGGCAACTACTTATGGCTTATTATTCCCTCTATTTCATATTAACTGAATTTGTGAGACAATGCACACTTATTAAGAAAAACATTCAAAGACATAATTTAAACTATACTTTTTACCAAATCATATTTCTACTTGAGATTCAAAATTTTGCAAAAGAAAATGTTAAAAGATGAGATTCGAACTACCAATTTTTGATTAGCCGGAGGTTGCTTGGATGGTAAGCCTCCCTCATTTTCAATTCCAAGATTTTGAGTTCAAGTTATCAAGGGAGTAAAATAAAAATCTCCAATTTTCCCCAGTTATATGGGGCGATTAACTAGCAAACCAAAAGGATTTCTTAATCAAGTGGTGTTATTAATTTAATTTTAGTTATTCGTGTTAGCACATTCTTTTTTTATAATCGTAGTGTTTGGATTAGTTTGCAACCTTTCATCGGTGAGTAACATTTATCAAGTAGCTTTTTTCACCTAGAATGCCACCTTTCACTAGTATACAATAGATATCATGTAATTCTATCCACCAAGACTGGAACAAATGAGAAGAAATCACTTGATAAATTTTATCTCCGTTGAAATTTAAACCTAAGATATCATGATTCTCAACCCACCTCATGATCAATAGATCACACCCTTAGATGCCCGATTCGCCCCTGTGGCACCGCTCAGTCCTATATGCATCTGCCCCGGTAATAAACAACAAAATTAATGTAGCTTGATATAAATACCAAGAGTGCACAAGTTTTTCAAGTGAGATTAAATTTATATTTTATTCGATTGAAAATATAAAATCTATAAATTCAACTAAAAGATGTATAAATTTAACTTAAACTTAATTTTGAACATTCCATATAATCTCATCAAACTTGATATTATTTTATTTATTTTATAAATAGAATAAAATAGTCTAAAAATTATAATTTTGAAATAACTTTATGTGAAACCGAAAGATCATGAAAGTTTCTCATTACTCCGTACATATAACATTTTCATCCTGACTGACTAGTGCTTATCACGAGTATACCTGATTCATTAGAAACAGTCACCAACAATTCAATTATAAACTTTGACAATGTAGATATGTGGTAAGGTGTACTTAAACGTTAGGAATGAAGGAAATAATACACTACAATATATTCAACAAATAAAATGTTTTGAATGGTGGGTGGCTTGCAGTAATTTAATTGGCATTATTCTTGGGGAAAGAGCTAGTACAACGGACCAACATTTGAGCTGTTTCAATGGACCTAAATGGGATGTGAAAGGGAAATACTTTCACTACATATAGTTACTCCAAATCAAAAAAATTAGGGGTTGTTTTATAGTTGTGTATAAGAATAATATTGAATATAATGTATAATATATATACGAAGTTGCTCGGATTTGAGTGCGGGTGTTCGATACGGGTGCGGATCTAGAGGTCGGATCTTGCATGATCTAATTTTTAAGATTCGGGGATATGAATCCATATATGGATACAGGTGGGGGGATTCGTTTTAAAAAAAATTAAAATACCTAAAAATTAGAGTTATAAAACCTAAATTGTGAGATATTATATAGAGAACTTGAGGAGAATCCTGGAAGGAGATTAAAGGAAAGGCAGTGACATAATTTTTTATTTATAAAAGTTATTCCATTTTCTTCAATTTCACGTTAGCTTTTGTATTGATTGCATAAATCATTAAAACTATCCAGACTTTTCCCATCGATTTTAGTCAAAGTACCCAAAATCGATTGACCAAATTAGACACGAATCCCACACCTACACCCATATCATGTCCACACGGATGCGACACCAAAAGTGAAGAGTCCGAGCAACTTAGTTTATATATATACACACCCAACAACTCAAAACATATATATACACACATCCAACAACTCAAACACATAAGGCTGGTACAACCAACTCTGAGTTTTGGCAGGTAATATGACTATAAATATTCCTTTACTTTCTCATGGAGGAAACTCATATTTGCATTCTCTTCTTTGAGAAAGCCTCTTGCTCAAATGAGTATTCCACAAATGTGTAATTAACATAGTTTGAGATACTCATTTGGGCGAGAAGTTTTACCAGGAAGGTTGTACTTGGGTGGTGTACTCCAGACAGGTTATGATATAACTAGTTTGATCAACCAACTCTACACTTGAATTTCCTATTTCTCGTAGTCAGGGGCGGATCTAGGAGCGAGGGAGTTCATCCGAAAGTGAAGTTGTTTGTGAAGTCAAGTGCTGAAATTGAATAAGGTATTTCTATCTAGTTTGAGTCCTTAAGTTGTTACTTGCTTTATTAGTCTTATTTATTTTTAACCACTAGTGTGTGTAGGTAAAACTTGTATGTATTAGAAACTAGAGTTTATAGTTTTTGAAAGAATTAGTAGTTTGAGAGTTGGTCCTTAAATTATAAAGTTATAATCTGAAACCTCTTTTGAAAGTTTGTGAAGTTTTGATTGGAAATCCTACTCATCGTAGGTCATAGGTTTTACTCCCTTGAGCAAACAGGTTTTTCACGATAAACACTTGTGTTCTTTCAATTATTGTTTTGTTTCACTTAAGGAATCAGGTTTCTTAAGCTAAGTAATAATCTTGAACGATATCAAGAGTGTTATTGTCGTTTAGCGGTGCTAGTTTATTTCATTGATAAAAGGATTGTAATAGGCCTAAATTGAAGCAGCTATTGCATGCAATTGGTCTAATGAAGATCTCTACCAAGTAATAATCGTCAATAAAAGGAGTTGTTCGTGAAGTTAAGTGTTGAAAGTGAAGAACTAGATTGAATAAGGTGTTTCTATCTAGTTGAGTTTGTAAGTTGATGTTCTAAGTTGTTATTAACTTTATTAATCTTATTTGTGTTTAAGCACTAGTGTGTGTAGCTAAAACTTGTAAATTTTAGAGAGTAGATTTTATAGTCTTTGAAAGGATTAGCGGTTTGAGTAAATTGTTGAGTTGAGTACTAAGAAGTGGAGTGGGGTATGAAAAATGTTTTAATTTTTTTTTGTAAAATAGTGATACTTTAATCTTTAATTTTTAATTAACAGTAATAATAATTTTTGTCAAGATGGAATGTTTTGTCCATGTGACAATTTTTAAAAAATAAAAGAGAGTGCATACATAATATCAACCGAGTTTAGTAAAAGAGAGGTATATTTCTTAAAATAATGAGTGATTGTTTATGTATGAAACTCAATGTAATAGTTTGGAAGGTTATTTTTAGAAATTTTTATAAAATTATCGTTTTACCCCTCTCGATAGTTGCCTCGAGCCTTTTATGATTGGTTTTGAAAGTTTAGTAAAAGGTTGAGACTTTTGGAAGTTTTTAGTTTTGAAAGACTCAAGTGGTTAAAAGTGATTTCCAGTGTTAATTGGAGTTTTGAGTCTCATAATGGATTTCCGCCAGTTCCATCAGCTTCGAAATGCGATATTTGGTTTATGAGAGTTATTGGTTTTAGATTCAAAGTTGTTTCGTGGAATTGAGGTCTTAAGTTGGAAGTTTGAGTGATTTTGGCCTTTGAGTTGACTTTGGTCCATATTTGGAGTTCGGATGCTCAGATCGGATTTCCGACAGTTCCATTAGATTCGGGGGATGATTTCAGGTTTAGGAGAGGTCTTGATTGAATTTCAGAGGTCACGAGGTCAGTTTGAGCGTTAAGTTAATTTATTATGACTTTCACGGGTTTCAGGTCAAGGAGACATCAGATTCGTGTTGCAATGATTTCGTTGAGTCCGGAACGTTGAATTTAGTCAGGTAGCATGCTTAGTTTGTATGTTCGGGGTTTTGAATGAATCCCGAGGATCCTTTCGGAGATTTGTGTGATTGCTGATTTTTACTGGGGTCTGATATCTTTTCTATCTCGTGTTCGTGAAGGGTCGTTCGCTTTTGCGATGGTCGCATTAGCGAAAACCTAGTAGCGTTCGCGAGGGGTCGAGTTTTCTGAACCTCACTTTCACGACCTTCGCGTTAGCGGAGACCGGTTCGCATTCGTGAGAGAGGCCATTTATCTAGGGGTTGCATTCGCGATCAAGTTCTCCCGTTCGTGAACTTGAGTTCGCGTTTGCGATACTTAGCAGTGTATTTTAAAAATTTGTGTTTCTTCCCTATTTTTTCATTTTTGAGCTTTGGGAACTCTTGTGTTGCGATTTTAAGAAGATTTTTCAAGGTGAAACATTTGTGTAAGTGTTTATGATCCTAAATCTTCAATTCCCATTTACCAATTATGATTTTAACATCAAAATAAAGATTTTAAGTATCAAAGTTTCAGGGTTTTTCAAGAGCCCAAGGTTTTTGGTAAATTGAGGATTATGGATTGATTTCAACTCCGGTTTCAAAATAATTTTCAACGTTGATTTCTAAGTTTTTTTGGGTAACGAATTTTCAGATTTACCCTTCATTTTTGGAATTGAATTTTTGGATCGATTTGACCCTATTTTCTAAATTGCTTGATATGGGTGTTGTTAATTTTGAAATCTTATTGTGAGAACTTATTTGATTAGCTTGCATTGATTTAGAGGCTCAAAGAAAGGGGAAAAGCTGAAGTCCCAGAGTGATTGTTTGATGGATTAAGGCAAGTGGATTTTCTTAATCTTTGTAAAGCTTATGTAATCTTGTATTTCCTTATTGTGTGTGCTAGAGAATAATGAGATTTGGAGATGGAATATTACTTGCTTATATTATGATAAAGGGGTAATAAGACAAAGGCAACTTGATGATATATTGATGTGTGATATGTGTGAAATGACTTGAATAGTTATATTGATTCGTTATTGGTGTGTTGTAACAATGACTATATTGATATGGATTGTGTGTTGGCATGGAGTGCATCATATTATCATGAGTTGTGTGATCATGCACTTTGCATTGATTCTGAAACAATGTGATGATATCTATTGAGATGAGAATGCCGATGAGAAATGGTTCCGGCATGTTCCATATTAAGGGGTCAGGCCACACGTTTTGTGGCATGTTCCATATTGAGGGGTCAGGCCACACGCTCCGTGGCAGATGCATGGACTAATAAATCCCCCATGGGTTTCGGTCTACGACTCAGCGGATCGGATGTGTATTGTAGGACATACATTCATCACTCGACATGACATTTCATTGCATTGCATATCATTTCTAGTTGTGAACTTGGAAGTATTGTCGTGAAACTTGTGATTGATGTATTCAGTACCTTGTGTTGATGGCCTATATTTGTGGTAGTGCTATTATTGTGCTACCTACTCTGTAAACTGTGTACTGTTAGATTGGGTTGATCTTTGTGCAGGTTGTAGTTTGTGGAGGTTCGGTTGGGATGAATTGAGTACTGTGTTCTATCTGCTTTACTTCGAGTTTAGTGGTTTGCTTGTTGAGTACCGTATTATTTGGTCCTCATTCCTTGCTTCTACACTTGTGTAGGTTACAAGTCCAAATCTGCGTGACTATTCTTCTTTTCTATTTCATCCTAGGCTTTCTGTGAAGACTTGAGAAGTAGTTGCTTATCACTTCAGCAGACCCTCTTGTTCCTTTATTATATTCTTGTTCTACTTTATAAACAAAGACAATTGAGACTTGTATTTCTTTCGATTCAGTCGTAATAATTAGTGGTTTGTACACGTGACAATCAGGTTTTGAGGGTATTTATAAATTGACTAAGTTATTCGCATTTATCTTGTTCATAGTTTATCTTCCACATTTTTTCTTCGTATTGTATTTAGGTTTTAAGCTGTCTTGTTTTGGTGGGATTAGACGAGTGTCATCACATCCATTTTTGAATCTTGACACTCACAATCCTAATAGTTCAGATATAAAATTAAAAAAAGAAGAAAAGAGATAGTTAAAATGATTTTTTTGACACTACACTTTTCAATTTATTAAAAGGAAAAAACAAAGGTTCAGAAAGTGTCTTCATCACCTATTCACTCATTTCTATCACGCACTAATTAGGCCCCATTTCAATTCTCTTGTCTGTTTAAAGCAATTACTACAGCGCAGGGTAGCTACCCCCTCTTTTATTTTTTTATTTGATATTTGTATTGAAGTTCGATTAATTTAGATTTATGCCGTGCTATATTTTTTACTTTTGATAATACTACTTGATATGTACTGTTAGTGGGAGGTGACAGATATTACATGAAATTAGTTAAGGTGTGCAAAAACTGGCACATACACCACAATTATAAAAAAAAAGATAATATGGATTTGAGTTATATATATATTTTTATCACTGATAGAATTGAACATATCATAATAGGTTAGTTATTAATTTTTATTAAATTATCTATTAATAAAAAAATAACAATAATATACCTAATGTAATTTTACAAGTCGCGTTTGAGGAGAATAGTGTGTACTGAAACCTTATTCATATTTTGTACCGATAAAGAGATTATTTTTGATAAATCATGAAGAGTAAAGATAACACATATAACTTATTGATACTGTTGGAAATAGCTATTGAGTTAGATTCACCATTAGGGGATCGTACCTGCTTTTAACTTTTTAAATTTTTTTAAAGTTATTTTTGACTTATTTAAAGTTATTTTAGTGCCAATTGGGTTTAATTGAATTTATTTTATCGAAGAATTACCTTATGTTAATAAAGTAAATCTGATCCTTTTTTGTTATTTCTGAGTTGATGAATCTTCTTATATAAATTTCCGGTTCCACCATTGTTCACCCCAAAAAATGTGAATTATTAGCCCGATAGCCTATTAGCTTTTTCCCCTTTTGGACCTACCTATTACATATAAATATACCATTATGAGTGTTGAAAAGACAGATTTGTTCTATCATAATATGACAGTAAGGTTTAAAAGTAATAATACTCTGGTTCTTTTGTATTAGATGATTACCTTACTAAAAATATTTGTCACATATTACTTGATCACTTACTAAATCAGGATAGAATTAATTAAATTTTTCTCATTTTACTGCTACAATTAATATGACCTTTGAAGTTGAAACAAATTTTGAAGAGATTCAAGTTTACAAGAGGCTAAGTAATATGAACAAAGGACAAAATAATAAAGTTGACCAATCTATTAATGATTTCTTAATCACCGTGTAAAATAGAGTGTCCGAGGGAGTATATTCTTCATCTTCTAGACAGAGGCGGACCCACATGTGTTGATGGGGTGAACGTGCACCCGTTAACTTCGAAAAAAATTGGCAAAAACTAAATATAATTAATAGTGCACCCATGGAAAGCATGAAATGGCTCTTTGCACTACTGGTATAGGCCAATGCTTTCGCCCAAGCGACCTGGGTTTGAGCCCAGCTAGGGTCATGTTTTATTGTTTTTATTAAAAGTTTTGAATTTAAAGGGGTTCTTAATATTGGTGCAAGCGAAGTTTTCAAATCCTAGGTTTGCCTTCTCTTCTAGAGGATGTCTAGGTCGTGGACCAAGAAAATCCATTCATTTACTGAGAATTCCCAACAACTGCATAGTTTTGAATTTAAAGGGGTTCTTAATATTGGTGCACGCGGAGTTTTCAAATCCTGGGTTGGTCTTCTCTTCTAGAGGATACATAGGTCGTGGACCAAGAAAATCCATTCATTTTCTGAGAATTCCCAACAACTGCATGCTGATATGACACTAATCATACGTAATTACTATAAAATCCGCTTTCGCTAAGAAAAAAATTCATAAATTTCCTAAACTAGTATTTATGGTCCAATACTACATGCATATACTATATATTGAAAATTGTGAGTAGAAACAATAGCAAAATGGTGGTAAGTTGATATAGTTGGTATAAAATTCTTGATGTCTTTTTCATAATAATTCCTATCTCCTAAAGGTGATGAAGAATGCTTTAGACGTTAGTAAAGGGAAACATTGAAAAGGCCATATCGTGTGATACTTGTTAATGAAGTGATTACATTTTTTTAACAAAAAGAAGAAAAAAGAGAAACAAAAGATAGAACATTTGGATCACGTTGCCACAGCTGACAAAAGGATGTGAACATGCAAACAATTGAGTGGTTGGGTGAATTTTCCAGAGTGTTTTTTAAAGGATTGAACATAATCTTCCCAACTAGTAAGGAATATTGTTGCCTAAAAGTTTCAAACATCATTAACAACGCAAAAAAAAGGTGATTTAGTGTTTGCCAAGTAAAATACTTTTTAAAACCTAAATATGTCTTTCTCAATAAAATAAAAGATCAACAACTTTATTATAAAGCTAAATTGACGGTCTTTTAAACTTGTCAGTAAATTTTATTTAAATATTCAAATTGTGGCATGTTCCGATTGAGTACCTAATTATCACATATGTTAAAGTATTCCTATTAAATTCTTTCGATTCAAATTTTAGATAAGCTTTTGTGTGTGTTCTCAACCTCCTATTACACAGTTAAGTTAACCACTCAAAATATGTCACACCCTTAATTATGCACATCGGCCTAAGCAAGTCGTAAAATCTCAAGCTTGTTCCAATTGAGATTGGTGTGTATAAATAAAATAAAGTGATATATTTTAAAGACAAAATTTCAGAAATTAAATAGTAAACATAATAGACATAATAAGGCTCTATAGCTATAATTTCGATAATTGTGTTACATAGCTATAGTTTCGTTTGCTATGGAGGTTGTGGTTTGTATATTTCACACGGTTTGTATATTTCGCTTTCGAATATACAAATAGGGTAAGTATATACAAATTTTGTATTTATACATTTAGGAATTTTTCAAAACTCCGTTTGTATATTTCTCTTTCCAATATACGGGTAATTTATTGTGAATTTTTCATAAATCGTATACAAATAGCTAAGGTAAGCATATACAAATTTTGGATTTATACAATCAGGAAGCGAATTATACAAAATTCTTATTTATACAACCAGGAAGCGAATTATACAATTTTAGAGGAATTATACAAATTAAACAAATAGCAAGATTTGGAAAAACTATGGTTGCGAATCACAATCTTCCAAAATAGTAGCTATAGCATTTAATATCATTTACATGTTTATTATTCTGCACAATTTTTCGTATTTTAAATGATTAACTTATCTACATCATAGGTGTTTGAGAACATGTGTTTGCAACAAATTTTAAACATATGAAAAATAAATCAACCACAAGTGTTAGAAAAATAATAGGAAGTATAAATTGAAGAAGAAGAAGATGGCTTTGAGGCGTGAAATCACTTTCTTTAAAGAGATATTGCCCTTATACATATTGGGGTAAAAACAAACAATTCTCTTCAAGGATACAACAAAGCCTTAGTTTATACATGCGAATTTTTTTGGGCTACTTCTAGAGAGTCTTTATATTTATAGAACTTAAGAGATGACTCTTCATAAGAGTCATGTTGTTTCATGAATATATGACTTTTCATAAAGGTCATGTTCTTTCATGAACGAACGACTTTTCATAACAGTCATGTTCTTTCACGAACAGATGTGTCTGTTCAATTTAAGACCTCTATATATTACAAAATATCCAACAATAAGTAAAATCTGAAGAAAAATAATTTTATTGATAAACATTGTGGGTATAAATCTATTTATCCCTTGATTCTTCTCTCTTTATATTTCTCCGTGATTCGAGGGCCATAAGGTGTATTTCTCGAACTAGGATGATTTGGACTTGATCTCCATGGAAGGATTTATCCGTGATTCAAGGGCCATTAGTGACGTATTTCTCGAACTAGAATGATTTTGACTTGATCTCCATGGAAGGATTTGTGTTTGTGGATCTTATTGAGATTTATTTGATTATCAAGAAGAGTCTAGCATATTTTGATCTCTTTATGAATATCCCAAGAGTTTATGGTATATTGGAGATCTTGATCTTTATGAATATCCCATGATTTTATGAAATTTTCGAGATGCTTTTCAAGCGAATATATTACCCTTTCTATAGGCATAAGCTAGGGCTTATAAGGATAGAGTAACCTTCAAGGATCCTAACTGAAATAAAACTCGTCTTGTAGAGTCCTAAAAAATTTCAATGTCTACAACATGCGTAAAAGTTCTCTAAAATTTGAGTTCGAAAGTAGAAATATTCTATCATGTGTTTGAATTCTTAATTGTAACAAATATTAATTTGAATGTTAAAATAATATTTATTAACAAATTTAAAGTGGTGTTAATATATATTCCGCCAAACCCAAAACGACGTAAATATGAATGACTGAATTCATGAGCATCTGACTTTAACATGACTTTAATATATACTTTGTATGTATATATTGCATCAAGACAAAAAATAAGGACCTATAGGTTCTTGCTAATAATTAGTGCTACCTCTAGTGCTTTATCTTTTATATATTCTCTCATTCATATATTAATTGGTTTTTAAGGTTGACATTCATTAGAAAACTGATTCTAATAGTATTAGCTAAAAGGTTATTTGATTAAATTATCTTTTACATCTCTTCAACATGAACTAAAAGTATTAAAAGATCTTTTAGAACTTTGTTTAAATCATGAATTAGATAAGGGTAAGTTTGGCTAAAATTAATACCTTCTTAGTTTAATACGATAATATATATACTTATGAATTATTATATGCAACAACACTTTCAATAGTTACCTATCATATCTTAGTTTAAAGCTAGATACAATGTATTTGTCTCGTGTAGAGGTTGTATCTTAGTACAGTCTCACGTAGAGGTTATATTTGAGATATAATCTCACTTGAAATTGTCTCTCTTGTTTACCTCCCTCCTCTCTCGCTCCCATTCTTTCACTCTCTTGTCCCTTTTTGTCTCTTTGTTTCACAATTTAAATTGTAATTACTACACTTGTATCTGATACACAAATACATCTGTGTATCTATATTTTATATTCTTTTTATATTGACATGTATCTATTTCATAACATATATGTATCAAATTTACTAGATACAGTGATTTTAGGTCAAGTCATTATTGCCAGTTCAAATATCATGTATTACTTGTGCATATATACATACTTAAAAGAAGAAGATTATATCAAGTATTTTTTTTCGGTGAGATTTTTTTGAGAAGCGTTAAATAGAAAAAGAGAATTAAGACCTAAAAATTTATCCGATAATTTATAAATACACGTATATTAGATACACAAATATACATATGTATTTCCTCAAAGTTACGCACTCAACTGTCATATATATATATATATTCACCAAATTCACGCTCTAACTTTTAAAGCTCTTCCTCAAATGGATAGAGCCTTAAAAGAAGCAAGTTACACTTGCGGAGAATTATAAAGGAGAGGAAAGGTGCTAGCACTTAATTTCTTGACATCGAGCTATAATCTATAATTATAACTCAAATTTTATGATAATTTGGAAGAAAAATCGCCAACATTTTTTATTCCTGAAAGAGGAGTTTTTCCACATAGTTGAAAGCATATACTATACATATTATTATTAAATTATAAATAAGAGAAAAGATAACTAAAAATGAAATGACAAAAGAAGATTAAAGAATCAGAAGAACCCCATCATAAGGTCAAAAAGTAGAAACCCACCATAGGCTCATCCATTCATAATTCCACTCACAAGGCTTAAAATAAGATTGATGAAATTTCACACCCAAAATAACAATAAAGTATATTGATTTCACAAGGTGTAGTCAAAAAGTAAACCAACCCCATAAAAGCCAACTCACAAACAACTCAAAAACATTCTTTCTTCCTTTAAACTAAGGACAACTCCAGACAAAGCAGGTGATCTTTTTTGTTCTTGGGAGGACATCATCTAATTACTTTTCTTTTCTCACTTTTTATGGATACTACTACTCAATGGACACAGGTTAGTACAAATTTAAGTTCATTAAATTACTTGCTTTCTAGAAAGAAAAAAAGATTGAACTTCTTGTAGATATATGAATCCTTGCTCAATAACTCTTTTAATTTCTTCTTGTTAGAATTTTCAATCTAAGTTCATAATCCTTACACATGAAATATATAGTGCACTTTTTCTTAGTTCCCCCTTTATTACACATGATAAGAGATAAAGCTTAGGGAAAAGGTTGTTCTTAGTAATTATTATTTGTCCACTTTTTTCAGTTTACTTTTAGTTTAATTTCAAAGGTGAAATTAAAGTAGTTATACTATCCATCTTTTTGTTTCACTTTTTGTGATTGTGTAATTTTCAGGATATTGGACTTGTAAAATCCAATATGGCTACACAACTAGCTCCACCTAATGTTACATGTTCAAGAACATCTTCTACAATGGAGAAAAAAGTCAGGCCACAAAAAGATCAAGTCATAAACTGTCCAAGGTGCAATTCAACAAATACTAAGTTTTGTTACTACAACAACTATAGTCTTACTCAACCAAGATACTTTTGCAAGACTTGTAGAAGGTATGACTCATGAAGTTTGTGATCGCCTCACCTAAAAATTAAATTGTTCGAGATATACTTTTTTTTATTACTAAATTGTAGTAGTTGGAGCGTTTACTTGCTAGTGGCAATGAGACCGGTTCAATTGAAATTTTTTGTCAGAAAATTTTACTGTGTAAATTTAGACAAAAATAATTCATTTTGTTATGTAAAAATTGTTGAATTCCCTTGACAGAGGAGAAGATTCTAGTTTAGATGTAAAGATGGTTCAAAAGTTACTTTAAGTGTGACATTATAGTTTTTTTTTTTTTTTTCAAAATTCTCCTTATATGAATTTCTGAGTTCGTCACTGAATTATATCTCATCAACAGGTATTGGACAGAAGGTGGTACACTAAGAAATGTTCCAGTTGGAGGTGGTTCAAGGAAGAATAGAAGATGTTCAATATCTTCATCATCGTCATCATCTTCTCAAAAGCTAATTCTTGATCTAAACCCTAATCCAAGTCTTAGTTCTCTTCAAAACCCTAATTACAATCTTAATCTTGGAAGTAACCAAGATCTTAATTTAGGGTTCCCATCTATTGACATACATGATCATAAAAACTACTTTCATGGCGTGCCTCATTTTCTTGAATTTCCTAAAATGGACAAGGGCAATAGTGGAATCGATCAATTTTCAATTTCAACTTCAAATACTACTCCAGTTTCAGCTCTGGATTTTCTTAGAACTGGGATTGCCTCTAGAGGGTTAAGTGCATTTATCTCATCATCATCACCAGCACCACCAGATTTAAACGCGTTATACCCATCAAGTGGAGTTCAAGAAAATGGTGCAAAAATGATGTTCCCTTTTGGATGCTTGAATAAGCAATTTTCAGCTGAAAATCATAATAATAATGAGAGTAAAGGGCAAGAGAATTCATCAAGTGTTGGATATTGGAATGATGGAATGTTAGGTGGAGGAGGATCATGGTGAAGGAATTGAAAGAAAATATTATTGTGCAAAAAAACTCACTTTGTAATTCTTGTATTTTTTTTTTTGGATGTTGTTATATTATTTTTTTATCATTGGACATGCTTTGATCATTAATTTGTTTGGAACTAGATAGAAGATAGATCTAGTTTCCTTCTTCTTCACTTTACTCTTTATAAGTGTTTCTAATGTTTGGATCATAACAACTTTTTTCTACTTTGTTCTACTCTCAATTATGTAAATATTATTTTTTTCATTCTGATCGTTTAAGTTTTTAGATGAGATGGTTATACAACTTCAATAATGTCGTATCCAAGCAAAGAGAGTTCTTGAGTTGAAATCTCATGAAGGCATATTGAAGACATAATTACGTAAATAAAATGTGCTCTTTCTAATAGATTACATTAATTTTAGACGAAATGATCACACGTCAATATCAACATTCCTCCTATATATGATTGTAATTTTCTATTTGTAGAAATTGTTACTTATATGTTGCTATACTTGCTAGCACTAGCCACTACGCTATTGCCTCACATATGTTTTATTTTTCCCTTTCTTGATAAGTGGCAGAATTATTCAAATTTTATTTTTATTTTGAGAAATAAAAAAATTATTTCTAATATATAGACCTCAGCTCGAGAAAAAACATTTTAAAACAAGTCGAAAAAAATAAATTTGCAAAAAGTAAAAAAGCCATAGCAAAGTAGAAGTATGACAAAATATTCTAAAACAACAAAAAGTAATTACAAAAAAAATTATAAGTAGCATACAATTTTCAAATTTTGTTCAAAGCATTTGAGGAATTTAATGGGACTACATTCGAGAAATGAAAAGAATTATATATTATTAGATGGATAAAAAAAATATTTTTGACATAATAGATTAACCGTGAAGAAAAAGAAAACAGATTAAAGTCATTTCTTTTTATAATATGGTTGTCATTATTGCTTTGATCTGTCACCTTTTTTTTCAATCTCGTGCTTGTAATCAGTTTGTGAGGTGGACTACACGAGTCATATTATCTAATAATAGTGTATATATATATATATATGGTCATAATCTAACAAATTATACATATTTATCCTTTTTATTAATAAATTTATATTTAATTCAGTAAATATAGATTTGTTAATGAAAAAAAAAATATACATTATTTTGTTAGATAATAAAGATATATATATACCATTTTTTTAACGAGGACTATATCAACTTAAAATTACAAAGTTAAAGAATATATTTGCCTTTTTTCCCTTGTAATTATAAAGGCAATACTGCTTTTGTTTGGAATACTATATTTCGACATGTAATACATGATTCTAGTACCTCAACTCAATCAGCCAGCAACAAAGGTGAATTTAGAATGGGATGAGGTTATTCACTCGAATCTTATTAAATAAAATTTTATATATATATATATATATATAATTTTTTTTTATTTTTAATGTATTTAAATAGATTTTGAATCTTCTAAATTAAAAGACTAGAGAATGGTTTAATAATTTAAGGAATTTATAATTTACTTTGAAGTTTTAAGTTCAAATCCTAAATACTATATTGTTTCCAAACTTAATTAATGAAAATCTTGAATTCGCCAACATAATCATCTATTTTGTTATGAAAGAAAAATTGTAAAGGCAATACTACTTCTGTTAGGAAATTGGGATAGTGTTCATTTAAATCTTTTTGGTAAAAAATTATATTTATATATATAAGATAATTTTTTATTTATAAAATTTTTGAATTCTCTATATAAAAAATAACAGATTGACATAATGATTTAAGAATTCAAAATTTACCTTAAAATTCCAAAATTTAAATCTTAGGTATTATATTTTTATTTTTCGAATCCGTGAGTGAATTTTCTATAACCGCTACTGCTGACCAAGCTATTTAAGTGATCTTATAGACAATTTGAAGTACAATTCTACGTTTGGTGCGAAAAATAAACCGTATTTACTATGGAAAAAATGATCAGCATTAACAATAAACCAACCAATGTAATTATAAGAGTTACGAATTAAAATAAGATATATATTAAACATAATTAAGTAATAAAAATTTATGTTAAACGTATATTTGATATTTGACTATGTACAAACATTTATGTTTTTTTAATGTAGTTATTTAAATAAAAATGAACCTACCTGCTTCAACTAATAATACCTAATATTTGTCCTTTACTTTTCTTTCAGTTCCTTTACTGCTGTTACTATACTATATCCCGTGGTGTGAAAAAATTTTATTTATGAATTTTAAATTATAGTGTTTATTAAAATCTAAATAAATTATCATATATATTAAATACTTTTTTAAATATTATATTATGGCTTCACCCTTGAATTCCAAATAGTTATGGTGGCATTTGTTTATGAAATGTGCTTTTGAATTTCTGAAAAGATTTTTTTGCAAAAAATATGTTTGTTAATATATATATTTCACAAGAAATATTTAATTTTAACAAAATGCGATAGGAAACCTCGATGGTTTTCGTCGTATATTGCTATAGTTTTTTTTTTGGTTTTTCACCCGGTGTCCGGTACCCACATTGGAGTCTGACTAAATTCGGATTCGCACCGGGAAGTCCCACATTGAGGGGTAAAACGCTCCCTAACAAAGGCAACTCCGTACCCAAGAGGACTCGAACCCAAGACCTCTTGGTTAAGGAGGAAGGAATACTTACCACTCTAACACAACCCTTGTTGATGTATATGGCTATAGTTATGTTTCCTCCATGCTAGTATGTTGTAGAAATATATTCACTTTTTTGAATATTTATTGGATAAGTATTTAATCAATTCATAAAAAAGAAATACATTGACCATAATAATTTGAGTTTGAAATTGCTCTGTTTTTAAAATCTTGAAAAGTAAATTCCATCAAAGGACCATCGACCATTAAAGGATATAGTACAGTGGATAGGGTGATTCCTTCCTTAATTAGAGGTCTTGATTCGAGTCCTGGATATGAAAAAATTCTTCATTGCAAGCAATACGACGCGAATTTAAAATAATTGGATACTAATGCGGATATCGAACACTGAATAAAAAAAAATCATCAAAGGAAATTGTATAGAGGGGTATAAATATAATTAAGCCATTAAAAACACCATTCTACTTGATTAAGTAAAGTAACTTGGGTTATTTTACTAATTCAGTAATACGCCTGTCACGCCCCGAGCATGCTCCCTGGACGTGGCCGGCACTTGAGAACCATTACTGATCCCCAAGCGAACCCTTGGCCTGGCTCACTACTCAGTGGAAGACTTAACTCGAGCCTAAAAGGCTCCTATCATAGCATGAATAAACTCATAAACTCAAATGAAAGATTAAAATAGTTAAATGCTGAAAATACTCAAACTTCAAATATTGAAACCATCAGAAAGACTCAAACATGGGAAAATACGAACAAGTACGGGGGAACTCATCAACTCTAGACCTGTCTATGAAGCCTCTAAGTAACTCAGACGGGTGTCGGGACAGACCCCACAACACCTCAACTAAACTAAAATAACTGAATAAAAAGACGGATTCTCCGGAAGTACTAGGAGGCTCACCACAACTGCTATCTGGAGTGCAAACGGTATCAACGAAGCGCCTGTTGATGACCCTGAACACCTTTATCTGTATCGTGAAAAGATGCAGGTCGAATGATATCAGTACATTGAATGCACTGGTATGTAAAATGGCTGAGTAAAGCAATAACAGAAAAAGATAGGGCTCAAGGAATATTCACCTCAACTCAACTCAATGCAAAAATAAACTCTGAAGTAACTCAAGTAAAGCTTTAAAATACAGATGTTATCTCAAGAATATAAGTAAATATCACAAATTTAGTTTTTTTACTCTTATTTGGGAGATTCTCTAACCGACAACCATCACTCTGAGCTAAATGATGATACAGCGTCTCGCCCATGCTGCCAGAACTGTCCTATACCATGCCGGAGTATAAGACATCCTCAACTAAGTGGATCTACTAAGCTCTACCCGAAGGCATAAGAAAATCATCTAAAAAGTATGAATCCTTTACACATGTTGGCATACGTAGTTTATGGGGAGTTTGAGTTGTCTGAACTCATCCCCATATCGGTGCTCAATACTACTCCCAATAGATATACTCATGCTCAAGTAAGTAAAAATATAACTCTTTCTCTGTTTTTGAGGTAATTACTCAAAAGATACTCTTTAAGAAACAGTGCCTCCAATCCTCTTCTCAAAACTCTCTTAGTTATTTTCTCAAAATCAAAGTCCTTTTTCTCACTAAAAAAAAATGATAGTTGGGAAATCAAAGTTTCATTTATAAGTTACTCAAACTGCCTCTTTAACTCTACTCACAACTCCCCTCTATTTTGCTCAAAAGAAACCAATTTAAATTAATGGTTCATTTTAAAAGACTCTCAAAATAATTCAGTAAATGCTCAATTCATAGGGTTCTTTGCAGAAAATTAAATATGGATAGCCATCTCAACAATTAGGGTTCATACCAGAATCTAAGCATGAAACATAGCAAGATAATTACTCAAAGATATGGATACAATTCTCAAGAATTTAACTAGAATTCAATAGAATAGGCAGACATTCAAATTCCTCAATAACTTGGAATGAAACCCTAGATTTCATAATTCTGAATTTCTGATGAAGTTTGGCGTGTGGACGCACTAGCCCAACACTGAGGAAAGCCTTACATACCTGGAAGATCAAAGATCTTGGCAAAATTGAAGACTCTTGGTTGAATTCTTGGAACCCCAGCCTTTTCTCCTCTTGAATCTCCTCTCTAATTTTTCTAAGTGTTTAGAATGTTTCTAAACTGGTTTCTGCTGTTTTAGCTCGTAATTAAGAGGAAAAAGTCGGGATTTGGGTTTAGAAGGGAGGGGAAAGGTCTAAAATACCCTTAATGAAAACTGTCGGCGCAACCTACGGTCGTGACCTACGGTCCGTCCTGTTCCTCCATCGTTTGATTCAGAGAGTTTGCAACTTTGGCCTTCCAATTGACGACACCCATGTACGGCCCGTCATCTAATCTACGGTCCGTAGAATCCCTCCGTAGAACTCAACTTTAAACCTGGAAATTTCTCTAAGTCTGAACCTCTTCTACGGGTCCAGTCTACGGCCCGTAGAGCAGACTACGACCCGTACCCTTGGTCCGTAGAACCACTCCTGAAATTTGACATTCTCCAACCTCAATCCGATTTCTACAATTGCCTTTCTACGGTCCGTAGAACTACCTACGGTCCGTAGGTCAGTCCCGTAGACCAGTTCTACAGCAGTTTTCTGCATTTTTCCAATTCCAAGGTATGGGGTGTTACAACGCCATCCATTGTAATGTGATTTTACTATTTTAAAAAACTAATGCTCTGTTTGATTAACTATTGAATTTGAATTCAGATAAGGTGAGTGTGGCTCCGTGGTGGAAAAGATAACGAAGGCGAGATTAAGATGGTTCAGACATATGAAGAGAAGATGAACAGGTGCCTAATGAGGAGGTGTGAGAGGTTGTCCATAGTTATTACGAGGAGATGTAGATGTTGGACGAAAAAGTATTTAGGAGAAGTGATTAAACAAGACATAACACATCTGCAACCTATTGAGGACATGACTCTAGATATGAAGATTGGGAGGTTAAAAGCTAAAATAGAAGATTACTAGATAGTCGAGTATTGTCTAGTTCTGTATCAATATTATTTTATTACTTTCTTATTATCTTTTTTTTTAAATTTTAATTTATTATCTTTCTTGATCTCGATTATCATATTTTATTTTATTTTTGTATGTTATATAATGTTATATTGAATTCAAATCAAACGAGATTATTTTACTTTTAAATAATTAAGCACTAAACCAAAATATTCCTTAAATATTAAAAATAAAAATAAAAATTCACATATAAATCATATTACTACATCCTTAAATTATCCTTCTTAACAAAAAAGCATCCTCCAAGTATTTAAAACTTAACTACTTTCATCCCTCTATTAAAATTTGTTAAAAAAATTAATGAATTCCACACAAAAACATATGCAATTTATACTATTCTCATCACAAAAATTTCTATAATTTTAATACCTGTTGAAAAAAGCTTCCAAAAATAAAAAACAATTTTTTTTTTGAGACCCTTGTTTGCTGTTAAAAAAATAATGTTAGGACGGTGTGAGTCTACGAGGAGACATGATCTGCTCTTCTCCTTTACCAATTGAATAGAGTTGGAGCTTAATTTCACACCATCTTCACCTTGTAATGTCAAATTGATAGTTGAAGTGATCAAGATTCAGTTGATTTTGATCTCTAGTACTCGAGTTTCGTTTTTCATTATTATAAATAAAAGTCTCCGATCGACACCACTTTTTGCAGATTTAATGAGAAGAAAATATTTCAACTGATGATTCTTTGATATCAAATCAAATGAAAAGTAAATAAAAACAAAATTGCTAATTAAAAGGAAGACAATGCAAAACGTTATTGCTAAAAAAAAACTCACCATATTATTTTAGATGTTTGTAGAATGAATAGAATTGGTTTATTGTGGTGATTTAGGGAATTTTGTTGAGAGTAGTGTGAATCGTACATGTTTTTGTGAAGAAATTTGTTAATTTTTGACAAATTTTAACAAAAGGATGAAAGTTGTCAAATTTTAGATAATTGAGGGATGTTCTCTGTTAAGAAAAATAATTTAAGGATGTAGTTTAAGTTGGGGTATAGTTTATGGATGTTTTTGGCCAAAAACTCTTACAAAATTAGAGATGTCATTCATATTGACTCAAAGAAACTAACAAGAGTATTATATCTTTATGTTAAATTTATATCAATAAGCGGGGATAGCTCAGTTGGGAGAGCGTCAGACTGAAGATCTGAAGGTCACGTGTTCGATCCACGTTCACCGCATTTTTTATTTTTTTGCTCCATTATGGAATATACCCTCATTTTTTATTTTTTTTATTTTTTTGCTCCATTATGAATATACCCGCATTTTTTATTTTTTATTTTTTTGCTCCATTATGGAATATACAAAAACACGTCAACTAAAAACAGAGTCCAATCAGCCCAAGTGTAACAAACCTCCTTTTCTTCCGTTTCTCCATCTTTTTCGTTTTATCCCATTTTTTTTCTCATCAACATTTATTCCTTTTATATGTTGATGCTATTTTTTCATATCACAACAATTTGAGTAAAGCAAATTAGGTGGTACTGTTGTTTGCCTTGAATGAAGAAGACTTGTAGAAATTCGTTGTACAATGGAGAATGCTGTTATTGGTATGGAAACAAAAATCCCATCTTCCTGTAAATTAATCTGTATATTTCATTCGACGAATTGGGTCGATCTCAATGATACCCAATGCCGATTCCGACGACAATTCTTCTTCCTCCCTGGCCTTGATGAAATCCTCTTCTGTATTTGAATAAGGTTGTTTCTTCCTTTTCTTTGTCGTCGTTGTCTTTTCTTGTTGTTGGATTGTTCAACAGAATGATTTCTGGGGCTGGAATTGGAAATGGTGACCCTTTGGGAGGTCTTATGAATAAGAAAGGTGGATCTTTTGATTGGGCTAATGGGACACTCAATTTGCATGATGACTATGTTGAGAAAGATCCTAATGGACGATATGTTCGGGTAATTATCTATAATCTCAACTCAGAATAGGAGTAGTTCGTTTTACTCATAAATGTTGTTTGCTTTTCTGTATTAGTTATTCAAGTTTTGATTTTGGTATGAAGGAAAATGTTTTACAAGAAAATAAATAGTATTCCCGAAGCATTGGTATATAATTCACTAGGGTAGGGATGTGAGGTGGTGGGGATGTGGCTAGGGGGTGGATCTAGGATGGGGTGTGTCGTGGAGGGTGGAGAGGAGACAAACAATGTGGAATGTCAGTTGTAATATTTTTGTAAAAAGTTGAGAGCAAGTTTCAAGTACCTAGGGTCAATTATCCAAGGTAATGGAGAGATTGAAGAGGATGTCACACATCGTATTAGGGCGGGGTGGATAAAATGGAGGCTTGCATCCGGTGTTCTTTGTGATAAGAATGTGTCGTACACAGTGATGGTTAGGCCGATTATGTTATATGGGGTGGAGTGTTGGTCAGCCAAGAGTGTGTATGTTTAGAAGATGAGAGTAGCTTGAGATGAGGATGTTGAGATGGATGTGTAGGCACATCAGGAAGGATAAGCTTAGGAATGAAGTTGTTCGGGCCAAGGTAGAAATGGCCCCCGTGTAAGATAAGATGTGGGAAGTAAGGTTGCGATGATTCAAGCATGTGAAGAGGAGATGTGCGGATGTACCAATGAGTTGGGTGCGAGAGGCTGGCCATTGAGGGCTTGAAGAGGGGCAGTGGTAGGTCTAAGAAGTATTGGGGTGAGGTAACTAGGCAGGACATGGCGCAGCTTCAGCTCACCGAGGATATGGCCCATGATAGGAGGGTGTGGAGGTTGAGGATTAGGATAGAAGGGTAGTAGATAGTTGAATATTAATCTTGTATTTTCGTACTCTTAGATTCCTATTCCTATTTCTATTTCTATATCGTTGCTTCTTTAGCCTTATTGTATTTTCGTGTTGTTCTTCATGCTTGTTACTGGTATAGTCTTTTTCATTTTTTGTTGTATGTTGTTTCCTTTGATTCGATTACCATATTATCTGTTGTTAATATTGTTCCCTTCTCCTTTATTTCTAGCAAGATTTCTTTACTTTTGTATTTCCTTCCCGTACTTGTTTTTGATTTGTTTCACTTGAGCCGAGGGTCTATCGAAAACAATCTTTTTACTTTCACAAGGTAGGGACAAGGCTGCATAAACACCACCCACCCCAGACCCCAACTTATGGGATTACACTGAGTATGCTGTTGCTGATTAGCCAAACATGGAAAAGTTAGAAAATCCATACTAAACATACCCTTAAGTTTACAACAAAATGAGTCTCATTGTTTGACAATTCAAACTTACTAATGAAGTTTAGAAGTTGGATAGTGGATGTCCCATAAGCAAACTATTAGTTGAAGGCTCAATTTTCCAAGTTGGACTTAATGAGAAGCAAAATTACAACTTTCTCATATTGGTGCTATTACTTTTCATTTAAGTTTGATGGCTTGTGTCAAATGCAAAATTAAAAATTATATAGAAGCTTACTATATTCTTTTTTTTTTATGACAAGGGAAACCCGCAACCGCTACCCTTGGGTGCGCACAGGGTAAAACCCCGCTCCAATGTAATAGCTCGCAAACCACACAGGAGAAGTAACCCGCACTAGGCAAGCCCGGTGCGACGAGCTCGATCCAGAAGGCAAACTCCTTGCTTTCGCTGGCAAGGGGTTTCGAACTTGAGACCTCCAACATGGAAGTCCCAAGCCCAAACCACTAGGCCACCCCGAAGGGTATATTCTAGGCAGATAGATGTCTTTGACTTTGAGGTTAGGTGGTCTTAGCTGAGATGCAGAAAAGGAAAGAACGTTGTAACGAGATTGTTTAGGTCCAGCATAATTCTCCTAAAAGGCAGCCAAAGATGCGCGAGGATCAGTTAGTTAGCTAACGGAGTTGATGTTGAAGTAGAAAGAAGGCTAATAAATAGGAATGGAGTCGGGGAATTCTAACTCCTGTGACTTCCTTTTCATTTGGTAGGGCATGCCAACCAGATCTCATGAGCGCTTTTCAAGGTATCCAGTTAGACCCCCGGGTAAAAGAGATCTATCAATTTTAGCCTTCCTTGACAATTTTACTAAAAAAAAAATGATATCAATGTTGCTTTATATGCTTCATTATTAGCATTCATGAGCTATACACATTGGCAGTGAGTTTTGCTGATTTTTTTAGAGGTTTGGTTAAACATGTTGTCTCTCATTATTTGTCAAATTAAGAGTTTAAGAAATGGGAACTTTTAAAATGGATGTAAACTATAGTTAAGAAAGGTTATATTAAAGAGCCAAAGCCAAGGTATTTAAAAGACAAAATTCAAGATATATATGATGGCAGGTCGATAGAAAACTATCCAAGCAGCTTAAAAGGAATTTTTTGCGACCCCAATCCAGATCAAAGGTCTTCCCGCCCTTTTTTTTTCAGGTGCATGCCTCACCCTGAGATGAGAGGGAAGATCAATTTGACTCGAATCCCTGACCTGATCTTGAATCCTACATCGGTTAATGTTTTTCAAATTATTCGAGGAAAAAGAGGGATTGCTTAACAGATGGAGGGAAAGAAATTTTTTGATAAAAGTTGTTGATTAATTTTTGGTAATTATGTTGTATAGAATATGAAGGCCATGATCATTTGCATCTCTTTATATTTCCTTTGTTTAGCAGGAAAAGCTTAAAAAATATCTGTTCATTGACAATCCTTTATAGCACCTGTTTTTGTTTTCTCTTACAGTATAATGAGGTATTGGGAAAGGGAGCATTCAAGACTGTGTATGTTCTTCACCTTTTGTCTCTTTTTTTGGTTTTCACTTTGATCTCTGAATTTAATATGGCTAAATATAATTGAGAATTCTTTTAATTGAAAGAATTAAGTTGTTTGTCTTGTTCTTGAATTCTGTTTTTTAGCTACAAGGCATTTGACCTACTTGAGGGTATTGAAGTTGCATGGAGCCGAGTGAAAATTGAGGACATGATGCAGTCACCAGAAAGTTTGGAAAATTTGTATTCAGAGGTTGATCTTCTAAGACAATTGAAACATGAAAATGTAATGAAGTTATATGATTCGTGGATTGATGACAAGAAGAAGACAGTTAACATGATCACTGAGCTCTTCACGTCTGGGAACCTGAGGCAGTGAGTTTTCTTGATAGTTTCTCAGTTTCTTCATTTGCTTATTATGTTCTCTTAAAATGATAATGTATTCGTGGATGTAGATACCGTAACAAGTATAAAAGTGTTGATATGAAGGCTATAAAGAATTGGGCAAGGCAGGTTCTTCAAGGTTTGGAGTATCTCCATAGTCATAATCCACCTATCATTCATAGGGATTTGAAATGCGATAATATTTTTGTAAATGGAAATCATGGGGAAATCAAGATTGGCGATCTTGGATTGGCTACTATTATGAAGCAGCCAACAGCCAAGAGTGTTATCGGTATGGTTGTTTCTTGTAGTACAATTTTAGACAACATTTCCTTCACGAGTACTGACTTTATTTATTGCTATACCAAAGGGACTCCTGAATTTATGGCCCCAGAGCTCTACGAAGAAGAGTATAATGAACTAATTGATATATATTCCTTTGGAATGTGTATGTTGGAAATGGTAACTTTTGAGTACCCTTACAGCGAGTGCAAGAGTCTTGCCCAGATTTATAAGAAAGTTAGCTCAGTAAGTTCAATAATTTGATGTTTAAATTTGTATTCTGTTTGTAATTGTGTCATTCTGTCGATCTAAAAGAACTTTGCATTATCAGGGCGTTAAACCTGCTTCCCTCAGTAAAGTTACTGATTCTGAAGTCAAAGCATTCATTGAAAAATGCTTGGTTGCAGCATCTGAGAGATTGTCAGCCAGGGACCTCCTGAAAGATCCATTTCTTCAATTTGAAAACTTGAAGGAGTCAGTCGATAATCAAATCCAGTTACCTAAGCAATTTCCTAGATCCTTGAGTTTATCGAAACCTTTACTTCATCCCATGGATGTGGATTTCAAGTCTAACCAATCTATATATACAGATTCTAGTTGTGGAAGTCCTAGTGTTCCAGGTTTGGAATTCCAGAGATGCCATCAGAATAATGAATTCAAATTAATGGGGAAGAAGAATGACGCCAACTCAATTTCATTGACCTTGCGAATAAGAGATCCTGCTGGTAAGTATATGAATATCAATTTGTTATTTTTGAGCATTGTGGAATCAGATATCCTCTTTCTTATTCCAAGCATTTGGTTATCGTGCAGGTAGTGTAAGAAATATACACTTCATTTTCTATCTTGAAACTGATACTGCACCTTTAGTTGCGGCTGAGATGGTTGAACAATTGCGGCTAGCTGATCATGATGTAGCTTTTATTGCTGACTTTATCGATTACCTAATAATGAAGATATTTCCAGCTTGGAATCCGTCTTCCGGTGACCATTCTAGTGGAGGCAGAAATCCAAGCAAGCAACCTCAAGAAAGCCTAAACATGTATTCAAATTCTTGGCATACAGACGTGAGTGGTTGCCCATCCAAGTCCATAGGTCACCAAGGTGTCATTTCGAACTTTGACGTGGAAACTCAAGTTGGTGCTCGAAGTGATAAAGGTGAATTGTATGTGAATTCAGATGGCGCTTCTCATCATGTTACATTTGCTTCCCCATCGCGCTTGGTGCTTGTAGATGATGGAAAATCTCAACAATCACTTGTTTCTAGAGTAATGGCTGAAAATGCTACTAATATGAAGACTGAAAATTCATTTGTATGCTCTGATGATCATAATAGTGATGGATTTCCCAGAAGTAGTAGTACAAACATCTCGGAGATGGATTTCAGGTACTTGTTTCACGATGAATGGACAACGCAGGAAAACAGCAGTGATGTTGCAGAACGCGTACCATCAAATGAATATGGAAAGGATTCAGAAATGACTTATTCAGATATCGACAGAATTTCAAGAGGTATGAGTTTGTCAAGTGGTTCTTTCTCTTCTTTAATCGAGAAAGATGAGGATACAGAGCTAAAGTTGGAGATGAAAGCAATTGATTTGCAATATCAGCAGTGGTTTCAGGAACTCTCGATGATGAAGGAGGAGGAACTGGAAAACTGCAGGAAGAGATGGACGACAAAGAAAAAGTTGGCAAGCAACTGATCAAGAGTGGATGCATTGCCAACTTTCTTCAAACATCCGAGTTTCTCTCATAGATTAATGATTCTAATGAAGGCTAGTATTCATTTTTCTTCTTTTCCTAAGCTTAACTCTATTATAACTTCGATCCTTGAAGGATCTTGTGGTCTCATTCTAGTAGACCTAAGAGTGATCACTTTATACGCAGATATTTTGGTAGGTGGAGATCATACTATATAACTGTGTACATTGTTGCATAGCTTTCTTTGTTTTTACCTTGGCTCTGTTGTGTTTTTCTTTTCTGTTGGCCACATTAGTTCTAATCTGCAGTCTGTTGCTGGTTGTAAAAGAGGCAAGCGGCTCATGAGATTTACATCTATGTTGCTTACAACAACATACGTAGTGTAATCCCACAAAAGTGGGGTCTGGGTAAGGTAAAGTGTACGTTAAGGTAAGGTCCCTCAACTCATTTAAAACTATGTAGCCTAAGGAGTTGTATGAATTACCGGTCCCTCTAACTCATTTACATCTATGTAGCCTTATGAGTTATATGATTACCACATCTTTTATGTAAACAATGTCATTGTGGAATCATGACTCGCGCGATTTGATCTAGAAAATCTTTAATTCTTTTTACATAACATTCTCGGCTACCCAAAAGGACGGGCTATCTTTCTCTTTTTACGCAATATACTCTTCTTTGACTTTCATGTAGCCATGAGCCTATAAGTTTGCACACTATCAAAAGCATAGAAAGGACAATATTCAAAAGGTTCTTCTTTTTTTTTTACTTTTCTTTCTTGTAGCAATTGAACCAAATATTATATAAGACAAATGTGAAACTTATTGGGACTACACAAGTTCAATAAAAAGTATATAGAATTTCATATTCACTTTTGAAAGAAATTGTACAATAAAAGATAAGAATATTACAACTTACAAGAAGATAAACATGAAGAATTCCATTTACTAGAAATTCCTATTAATATTCTCCATTTGCGGCCAAGCAATAATAGTCCAAAATTGCAAATAATTTCTCAAAGTGATGTGATTATTATCAATAGAGAATATACCATTATGAAACAATATGATAAAAACAAGGGATTTTCTTTTTTTCTAAAATATTCTCAGACATAATGCAAATAAAAGAAGAAAAAAACAGTTTGATGCATAAAACATCTTGTGTTAGTGAAATTTGGGGAAGCCACACTTCATATTAATGACTATTACTACCGCTCAATCGTAATCTATAGATAAAAGCAAATAATAATAAAGAAAAAACACATAAAGCAAATAATAATGGAGAAAAAAATAAGCCACCACATTGGCCGGAATATATTCGTAGATATCATCTTCACTCATACTTATTAGAAAGTTCTCTAGATACTGGAGCACGTGCTTGTACGGGTGCAATATGTGTTATTTTTTAGTCTATTTATATAAATAATGTATTATAATCTTTATTTATAAATTATAACATATCTTTTAATCTTACACAAATTAATCTTATTTTTCTTACCAGAAATATATATATATATCTATATATATATATAGTCTCTCTTCTTCTCTTTTTTCTTTTTTTTTTTGTGCGTCTTTCACTCTCCCTCCTTTCTTCTCTTTTCTTTTTTCTTCTGTCTCCCTCTCTTTCTCTTTCTCTTTCTCTCTCTTTCTCTTTCTCTTTCACCCTTTTTTTTCAAAAAAAAAAATAATTATTTTAATTTAAGACTTGATTTTGAATTGGTATTATTATAAATAATTAAAAAAAAATTAAAACTTATACCTTAATATTTAAAGATGTTTAGTGAAGACTAAAATTTATTTATTTTGAAGATATTAAAATATGAAGAAAAAAAATCACGTTGTTAATAAAATAAAATAAATATAAATTATACTTGTAATACATTTTGAATTCAATACATTATACATATTATAGACATTTTTCAATGCATATGGTGAATATATAATTAATATATTTTTAATACAATATTAATACATTTTAACATTGTTAATAAGAGAAAAAGGATAAAAATAATTATAATACATTTTGAATTCAATATATAATACATATTATAGGCATGTTTCAATACACATGGTGAATATATAACTAAAACATTTTTAATACAATAAGATATTTTAGTACTATTAATAAGAGAAAAAATAAACAACAGTTATAATACATTTTGAATTCAATATATTATACATATTATAGGCATGTTTTAATGCATGTGGTGAATATATAACTAAAAAAAATTTAATATAAATATATTATAAGTATTATATGTGAATTTCAAACATTTCGGTACTATTTAAATTAGTTTACATTATTAGAAATATATTATATTTGTTCTAGAATAATAACTATCTAATTTATAGTAATGTATAATATCGAATTCGAATTGTATTATAAGTTTATTGTCACGATCCGAGCCTAAACCTTGGACGTGGCCGGCACTCGAGAACCATTGCTGGTCCCCAAGCGAACCCTCATCCTGGCTGACTACAAGCGGAAGACAAACTCAAGCATACACAAGCATCAAACTAAAAGAAATGCTAAATTAACTGTGTATTAAATTTCAAAACTCTCTCAATATATTGAGTATTAAACATAAGTTTTAAAGAAAACATCTGAAACTGAAAGACTCTCCAATATTGTCTATCTATGAAGCCTCCACTGTACAAAGACGAGTGTCGGGACAAGACCCACGACTACTCAAAATGCTACCAATACTAAAGACTCATAAAACTGGAGTCCTCCGAAAGCAAGGAGACCTCACTCGAAAGCTGACGAGTGGATGAAGTGATCTCAACGAAACTCCTGTTGAGGATCCTAAGTACTAGTATCTTCATCATAAAAAATGCAGGTCGAGTGACATCAGTACATTGAATGTACGAGTATGTAATATACCTGAATAAAAAAATAACAGAACTGAAACTCTGACAGTAACTCAACTGAAATATAATATAACTCATGATGGAAAAAATCATTTAAACTCTTACCGAAAGAATGCAATAATAGCATATACTGAACTGACCAGGCTGAAAGAAATACTCAACTCAATGTAAAGCATGATTAGAGATAAAATAATTTAAAGCTTCACAAAGGAAAATAAAATAACTCAAAGAAAATTGTATGTGAAAATACAATGAAAGTACTCTTTACTCTATTACGGAGTTTCTCTAATCGACAACCATCACTATGAGCTACGTGATGATACATCGTCTCGCCCACGCTATCAGAACTGTCCTATACCTTGTCGGGGTATAGAACACCTCAACTAAGTGGATCCACTAAGCTCTACCCGAAGGCATAAGGAAATCATCTAAAAAGTATGAATCCTTTACCCATGTTGGCATACATGGTTTATGAGGAATTTGAGTTGTCTGAACTCATCCCCATATCGGTGCTCTATACTACTCCCAATAATATACTCATGCTCAAATGTTTAAAACATATTCTTTCTCTGTTTTGGGGTAATTACTCAAAATAACCTCTTAAAAGAGGTAACTGCTCTGAAATATCTCTGAACTCATAAACTCATTTAGAAATTAAAGTTTCTTTCTCAATGTAAAAGTAATTCACTTGGGAATCAATTAGTACCCTTAAACTTTACTCAAAAATTCTCTTTATGTAGACTCTACTCAATTCTTGGTTAAAACTCTTTCTCAAACTCCTCTTTACTTTCTCAAAACTCAGTTTAAAACAATTATGTTTTGTTTAAAAGGATTCTCAAAATTCATAACTCAAAATAGGATTTATGTTGAAATATAGACATGAACAACTCAACTCAAGGATCTCAATAACAATATAGAAAAACTCTATACTTAGAACTCAGAACTCAACGATAATACTCATCTCAAGAATACTCAATCAATAGGGTTCATGCTGAAATATAGACATGAACGAATCAACTCAAGAACCTCAATGCATAACATCTAGCAATTCAATAATTAGGAATAGAATTTCAAAAGAAGAATCAAGAATTCAAGAACTCAGAACTTAACATCAACTCATCTCAAGAATACTCAAATCTAAGGATAGAACCTAAATTACTCTTTTACTGATTTGAAAGTAGATGTAGGGCGTGAGGACGAACTAGTCCAACACTATGATAGCCTTACATACCTAATTACGAAGCTATTAGACTAAAAACTTTGATGGAGACTTGATTTTCCTTGAGCCCGAGGAAGAACATTAACTTTCTTGAAGGAAACCTTTGATCTTAGAATCTTGGTGCTTGATCTTGAGAAAAGAAATTCTTTTATGAAGTTTCTAGAGTGCAAGAACTTGGGAAAATCTTGGGTGAAAGGATTCTCTTAGTATCTTGAATTTTTGGCATGAAAGTTTTAGGGTTCTTGATGGAGAAGAGAAACTCTAGGTGAGTGATTTTGAGAGGAAAACTTGTTACTTGAATGATATACATCGTTAAAACACTTTAAAATGACTTAGAATAGGGTTAAAAAACTTGGAAAAGGACCAAAATAACCCTAGGACATGTGCAGGAAGTTTCTGACAAAAATCAGTCTACGGTTCGTCAAACAATCTACCATTCGTAGGTCAAGTCGTAGTTCTACGACTGCTTGACAGGGTTTCACTAAAACAGACATAACTTTTTACTCCAAACTTGTATTGAGGCAAACTTGGTGGCGTTGGAAAGAGGATTCATAGACCTTTAATTTGATAGGTCACGGAACACTTAATTCTTTATGACCTAAGAGATATGGTTGTTTGAAGTTGACCTAAGTAAAATCTTTTCTCAAAACTTGATCGGTAAGGGAGCTTTCAACTCAACTTTGTGCTATGGGTTTCTTGTGACCTTAATTAAGTGTAAAAATGTTGGGGTATAGGTTTAGAAAGGGTGGAAAAGGACTAAAATAATCCCTCTTAAAAACTGATAGAAGTTATCTACGGAAGGCCATCTACGGTCCGTACAAAAGTCTACGGATCGTAGACCCTCTCGTAGAAAACATGTTGAACTTCTGGGTCTCTGAAGTTGGGGTCTACGGATCCTTTATACGGTCCGTAGACCCTTCTACGGGTCGTAATGAAGGGTCGTAGAAAGCATACTGAGGAATGGGTTTCAGGACTTGACCTACGCATCAAGTCTATGAGTCGTACAAAGTTATACGGCCCGTACAACTGGTCCATAGAACTCAATACTCTTTACTGAATTCTGAACTTTGACTCCACGAGTCGATCTACTATCCGTGGAAAAGTGTACGGGCCGTAGATGCTTTTCGTGACACCAATCTGAAGAAAAAATTTTAAGGTTTGATTTTTGGTTAGAACTTTCGGGGTGTTACATTTATAACTATCGTTTATATTTATACAATTTTAATACAACCTTAATACAGATTTTTCGGAGCTTCACCTCTTTTTTTTCGGTAAATCACCACCATCAGACCACCCATTGTTTATATTTAATACAATTTTGATACAACTTTAATACAATTTTTCAAAACTTTACCTAATATATAACTAAAACATTTTTAATACAAATATATTATAAGTGTTATATGTGAATTTTAAACATTCCGGTACTATTTAAATTAGTTTACATTATTAGAAATGTATTATATTTGTTTTGGAATAATAATTATCAAATTTATAGTAATGTATAATATCGAATTTGAATTGTATTATAACTATCGTTTATATTTATGCAATTTTAATACAACTTTAATACATATTTTCAAAGCTTCACCTCTTCTTTTTCGTAATGACCACCACCAAACCACCGATTGTTTATATTTAATATAGTTTTGATACAACTTTAACGCAATTTTTAAGAACTTCACCTAATATACAATTTTAATACAACTTAAATACATATTTATATCAAATGATTATTAAAGCTAAAATTATGGCATATATGATAATAAAAATAAAATAACACTTAAAAGCATAATTCATCAAATAAAATATATTATTTATGTAAAAAAATCTTTTTTTTTATCTCAATTTATGTGATATTCATAAAATTTGAAAGTCAATGAAATTTTAATATTATTTTTAGGTATTTAAGTTGTTAATTATTGTAGTTTACAATACTTTTTAAGTAATTTTAAATAATACTATGTGTTACTCCTCTGTCTCAATTTTTATGACACTGATAGAATTTTGAGAGTCAGCCCAATTTTTTTATATGTCTTTTAATTTTTAAGTTGTTAATTATTATGATTTATATTACTTTTTACGTCATTTTCAAATAATGTATGTTACTTATTCTTTCCCAATTTATGCTGCACTTACGGAATTTTGGGAGTCAATCTAATGTTTTATATATATTTTAAATTGTTAATTATTATAATTTATAATACATTTTACGCAAGTTTCAAATAATATATGTTACTTCCTCTCTCCCAATTTATGTGACACTAATAGAATTTTGATGTCTTTTAAATATTTAAAGTTGTTACTTATTTTGATTTATAGTACTTTTTAAATAATATATATTACTCCTTTTGTCATAATTTATGTGATACAGATAAAATTTTAAGAGTCAATTAAAATTTTTATGTGTTTTTAAATATTTCATTATTAATTATTGGAAACTCCCTTTTTAAATAAATAAATTTTAAGAATTTGATTAAACAAATTATAAATTATCACACGTTAGTTACTCGACTAAATTAAAACTGATCTTTTGAATGACTTTAAATGAGATCCAGAATGTAAGGAAAATATTAAGTGAGATAATAGGAACCGATTATATTAAAGTTATTAGCAACTTTACATATCTGAATCGCTCCTCGCCATCATTAACTATTACTATTATAATCATTCATCATAATTATCAATCGTAACTATATCCCTTTAACCACTACTTAGCTACTCCCCACAACTGCTCATCTATCCTTAGCACTCTCAATCATCGTTAGTCAATATTATCACCAATTAACCATCATATAACTTTTTAATATTTTATTTAAATTTTATATTTATTAATTTTAATAAAAATAAGTTTATAGACTTTTAGTGTATAATTTTAATATATTGTA
Source organism: Solanum appendiculatum (assembly GCA_018342035.1). NCBI lineage: Eukaryota > Viridiplantae > Streptophyta > Magnoliopsida > Solanales > Solanaceae > Solanum > Solanum appendiculatum. Next base: position 1,037,695 of record JAGDQO010000782.1, read on the forward strand.
CCAAGTAAACATCCTTTATTTTCATAGTACTAATCTAACAATCTATAAGTGTTGATCAAATTATGTAAAACAAAAAGATATATGTTTTCGTTTGATTAGTCCAAATATTTTGAAAAGAATATTTTCTTTAGGAAAATAAATTCGTAAATCTAAAGAATATGACTTTCATAATGAAAATAGAGAAAACAAATAATTGAGTCTGCCATTCCAAGTTAAATATCTCCTTCTCACCAGGGGCGGAGCCAGCCTTCTATTAGGGGGTTCATCCGAACCCCTTTCGGGGGAAAATATTACTATTTATACATGGTTAAAATTATTTTTTATGTATATATAGTAGATATCGAACCCCTTTCCATTAGTTCGTGTGTTTACTTTTTCAAATTTTGAACCCCTTATTAAAAATCCTAGCTCCGCCATTACTTCCCATCCACTCAACACCCCTAACCTCCACACCCTTGACTATTTCATTCCTTGCCAGCCGTCACTCTCAAACTCCCACTTTCATAGTATTCTGCTATATCACTTATAAATGCTTTTAATATACATATATACATATATATATATACATATATATGTATATATATATAGCTGTTTAATAAGCTAACAGGTGCCTTAGGAAGAGAAATAGAAGAAAAATGGTATAAGAGAAATGGAGTAGTACAAAATATTTCAAAAAAATATTTTTTCCTATCAAATACGTAAATAATTGGGGCATGGACCATACAATACATAAATAAATAGATAGAAGACAAAAAAAATGAACAAAAGGAAGCTTCAAAGAAATAGAACACTTGTGACATCTAGCTAAATAAAAAATCACAAGTCACTTTGAAGATCCCCACTTATGAAACTTCCTAGAAACCTTCATGATATAAACTATCCTAAGCGATATAAGATCGATATATGCTGTTGACAACTTGAAAACAACTAGAAGCTCCACTCGGACAGGGACAAATTCAAGATTTAAATAAATAAAAGACTTTTCATATCAACGTTATCATCGCTTGATAGATTGCTTATATATGTTTTCCAACAAGGCCATGAGTAAGCATATTCATAGAAAAGTTAATCAATATGTAATGTTTTTGGCAAATGAAGAATACAATTATACAAACATGACAAAAATTTGCTAATCTAGCAAGATGCACTTAAGGAAATAACAAAAAAAATTATTCCTCTCTCATTTCTCAATACAACAGTCCTTATTATCGAGTTTTATTATTTTTATATTTAAGTTGGGTAGTTTACGAGAGATTTTGTGAATCTTTTTTAGTATTTTCCAATGTTAAGAAAAGAAAAGTCATTTAGTTGGCAAGTACATTTATGTAATTTTAGAAACTTAATATGAATGGAATAAAACAAGCTTAGTGTTAGCCACACCTATAGACTAGCTAGAATCTAGAAATAAAAGAAAGGTAGCGTAAACAACTCCAAAAGATTACTTATCTAAAGAAAAAAAGGGGAACTATATTGTATAGTCGTCCATCAAAATAATAGCCACTAAATATATATTTTATATATTTAATTAACGAATATAATTATTTTGATCGATTGGCTAAATATGTAACTTGGATAGTAAAAAACTAGTTTAACAAAATTAGAGGTCCTACATAAACCATCCATTCATATGATTCCATATGAATTAATATGGACCATAGGACAGCCCATCCCCTCTCTCTCTTAGCTATCCTACCTAAATCAATGATTCTTACCACTTGACAATGTAACAATATTTCCATAATATTCACCAAAATAATTACTATTACATTTGGAATTCTAAGGGAACTTTCCTGCTAGGCCTTAGAAGAAATTTTAGCACTATAAATAGAGTTCTCAACTTGTCTTGTACTAATAGGAACTTCCATTCATACCAGTTGTTGACATCCATTTTTATCCTAGGTACGAACAAGAAATGGAAAATTACAAAGTTTGCGAAGCAACAACAGAATATCAAGACTTATTACCCGTGATGGCTGAAAAATTAGACGTGGAAGCCTTTGTCGCGGAGCTATGTGGTGGATTCAGGCTTCTAGCGGATCCCAAAAATGGATTGATCACATCCGCGAGTTTACAAAAGAATTCGGGGTTTTTAGGGATGGAAGGAATGAGCAGAGAAGATGCAGAGGCTATGGTAAAAGAAGGAGACTTAGATGGAGATGGAGCATTGAATGAGACAGAGTTTTGTATTCTTATGGTTAGACTTAGTCCAGAAATGATGCAAGATGCTGAGATATGGCTTGATAAGGCACTTCAAAGAGAGTTAGCAAAATCCTCTTGTTGATATATCATATATAATTGTCCATCTAAAAATGTGAAATGGAAAAAAGAAAGAAAAAGATGATCACAAGTCTTAAATATTATATGTATGATGGATTGAATGTTAAGTTATATTTGTTCATTCCATTCCTTCTCAATGGATGTAATAAGTTTGGAAGTTGCTAGTTTCTAATTGAGATGAAAAGTTTATCTCAATTCTCAATACCAACATAAGCCTCCTTCAAGATTGAATTCTCACCCTCCTTTTTTTTTCTTCTAAATAAACGCGGTATTTGTTCGACTTGCACGAATTTCAGCTATTTAATTGAGTACATATGTTACTTTCCACTAGCACAAGTTCAAGTAAATAGGAAGACATCATCTAGCATTATTTGTTATTTCTATTGAGATATGACTCATAGTCTCTCATCGTTTTTCCTAAAATATGTCCTTGTTTAGAGTTATTTCCATTTTCCCCTTCTTGTACCCTGCCCCACTTCCTTGCAGGATTCATTGTTCTTTAACACTTCTCAAAAGAACGTTTAGCACTCTACAGTATTGATGTCGACAACACTTTCTTCAGACTTTGTGTTGTCTAACCTTTACCATGACATTTGTGGCTTAGCTCTTTGTGAGGCCTAACCTTCACCCCGACATTAGTAGCATACCTCTTGGCGACTCCCGCAGGTTTCTTTATAGATTCGTAAGGGCTTCTTACCAGTTTGACTCCTCTCTTGATCGAATATATCATTTCTTTAGTAATCACTTGAATTTTTTCTTACTTCTGATGTGCTTACTACAACTTAAGTGGCATCTAGGCAATTCATTTTGCCACAAGTTGTCTCAGTAACACATTCAATGCAACATAAAAACAATAGAACAAATGCAGCAACTTAAAAAAGGGATCGCTGTAGGGATCCCTTTTTTATCGCATTTCAGATTTATGTACTCATGCAAAAGTAGTCTCCAAACCTATCTATAAGCTAAATATCAAATGGTCTCCAACATACATAGGCAATGAGATACACTACTACGCAATGTTCTCTGACAGCTAAATTCACAAGCTATGATCCACATAAGTTAAAGCAACAGCTAATCCATTACACCGATAAAAGATAGATCTTTCGCCTACACAAGCACACTGCATCAAGCATTTACATTATGACAGCACAAGCTCTCCCAGACTCAAGTTCAAGACCTCCGCACAGGAGACCTGCTGAAAAATACAAAGGGAAAATGTCAACGAGTGTCATCTACTTACATCAAGAAACGTTGTTAAGACAGTTTAAGGGCCAAACAGGAGAAAAGAAAAGGATTTACTCTTTACTACCTGCGATACCTTCCATACTGAGGACTCCTGTATCTGTCATATGATGGACCATTATGAATGGGACTGCGATGTCGGCCATAATCAGGACTTGGTCGGTTCCTACGATACACTGGGCTTGGTGACCTCCGATAGGGACTATCCCTTTGCCTGCCATAATCTCGCCTAGGGCTGTCATATTTGTCTCCCCTCTCATCGTCATCCTTCAACGCATACTCCACAGAAACCACTCTATCCAGGACCTTACTGCAAAATGCATTAGCAACTCATTTCTTGTTAGGAAACAAGCAGATAGAACATTGCAAATATAAGCAATAGACGAAAATATCTCACTAACCTCATGTGTGTACACTCCAAAGCTCTTGTGGCTTCATCCTGATTTTCAAATTGCACAAACGCAAAATTGCGGCGGATGCGAACATGAAGAACTTTGCCATGAGGTTCAAAGTGTTTTTCTATGTCTCGGACCCTAGTACGAATAGGATCAAAATTTATTACAAACAATGTTTTGGTTGGTCGCTGATTTCCACCAGACTTGGGGCCATCATGATGCCTACCACGTTCACCCTGTCCAAACAAACAAAGTCATAATTAATTAAATAAGATGTAAATTGTTAACAAATTGCACTGCCTTTCGGGGAGGAAATGTCTAACAGATTGCATTTCTCAGATTTAAGAAGGATGGAGATGGAAACATTACTTTTGCCCATTCCACAGACAGCCGGCGCCTTTCATAACCAAATGGCATGTTGTCAGTCCCACGGATTGCATCTGCTGCATCTCGCTCATCCTCAAAGTAGACAAAAGCATACCCTGTAGTAGTTGTAAAGACTTCATTATAAGGCCGAAAAAACAGTAAGGTATGGGATCTAAAGTCTTTTCGGTAGAGTATACATCAGCTTAATCAAAGTTCTCATCTCCTTTAGAAATTAAATAACGTACAACACCTGCAAGTATGTGAGGACTTGAGGAAAGTAAGGAAGTAGAGGCCTTGCATGAACTAGATCATGATGATGATGATGGTCAAGGTGATGAAGGCTTATTAAAGGTTTAAAACTCAGGTCTGAGTAGTCATTGCTAAGCATGCATCACCAATTTCAGAGCACGATTCAGAATTGGTAGGCATGGCATGATATAATTCATTGATCCCCTTTACTAGTAGTGGTAGGCATGGCATGATGAACCGACTGATCCCACCATGATCATTCTCGTGATAAGCCAGCATGAGTAGTGAAGTTAGTGAATGACAGAAGATCGATGTAAGAAATTCAGAACAATTCCATCAGTGAGAAGGAGGAGAGCAGGCAGGCAGATAGGTTTCCTTGCATTAGAAGTTTTTTGGCACAGAAGTGTTGAGCCATGATAGAAGCTCTTTTTCTTTAGTAGATGTGCCTGCGGCAAAATAAACACTTGAATGCGGAGATCTTCTCCAAATGAATGTTCGGTTCCACATTATGTCTTGACAACTCACGTGTAGCATATGTACATGCTACAAACATAGTCATACAGCTGAGTAATTTTGTTTAACCAAAATAAAGATAGTCGACTATCCCAACTCCCAAGAGGGAAAAGACCGTAACCTAGGATGCACTTCAAATAAGAACATACTTTCCAAAGGTCAAAATGACTAACCAAGACAATCATTAGATAAGATTCCAGAACAAAAAAAAGATGTTAATGATATCGGACAAGCATACAAAAACTTCCTAACAAAAAATTGTCGAGTTAAGTCATTAATTCATACAGTTGAAAATGAAACTCATAAAATAACAATTCCATACAATGAAATCATTAAAAAATCTACTAGCTTTCAGTACCGCGAATTGCAAGGATCATGATCACCCAAGGAAATGATTAATTATAGAAAAGAACATTTTTCACATATAAGTTCCAGCCATATAATTAAAGAAAACCAAATGGAAGGTTTTGGCCTGTATAGGACAGACAATCCAAGGCATGCCCAAAAGACACCTATCCAACACATAAAGTGCACACCTCATATATAGAGTGTTAGCTCCATGAAACTTAAACCTCAAGATGCCTCGAACAAATTCCAATTTTGCTTCTTAAAACCGCAAGTAAAACATAAGTAAGCAAAACCCAACTAGCTAATTCTTTTAGAAGAACAGAAAATTTTAAGCTTTACCAGATTTCATGTCGACTCGCTCGATTCTTCCATACTTAGAGAAAAACCGTTCCAGTTCCGATTGACGAGTATCAAATTCGAAGTTCCCAACAAAAATAGGCCTCATCTTCACCTCCAGTAAAACCTGAAAGAACCCAAACAAACAATTTTATCAGAAATCAATCAAACAGTACCTACATCTCAAAAAAACTCAGTTTTGAAAAAAGAAACTTACAGCAAAACCCTAGTTTTTAAATGCTTAAACTCTTCATATCTTCAATCCTTACTAACTAAACCCTGATAAAACCCTAATAATGCATGGCAAGTTCTTATATATTTCAATAAATTGAGAAAATCAGCATTTTTGAGGCATAGCTACATTTGTAAAATTACTTACTTTTTCAAAGAAAATATTAACAATCTTCTTGATAATAGCAACAAACATAACCCTAATTACAATAGTTTTACCAGAAAATCAAAACTTAATCAGGAAAATTACCTTTTCACGAACGAAGACGATAAACCCTAGCAACCTGAAAAAATTTGTGCCCGAATGAGGCAGAATGAGGTTAAATACTGATCCGTAAAAAGAAATTAATGGATTTGGGCCCATTTCATGCATGTATGCTAATTAAACATTGACCCGGCCCATCTCGCATTGCTCAATTTTAAAGAGAATTTTGCACCATATGACGGAGTCAGGTGGGTTATAGGGTAGAAAATTAGTAGGTAGCGGAGTGTTATTATATTTTTTCGAAGGTTTAGATTTGTTGGTGTTTGTCGTTGTACTAGATGTAATATTATAGTTCTTATTTTTAATAGTTGTTTATTGTATTTTGATTATCGCACTATTTCGTTGTTCTTTTGTGTTCCTTTCTTGTAGGTTTTGCATTGCTTTTCTTGTTAGTTGCTGTATTTTTTCTACTATTTATTCTTCTTTGTATTTGGATTGAAAATATCTTACGGAGTTTGAATATCAATTTTAAAAAATACTTTGAGAAATTTTAGAAAAATTTGAGTTTGAAGACGACTTCATCTATTTCTCATTGTATATTGTGTGTTTATATCAATTTTGATCTAAAGTGTATTTGTCGAACGAGTATATTGATATAGATATTTGTAAAGAAAGATTAAAAAAATTGACGAGAGTAATTGGATAAAGAAATTTTAAAATAAAGAGAAAATTTAAAAATTTAAAGTTCTTTTAATGAATTATCATTTCGATTATTCAATTTTTTTAGCTTGAAATATGGGTGCTGATTTCATTAACTTAGGTTGTTTCACATCTATTAGTGAGCTAAGTTATCATACATCGTCAAATTTCTTAACTTGTTCCCTCTTAATTGGATTTATTATGCGCTAGATCAATAAAAAAATAAAGGAGTTCACCAATTATATCGTTAAGAAATTTTTGTCCTATATAGAAGTCCAAAATAAAAATAAAATTTAACAGAGGTATACTAATATAAATTCATATTTATAAAAATCGATAATGTTATTTCACTTTCAAAATATAGCAATAAAATCTTCACACGATGTATATGACATCAAACAAAACTCACAAAGAGTATTGAAAAACTTACAAAAATATTTTTGTTAATGAATTTGAACAAAGCTTGAAGCACATATGATTTAGTAATTTCTTGATTGTTTCTACAAATTGATGTTTGAATTTGTTTGTAAAAGTGTTTCTACATAAGATTGGAGCTTATATTATGAAGAAAATCAATCTTATGTATATCATGTGTATACACTTGTATATCCTATACGTCATTATATATTATATGTAGGGAAAATTACGTAGCTAAGCAAACTTATACTACTTAATTATCTACCATAGCTATAGTTTGCATTAATTACAATTTGAAACTAACTTTAAGGTATAATTTCATTCTCTCTCTCGCCTCTCTCCTCTCTTCCTCTCTCTCTCGCGCCTCTCCCCCATCTCTCTGGAATTCTCGCTCGCCACTCTCCTCTCCCTGCCCAGTCTCTCTCTTTATCGCTTCTCTTCTGCCAATCTCTCTCTCACTTTATACAGACACAAATTTATCATTTGTGTCTGTATAAAGTGAGAGAGACGAGATATACAAATACATATACATATCCCTCCGCCCTATACACTTATAATTATACATATACAATTCTTTCCCTGCCCAGTTCTCTTTTGTCTTTCTCTCTCTCTCGCTTTATACAAACACAAATGTATAATTTGTGTTTGTATAAAGCGAGAGAGATTGGATCTTGCCCTGCCCAGTTCTCTTTTGCCTATCTCTCTCTCACTTTATACAAACACAAATGTATAATATGTGTTTGATAAAGTGAGAGAGATTGGATTTTGCCCTGCCCGGTTCTCTTTTGTCTATCTCTCTCTCTCGCTTTATACAAACACAAATGTATAATGTATGTTTGTATAAAGCGAGAGAGATTGGATATACAATACAAATGTTTTAGCTCGATTCAAATGTATACGAATTCAAATTATATGTAGATATACAAATACAATACTTGATACATATACATATATACAATTATTTTGACATATATACATATGTATAATTCGATATATATACATATACAATTCATCTCTCTCCACTCTCTGCCCTCTCTCACTCGCCTCTCTCCACTCTCTCCCAGTCTCGCTCGCTCTCTCCTCCCTCTCCCAGTCTCGCTCGCCAGATATACAAATACATATGTATATCAGTTACATTTATACATTATTTTGACAGATATACATATACAATTCACCTCTCTCCACTCTCTGCCCTCTCTCGCTCACCTCTCTCCTCTCTCTCCCAGTCTCGCTCTCCACTCTCCTCCCTATAACATGTAGCTACGAATCGTAATTATCAAACTATAGCTATGGAGCATAATTAAAATATTTTGAGTGGCTATGTGTGAAAGTTCCTCTTATATGTATACTATGCACATTGATGTACATGACATTACATATGATATACACGTCACACATAAAATATACATTGTGGTACATATATACTCAAGATATACACTGCTAGCTATCACTCAAAAAACTCAAAATTATCTTTAAGCTTCAACAAATCATTTAAGATATAAGTTCCTTAAGATGTGTTCAGATTTTTAGAAAAATATTCAATTAAATTAATTTTAAAATTTTTATCTAAAAATTAAAATTCGAAGATCAAATATTATTAATCAATAAAATTATGTAATTTCTTCTTCATAATTCATTTCTCAAATTGATATCAAAACACTCAATTATTGATGTGTACTTAACAAATATATGAATCAAATAAATATATGAATCCCTATTTTTAAATTTAAAAAAAGCGAGTAGTTACAAACATGGATTTTTATGTTCGCAGTTTGAAATTCATAAATAAAATTCGAATTTCAATTTACACCAATACTATTTGCACCAAAGCCTTAAGTGAGGAACACTTTGAAAAAAAACCGCTTGGAGCTTGATTGGATCAAGAGCACATTTTTGAATCTCTATGATTAGCTATGTTAAGAATATTTAATGGATTAATATGTTGAAAAATATCTAGCTCAATATTATATGATAACATATATGCACACATAGAAGGGGCAAGTAAGCTTGGATGAAGTCTAATATTGTTATCCCTGTTCTTGAAAAATATACACTCTAATCACATTGAGAAAATTAGTTAATGAACCTAATTTTTATGACACTAAAGTATGTATCTCCTCCTAGTAATTAGTTTCTCAAGATTGTATGCTATTATGTTATCTAAATCAGGCTTCTAAGCCATATCATGATCAGAGGAGGAGTTAGGTGAGGGTTCGTAGGTTCGGACGAACTCAATAGCTTTTTCGTTGATTCTGTATTTGTATTAGAAAATTAAATAAATATATATGAATATTAACTTGTGAACCTCTAACAAAACTAATTGATAGTTTAGTGGTTAGGAAAGGATCGTGGAAATGTTTTCCACGCTAGAGTTGTGGGTTTGAATCCCACTATCAACAAAAACTTTCTCTTTTTTTGTTAATGATTCTTTTTCTTCAAACCCCCAAACTCTGCAAGCTTAATATTCCAAATTTCTAAGTTCATTCAATAGTAAGAAATTTCAAATTGATGAAGGATTTGTGTCCAAGGTTCAAGTGGACAATGGGATAGTGATTTAGAAAAAAAGGTGGATGAAAAGGAAAAAGAAACTCAGGGTACTAACAACAATGACAAAATTTTATATTTTTAAAAAAAATTTATGATGTGAAAAATAAGAAGAAATTTCCGAATAACATTAGATTTTTTCTAAAATTGATACGATTTGTGAATAAGAAAATCGACGAGGAAGATACTAAAAGATCAAGAGGTTGTCACTGTTGGGAAAAAGAGACAGCAAAACTTTAAGAACAGAAGCTGAAAGTAAAAGTTCTCGATATGTGTTGAAATCTCAGCTTTTCTGTGTATAGAATCAAAAGTAAAGTATTGCCTTTTAAATAGGCTTACAATTAAACAAACCACTAAGTCACTAAGTTGACCACTACTCTACTAACTAAGCAACAACAATCTAATATCAGTAAACTAGAAAATAATGCAGCATGACTGCTAACAACCCAAGAAAATAGGAAATTATTAACAAATTAAATTTGACCAGATCATACTTTGAATCAGTCTTCAATACTCCCCCTTGATTCAAAGTTACAGACACCAAGCAAAGCCCTCAAATAGATAAACTTGTCTGCTGCCAAAGACTTCGTCAGTATATCAGCTAATTGCTTATGAGTGTTGCAATGCTTCAATATTGTCTCTTCCTTTGCAACCAAATCACAAATGAAATGGAAGCGAACATCAATGTGCTTAGTTCTACTGTGAAAACTTGAATTCTTTGTCATGGAGATCGATGCTTTGTTGTCACAGTATATCTCTGTTGCATTTTCTTGCTTATGCTGAAGTTCTGCTAACATCCTTCTTAGCTAGATGGCTTGACAAGCAGCTGAAGTAGCCGCAATGTATTCAGCTTCAGACGTGGATAAAGTTGTTTTAGCTTGCTTATTTGAGCTCCAATCTATTACTCCTGACCCAAGAGTAAAAATATGAGCTGAAATGCTCCGTCTATCATCCAACGAACCAGCATAATCACTATCAGTGAACCCACATAATATGAAATTGGAAACTTGTGAGTACCAAATCCCATAGTCCATAGTTCTAGTGATATAATGCAAAACCCTTTTTGTTTCACCAAAATGAACCTTTGAAGATTGTTGCATAAACCTGGAAATGACACCAACAGAGAATGCAATATTGGAGCGAGTATGAATTAGGTAAATTAAACCTCCAACCATGCTTCTAAAGCTTCTAGCATCATCTATCTCTGCTCCATCCTTAAGCTGTAGTTTTTTACCAACATTCATAGGTGTAGTAGCAGGCTTACAATTAAGCAAACCAAATTTAATGAGAAGGTCCTTGGCATATTTCCTTTGTGAGAGAAATATTCCATCTCCAGCTTGATGGACTTCAAGGCCAAGAAAATAATGTAATAAACCCATATCTAATATCTCAAACTCATTCATCATTTGAGACTTGAATTCATCCACAAAAGAAATAGAAGAGCTAGTATAAATGATATCGTCAATGTAAAGGCAAACAATGAAGAAATCATTACCTTTCTTCTTTACATACAACGTGGGTTCATTCTCACTTCTCATATATCCCTTTCTCTAAAAATACCCATCAATTTTGCTATACCACGCTCGAGGGGCTTGCTTCAAACCATACAATGTCTTTTTTAGCTTGTAGACCTTTGTTTCATCCTCCTTCTTTATGAAACCCTCTAGTTGTGCTACGTAGACCTCTTCTTGTAAGTCTCCATTAAGAAATGCCGACTTGACATCAAATTGATAAACTAGCCATTGTGACTGTGCAGCCAATGCTAGAACAAGTCTAACAGTTTCAAATTGAGCGATCGGAGAAAAGATTTCTTTAAAATCAATACCATATTGTTGTGCATATCCTTTTGCCACAAAACGAGCTTTATGCTTCTGTAGGCTCCTATTCGCTGTAAACTTTGTCTTGAACACCTACTTCAAACCAATTGCATTTTTGTCTTCTGGTAATTTCACCATCTCCCATATGCCATTCTTTTTGATAGATTTCATCTCTTTTAACATCGCTCTCCGCCACTCTTCCTTTTCAGCTGCTTCTCCATAATGTGTAGAATCTGAAATAACAAAAGAAAATTTACCAGTTGTATACATGTTATTAGCATACTTGGGGTTCAACTTTGTAAGCCTTGTTGAACTTCTTAATGGAATTGGCTCATTTGAAGACTCTTCAAGAGTAGTAGATGAAGAGTTTCTGCTCCCTGAAGTTGAAAAAGATGAATCTGGAGAAGGGGTACAAGAATCGGCTGCTGTAGCTGTAGGAGTTGAGTGTTAAATTGCATTAAAAGTGAATCTAGTGGGCATAGGAATCTGTTCTTGCATCTTATCGTTGCTTCCACTCTAATTTTAGCTTGTCATTTCATCAAATACTACATCTCTTCTAATTAGAATCTTTCTGCTAAGAGGGTTATACAGTCTATATGCTTTAGATTGTGTGCAGTAACTTATAAATATACATTTTTCAGATTTTTCATCCAACTTATGACGAAATTGAGAATTTACCAAAGCGTTAGCAATACAACCAAAAATTCTTAAATAGCTTTCAAATGGTTTTCTACCCTTCCAAGCTTCAAATGGAGTTTGATACATAACAACCTTTGTGGGAGACAGATTCAATAAATGGACTGATGTCACCAATGCTTCAGCCCAAAAATGATTCGGAAGTCCCTTCGCTTGTATTATGCTTCTTGCCATCTCCAAAATAGTGCGATTTTTTCGCTCAACAACACCATTTTGCTTCGGAGTATAAAGTATTGTCAGCTCTCTTTGGATGTCACTTTCTTCACAAAAAAGATTAAATTCCTTGAACAAGAATTCACCGCCTGTATCTGTGTGAAAAGTTTTGATGGACATACCATTTTGCTTCTCAACCTTGACTTTGAAGTGCTTAAATTTCTGAAATATTTCTGATTTGCTTTTAAAACAATAGACCCAACTCATGCGACTACAATCACCAGTAAAGAGTAGAAAATAACGACTCCCGCCAAAAGATGTAGTATGCATAGGTCCACGTAAATCAGCATGTATTAATTCAAGACACTTTGAAACCCTCCAAGCCGTTCCAACAGGAAAAAACTTTCTAGTTTGTTTTCCATAAATGCACCATTCACACAATTCATTAGAATCAATTTTTGGTAGTCCAAGAACCATACCTTTGTCAACTAGCAATTTCAAGCCCTTTATATTGAGGTGACCACACCTCCAATGCCACAACTTCGAGTCATCATTTGCACTTGCAGCAAGCGCAAAGCTTTCCATGTTAGAAACATCTTGTTTGGTGTCATAGTGATGCAAACCTTTTTGCCTAACTTCTTATTTATAATGACACAAGCTTGGTCATCAAACCAAAAAGAATGCCCATCGGACATTAGTTATCCAACACTCAACAAATTGTATCCTAAATCAGGTACAAATTGAACGTTATTCAACATTTTTACTTTGGTGTGGCTAGTGTCGATACCTACGGTGCCTTTTCCTTCAACCTGCATCTTTTTTGTGTTGCCAAGCTACACTTTTTTGTTTTGCTTCTCATCTAGCTCCTGGAACAAATATTTGGTGCCTGTCATATGATTTGAAAAACCATTATCTACAAACCATAAACCACTTGGTTTATGGTCTATATCAACGCAAGCCATAAAGAGATAATCCTCTTTCTCATTTTCTCCTATTGTAAAATTTATTTTCTAGTCTTTATACCAGCAATCGGCCCTTATATGTCCGTAGCGCTGGCAATGATGACAGTGAATGCCATTTTTTGTGTTACCTTGCTCATTGGACTGCCTGTGCCCATCATTTTTTCCTCTGCCTCTTCCATAATCACGACCTCGACCACCGCAAAATTCTCTTCTTCCTCGACCTCTGCTTGCTGGACCATTATTTTCTCCATATTTAGTGGCTGAATCTTTCACTTGGAATGGTTTCTCTTCATTCTTTTCTATAGATCGATTTATTCTCGCCTCATGAGCTTGAAGAGATCCCATCAGTTCATCAAAAGAAAAAATTGATAGATTTTTAGACTCTTCTATAGCAGCAACTACATGATCGAATTTTGGAGTCAAGCTTCGCAGTATCTTTTCCACAATGGTCTGATCAGTAACTTTCTCGCCATAAGATCTCATTTTGCTGACAATTGCCACTGCTCTGGATAAAAAATTAGCAATGGATTCTCCACTTTTCATCATCAAGGTTTCAAAGTCACGCCGAAGTGATTGCAATCTCACCACAATGACCTTTGAATCACCTTGGAACTTCTTCTGCAGAATGGATCAAGCTTGCTTTGATGTGGTTGTTGCCGCAATCCATAAAAAGATGCTATCATGGACGGCCTGCTTGAGATTTGAGTATTGTTTTCATACGAATACTTTAAAGTTCGTACCTTTCTCCCTTAAAGATGGAAATGAGTGATTGTGCCGCACTCGATGGATTGCTACTACTTGCCATGGCTCTGATACCAGTGATATTGGGAAACAGAGACAGCAAAACTTTAAGAACAGAGGCTGAAAGTAAAAGTTCTCGATATGTACTGAAATCTCAGCTTTTCTGTGTATAGATTCAAAAGCAAAGTACTGCCTTTTAAATAGGTTTACAATTAAACAAACTACTAAGTCACTAAGTTGACCACTACTCCACTAACTAAGCAACAACTATCTAATATCAATAAACTAGAAAATAATGCAGCATGAACGCTAATAGCCCAAGAAAATAGGAAACTACTAACAAATTAAATTTGATCAGGTCATACTTTGAATCAGTCTTCAATAGTCACAACTCACCTTGACAAGTTTTTTAGGCTCATTAAAATTTCTCCCTCCTCTAGCCGGTGAACATTGTCCCTAGTCCCTTCTTAAGCCAAGTCAAAGCCCAATTCTTTTTAAGATCAATTTGATTTTATCTTACTCTCCTTGTTTGTGTTCTCGATTCATAAGAGTTATAAAAAGTTCTATTATTGTTTATTGATTTAGTCTCTCGTGGATTAATTGGTGCACGCACGCAGCCATATATATAATTTTCTTAGTTTGACTTTGATGAGTCTCTTGAGATGGATAATTTCATTGAATTTTTAATTCATTAACTATCTTGTGTTAGGTTCATGTTAGTGTAAATTTAGTGGCCTTAAGTTTGATATTGCCAAATTTCACATTTAACTTGACTAACATTATATATTTTCAATAATGTCAAAAGGGGAAGATAAAAATGTGAACTTAATTCATGAATGACATGCACTTGATAGTGATCAAAGAATTCATTAAAGATGTACACTTGATACTGATCAAAGAACCTAGTCCCTATGACTATTATAGTGTATTGTATTGATGTAGATGTTTGTAGAAAACATACTTGAACTATCAAGGTTTCTACACCTAATCATTTATAGGATTGCAATGAGTGAAATGTGAGTCCCTAGATTAATATGAGATCTATATCTTGCAAAGTCAATGTTGTTGATCAAATTGGTTCTTATGTTGAAGATGCATATGAATTTATCATCAAAAAGAAAGAATTTGTTGAGGTGAGCTAAAATTAATTTTGATGACTTAAAATAACTCCAGAAAAACAAGTCTTTAACATGTCTCTTTGATGAACCGATTATGATGATTATTGGGTTTTAGAAGTTTTACGCACATAGTGATCAAGGAATCAGGTCCTTTATAGATGATTGGAGAAAAATGTTGATCATATGTTGTCAAGCAGATTTCAAGTTCAAGAAGGATTTCTTGAGAAATTAGGTTTATGGGTTAAATGTGCGGATCAAGGAATATGAGTTCAACATAAAATAATTGCTACACTTGCACAAAGGAAAGTTCTTTGAAATTAAGAGAAACTGTGTGGAGATCGAAACAACTAAAGAAACCATATGTCCAAGTAGAATTAGATTCCTTGATAAAATTTTGATAGAATTTTGAGAAAGAAGCCAAGGGAAATTTGGCCATCACTATTCCTATATAAAGCACTACGTTGATGCTATCGTCTTGAACCTATTCACATAGATTGAGAGTTATTCTTGACAAATATTTATCATTGTGAGAGAATGCTTTAAATAATTCAACTAACCAACAAAATAACCTATTCAAGATCAGGAAGTTATTGCTTTAAAGTTCTTAAGTAGATTATGCTTGAGTCTTTTGTTCTTTAAATTGTAACCTAAAAATCGCTCAAGCTTAATAAAATGCTTGTGTGGCAAATTTAATCTTACGAGGATAGATCATAATTTTTTTTACACTCTCTTGAGCAAGCTGTTTTCCACAATAAATTTCTTATATTCGACAATCTTACTTCTTGTTTAATATCTGTATTAAGAACCCGATTCTTCAACATAGTAGGTGGACAGCTAAATTAACGATAAAGATTATAGTATGGACAGAAATAATCTAGATCACAAAAAAGATATAGCTCTAGTCTACCTCTACTTTATGTGTCGTGCACTCCTAACCAATCCAAATGAAACTATCAACTTTATAGAAAATGATTGGGTCATCAAAGCCACTATCTACACAAATAGTTAGGTAGAAATTTGACCCAAGCCTTTTGGCTAAAGACCACCTTTCCACAAACACTATAAAAAAATGCTCAATTTGCGGCGATTAACTTTTGAGAGTTTTTAGAAATCCCACTAATAATTCATTTTGTGACGTTTTATTCTAACTCCCACAGTATGAATCTTTTTGTGGTGGTTTTATAAAGGAGGTTAGAAAATTGCCACAATTTAAAATTGTTTGTGGCGATTATCAACCCCCAAAAATTTATTACATTCATTACTTTTAGAAATTATATATATATATATATATAACATACACACACCCTTTTCCTTCTTCATTTTAACTTGATTGTAATTTTTTGATCCTCTATTTTTTTTATCTATTAAGATACTCTTTGAATATTTTTTCTACTTTGTTTAAGCAATTTTACTTCAACATTTTATCTTATATAGTAATATTTTAATTTGTATTATTTAGTGATTTTAAGAATTTATATATATATATAAACAAAACGCGGATGCCAAATTAATAATCATATTCATTTATATTTAATTTTGTTTGTACTTTAACTGTATTTGAGCTTTTATAATACTTGTTGATTTTTTAAGGTGAAACATTTTGATTAATAGTTATTACTAATTAATAAAAAATAAAAATAAAAGCTTGTCTTACGCAATAAAAAAATTCTTTTATCTTTTATTGGGACACAACCCAATCAAAATTTTAATATCTCTCCCTCCAAAATATTTAAAAAAAGTAAAAATCATAATTTCCCCCTAAAACCTTTCAAATAACCCACTCATTCCCACCCATTCACACGTAAGACACACAAAAATCCCATTACTTTTTTTCCTTAACCCATTTATTTTTGTAACCCCTCCCCTCTTTTCTCTTCATTTTTTAGTTCAATTTTTTTTTGTGTGATTTTGCTAATTACTTTTTTTTTTTTGGCAGGCTTTGCAAAGTGAAATAGATGGCTTTGTTATGTAAGTTTGATGATCTATATTAGAATTTAAAATTAATATTATTATTTTATTTAATTAATTTATAGGAATTTTGTATTTTGCAAGTTGTTAAACTTAATGCATCAATGCTTTTACTATTTCAGGATTTGTTTAAATTCTCACCACATCGTAAAGTCTTTCGTACCCAATCTTTGATTGATTTCTGTAAGCCTCAATTTTGTTTTTGTTTAGTTAAGGATTGTATAATCATTTTATTCTTGATTGAATATAATTTGACTATTACAAATTAAAGGATAGTTTTGCATATTAGATTGTGATTGATATCAATAAAAATTTAAAATCATGTATTTTCTTATTCAATATGGTAAATTGTTGAAGTTATAATTTTTTTTGGTAAATAAAAAAAGAAAAGGTCAAGCAGGAAAGTCTAACTTATAAATAGAAGTGAGAAATACTTGAATCAACGTGTTAAATAGAATGGGCATCATTATATGATTTTGGAAAACATAAATCTAGTTTATGCTTATGTAGGAATAATCATGAAGTCGTTATTATTCACATTATTAGTGTTTATGAGAGAATACTAAAGTAAATTTCTTTCATCCATAATCTTATAATTTTTTGTCAAACTAAAGCTGAATTTTCTTTTGAAATGAATTGAATTTTGATTTTTTAATCAAGAGGTACGAAGATATATGTGTATCTAATTATGCATATTGTTTTTATTGTTTCAGCCTGATGCGGAGATTGAGCTTTTTGTACTTTGGATAAAAAGATTGGATGACACCAACTTAAATGCTATAGAATTTTATTTTATGTTTATTTGATGTGGATTTTAAGGGATTTAAAATTGTAATGTTGAAGTTACTATACACAAGTTTATATTACTTTTATTTGACATGAGATTGAATTTGTGAAGCTTATTAATATAGATTTGTTCAATGAAATTTGATTTGCTTTAAATGTGCTATTTAGTAAAACTATTTATTATTTTGAAGGCTTGATGTATACCAAATTCCACATTTAATATTAAAATAACAATAATAATTTTGTAAGACTCCACAAATCAAATTATGTAAATATTAATCTCATGTTATGATAGTTTTAAATCCACACAAATCTAATTTTTAAAATATTTAGATCATATTGTAAAGGTTCTAAACCGTCACAAACTGATACTAAAAAAACCTCCACAAATTTAAAAGTCATTTTGCGGGGGGCGGCATGGAGGTTTATTAAAATCGCTGTAAATATGCTCGTGGCAATGGTAATTGAAGCATTTTTAAAAACCGCACAATTTAATTTGTGGGATCTCTAAACCACCATAAATTGACAAAATAACCCCCATAAATTGAGCATTTTTTTGTAGTGAAATTTAAGGCATGTCTCTTGCATACTTTCTTGCAAATAATAGCTTAAAAGAAGATCTAAAAACGTGCTTTGCCTGTTGGGGGAAAGGAGATGACCCATTTGCTAGCTAGCCTAGCACTAGCTAGACATTATTGGCTGCCTTTTTTGGAAAAATCATATAATTCATTGGATTCTGAAAGAAATTTTTACTCAACTTGATTAGGTTGATACTGTTTATGAAAAATTATGGTCGTATTATATACCATTGACAACTAAAATGTAAATTATCCAATCTACATTATTATTATTAGGATGCAACGTATCAAGAGAGTTAGAGAAGTACTTGTTTTGTATTGTGCATTTGGGATTCTTCTTATTGCATTTGTAGCTAGAATGATAATGAAAGATACGAGTAAGTGAAAGGGACCAAAAGAATAGACCCACCTATAGGAATAAATGCACCAAATGCAAAACTTGCCCACCTGATTATAGAAACATGATAGCTTGGCTTTTGAGAGAATCCAAAGCAAACTTAGTAGGCACACTTTATTTATAATTTATGGAGTCGGAGCTGAAGATGGATTTGTGTTTGGTTATATTCTTTTGCAAAGAATATTTGGAATAGCATTCATGTTTGAATGTACATAAGTATAACTTTAAAAGTGAAAAGTGAGTTGGAAAAAAAGTTATAAGTTGTTTTCCAAATTTGGAATACAATGTACTCCCTCTGTCCAATAACAGTTGTCCATTGTACGATTTTGGGATGTCCAACAATATTTGTCCACTTTATGAAATTAATGGATAATTTTACACCTAATTTCTAATTTACCCTTACCATTAATCATAGTCATTTCTCTATTACATTTTTCAAGACATTGTATTTATTATATTTAAAGGGTGATATTGTAAAATTACCCTTCTATTTATAGTTTCTTAAGAAGTGTGCAAAGTCAATAGTAGACAAATATTGTTGGACAGAGGGAGTACTTTAAGTTGGATTTGGAACTTTCATGGCCAACCACTGATTTTCAAATAAAGTAAAATTATTTCATGAAAAATGAATACTCCTCCCTCCGTTTTATATTACTTGGCTCATATTTATTGGACATTTCCTTAAGTATTTATTTGAGATTTATTTTACTAAGTTAATCTTATTAATTATGCTTTGAAAATCTAAATTTGAGTACTACTCCCTCTATTCTATATTAACTTAATTTTTGGAGTTTTTTCATTGTTCAAATTAATTGAATTGTTCAAAGTTCAAGATGGATATTTGAAAATTCTTCTACATTCACCCTTCCCTTTAATGAAGTTTGATGTTTTCTAGGAGATAAATTGCACTACTTAGAAAAGTTACATTCATGATTTTGCAAAAAACAATAGTGGAAAGTAGGGTTTAAACGATGTCCTTAAATGTTTTTCTTAATAAATGTACATTACCTTACAAATTAAGTTAATATGAAACAGAGGAAGTAATATTTTATGCAGTTATTTAAAGATAAAGGATAGCATTGAAAGAAAATAATAAAACTGAGAAAATAATTTTTATGACCAAACATATCCTATAGTCATAAAGAAGCCTAGAGTGGGAGGTGGGGAATGTTCTCTCCTCTAACTTTAACTCTGGCTACAATGAGACATGTCACTAGCTGTCAAATTACTTCCAGCAATGTCTTCCTCCCTACATATATAGCTTCATTGTATACTAAAACTGTGGTTGTAGTTCCACAAATGTGTAATGTATCATCTCAAAAAAGAGAGGTGGGACTAGCATAATTTTGACTATCTATATATCTTTTAGCATAAATGACTTATATAATCATTGTATGAAAGAATTTAAATTCTCTCAATAACGTAATAGTTTATCATCATTGGACCTTTCTATCTATAGATTATGCCATTATTAATGAACTTATTCGTTCAGAACTCGATTCACTACTTCTGCGTACAATGATTCACTACAAATTAAATATATTGCCACTTTATTCATTACACTAGGTATGGTGTAGAATAATATTTTATACTCAGCATGGATAATATCTGCCTGCATCAATTAACAAAATAATAATTTATACTGATCAGTATGAACAATCTCACTTATTGTTGTAACTTGTCTGTAGATTTCATTTTTTTCAATTAGCAATATAGTTCTTGAATTGTCCAAGATTGGCAATTAACATTTGAGCAAAAATGTAATCAAAAGCTTTCCCTTCAATATAATTTAAGGGGTCTTGTGGTGTGAAGGCAGGTTAAGATTAGTTATATTGCGATTAATTATGTTGGTATGATTTCTTATTAACTGTTTGGTTTATCATGCATTGCATCATTTTTAAGAAGAAGTTATTTGTTTATAAAAATACCTTTCATCTTATTTAGTAGAAAAAAGATTTGAGGGACCTCTAAGGTATTTTTGTCATTTTTATTATTTTATTTTGAGATAATTAAAACTGATCAATACTATTATTCTATCCTTTGAGACAACATATCTCTATACAAACTACTATTATGATATAACTTATTCCAAGATTAGTAATCAAATAAAGAATAAGACGATATCAAAATTTTATCCCAGAATTAATGCTTGTCTAACATACCAAACGACTCTACGAGCTTAACAATTGTACCCTTTGATAATAATTTAATTCCCAAACTTTGTCATCATCAAAATTAAAGGTAAGTAGTGAACCTTTGCTAACAATAACCTAACAAAGTGCATATATGTGCTTTTCAAGATTAGGCAATGCCTACTATATGAAGGTACATCAAATAAACTAATTAAGGTGGTCATCCTCCCTTGCAAAAGCCACATGGAATCGACGCGTTTGAGGGATACATGTCTTCTCTTCTAAGCATTATGCATGTTCTTTCAAGATACAAAGTTTATGACATACTTTTGATCATGACTATGACATACAAAGTTTATGAACAACTTTTGAATCATATGATAGAGACCAATATATAACCATCATCATTTTAGGTTCACTTTAAATAAAATAATTCGTTCTTTTCTTTTTTTAATGCGAGCTAGTTTCAATTTTTCTATACATTGGTGTGGGAAAAAAATGAGTACAACTACAACAACAACAAAAAAACTCGGTGAAATCTCATAAAGTGGGGTCTGAGGAGGGTAGAGTGTACGCAAGGCCCGAGGTAGAGAGGTTGCTTATGGAAAACCTCTCAAGAAAATCAAAGCAGTAATTAAAAGAAAAACATGACAGCTAATAACAAAGTAGTGCGGAACATATATGCAATGAACTGTAACAATAACAACAAGGTGCAGTTACTTAAACACAGTAAATCACAAATAATATCAGATACTAAAAATCAAAAACTACATGAATATGCTAATACTACGACCGACACAGACCTCTAAACTCCCACTCAACCAAAGATAAATATGACAAATGGTTAGATGGGAGCGGCGGATATGGATGGGTTAAAGATAAGTTGGATAAAAATTGATAAAATGTTCGACCCGTTCAATTTTAATACAGATAGAAGTTAATAAATAAACTAACAGATAGTATAGATATCACAAGCTAAAAGTCAAAATAAGCTTAAACTTCCAAAGAACAAGTACTCATGAAAAATAAGCCGACAAATGGATATTGATAATGTGGATCTCCATCCTATAATGTCCATTTGAATATCCATATTTTAGTTAATAATGACCATCTTTGATCCATTTTTAAATGGTCAGTTATTTACCCCATATTTAATGGGTCAAATTTGTTAAAGCAATGAACTTTGAATCTAATTTAACCTTAATATAGTCAATCCACGAGGGAAAATTGCCCAAACTATATGAAGAGATCAAGTCCCTCATTCCTTAACCAATGTGAGAGAATGAACCACCCCGCACATTCAAGCCCACCAATTAAAGAGTGAGTAATATAATATCATGCTCAGGCTTGTTAATTAGAATATGCACAATATAATATAAGGTCCTAACATTGATGAAACAAGAAATTGGGATAAGTCCAAACCAAATAATCTCGATAACCAAATATATTTCCAACTAAAATGGTAACAAAGGCTAATTAAGCAAAGTTAAATGACTTTGAAAAACACAGCAAAGATACTCCCTCCCATTCCATATTAGTTGATTACTTTTTTTTTTACAAGTGTATATTAAGAAATCATAAATAAGAAGATCATTTTACTAATTCACTTCCTCAAAAAACTTTTGGGGATTTTACAAACAAATATGAACACTTTAAAAAAGAATTAATCGCAAGGGTAATATAGGAAAATTTTAATTAATGTTTTCTTGATTTAGTAAGGTGATTAATTAATATGAACGACTATTTTTAGTCAGATGATTAATTAATATGAGACGGAGAGAATAAATGATGATTAACTTCTATAAGTTGAGTGGACATTCATACCATTAACTCGAAAAGAAAAACTTTTATTATTATTATTATTATTATTATTATTATAAAAATAATAATAAATTTTAGCCGTTATATATGTAGTTCATAATCAAATGTAATATGTGTATATATATTAAGTAGAAAAAAATGAATATTCTTATAAAATAAGCAATTCAGAAGAACTTATTTAGTAGTTTTAAATATATAGCAAACAAAAATCCATTGGGGTTTTACTCGTTCTTTGTACATAAACTATTGTGATCGTTTCTATTGTATGAACTAAATATTATTCTATTTCAAAATTTTCTTTATACTTCTCAAGAAAAATGTTATGATTCAGACTATCGTGAGTGACATCCATATTAACTCTTCAATGGGAGAACTAATTAGTAGTTCTAGTCTAACCCATCAACCATTATGAAGAAGTAAACTCATTATATAAAATACTAGGATAGTAATTTAAAACAAATAAAAGATCAAGTTCCCATAAACTTAATCAATTATCATTAAAACAACTATGTGAAAATAACCTCCTAAAAATTGAAAGTCGAAGTACCAAAACTCTAAAGTATCTAGAAAAAGGGGATGCAACCACAAACAAGAAAATAATAAACTAAAGTCTATGAAACGTCTGAGTCCGAAAAGATGGACAAAGAAACTAGGAGGAGTCCATGGCAGCCCGAAAGAAATAACTCATCCTTGGATTCAGATGTCGTTGGTCTCACAAGTGAGGTCTTGTATCAGCCACCTAAATATGTTATGTACTCAACAAGAAAAGAGCAAGTGTAGTATCAATACACAACCACAATGTACGGATAGGATCGATCATACGGCCAGTTCCAAGACATGAATGTAAAATGCAATCAAAATACAATAATACAATCCAACACATATATCAACAAGTCACCCCAGATATAGACTCCCAATCATCAATCTTCACTTAACCATCACATAAAACATGTCCTACATGATCACAACAACATATACCGGTTCTCCCATGAAACTCACACCCAAACTATTAGTGTACCGGCGTGGTATCCGAGCCAATCTTCAATCACAAACAACATGCACAATCACAATCACAATGAATAACCATACTTGAAACAACAAGTAAATTAACAGGCTCATTGTATGAGATTTAATAACAGGATATCATTTCGTATTCACCCCTTATGAGTTTCCCACGTGCATTGCCTAAGTAATACTATAAAGAGTTAACATGCAAATATTACATATATAAGAATAAACAATCATCACCTACCTCAAATCAAGTCATGTAAACTCAAAAAAACCCGAACTTTTCCCTTTTGCAATTCCTTGACTTGTTTTTTTATCTAAAACAATAATAAATACAATAAACAATGACTAATGGCCTATTAACATCTGGATTATACTCAAATCCTAACCCTATTCCAAGTTCATAATTATTCTACCCAACCAGGGCCTTTCCCACCATAATCCCAAGTAAAAATCCTTCCCTAAAGTTGACCACCATACATTCTATGGCATAAGAATCAATTTACAAGTTAGAGGAGTAATTAACTTATCCTTATAGAAGAGAACGATGGAAAACAGATGAAAAATGTCGTAGGCCATCTCTGCAGTTTCCTAAAATGAGATAGCTAAATAATGATTGATTTAAAAAAATTTCTGCACAAAAATTCAACTAGCCACGCTATAGCGGTCCAACCTGCTATAGCAGCATCACCATAGCGGCCTACTGCTATAGCAAAAATTAATTTATCCTGATATAGCGGCTTACACAGAGAGAGAAACTCGAAAATCCTCCCCAGAGCCCCCTTTTCGCAATACACCTTCGAATCTTGACATTCTATACTAACTCCTTCACCCCAAGTTCGATATTAGGAATTTCATTCACTCAAAGTGATTCCGAAAGGCCCTATGGATTCCTTAATGTCTTAGCTACTAGAAAATATGATCCAAACTTAGACATTATCCCCAATCTCTACTCAAATTGTCCTAGACCCACCTTGCTCAGATTTTTCTGAGTCTAGTCTAAGATGTTCAAGCTACTACTCAAAAATTTTCTAACTCAAATCTTTCACCATTGGTCTACTCATAATAACTGGAAAGAGTCATTTAAAAAAAACTTGAATTTGGATCCCAAAATTAAGGGGTAATTAACTAGTTTGAACTTATCTATGTAGTTATGCACTTTTTGAATAGGAATCCATTTTCTAAAATTAAAAATCTTGAATTTCATACTTTGATGGGTCATTGAGATTTTTTTGATGAATTATTTTGAATAGATATCTATCTAATCTGATCGATTGTAAAGCCTATAACAATAGAATCGAAAAAAAGTGTACAAAAAAGACAATTTTTTCTATTGCATTAAAATTTTATATTTTATACTATATTCGTATCAATGTGATTTTCATTACTGATGAAAAATTCTATTTGGAGATAAAGCTCTCTCTTTTGTCATGAAATTAGATTTGCTATTAAGGTCGAATATGTCAATTGTGTTGAATAGTCACTCTGTTAAAAACTATGAAACGCATTTGTGGTAATTTCAAAAGTTTAATTGACACACTAGCTCAAAGTAGTTGCCGTTGCTTATCATTTGACTCAAACACACTGATTATATATCGACAATAATTACTGTTAGAGTGAGTCAAAATCTTATATTGGTTGGGTAATGGATTGGTAATCTCCTTATATGAACTTGAACAATCCTCCCTCCAGAGCTAGCTTTTGGGGTTGAGTTAGACTCATGTGTCATATCTTTACATGGTATCAGAGGTAGGTACATCTCCGTTTGGGCCTCCGACCCACACTCCAGTTAGGCCTAGACGTGAAGGGAGGTGTTAGAGTGGGTCAAAGTTCTACATTGATTGAAGAATAGACCAATGATTTTCTTATATGAACTTGAGCAACCTTCCTCTCTGTTGAGTTAGACTCTGATACTATATCTTTCCAGTTACAAACCGTTACGACTAAGCGGCTAAAACTAGTTTTAGCAGGTATGAAGGTCCCTTTATTACACATTATAAGTACAAAACTAGTCTAGATTTTTTTTCTCAAATATCTCCTTAAAAGGTAGAGGGGCAATATCGTCATTTGGATACACTTGGGCACCATCGATGAAGCCATAGAGATGAAACCTAACGTAGTATTTTGATGAAACATGCCATGCCATGCAATATCCAAACATTGCCTATACTTACAGGGACCCTAATGTAGTCTCTTCCCCTATAACACGTGTCAACATCTCAAACCCTCAACCAAATATGACCACATATTTTTTTTGCCAAATGACATTAGTTATTCACTGTGTCACATACATTTTTCCAACTCCAGTCAATTCACATTCCCACTACTCAATTGAACAAATCACAAAAGAGAAAAAAACCCAATGAAGGTACAAATTAAAAAAATTCAATTATAGTTTGTTCTTTCTTCTTTTCTTATACATTGTTCTATTAGAGTACTTCTTATACTAACGTCTATATGTTGCACTTTTTTTCTTGTGTTGTTTTGGTCGTAGATCTTCAATTGGGTGCATCGCAAATTTCATCAGAAAGGTAATGCTATATTAGCTACGAAATTCATCGTTAATTTGTAGTTAACAACATATTATGTTGTTCATGACCTACAGAATTTATCTGTCGCTAATTCCTGTGTTTTATATTTGGCAGATGGGAAGAAAGATATTGATGAACTAAAGATTAGCAATGAAATTATTGGTCATCATGACACACAAATTCTTCTTCAAGATGCCTCATTTGCACATATGTTAGACATTTGGAATGGAGGAATCCTTACAATTGGCACATTTGGATTTGATCCACTCATGAAAAGTGTTCATGATCAACAAAGTGTCATAGACATTGAATCCCTAGAGGAAGAGGAATTAGAAGAAGAAGAATACTATTCAGTGGAAAATGACATTCAAGAATGTGAAATTCCATTTAATGATCATGAGGGAATTAATGAAGAATTGTACCCTTTAATATATGCAAATATTGGAGATGAAGTCATTTATAATGATGACATTATTGAGTCAAACAACAACTCATCTAATGATCAGAGCAATACTAAGATGATGAAAAGAGAAAGGATCACTCTAGCAGATTTGTTTTCTGCTGATTCTGATCATCATCACCGTAAGGCGGATCGTCGTCCAACACGCAAAATAACAGAGTTAGACATTTTCACTAAGAAGTCGAATCCGTGTCCACAAATGAAAAATGGACTTTCATTTGCTAGAAAGCTCATTCCACGTGTCAAGGACGAGCCACGCCCAATCCAAAAGCTACAGAAAGTGAGTCTAACAGTTTTTTTTTTAACTTTCTTATATCGACAACAACGTAAAAGAATTTTTTTATACTATCGTATAATTATTCGTTTAATTAACTCGCATACACTGATATTATAATATATTTTTTTACTTTATCATATCAAATAAAAGATAATATAAGCAAAACAACCTAGAAGAAGGATGTTTGTCTCAATCTGTTATGATAAGTTAAACTATACATATTGTGAAATAATTATTGATACATTCATGTGTATATAAGTTAAATCCAAAGGTAATTATATGTGAGTCTTTCTATAAAAAAGTGGAATTCATAATTTAAAAGAGAGAATTCTTTTACATAATAAATATGTAAAAGTTAAATACTTTTCTTCTTTTTTTCTGTACAAAAAGTGGAATTCATAATTTTAAAGAGACAACTTTTTTACATAACCAACATGTAAAAGTCAAATACTTTTTTTTTCTTTTGGTGTGCATGCAATGTAGGGGCGGAGTCACAATATAAGTTATAGGTTATGTGTCGAACCTGTAACTCAGTAATTTTGATTAAAATATTGTAGTATTTGTGTTAAAAGTTTCATTTAGCATACGTAAATAATTTATTCAAAAGCAAGTAAGTATAATAAATTATGATTCAGAACTCATAAACTAAATATTTTGACGAAACAAGCTTGTGGATGGTCAAATTTAATCAATTGTGAGTAATTGATGTTTTGTAGTTGATGACTAAAGTGTTGAAAAGGAAGGTTCATCCAGATATTGAAAGCAAATTGGGGAAAAACAACAGTCAAGTGAAAGCAGGTAGCATGCTTGGTCTTTCCTGTGTTAAACATGTCAGGGTTGAATCATCTGTTTCCCTTCTCCTAACTGATCAAGGTATCTATATTTTTCAACTATAAACATTTTTATTTTTTTATTACGTGTTATGTCCTCTTTGATTCTGTATTTTTCTTTTTAATTGCTTTTGATATATGCTATTTGAGTCGTTGGTCTTTTAGAAATATTACTTTTATGAGGTAGAAATAAGGTTTGTGTTACTTTATACTTTTCAGACTTCATTTATAAAATTATGTTAATTGCTATACGTTATTTGAGTTAAGGGTCTTTTGGAAATAGTTTATCTATCTTTACAAGATAGAAATAAGGTCTGAGTATACTTTACTCTCTTCAGACCCCACTTATAAGATTACGCTAATTGTTATTGTTATTACATACATATTTTTTTTCTAATTGTTAGGAATTGTTTGGTTTGGAATAATGAATAGTTTCAGGATAAATTGTGGGGTTATTTTTTCCCATGTTTGGTATAATTTTGGATTCTGGAATTCATAATTACTAATCTCAAGATAAAATAACAAAATGACAAATATGTCCTTCCCAAAGTTTTTCTCTCAAAGTTTTTAAAAAGGAAAACTTACAGAAATTTCACTAGGTTAGGAGCTAATTACTTAAATACACTCTAATTTGTAATATAACGAATCTTACCAGATTTTGGTGCGTTCAGATACATATATCTTGGGATACATGGATCAAAATTATGTGTAATTTGTTCTAGATACATTTTATCCAAGTGGATTCGCATGTATTTGGGACACATAGACAAATCTTGCTCGCCTCCCTTGCCTCCCTCTCATCTCGCTCGCTTCTCTCTTATGTACATGATATCTCAGATACATACAAATACATTTATCTAATGTGTATCTAGTGTGATTCGTAGGTATCTAGGATACATGATTATCTCTCTCCCCATCTCGCTCGCCTTTCTCTATTTTAGTGTATCTGGAAGCAAAAATATATGTATCTAGATGCATCTTCCTCAATATATGGTAAGAAGCTCTTAATTAGTGGTAAGAACCATAATTATTTAAAAATATAGATAGAATTAATATATATAGTTTGAATATATATCTAATAAGATAATTTTCCCTTTTAAAAAAGATAGGGTTAAAATTGAAAATAAAAATTAATTCTAATTTAAATCAAATATATAATTTATATTATACTCGTGTACCTTATTTTTAATCCAATAAACTAAATATTTACCAAGTAATAAAAATATATTCATTAAATTATTCCATCATTATTTTGATCCCAATCTTTTAATCTTAAAATAACTTATTTTGGAACCAAATAATCTTTAGCTGCCCAATTTCCATGTAGGACGACATGGTCAAACTGATAATACATAAAGTAACATATTTTTCGCTGTAAATCTTCCTTTCTTTGTTTTCTTCTATCTGTTTGTTGGAATCTTTTATCGATCGTACATATTTCCGCTTTTTATGTAAAAATGCTAGACCAAAGGTTAGAAATATGTGATACAATACACTACTATAGAGGGATTAATTCCCTACGGGATGACCCCACCCCCTCCATATAGAGTTAGGCCTAATATGGATTTGACATGGTATTAAAGTCACATCTCATGTGGGTCCCAGGAAATGGGACAGTTGCATGAGGTAGAAATTATAACTTCGATACACTCAGCATGCATTAGATCAAACAGTGGAGCCTTAGATAAAGAATGTTTAGTTTCACGCATGAAGGGATGATGAATAGAATGTCCCACATCTATGACTGAATGGAATCTTGAGCTTCTTATAAGGCTTAGTCAATCTTTTTTTCTTTGAGCTAATTTTTGAGTTGTGAGTTACACCAAAGACCGAATTTAACAAATAACATATAAAGTTTTTCTTTTTTTTATTTTCACTCGGTATTTGATATTCATATTTGAGTCAGACTATATCTAAATGTGGCAGAATCCATTTTGAAACAAACGCTTCTAACAAAAGAAATTTCATACCCAAAATTAAAATCTTAAACCCCTGATTAAGAATATTTGAACAATTTCTATCATTTCGCTATGACCCATTTTAATTATAAAGCGTGTCACCAGCTATAGTTTGTCGAATATAATATGAAGTGCGTTTGGTAAGATCAAAATATCTTTGCAAAAAATGTTTTTTTAGTGGAGTAACAAATAAGTATTTATGGATCGTTTGGTCGTTGGTTAGAGTTTTATAGGTAATAATAATGTAGGATTTTACAGAATTTATTTATTTACGTATTAGTTATTTTATTTTTTTACCTTGCATTAAATAATATATAAATTAACTCATAACTTATACATATTTTAATTACATAGAATTGTTAAATAAAAACCAAACAACATAGTTAACATGCTAAATTTTATACATAACAACTAAAAATGCTACCAAATATGATACTAGTATATTAATTTAATACATAAATAATTAATTTCCTAACTAGTAACCTGATTCTTTGTCCAAGGCTTATTTATGGGCTAGAAAGTTATTCTATGCTATAGTATGAAAAGATTAGACACTAGTTTTAAGGCTATTGAATAGAACTTGAGTATTATCACATGACCGAGCTACGACCTTGGGCTCGAGGTTGATTTGTGTCAGGCTGAAAATCGTTGTGAGTGCAAATCGGCTAGAAAGTGAGTTATTATCGGGGATAAAAAGGGTCCCTCGTCTGCTTATATGATTTTAGACAATTCTTCTTTCATGAGTTATTTTTCAAGAATGTTATCAGAGTCAAATTCATTTATGATATTAGAACGTCTGTCATATATTGTCCATGCTTAAACTGTCCACTCATGGGTGATGCACCGGTGTTAGAGTCCTACATTAGTGGGATAAGAGGTCTTTAGTGTCCTTATATGATCTTGAGCAATCCTTCCTCCATGAACTAGCTTTTGGGATCGAGTTAAATCCAGAATTCATTTTGGTATCAAAGTCAAGCCCATCCAATTCATTATTTCCAATGTTGAGCCCCCATTTTGAATTGTCCACACTTTAGAAATGTCCAGTCCTAGACGTGCGTGGGTGTTGGAGTCCCACATCGATAGATAAAAGGTCCTTGATCTCCTTCTATGGCTTTCGATAATTTTTCTCTTATAAGTTAATTTTTAAGATTGAGTTAGGGTCAAGATTCATTTCTTTAACATTAGAACGGTATTCAATTACCTATATTATTATCAATCTTTAAATAATAACTTTTTTCTCTAAAATATTGTTTTCCATTCTCCAGCCAAACGTAGGAAAACATTTTAAAGAAAAATAATTTTCTATAAGATTAAGTCATATCATATAATACTAGTACTTCTTTGTTTCTGAATTTTACAATCTTTCGATTTGGACTGCAGCGGATTACACGAAGTTTTTGTCAGTAGTCTTTTAGTAGGAATATTTATTATCCTTGTCTAAGAGGAAAAGTTAAATATAACTGTAGTACAAAAGGGAGAGAACTCAAAAGTAAAAAAAGAGAATGATTGTTCAAGGAATATTCCTATTTTTGTGATATAGGAGCTCTGACGTAACTGGTAAAGTTATTGTTATGTAATTAAATAGTCACAAGTTTGAACTTTAGAAACAACCTCTTGTAGAAATGTAGGGTAAAATCGCGTATAACAGACTCTTGTGGTCAAACCCTTCCCCAGATTTCACGCATAACGAAAGCTTAGTACACCGGACTGTCCATTGACACATTTGTAATGATCATATATCTCTATTGCAATGATATATTTTTCCTTTTTTTTTTTTTTTTGCAGATGTCACGGCCTAAGCTGACCTATTCCAGTTTAATTACTTGCTTCCATTGGCTTGAGGATGAAATGAATGAATTAATAATGTTTGTAAAATTATTGTTTTAATTGTTTGTAAAATTTTCAATATTGTGAACAGCTAGATCATGTGATCCTGTTATGTCATGGCTTTTGGTCTTTGTCGTGTGTGACAAAAAGGTTTTAATATTGATGTTGAATTTAGGGTTTGATTTGGACTGATTGTTTATTATTTGGAAGTACCTTTGGCGTCTTCTTCTAGCTAATAATTAATAATTAATCAGTAGTAATTATTATGCACTTTATAAGAAAAGAGAAAACTAGCTACCTAATTAATTAAGAAACAGGCACATCAAATTGAATGATTCTTGTCCAAATTACAAATGACAATATCAATTTGTATTAGTTAGTTTGAGTGATGATTGATGTTTGGACTGTAAGACAAGTAATGATAGATATGTTGGATAACAATGGAAGATATATTGGACAACAACTATTACTTGGCTTGTAGTCCAAACATTGTTAGATTGTCTCTCATTTGTTGTGTAATAAAGTTTCATAAGGTTTAAATGGTATTTCCTCTGTTCCAGTTTAAATAATTCACTTTTCTTTTTTCAATCACTCTCAAAAAGAATATTACATGTCTATATTTAGTAATTGTTTAACTTTGAAATGTCTATCTCATCAAAATATTTAGTAACAATTTAACTTTGAAATGTCTATTTCACCTTTGATAAGATGATTTATAGGCACACAAACAAATATGACTTATGTAACACCTCGCAACTCTACTCTTAGAATCCGAATCTTTCGTCGTAAGTATATAAGCTTGAACCGGATGATGTCCTACTTCATGTGCATATGTGTTAAGGTTTATTGTTAGGTGAGAGGAGTGTATTGGAAGTGGTTTAGGGTCTTAAAAAATTCTAGTACTAAGTCGAGTTCAACACCTTCCAACCGGCTAAGTTTTTTGCATTAGTTCATGCAACGTTCAACTGCAAATGATCATATCTCTCAGAATATAATCAATTAGGTGGACCGTGACCTATCAAATTAAAGGTCTATGAGTTTTCTTTCCAGCGCCGCCAAATTTGCATCAAACGGAGTTTGGAGTAAAAGTTATAATTGTTTTACCAGAGACTATCCCAGTAGAGTTTTCAGAGTGAGATTTTTATGAGTACAATTTACGGGTCGTAAATTGTAGTATGACCCATAGTTTGAACTCGTAAAACCAACTTCAGAAATTAATTTTTCTAGTTTGATTTTCACGGACCCAATTACGGGTCGTAAATCCATTTGTGGGCCATAATTTGGGTTCGTAAAATAAAATCCTAAAACTCATTTTTTGGCCTGATTTCCACGGATCTGATTATGGGCCGTAAATCTAATTACGGGCCGTTATTTGGAAAATGAACTTTCGAAACTCAAAATTTCAGCCTGATTTTCACGGATGGGATCTACGGCCCGTAGATGAAACCACGACTTGTAGATGACCCTCGTGGAAAGTTTCCAACAGCTTTTTAATTGAGGTTGTTTCAGTCTTTTTTCATTCTTCCTAAACCTAAGCCACAACGTTTTAACTTCTATTTGGGGAATATATTTTATCAAATACTCAATTTTCTTTCTTATTTACTTTCTCAACTCTTCAAACTCAAAAAAAAAAACAAATTTACAAGAAAAGCAAAAGTTAGATTTCAAGGTTTTCAAGCAAGTTCTTCTTTCAAGCTTCGTTTTGTCAGGTATGTAGAACTTCATTGAGAAATTTCTTTTATCGTCATGTCCAAAAGTCACAAGTTTTTATGACCTTGATTCCATAGTTAAGGTTATCAAACCCACTTTTGAATTTATCATATTTATGACCCCAATTACATGATTTTTTTAATTAATTATTCATGATTATGAGTTCTTGACTAATGTACGTCCTTTTTATACTTGGTAAGGTTTTCATTTTCATCCCCATTGGTTCTTAACATGTCATTATTTATGATTCATGAAACTTATATTTCAAAGTATGATTTTAGAATCTTTATATTA
This sequence comes from Solanum appendiculatum, assembly GCA_018342035.1. Lineage (NCBI taxonomy): Eukaryota > Viridiplantae > Streptophyta > Magnoliopsida > Solanales > Solanaceae > Solanum > Solanum appendiculatum. Next base: position 1,071,581 of record JAGDQO010000782.1, read on the forward strand.
TTATGCAAGCTATATTTTGAGAAATCACAAGATATGCATGTTTTAGAAATTTTCTCATGATTTAAGCTATGAACATGATTTGAAAGATATGCATTAGAAGAGATTTCAGTAAATGACTTTAAAAAGAAGGGTTTTAGCTTTGTCTCACCCTATTCAGACACAAAAACTGTTGATTTGAATTATTTTTGAAATCTAATTTTTTTCTTGTTCATTTCACAAAAGATAGTTACCAAACTATGAACATATCATATAAGTATATTATCTTTGGAGGACTATTTAGCATCGAGAGAATGCGGGTTTGAAAAATTCAAGTCCATAACTATGTGCCACCGTAGGATTTGAGTATGCCATTTTGACTTTCAACTCCTTTAGCCCTTTGAGGCTCAATTAGTGGATCCACATTAGAAAAATAAGTTCTATACTTTGGCAAGATATAGGACCGCCCACCCAACTGGATTGTAAGTTGGACATGATCATCAGTTCAAATAATCTTTGCTGGTTGTAAGAAACTTCACAGTAAAGTTACTATTAATTTTATGTACTTGTATCATAATTAAGATTTTGTAAGATATAACATTCATACACTGATTTCGAGATTCCTTTCATTTTTATTATGTTACTTTATGATTATGTCCGGTTACATCTTACATACTCAGTACATTTCACGTATTGACCACATATTTTTCTCTGAGCAACATTCTTTTATAATGTAGATTTAAGCGTTTGCTTATAGATTCGTTGATAGACAAGTTTCAGCATTTCAGTCAGCAGTTGGTGAGTCTCCTCATTAGGGGACTTCATGGATTAGATAGTAATTAGATTTGTCATTAGTTCTATTATTTGTTTCAAGGTAGCGGGGGCATATCCCCACAGACTTATTTATTTCATTCTAGATTATAGAGGCTTTATTCAGACATTAGTTGCTCAGTTTCATTGGCCGCTTTATTATTTTACTCAGATTTATGTTTAGTACATGTTTCAATTAACTAAATTTCAGTTTTCGCTCGCATTTCATAAAATGTCATATCAGTTCATTAGCAACATGTCAGTACCAAGGATCTACTAGGGGTCATTTGTGATCTGAAGTGTCAGTCACATCTAGATTGTAGACTTGGATCACGACAATTTTAGACTACAAATTTCATAAATCTTCTCATATTTCTTAAATTTCATGATTAATCAAACTATATTATATAAATCGGAGAAGGGTCTAAAATACCCTTATAGTATTAGAAATGGTTCAAAAATACCCCTCGTTTACCTTTTGGCCTCAAAATACCCTTGGGGTTAACCTTTAGGGACCTATATTGCCATTTTGGCTAACAAACTAATTATGCCATTTATTTAATTATTTCATTTATTACGTGGCATTTTTTAATTGGTTGGAAAGTTAATTAATTAAAACCTAATTTTATTTGACCCAAACCCAAGTCCACCCGACCCATCTTTTCAAAAAAAACCCATTACCCATATCTGAAAAGAAAACCCTAAATATTCCCCCCAACTTCATCTCATCAGTTCTTGGAGCCGCGATAACTTCATCAGTTCTTGGAGCCGCGATATTCAAGTAAGAATTGAAGACTTATTCTTAATAGTTAGGGTTTAGTTGTCATAAATATTGTGTAGTGATTATTTGATTAAATGTATTTCATAAATAGTTAGGGTTTAGTTTTATTCGATTTGGTCTATTGTACTATAATGTTGTGAAGTTAGTGTAATGTTGACATTATACATTGTTTTATGATGTTAGGGCTTTTTATTGCTTACATGTTTTATATATTGATTTCTCGAGTTAGGGCTTTTGTTGCTTACATGTTTTATACAGTTTTTAAAGGATTTTTTTGAGTTTATTTTATATTTTTGAACCTTGTGTATTGGTGTCTCAATTAGCTGCATGTGAAGTATGTATGTGTGTGACTTTACTGTTTTCAAGAATTTTTTTCGGTTTATTCATATTTTGTAATCTTGTGTATTGGTATCTTGATTAGGTGCATGTGAAGTAGGTATGTGTGTGACTGGTATATGTATGACTTTACTGTTCTCAATTTGTGCAACTTTTTGTTTGTTTCTTGTGTTGTATTCAATGTAAAGTTGAAATAAATAATGTCTGTGGTCCCTTAAAATTAAATAATGTTAGTTTTCTTACAACTTGTTGTGTTTATGGCTGACAAGTTCCTTTCCATTTTTTTTATCTGCCATGTGAAAAATTTGAAGAATGACTGAAAAAGTGAATTTGGTGTTTAATTATGGGGGCAAGTGGGTCCTGTCTCCTCAAGTTGTGTACATTTAAAAATTGAATGAAACTTGGTATGAAGCTACAATTTTTTGCCCTAATAGCTGCGACTTGAACAAGCCTTACCCTGCTGTGCCAGTAGAGGTAGCAACTGATTGTGAATCAAATGAGGAGGATAAGGATCAGAATGAATCTATTTCCAGTGATTACAATAGTGATGAATTGGAAGTCTTTAGAAAGGAAAAAAGCAGAGAGATCAATGACAAGCTAGACATATTCTTAGAGTTTGAAAAGGGTATGTGTTTTAAAGATCTTAAAGAAGCTAAAAGAATTGTGAGCTTTTACTCTATTGTTAAAAAGGTTGCACTTAAAGTTGATAAGAATAACTCTACTAGATTGAGATATTTGTGTGATATTGGTTGTCCATTTGAGTGTTTGACATCTGCAGATAGGAAAAATCAAGATTCAAAATTAAGACCTTGAACACAAAACACTCATGTGGGAAAAATGCTTTTAAGAATAGAAGAGCCACTCAAGAGGCTTTAGCACACTACTTCAAGAAAAAACTTCAGAATAATCCAAAGTACAAGGTGAAAGATATGAGATAAGATTTGGAAGATAATTTTAATTTGAATGTTAGCTATTCCAAGATGAAGAGGGTTAAAAGGCTTGTGTTAGAAAAATTGGAGGGTAGCTACATTATGAATTCAATAAGTTGGAGGGTTATGCTTAAGAATTGAGGGACAACAACCCTGGTACTGATGTTATCATAAATATATCTAGAGAGGCTTTAGAACAAGGAAAAAGAAGATTCTTAAGAATGTATATGTGCTTTCAAGCTTTAAAAAATGGTTGGAAAGGAGGTTTGAGGCCTTTTATAGGGCTGAATGGGACTTTTTAAAAAGGAAACTGGAAGGGAATCTTATTGGTTGCAATGGGACAAGATTCAGTGAAACACTTCTATCCACTTGCTTGGGTAGTGGTGGACAGAGAAACATCTAGAACATGGATATGGTTTGCTGAGTTACTGAGAAATTCTCTAGACCTGGCAGATGGTGAAGGAGTAACATTTATGTCTGATATGCAGAAGGTAGTTGTTTATGATTTTAATAAGTTTCTGATTTTTCAGTTAAATTCTTATATAAATAACACTTTAACTTGTTATGATTTTTATTGTTACAGGGGCTACTGGATGCTATTAATCATGTGTTTCCTAAAGCACATCATAGATGGTGTGTAAGGCACATAGAAGCTAATTGGAGCAGGGCTTGGAAAGATGTACATATGAAGAAGTTATTGTGGTGGTCTGCCTGGAGCACCTATGAAGAAGAATTTCAAGATCAATTGAAAGTCATGGGTGCTGTGTCTAAACAAGCTGCAAAGGATTTGGTATGGTACCCTGCACAAAACTGGTGCAGGGCTTCTTTTGACACAATATGCAAAAATCAATCATGTGAGAATAATTTTACAGAGTCTTTCAACAAATGGATTCTAGATGCAAGGGCAAAACCTATTATCAAGATGTTAGAAGATATTAGAATTAAGGTTGTTACTGTTTATATTGTCATATTTTTTATTACATTAATCTAATTGTTATCTTAATGTGTAAGACTATACTGTTTCTATATATATATGTTGGCTTAATGTGTATGGCTATATAAATTTCTAAATGTATCTATATATAGGTTAGTTAGCTTGATGTGACTATTATATTGATGGGTTGTTAGGTTAATCTCACTATTGTATTGTTAAATAGATTATGAATAGGTTGTAAAAACTTGATTGATAGGTTAGGTTAATCTGACTGTTGTGGCATTATGTATTTGGTATGACTTTAGGTATGTGTATGACTATATAAGTTTCTAACCAATTGTTTGTCTCTTTATATATGTTTAGCTTAATGTGACTGTATCTATATATAGGTTAGTTAGCTTGGTGTTACTGTTATATTGATAGGTTGTAAGGTTAATCTCACTGTTCTATTGTTATATAGATTATGAATAGGTTGTAAAAACATGATTGATAGTCTAGGTTAATCTCACTATTGTGGCATTATGTATTTGGTATGACTGTAGGTATGTGTATGACTATATAAGTTTCTAACTAATTATTTGTCTTTTTATATATGTTCGCTTAATGTGACTGTCTCTATTTATAGGTTAGTTAGCTTGATATGACTGTTACATTGATAGGACTGTTCTATTGTTATATAGATTATGAATAGGTTGCAAAAACTTGAAGAAGAGGGTAGAAATTGGAAAGGAGATTTTAGTCCATCTGCCATGGAGTTGTATAATGATTTCAATATCATTGCACAATGCTATCAAGTTAAACCTAATGGAGACCAAGGATATGAGGTAGTTGAGGGTGAAGATAGGCATGTGGTGAATCTTAGTAGGAAGAAGTGCACATGTAGGACATGGGACTTGAGTGGTATACCATGTCCTCATGCCATTAAAGCGTATCTTCATGACAAACAAGAACCACTAGATCAGTTGAATTGGTGGTATTCCAAAGAAGCTTACATGTTGGTATACATGCATAAAATACAACTAGTTAGAGGTGAAAAGTTCTGGAAAGTTGATCCTTCTCATGCTATGGAGCCACCAGAAATACATAAATTAGTAGGCAGGCCAAAACTGAAGAGAAAAAGAGAAAAGGATGAGGCAAGGAAAAGGGAAGGGGTGTGGTCAACTTCAAGAAAAGGACTAAAAATGACATGTGGACATTGTAGTGCAACAGGTCACAACCAAACAAGATGTCCTATGGTAAGTAATTTTCTTTACTTAGTCAATATTTACACTAGTTAATTCAATATCTAAGTAATTTCTCATTTTTTATAGCTTCAAAGATCAAAACAACCAGCCCAAGATGTGCCAGTCTCAGCACCCCAAGCCAGTCAAGAAGAATCTGGTAGTGTCTTCATGCCTACTCCTGGCTTTATTGCTTCTTCAAGTCAACAGAGTAGCCAACAAAGTAGCCAACCTGCTGGACCTTCAAATTCAAAGACAATTGGAAAGAAAGCTATTGAACCTTCAAAGTCAAAGAGAAATGTAGTTGTCGATGAATCTGAGGATGAATCTGAAGATGAGCAACTTGTTGCACCTTCAAATGTAGTTGTTAATGAGGATGGAGGTGAACCTGAAAGTGATGATGAGCAGCCAATTCTAAGGCCGAAGACAATTTCTGAAGCTAGGACTAGGCTTCAAGCTAAAAAGATACAGATTCGACCAACTAGTACTAGGAGGATTAGCTTCAAAGGAGATGACAATGGTGTGAGTATGCCAACTAATCTGCCATACTCACCAAGAAAATTGGCTTGGAAAGGAAAAGAAGCTATGACTTCAAATCAGTTGACAATTGAAAAGGAGACAAGAATTGACAAATTGAAGGCAAAGAAAGGAAAAGAAGCTACGACTTCAGATCAGTTGACAGTTGAAAAGGAGACAAGAATTGACAAATTGAAGGCAAAGAAAGGAAAAGAAGCTACGACTTCAGATCAGTTGACAGTTGAAAAAGAGAAAAGAATTGGCAAATTGAAAGCAAAGAGGGGTGGGAAGAAGTAGTTGCATTATGTAGTTGTTGTTTTTTGTTTTCTAGTGTTATGTAATGGCATGATGAAACATAATATTTTGCTTTTTTGATGCTAATCCGTCTTGAACAAGTGACTGTAACTTTTTGTTCAAAATATATGACAATGCCATTACTAGTTTTCTATGTAGTTGTTGTATTTTTGTTTTCCAGTTGCATTATGTATGTTGCTTTATCTGGGAAGATGTCTTGATGGTAGGCTCGAAAGATCTTGTTAGTTGGAAAGTAGAATGATGTTGGAATAGCGCAGAATTATAATTTGATGTTGGAAAAGTGCAGGATTACTTTATAGCATTTCAGGTGAAGATGGCAAACAGGTGAAGATGGCAAACACTTTTCAGATGATGGAAAAGTGCAGGATTGTAAACAGTTGGATTTCATGTTCGAAATGCTTTGCTATAAATCAAAACTTCCTCCTTGTCTGTTAACTCTAAGGTCTTTTACATTTTGTGTCTGCTAGGTATTGATAATGATGACATGTCAGTTGAATGTTAACTTATAGTAAATGGTAAAATTACAGACATTGTTACATTAGATTGCTAACATTAACAAGATTGCTAACAACTTTTCCATTACAATCAAATGATCAACAAGATTGCAAAACACTTTCAACAAGCAAAACACAATGACATTACATCAGAAGTAACCTGCAGATTGCTAACATTACATCAAACTACTAACGACTACACCACACTACTAGAACAGAGCTACACCACACTACTAGAACAAAGCTACACCACAATACTAACGACTACACCACACTACTAGAACAGAGCTACACCAAATTACTAACGACTACACCACATTAAAAAACGATCCAAGAAAAGAAGTTCGAACATAGCTACGTACAGCACACTACATCAACTTGGCAGCTACAAAACCAACAATAATACCCCAAGAGATCAGAAGCAAGCTTATCAATTGATGCCCTTTCAACTCAAACTTCGATTTATTATCATTCCAGTTCTTCAAATTAGAACTTTCAATGCGATGCTCCAACTCCAAGTTTGAAACTTTATCCTCCAAATTTGAACTTTCAAAAAAAGTCATATCATTCAAGTTGGAACCAATGTTTGATTTATGAATTTCAATGCCACTCATATCTTTCAAGATCTTCTTCAATCGGTTTCTTTCATTTCGAATTGAATCTAATTCAATCTTTTGATTGTGAATCATCAATGACACATGACTTGGAAATTTACTATCGATCCAATCCCAATAACCACAAGATAATGAGCCAGCACGACAGCATTTGAAGAATCGACGTCCACCATTTTCACGGGTCATAGCAGTAAAATGTTTTGCTATCAATCCACACTTACATGTACGAGACTCAACTTGTTTAGGAGAAGAAACAAAAGAAGATGTCGACATTTAAACAAAACAAAATTTAACTAACAGATGAAGAAGATGGTTTTTCAAGAGAGGAAAATTAACAGAAGAACTGATGAGATAAAGTTGGGGGAAATATTTAGGGTTTTCTTTTCAGATATGAGTAATGGGTTTTTATTTGGATGGGTAATGGGTTTTTTTGAAATGATGGGTTGGGTGGACTTGGGTTTGGGTCAAATAAAATTAGGTTTTAATTAATTAACTTTCCAACCAATTAAAAAATGTCACGTTATAAATGAAATAATTAAATAAATGGCATAATTAGTCTGTTAGTCAAAATGGCAATGTAGGTCCCTAAAGGTTAACTCCAAGGGTATTTTGAGGCCAAAAGGTAAATGAGAGGTATTTTTGAACCATTTCTAATACTATAAAGATATTTTAGACCCTTCTCCGTATATAAATTGAGATGAAGAAAGTACTGATTATTCGTAGTGACTCATTGTCTTAAGATTTTGAGTTGGACTTCTTTCTGTTTTCTAAATTCAGACCATCTAACTACTAACATTATTCAAGACCCACTCATTAGCAGCTTTAGTCTACTTTGTCTCCCTTACTCAAGGCCCACTTCTATTGAGTCTCCTATGTATCTCTCTCTCCTTAAATAAACAAATTAATAAGAAAAAACAAATGCTTATGTGGGGGTGTTAGATAATTTTACCCCTGTCCTCCATCGATTGTGTAAGAATATTGTCATTAGTTGGATGTGGTCATTAGTTGTTGTAACTCTTATAATCACCAACTCTTCATTTCATCCATTATTCTATCTCTTTATTCTTGTAACTCATGTAACATCTAGGCCATTTACCTACCCAATTAACTACCCCATTATCTTCCTATTCATTGTAAGGAAGAATTTCTCACCTATAAATAGTGTGGTCTTACTTTGTATTGTGGAGATGAAAATGAGTGTAAGAAAACATGAGAAGTACTATATTGTGTTTATATTGAGGCTAGTCATGTAGTGAGAGAGAGAAAGTTGAGACAAAGAATAATATTCTAAGTCTTCAACTATATTCACTGTATAAAAGAGAGTAATTATATGTTGAAGGAAGGTGTTGTTTTTGTGGAGCTTTGAACTCTTCAACTAATCCGAAGTTGCTTGAGTTGTACGACGTTGTTGGGTTGTTGTATCCTAGAGGGGACAAGTCAAGAGTGATACTGCTGGATCAGTGTTGATTATGCCGTAGTGGGCTTGAATCTCCTTAAAGAGAGCGAGATATCCGCGCCGCAGCCTGAATATATTTTTTATTCATTTTTGTCATTTTATTTTCAACTGTAATTTATTATATTTGTGGTATATTACACTAACACTAAATAATAATAATAATAATAATAATAATAATAATAATAATAAAGTAAGTAATTTACAATAGATGTCATATTTTTAAATAAAAATAGCTGAATTTTATTTTTATTTTTTAAAAAAAGGTGAGGTTTAGCCACACAAAAACCGTGGCTACATAGAAGCAAAATCGTGGATGAAGCTGCATTTATTATAGTGAGTATCACTTCTATATACACGACTTCTCAAGGTATTTCCTGCATTAAAAAACGGAAACAACGTGATGGAGCAAACATTACCTCTTTCATACATTTGACAAAAAATAATTTCAACAAAAATGATTGTTGTACGTGTAATGTATCAATATTATATCCATAAAGAATAATCATGTATATGTGATGTATATCTATGTATCATAAGTATATATACATCTATATGCATTGTTTATACATTACATATACATTATATAAATAGATTATGTAATGTATCAATATTGTATAATTATATATTAATGTGTATATATGACATATTGTGTATGTAGGATATTGTACAATAAAAATGACCGCATGTATTTGTAATAGGTTGATTGTGTATAATTGTATATATGATGTATAATTATGTATCTATGTTACAAATTGTGTTATCATCTTTAGAAGATGTAAACTCTTATCAGTCATCCTCCGATAAAATCACAACAATTACGTATTGTTAATGCTTCACTAAAAGGTGACTCGGTAGGCTTTTAAAACATGGAAAATGAATAATGGTACAACTTAATAACTATCCAAATCAATGTCCTTTTCACTTATTCACTTGAAAATATTTTAAAATATCTCTTATAATGGTTATATTAGAATACAACAACTTATAATCGACCTTTCAAGGAATTTATAAAAAAATTAAAAAAAAAGAAGAAACTAAATAGCAAAGCTACATAGAAATTAAAATCGAATTTTATTAAAAACTCAAATGACAATTTTATCATCTTCATATTTTTAAGTTTGGATAAGAAGAAGAATGATTGAAGAAGAAGATGATTTCGAGAAAAATCATTAATGGAAGAGAAGAAGAGAAAAAAAAAGGAAAGAAGAAAGAAGAAGGGGAAAGCAGCGAAGGGCCAATTAATATAATAAATTGGTGATTTTTCTAAAATGGACTATTTTGGATGTAAATAAGTTCGATTGTTAACATTTTGCGTAATTTTTCCTAAATAAAATTCACAAACGAGAAAAAAAAGGGGCTTATGACGAAAGAAAATTGATATAGAAACTGCATAAATGGGCCATAAAACTCAAAATAATTACGTGTTCATACCTCAATCCAAAGTAATTCAAGAAATACCCATTCTCTAAAAAAAAAAAGGGAAAAATAACATGGAAAAGCAAATAAATAATACTTAATTAATTAAAATAGCTACTGTTTGCCATAATTACAAACCGCCACCTAATATAAGCTATAATTACGTGCATCAGTTTTGTAGTTTGTAAAAGCATGCCTCTTTATACAGATTTCACATGCTACTTTCTCCCTCTGCATATTCTTCCTTTTACCTTATTTTCTCCTTAAATCACTCAAAATAAACTGATCTCCGAATTTGAAAATTTCAATCTTTTCCTCTCAAATCATTCTCCCAGATTTTCAAGCAACTCTTTTGCGATTTCAATTAAAAAAAATTTGGCAGTTTCAGTCTTATTCTTTTATTTTGTATTTGTATATGACTGCAATTTTTTCTGATTTTTCAGTTTTCTCGTTTGATACAACCAAAATCATGGATGAAGAAACACCTTCTAAGAGAATCACTAGAGGTATACAATCGAATCAATAAATTTTGGATGATTTTCCATCCTTTTCTTTGGGTCTAACTCAGGATTTCCAAGAAATTTCAGGATCCATTGCTAAATCTCGACTTAATCAACAAGAGGTTAGATCAAAGTTCCGAAATGACCCATTGATTGAAGATGCAAGAAGTCATGCATGTAGCAAATTCAAAAGGAAAGAATAAAAAAGTGAATGAATATAAACAAGACAAATCAGGTGATGTTTTGATTTCAAAGAATAAGCGTAAAGTAAAAGAGATTGCATCAACGAGCAACAAGGAAGATGCCCAATCTGATTCAATTGAACAACTACATTGTGAAAGAGTTGAGGTAATTTGTATAATATAAATTGTATAACTATTTGAAGTTCAAATCTACAATTGTATCCATATCTGTAAATGTTTGTATATATCCGTACTTGTATATACAGATTGCAATTATTTATTTCAATATTTGTTGTCATTGTTTTGGAATTGTATACTTATTAGATTGAAATTATACATATTCAAACAACAATTCCACCAAAAATAGTTTATACAATTTTTCAAACTAAAATCAATTGATACCAACTAATTTATACAATAATAAATAGAAATCATTTGATACCAATTAACTTATACAATTACGCACTGAAATAGCTCAGTTATACAACTACAGATATCAACTCTACATTTATACGAACACTAATTTATACAGACACTAATTCCACAAAAACAACAACTATTAGTGAATTATACATATTCAAATACTAATTCCACCAAAACTAATTTATACAATTTTTCAAACCGAAAGCAATTGATACCAACTAATTTATACAATAAAAAATAGAAATCAATTGATACCAACTAATTTATACAATTACGAACTGAAATAACTCAAATATACAAATGTAGATATCAAGTCTCCAATTATACCAAGAGTAATTTATACAAAATACTAATTCCACATAAAATAATTGAAAACAGACATTCAACCAAAGCTGCAATTATCAATGGAGAATTTATGCAATTATAGCTTGAAATCAGTTCATATTAAGCAGTTTATACAACTATATATTTGAATTCAGTTTTTTGTATAAAACTTTGAAAAAAAAGGCGAATTATACAAACAATCCCCCTATAGCAACTTTTAAATGTGGCTACGGTCAGTAATTATGGAAACTTTAGCTAAGGAGAATAATTATTTTAATTATGGTAGCTATTTTTGAAATTTTCTCAAAAAAAAATTACAGCTCATACCCCCCATTTATTAAGGCTGATAATTTTCGTTTAACTGATGCTAAATCAGTATCAGATACTGTATTGATATCAGTAAGGCTGATGATTTCGCTTAACTGATACTAAATCATTAAATAAATATATACCGTATTGGTATCATTAAGATTTCTTGTTCAGAAATTACTCATTAGTCAATGATACTATAAGAGTATATGTGTATTGTTGTGGTATCATTAAGGTTTCTAGTTCAGAATTACTCATTAGTCAATGATATTATAAGATTATATGTATATTGTTGTGGTATCATTAAGGTTTCTTGTTCAGAAATTACTCATTAGTCAATGATACTATAAGAGTATATGTATATATTTTTATGGTATCATTAAAGTTTCTTGTTCAGAAATTACACATTAGTCAATGATACTATAAGAGTATATGTATACTCTTATAATATCATTGACTATTACTCATTAATCAATGAAACTATAAGAGTATATGTATGTTGTTATGGTATCATTAAGATTTCTTGTTCAGAAATTACTCATTAGTCAATGATACTATAAGAGTATATGTGTATTGTTGTGGTATCATTAAGGTTTCTCGTTCAGAATTACTCATTAGTCAATGATACTATAAGAGTATATGTATATTGTTGTGGTATCATTAAGGTTTCTTGTTCAGAAATTACTCATTAGTCAATGATACTATAAGAGTATATGTATATATTTTTATGGTATCATTAAGGTTTCTTGTTCAGAAATTACTCATTAGTCAATGATACTATAAGAGTATATGTATACTCTTATAATATCATTGACTATTACTCATTAATCAATGAAACTATAAGAGTATATATATATTGTTATGGTATCATTAAGGTTTTTTGTTCAGAAATTACTCATTAGTCAATGATACTATAAGAGTGTATATATATTTTTATAGTATCATTTAGGTTTCTTGTCTATAAATTACTCATTAGTCAATGATACTATAAAAGTATACATTTACTCTTATAATATCATTGACTAATGAGTAATTTCTGAACAAGAAACCTTAATGATACCAATACAATATATATATATATATATATATATATATATATATATATATATATTATTTTATCAGCCTTAATGATACCAATGTTATGTATCCGCTAAAACATCATCTATATATTTTCATATATATCAATGTATATCTCATTATTTATTCGTTTATCTCTTATATATCATATATATTTGTGATATATAATGTGATAATAACACATTGACGTCCATGATAATAAAAATGTTTGATATACACTGATATATAATAAAAAATTTCAAAAAAGATTTTAATACAACGACTGTTCATAGATACTACTTATAGTGCATGCAATCACTTCATCTCAAGTTAAACTTGTCAATTGTTTTATCTTTTGCAATGGTGATAATGATATGAATATTGCTCATCTTCACATCAAAGATTGGGTTTTTGAAATACACTTGCTACAAATAATGATGAATATCTTTAGTGGACCATTCCATTCTTAATAGTACTCTCCATCTTATTTTAACAGTCACTTTAGTTTTTTCTAACTATAATCTTAATATTAAAAAAGTAGTACTTATTAAATTATGTCTTATATTTATTATTATTTTTAACAAGCATGAAAAAAGCTAAAATAACTATTAAAATGAGATGGAGAGTATTATTGGAAGGTACAATGGCAAAACTTAAAAATTTTCAAAGCACAAAAAATAAATTAAGAAGGGAATGGTCCACTAAAGATATTCATGATTATTTGTAGCAAGTGTATTCTCAAAAAACTAATCTTAGTTGTAAAGATGTGCATTATGCATATCACTATCACCATTACAAAAAGATAAAACAATTGACAAGTTTAACTTGAGATGAAGTGATTGCATGCACTATTAAGTAGTATCTATGAACAGTCCTTGTTTTAAAATCTTTTTTTTTGTCTTTGTCTTGATTTTTTTTTTAATCATAATAGAGGAAAAGAGAAAAAACAAAAAAATTGGAGGATTTTTTTTAGATTCCTTTCTTTTTTACTTTGGTAGTCGTAACTCCTATAGAGTTTTAGATTCTTGTTTAGGGGAAAGATTTGTGAGACATAAATATTATTCAAGTACTTGTGTGAACGTTTTTTTTCTAAGTAAATTTTGTGAGGCTATAATTTCTCTTGATATTTTATACTCTTTTATATAGTGAATTGCTTATTTTATCTGTGAATATAGGTTTTTTTAAAAAAGTTTATGGATGTAGGCCGATTCACAATCTATATTAAATTATTGTGTCTCTTTTTGATTTGTCTCTCCTTTATTATATAATTTGTTATCTTTCGAAAAACTACTTTGTTAACTTTCTTACGCCACCTAATTATTTTGATTCTAATATAAATTTTCATATATCGAACAGACCGATAAAAAAAGTAAAAAACTTCCTATTAAAAGGTTATTATTCCAAGGAACTCTAACACAAGACTTTTGAATGTAATTAAGAATATTCCAACCATTTCATTATACTACAAGTGTGTGGGTCAAAATTTGGATTTGACAGTGGGATGTGTTAGAATGTAATACGTGGAAACTCAAGACTGAGCAGGTGTGACTCAAAAAAGGTGATATCAATCTCAACACGCAAGCATGTTATTAAAAACTCTATCAACAAATTCAATCTCCATTTGATGAAGGTATATGAGACATTTTGATAGTAAAACCATCGAAAAGTCCTTTTCTAGTACCTTAATATAGTAATGGCATAATACATAAACATGACCCTTAACTTGGCTTCAGCTGACAACTATGCCCTCCAACTTTGAGTGCGTACAAGTAGACACTTAAACTTGTATAGAATTGAACAAGTAGACACACATGTCCTACATGGCATAATACATGTAGGACGCCACGTAGGACACAAAATTGCCATGTAGGTGCCATGTAAGACGAATGTGTCTATTTGTTCAATTTTATACAAGTTAAAGTATCTACTGGTGCACACCCAAAGTTAAAGGTCATAGTTGACAGCTGACGCCAAGTTAAGGGTCATGTTTATATATTATGCCTATAGTAATTATTAAAGCTGTGAATCTAGGTCGATGCCAATGTAGCTATCAAATCTTTGTGAATGAGAGTGTCCATCAAAATATATATCTCATATTTAAGATATTTCTTCTGAAGTTATCATGGACATATGTTTCCCCTACTAGGGTAGGGACCGCCTTTGGTTAGGGACATGCCACCATTCCTAAAACAATCATAAATTCGTCATGAAACTATCGTAAATTGATGAATTTCATTATAAAAACAATCATAAATTTGTCATAATTTTGGGACGAACATGTCTATAATGAATATTTTGCTACAACTTCTAAAATGAAATTTACACGCAAACTCTAAACATACACAAGTACATTAAACTTCTATAATCTAAAATATCCAATTGAATTGATTTAAGCTATCCAACTTTAATAGTGTTTGATTTCTGGTATATATATATATATAGAAAGAGAGAGAGATATTTATTAAATTTGACATAGTACTACTGACATGTGTCATCCTTCTACCAAGTGGTTCTAGGTCGTGTAGCCAACCTGTCAGCATTACACCTTATTGATTTATGTTATTTAATTATCATCTATTAAGGGGTTAATGAGTAGTAATTCAACGTTGGAGTGTTGATCCCTATATAAAGTCATGTAATTATCAGAAAAACACACACAATTCACATTAGAAAAATAATTAACTTTTTCTTTCGAAATTTTTTGAATTCTTTTTTTTGTAAAAAAAAAAAAAATTGGGAGTGGGATGGGGTAGGGGGTGAAAAAATTTAACTTTTTTTTTTGAATTTTTTTGATTTTTTAAAAAAAATTGGGGGTGGGATGGGGGTGGGGAGGGTAAGATGTAGGGTGGGGGAGGGGGCGATAAAAATTAATTTTTTATGAAATTTTATTTTAAAAATCAATGGGGGTGGGAGTTGGGGTAAGGGGAACGGAGAAAAATATAATCATATTTTTTGGTTTTAAGAGATAAAATTGGGTTGGAACCATTTTACTCACATCATATTTGACCAAATTCATATTTACCCATATATTTTATATGAGTGGATTGTAATCCAATCCATTTTGGTATAATCCTTATTCAATCCATCCAATTCAGATCCAATCCAACCATTTGCCACCCCCTAATCCCAGCAAATAAACAATGCACCAAACCCCTAGTCATCATCCTGACATAACAACCACATGAGACATGTATAAACCATCTTCATAACCCATACCTGATTCCAACTCCCTTCTCAAGTAACCCAGACCACTCAAGGATCCTAAAGATATCTACTATGTTTAACATGCAAATCCGGTCTACAACAGAACCATCCCTGCATTAAACACAACAACCCGATCAATCATGGACCAACATGTGATAAATACAATATAATAAGTAAATCTGGTCCACTCACAAAACCAACACACACAAGAGAACAATCAAACATATACTATGTGTGGTACCCAAACCAACCAATAGTATTTCATACCAGGCGTGGTACTCGAGCTAACCGATAATATGTACCAGTTGTGGTACACAAGACAACCAAGAGATATTTCGTATCAAGCATGGTACCCGAATCAATCGATAGTCACACATCACAATCACAATGAAGACAATTACACTTGTAAATACAAGAACATATGGCACCTTCATTGCATGAGATTATTAACAAGTTATCATTTCAGATTCATTCTGTTAATATCCCTAACCACGCATCATACAAGTCATACTAAGAAATAGTTATCATGTAGACATTACATAACTTCGAAACAATCAACCATCACATACTTTAAAAGATTCCAAACCGTTTTCCACCTCATAATCCAATTACCCACAAATCACCTCCCTAGGATAACATCCAACACTCTTTGTAAGATCAACATCAGCTAATCAAGTCCATTAACATGCCAAACAACAAATAACACACATGTAACCATCCTGACTTCGAGCTCGAAGGCCTATGCATGTACATAATCTCCCGACAATTTATCGGATATTATGTAATTAAAGACAAATCTAACTACTTAGTTAAGTTTAGCCTACCTAGACGCTAAGCAAGTGCTGAAGACCTTTGAAACACGAACTTCTGATTCCGTGGGGGCGAATCTTGACGGACGTAGGTCGAAATTCTGTGGATTTTGGCCTTCCTTGGGAGGGTTTTTGAAGTAACACCCGTCCATTTTTACCAATAAAAAGTGGGAGGAAAATAAAAGACATCGTATTTTCTAAGATCTAACTTCGTCATCCCCTTATAGAAATCATGCAGCCGCTATAGCGGCGGCGCCATAGCGGAATAATTTCTGATATGACGGATTGACGTCAGTCCGAATAAAGTTCAATTTGCACAATTTTTGTCGTGTAACCCCAATTTTAATTGGCGGCGTATTTTTTTTAAAAAAAAATTAAGACTCCGCATGAGGTGCCTTTAGAATAATACTAGAATAGGTCGTTACCGAATCAACATAAGGGGAGTTGGGTTCATTTGCTGATGGATGAGTGTATCGATAGGAAACATACCTAGTTTGCCCACTTGAGTCAGAGAAAGGAAGATATATAAATGCATTTGAAGCAGTTACCACATCCAGACTCAACTATGTAGTTGTGAGGCTAATCTGGATAGGTGGTTATACAGATCGAGAGACCGTGACCATAATTCAACCATGTGATTTACTAATTTGATAGATATCTTAAATAGGCTTAATAACTATGAGTATATATGATGGAATTATACAAGCACCATATCCCTACTGTTGGAAATCAAAATGGAAAAATGAACAGAAAGTGAGCAAAAGAGATTAAAAGTTACTGCAAACTTTTTCAAATCTAATTCATAATTAAAACAACAAGATCTACCTATAAATAGGCTTACCAAAAAATTGAAAATACTAAAATCTAGGTCCACTAACCCACTAACTACTAATTGGCTACTAATCTGCCATAATATCTAAACTTGCTAAGATAAAGGAAACTAACTAACAAAATCCTAATTGAATCACTTTTCAACACTCCCTCTTGATTCAAAACTGCAGACTCCAAGTTGACCTCTGAAGAACTCCTGCTTTGCTTACGGAAGTGACTTCGTGAAGATGTCTGCTGCTTGCTCATTTGTATCACAAGACTTCAGAGTAATTTCTCCAGTATAATCAAGATTTCGAATAAAGTGATAGCGAATATATATATGCTTTGTTCTACTGTGGAATGCTGGCTTCTTCGTCATCGTAATAACATATCTATTGTCACAAAAAATCTCAATTGCACCAGCTGGTTTCTGATTAAAATCAGCAATAAGTCTCCTTAACCAAACTGCTTGACAAGCTGTAGAAGTTGCTGCAATATATTCAGCCTCTGAAGTTGATAAGGCCATCACTTCCTGCTTCTTTGAACTCCATGAAGCTGCTCCAGATCCAAGATTAAACAAGAAACCAAATGTGCTCTTTTTATCATCAATGTTGCTTGCGTAGTCACTATCAGTAAATCCAGTTAATGTGAAATTTGTTACCTTAGAATACCAATTTCCATGCTTTGTTGTCCCAGTGATATATCTTAGAACTCTCTTTGCAGCTCCAAGGTGAAGCTTGCTTGGATTGTGCATAAATCTCGATATGACGCCAACAGAGAAAGCAATATCTGGTCTTGTATGAGACAAGTAGTTCAAACCACCAACCAAACTTTTAAAATACGTCGCATTTGCCATTTCAGAACTATCATCACGACATAACTTCTCATTAACATTCATCGGTGTAGCAGCAACATTGCAATTTACCATATTGAACTTTTTCAAAAGATCTGTTGCATATTTTCTTTGTGAAAGAAATATGCCATCAACTCCATGTTTCACCTCAAGACCAAGAAAATAATGCAGTAGACCCAAATAAGACATCTCAAATTTCTTTATCATGCAGTCTTTAAATTTAGTGACGATAGACTCACTCTAACCCATATATATCATATCGTCAACATAAAGACATACTACTAGAAAATCATTCTTGCCTCCTCTTTTTATATAAAAAGTAGGCTCATTGTTGCTCCTTTGAAAGCCACTTTCCTGGAAATAAGAATCAAATAGTACCATGCCCGCGACGCTTGTTTTAAGCCATAAAGTGCCTTTTTTAACTTGTAAACCTTATCTTCTTTGCCATTAACTACAAAACCTTCAGGTCGTGAGACATAAACTTCCTCTTCCAAATTACCATTTAAAAAGGCGGATTTAACATCAAATTGGTACACTGGCCAATTTAATTTAGTAGCCAAGGCTAAGAAAGTTCTCACAGTTTCAAAGCGAGCAACAGGAGAAAAAGTTTCTTCGAAGTCAATACCTTGTTGTTGGGAATAACCCTTTGCGACGAGCCTTGCCTTGTGCTTTTGAATGTTGCCATCTGCATGATACTTGGTTCTAAACACCCATTTGAGCCCAATAGCTTTCTTTCCTTCTGGCAAATTTACTAAGTCCCATGTCTGATTCTTTTGAATAGCCAACAACTCCTCTTCCATCACCTTGCACCATTTATCCTCTTTTTCAGCATCTTCAAAGAAAGTAGGATCTGAAACAAGTAAAGCAAAAGTACAAGATGTACTGTTAGCATATCTAGGATTTTGTTTCCTATCTCTTGTTAATCTTCTTAATGGAGTTGGCTCAGCGGAAGGTTTTTCCAATATTAGAGAAGTTGTTGGTGCAATTGATGAGGTAGCCGATGGACCTGCCAAAAAGGGATCTGCTACATACTCTTGATCAACAATATCGTCAAAAGGTAACAATTGAATGTTTGAACTTTCATTTGCAGAATTAAAGTTCCAACTTGCATCTTCATTAAACACAATATTTCTGTTGACTGTAATTTTGCCACTCACTGGATTGTATAGCTTATAAGCCTTGGATTGTGTGCGATATCCAAAAAATATATATTTTTTCACATTTTTCATCAAGCTTACGTCGAGCTTGTGAATTTATCAAGGCATAAGCTATACAACCAAAGACACGTAAGTGGCTTACCTTAGGCTTGTTACCTCTCTAAGCTTCATATGGTGTTTGATTAAACACTGCCTTAGTGAGAGAAATATTCAGCAAATAGACAGCAGTGGCAACAGCTTCAGCCCAAAAACACTTCAGTACACCTCTACCTTCCATCACACTTTTACCCATCTCGACAATTGTGCGGTTCTTTCGTTCGGCTACACCATTCTGCTTTGGTGTATAAGGTGCTGTGAGCTCTTCGTGTATTCCATTTTCCTCACAAAAGGAACTGAATACTTTTGACATAAACTCACCACCTCTATTTGTCCGAAGAGTTTTGAGTCTACATCCATTTTGCCTCTCAACAAAAGATTTAAATTTCTTGAAATTGTCAAAAGTTTCAGATTTAAATTTCAAGAAATATATCCAACTCATACTACTATAATCATTAGTAAAAAGCAAAAAGTATCGACTTCCCCCTAAGGACTCAACACTCATAGGACCACACAAATCAGCATGTACTAACTCAAGGCAAACAAAAGCTCTCCAAGACTTGCCTACAGGAAAAAACTTTTTACTTTGTTTTCCATAAGTACAACTTTCACAAAAATCAAGATTCTCAACTTTTGGCAACCCAAAAATCATTTCTTTTTGGCTCAATAACTTCAATCCATTAACATTTAAATGCCCATAGTGCAAATGACATAGTCTAGTTTCATTATCTCCACTAGCTACCATAGTACACCTCTCAACCATTGAAACTTCTAAAGGAAATATTTTATTGTTAGCCATTGTAACTTAGCAATGATTTTCCCAGATTTCTTATTTTTAATAGTGTAAACACCACCGTCAAAAGAAATTGAGTATCCGGTAATCATTAGTTGTCCAATGCTAAGCAAATTATGAGATAGACTAGGAACAAACATCACATCTTCTAAAATCTTTGCATTACCTTGGCTGGTCATAATGCTAACGGTACCTCTGCCTTCAACATGAATCTTCTTGTTGTCTCCTAGCCTTACGTCTGATTTTTTGGACTCATCGAGCTCCTTGAACAATGATCTTATTCCAGACATATGATTTGAACAACCACTGTCCAAAAACCTGAAATCATTAGGAGTTTCTTTCTCACTATAAAAGGCCATGAACAACTTACTGTCATCGTCATTTTCCTCTACAAAGCTTGCTTGGTTATTCTCATCCTTCTGCTTTTGCCAACAATAAGCTTCTTTATGACCTGATTTTCTGCAGTAGTTGCACAGAAATGTCCTAGTCTGCTTTTCTTCATTAGATCCTCCTCTATCTCGATTTTTTCCTTGGCCTCTTCCACGATTTGCAAATCTTTCTAGCTTATCTTTCTGATGAGAAGACTCCCCCTTCACCTGAATTGTCTTTTCTTCATTTTTTTCATGTGACCTTAGGAGCCTCTCTTCATGAGCTTGCAAAGAACTCCTTAGTTCATCAAAAGTATAGTCAGATAAGTCATGAGATTCCTCAATCGCAGCAACAATATGTTTAAACTTTGGAATAAGACTCCTTAAAACTTTTGCTACAACAGTTTCTTCAGATATATTTTCACCATAAGACTTCATTTGATTAACAAGAGAAGAAACTCTAGACAAATAAGTTTGAACAGATTCATTACTTTTCATAGAAAGAGTTTCAAAGTCACGACGGTAATTCTGCAATTTTACCGTAATCACCTTAGCTGAACCTTGAAATTCCTTCTTCAAAATCTTCCATGCCAGTGAAGATGTTGTTGCTGCTGCAATTCTTGACAAAATTGTGTCATGAACTGCTTGTTGAATCAAGAATAATGCTTTGGCATCCTTCTTTTTTATCTCTTTCAATTTTTCCGCCTTTTCGTCAGAGTCTGCTTGATCCACAAAGCCTGCTTCAACCAACTCCCAAACTCCTTGTGATTTGAAAAGAGTTTTCATTTTGACACTCCAAAACTCATACTTTTCACCAGTAAAAATAGGCATCAGTTGTTGGGAAGATGATGAAATACCATTTACTGCCATTTTTTCTCACAATTCACTCAACTTCCAGTAAGGAACCTTGCTCTTGATACCAGATTTGTTGGTAAGAAAAAAGGAAATCAAATAGGAAAAATGAAAAGAAAGTGAGCAAAAGAGATAAAAAGTTACTGCAAACTTCTTCAAATCTAATTCATAATGAAAGCGACTAGATCTACCTATAAATAGGCTTACCAAAAAATTGAAAATACTAAAATCTAGGTCCACTAACCCACTAACTACTAATTGGCTACTAATCTGCCAAAATATCTAAACTTGCTAAGATAAAGGAAACTAACTAACAAACTCCTAAAGACTTGGTCAAGTATCTTTTGAATCACTTTTCAACACCTACGCCATAATCTATCTGTGAGCATCTCTTACTACTCAATCTTCTTACTATGAGTGCTCTCGTTGAAGTCATAAGTAGAATAAATCACCAAAGAGAATTTTGTGAAATCAGATAACACTAGTTAATATTATAATAAATAGAGAAAACGGCCAAAAGCCCCCCCCCCCCCCCAACCTATATCCGGATTTCCAACTACACACTTTAACTTTACGGGAGTCCTATCACCCCCTGGAGTGTTTAAAACTGAAATTATTACCTCCCTGAGTGCTTAGCTGGCAAAGTGAGTGTATTTCACTTTCTTTGAGAGAGTGAGCACAAAAAACAAATATTAAAACTTTATTTTTAATATCTCTTTTTATAAATATATGTATTTTTATTTTTTTTTCTTATTTATTGTGCTTCTTCTCCATAGCAACAAAAACTAAATTCCTCCACCATTCACCATCTCTAATCCATCATTACCACTACCATCTTCATCGGATTCACCATTGTTGATTTCACACAAGCTTTTAAACTCTCATGTAAAAAACTCCCTCTCTAAGCCGTCATTACCACTACCATCTTCACCGGATTCACCATTATTGATTTCACACAAGCTTTTAAACTCTCATGTAAAAATCTTTTAAAAACCAATCAAATCAATTAAATATAAAATGACATGTATTTGTATCACCCAAAAAAAAGGATTTGAATCAGATTTGAAAAAAAAAATCAAATTGGGTTTACATCAATTCCTCTCTCCGCTGCTTAACTAGCCGGTGAAATGCCACACCATCAACCACCACTGTCGCCGCCCCCGGCGAAACCCAAACCACCAGCAAAAACCCTTTCTCCCACCGCCTCTCCTCTCATCTCTTTCTCGTTCCGAGACATCCACCATGAAGATCTACCTCTGTTCTCACATCAAGGTCGATGACAACAACAACAAAACCTTGTGGCTCCACTACTCCGACCAGCGAGCTCCGGCGAAGCAAGCAAAATCTCGACGAAGCAGCGATATGCACAAATTTTTTTAGTTTGTTTTTCAGTTCTCCAACGAGGAAAGCTCGAATATGCTTGACAAACTCCGCTATCACTATTCATCTTTGTTCCTCACAATCCAATTTCAATGGACTTTGGTGTTTAAAATAATGGTCAAGTTACATTAGAAATTTGAAGGAATTGGGAGAAAACTTTAGGGATTTGAAGGAATTGGAAGAGTATAGGAGAAAGGGGAAAGAAATTATAAAAAAAAATTGAAAATAATAATAAATTAATCAAATTTCTGCGTGGCAAACGCGTGAAATTCACAGGTCAACATAGATGTGGTTGTGGCTTTTTAAGGGTGTAATTATTTCAGTTTTAAACATTTCAGGGGGGTGATAGGACTCCCGTAAAGTTAAAGTGTGTAGTTGGAATTCCGGATATAGATTAGGGGGGCTTTTGACCATTTTCTCTAATAAATACAATGGAGAAATTGATAGCTTGTCAGCAACTAAGTTCTTTTGAGATAGAGATAAACCTGATTGTCTTGACAATCACTTATTACTTGAGACCACATCCACTTGCATGCATATTGGGTGGACGAACAATAAGTCTACCTGCCATATTGCCATTAAACAAATTTTTGGCTTACATAGAATGCTAAACTATATCAAAATCAATCATCCAAATGAAAGGGAGACAAACTGAAGTAGACATATATAATCTTGTTTATTACTAAGACATATACAACTAATCCCAAATTCTCTCTGCTTGTTCCTTATCCAAACAAGAATGGTGGAATGTCTCAATCACTATCCATAACACCAAGCCAACACCCCCACCATTACAATTACTGAATGGACACTAACTAGCTATCTCCTTTTTCCACAAAACACATTTTCTGGTCTTTATGCTAAGATCAAATATCATGTCCAAAGAAAAATTGACACTCCACTTAATGTTGAAGTAAATTTTTATATACAAGTGGAAAATATCTTTTTCAGCTCAAGACAAAAGAAACTGCAAGGTTGATTCATCAGATCATTGTCATACGTGTTTACCTTTTAGGGTGCGTTTGGTATGAAGGAAGACCATCCACCCCCGAACCCTCACTCCCCACCCCCATAGTGTTTTGTACTATATGAAAGTTTGTGGGCCAAAGTACCCTTAACTATATGACCTAATTTTGCAAGGTAAAAGGCCGTGAAACTTTTGCCTTGTCCGGCATAATTAAGTTGTGTAGTATAATTCACAAGGCATAAGTTTAGAAAATTTTTATCTTGTTCGGCATAAGTTATGTCTTTTAAGACATAACTTTGTGGGTTTTGAAACTGAAACTATTCATGTCTCTATCTGCATAAGTTCTGTAGGAACTAAGTTAAACCTTGTAAGACATAACTCATGAGTTATGAACTGTTCTTATGCCTCTAACAACACAAATTCTGGAGATAATTCTATATATAAACTTTTTTCTTGCATTTTTTTCCGATGTTAGGAATATTTTTGACCAGTTTTTGTTACTTGAACTGTTGAAGGACAAAAATTAAAGACCACCAATTTGAACACAAAAATTAAAGACCAATTCAAAATAAGGGCATTTGTGCAAATAATATTGTCCATCCCTAGGAGTAAGAGGTGTTGGAATTGAAATGACAAGGGTTTCACATGAAAAACTAAAAATTGTAAACCTTGATGGCGATAAATCAAATGACAACGAAAACTATCTAAAAAAGCATAATATTTAATATGATATGGCCAAGTGACCTACATATTAAAAACTATAATATAAAAGAAGGAAAAATTACTAAAGTACACACATTTAAGAATATTATTTTCCATTTGTCCCTATATCTTTTAAAAATAACTAAAATCCCTTATTTTAATAGTGTATCCGTGCTTGTATTAATGTATCCGCGCTTTCATTAATGTATCTGGATTGGGTTAATATTTATTTTAATAATGTATCCGTATTAATGTATTAATGTATCCGTGCTTGTATTAATGTATCCGCGCTTTCATTAATGTATCTGGATTGAGTTAATTTTTATTTTAATAATGTATCCGTATTAATGTATTAGTGTATCCGTGCTTGTATTAATGTATCCGCGCTTTCATTAATGTATCGGGATTGGGTTAAATTTAAGGGATTATTGTAATTAGAAAAAAAGTAGGGATAGATAGTAATTTCATCTTTACACTATGTGATTTATGTAACTTACCCATAAAAGAAAGCATAAAACTATTGAGAGAATAATCTCCCCCTTAACAAAACTCTCTAACAACTACATTATAGCTGCGATTGTGTGTTATGGGAAAAAAAGGATCATCAATTTATAGAAGTTCAAAATTTTTCCTCCAATAATTTATTAACCAAATATGAAAGACATCTTTTCTAACAAGGGAACATTTTTCATCAAGAAAATCTTTTCGAAGTAAAACATAATAATGATCGAATTCAAATAAGGTACGTAATTTAGGTAAATTCTAACGAATCTTATCTTGGCCTCAATTTTCTAGTAAAATAATCTTGATCTTTGTACTTTACATAATCTTCATATATGTCTGTTGCTTAAATCGATTAAAAGTTTATAAGATTTAAAAATTGTCGCTTTGTGCGTTAATAATAAGCACACATTAGTAGCATTGAAACCCTATGTTAACGTGAGTAGGATTGAAAGTGGAACTCATATGATAAGATTAGTAAACATGAGTTGATATTGGAGCGCAAGCATTAAAGTTAGTAGAAATTAAAAGTTGAAGCTCATGTATTAAATTAAGAATTAGTTGAAAATTAGATTTTTGTTTTTAAAGATGAAGTAACATAATTGTTGAAAATATAGTTGAAATTTTATCTCCACAAAAAGTACTCCGGATAAAATCTTCATTATTATGAAATGGGTTGCAATTTAATTTGAACCTCCTTTGAACTTGGCTTCAACCTCGCTAAATCTTTGACTCTGATACTACTTGTTAGAGTCAAAATAATCAGGACGTCATGTAAAAACTAATAATTGCAATTTTTGAATAGCAATAAATCAGACGACAAAGAAAAGTATACCAGAAAGATGTATAGTGCTTTGATATGATTTGATCAATTGATCCACATGTAAAAAAGATACTATTATAAAACAAAGCATAAAAACTACGGAGAAAATAATCTCCCTCTAAACAAGACTTTTTAATGACTACATTGTGAATATTGTTGCTATATATGATAAAGAAATGATCTTTAATTTATAAAATCTTTTTCAACAAAGAAACATTTTCATCAAGAAAATATTTTCGAAATAAAGAATAATTATGATACAATCTAAATAAGGTAGGAAATTCAGGACAAATCTTCAAGCGGTTATCAAGCTGAGTCCAACATCGACAGTAAAAATGATGGATGATCTCTTTATGTGGCTTGAACAATTCCTACCTCTTGAATTAGCTTTTAGATTTGAGTTAGATCGAAGATCCTATTTTTTATAACTTTCATCGGAGAAATCATTTTTTTTTATTTTAAAAAAACTTATTTTTCTAAAGAATTATTTTTAAACATATTTTGATCAACCATACTTGGAAAAATTGGAAAAAACTCCAACCTACCAAACACACCCTTAATTGGAAAAAGACAACCAAAATCCTCAATAGGAATTGCATCATGAACATTGAGCACAAGACACCCTATCATAATCATAAAACATATGAGGTTAAGTGAACTTTTCCATATCATAATTAAAAAATATATGAGCACTAGTGCTTGTTCCTTTTGTTTATTGAATATGACATGAAATATCTTGATGTTTAATTTGTGAGGTACAACTATATTTCATCAGAAAAAGATTGTTCTAGTCATGTTTCCCCCGGTTCAAAAATTAACTTACTACATATATGCAAATTGGTAATTTTTATTAATTTGATAAATTGAATTTGTTTTAAAATTTTTAACGTTTTGAAAAAATAAGAAGCCATTTATAGTTCTTCTCTTCTCTTCTTTTTCTTTTCATTTTTATTTTTAAAGTGTTAATTAAGTGAAACGCTTAAGGGTAAAAATAGATAATTTAGATAAATATCTCTATGATTAAAACTAATATTTAGAGATAAATAGAAAAATCTCATAATTGACCAGAAATAGTATAAAGACTATTCTTTATTTTTGATAAAACGATAATGTTTCTAAGGATATGATAAAAGCACTTGTTAGCAGATCGACGATTTACTATGTATTTTATGTGTTAGTGGTACACCTATCCTGACTATATTCACGCTTTGTAAAAAGCAGATTCAAATAGAAAATCAATCCAAATTGATTAAAAAGATTCATAAATATTTTGTTTGATTTGATTTAAAAATTTTAAGAAATTAATAATATTTGATTTGGAATCAAATTAACTTTTTATATATATATATTCTCTTATATAGAAAAGGTTACAAGCACACAATTGTTGGACGACATATATGCTTGAGCTGTGTGCTTAAAGCTAAGGTTGTAAGGCCCACTTCCGTTTTAATTTATTTGTCTTACTCTTCTTGTTAATATGTTATATATTTGAAATTTATGTTAAAAATATTATAAATCATAATAATTAACAACTTAATATATTCTTTTATATATTTAAAAATTATGTAAAAAGTACTATAAATCATAATAATTAATAATTTAAAATATTTAAAAGTCATATAAAAAATTTGGTTGGCTCTCCAAATTCCTTTGTGCCACATAAATTGGAACAGTGAGAGTAACAAATATTATTTGAAAATGACGTAAAAATTATTATAAATCACAATAATTAACAACTTCAAATATTTCAAAAAACATTTAAAAAAATTGATCGACTTTCCAAATTTCATATGTATCACATAAATTAAAACTAAAGAAGTAACATATATTGGGTCCGTGCTGACACGGGCTCCCATATATATATATATATAAAATAAAAAAAATTGGCATCAAACAATATTTTCTGTTGTCCACCTATAAAATTCAATACAATTCAATTTCAATTAGAAACCAGCTCAAAGAGCTGCCAATTACACAACATCAAACTACATTTACATTACACTAAAATTAAACTAAAAGCCATTCAATTCAAACAAAACTACGATCAAAACTAATGAGATTCCTTCAATCTCAACAATGGAGTAATTGGAGAACTGAAAAATCCACGGGGGGCTGGAAATACGGGTGTACATAATCGGGTTGGTTCGGATTTTTCAAATATCAAATCAAATTATTTGTGTCAAATTTTTAAATTTATAAACCAAACCAAACTAATAAAGCTCGGATTTTTTTCGGGCTTTTCAACCTCGGGTTGGTCCGGATTTTTCAAATACCAAACCAAACCATTTGTGTCGAATTTTGAAAGTTTTAAACCAAACGAAACTAATAAACCTCGAATTTTTTCGGTAAAGTATTCATACAAACATATAATTAACTTGTGCTCCAAATATTTCTTTAGTCCAACCAAAATACAACTATCTAAGGTGTTTCTTAAGAAAATAACACAAAATATGAGACGAGTGATGATACTAAAATATTCAATAAGAAATAATAATGAAATCGTATAAAATAAATATTGCAAATTGTTAAGCCATAATGAAAATGATCATAATTTAAAAGTACTAAATCATGCTAAAATAAGTCTAATAAGTATTAATTACATGATTAAACATTAAAGAAAAAATAAAATTAGGTTATGTATTTTAAATGTCCAAACCAATGTAAAACTAAAGAACAAATATTCAACATTATTGTCATTTTTAGTGTTAAATTAATTTATTTTGTTAGCATTAGTATTGATTTGATTTTGAATTGAACTTTATTAGAGTTACTAGTATTTATGGACTATAACCTTTATTGGACCATTCAAAATTTTAAGTCTCAAAAAACTTGAAAAAATATGTTAAAAATTATGAAAATGTATAAGTAATATTTAGAAATTACATCAAAGTAAATACTTTTATGTATAAAATAAATTTTAAAAATTATATATATAATGTCGGGTTGATTTGGTCCCGGGTTGACTATTTTTTAGTTAAAACCAAACCAACCCAAGTATAGTCGGGTTTTTTTTTCAATACCAAATCATTAGTCGGGTTTTTTTTCCAGATTGACTCGATTTACGGTTTGGTTCAATTTTTTATTCGATTTTGTACACCCCTAACTGGAAATTAGCCTAC
Source organism: Solanum appendiculatum (assembly GCA_018342035.1). Lineage (NCBI taxonomy): Eukaryota > Viridiplantae > Streptophyta > Magnoliopsida > Solanales > Solanaceae > Solanum > Solanum appendiculatum. The sequence goes on from JAGDQO010000782.1 coordinate 1,100,606, forward strand.
ACTAACTGATCTTTAACAGTACTAACAGAATAACTAACTTCTAACCAACTTGCTGACATCTAACCGGACTATTTTATTCTTCAACACATTTCCTCAAGCTAGTCAGTGTGAACAAGTTCAATACACCTAGCTTGCGTAAGAGATAACTATGTTATGACCTGTTCAAGGCTTTGGTGAATAAATCTGCTTCTTAATCCTGGGAGGTTATATGAGCTGTCTTTTTTTTTTTTTCATCTTGAATTCTTTTCCGAATGAAATCTAAGTCTATTTTGAATATATTTAGTTCTTTCAGAGAATATGGGATTGCTGCCCTATTATCACTGTGCAATTCCACTGGATTCTCAATATCAACCCTTAGTTCTTTGAAGATTCTCACCAACTAAAGTATTTCTGATACAACTGTAACTCTACATTCTTCCTCTGAGAACTCCTAAAAATGATGCTTTGTTTTTTTGACTTATAGGAAATTAAGGAACTACCTAGCTCATCACATATCCAATAATAGACCTTCTTGAGTTTGGACAGCCTACCCAATCTACATCACAGAATGTAGTCAATTGTGTTGCCTTTTCTAAGCTCAGAAGAATCTCCAAACATGGTTCATTCTTCACATATCTCACCACTCTGTAAGTGACATCCATATGAGACTTCTTAGGGCAATGCATGAACTAACTGAGCCTGTGCATTGCATATGTTATATCTGGTTTGGTCTGAGATACATATCTATCAAGGAAAGCATTGAACATATCTATCTGGTATAAACACAGTGATTAGAAGCAACCATAGCAAGAACTAGTCTAACAGTAACCAGCTTGACTACAAGAGAGAAAGTCTCCTGATAGTATCTAAACCTTACCTTCTAGTTGTAGCCCTTAGCTATCAACATGGCCTTGTACCTCTCAACCTCACCATCAACCTTGTATTTCACTTTGAAGACCTATTTACAACTGATAGAACCTTTGCCAGGGGAAGATCTACAATGGACGAAGTGTGATTATCCTGCAAATTAAAGTAACTAATTCCAGATTCATGGCATCAATCCATAGGGTTTCTTAGGAAGCTTCATCATAGGACTGAGGCTTCCTAATAAGGGTGATCTTAGACAGGTACGTATGACTGGTATAATGGACTAAGCTTATAAGTAGACACGTAGGACTGCATGGGCTAGATACAAGAACTAGAAACAAGAGGTGAGTTGGATTTACCACACACATATTCATGTAACCAAGTAGGAGTAGTCCCTGACCTACTAGATCTTCTGTGAGAAGCAAGAGGAGGTTGAATAGGGAGGATTGGAACATCTGGTTAGCCTTTGGTTCTCTCACCAGGTGATTTAGTGTGGGTTGTGACACCTTCTTCACTATAGTGAAATTGCTATAGTGAAGGTAGGCTTCGACATAGCGAAGACAACGAACTCGTGTGACTTCTCTATAGATAAGGACTTGTTCGCTTTAAAGACCTTTGCTATAATGAAGGTTGGGAAAATTAAACTCGTATTTTAAGTCAATTTTTCATCCAGTATTGGTCATAACTTAGAATATTTGATATATATATATATATGATGATAATAATATACATTTTAAAAATATTCGCCAAAATGTATACAATTTGACTCTCTAAAAAAGAAACATGAAAAGTATTTTGGGATGAAGCAAATGTAATAAGAAAGAAAACTTTTGGAATTATAAACAATATTAGTGTTGATAAACATTATAATGCATAGTACATATACACTTGATTAAACTTTATAGATCTTAACACATTTTTTTCCATAATTGAAGAGAATTATATCCACCAAAATAAAAGGATGGTAATGGATTATAAATTTGAAAAATGATAAAAATAAATAATTTCTTTTTTCGTTGTAAGGAAATAATGAAAGAGAAAAATATCATTAGATTTCTTTTAATTTGTTTGTTTCTTTTGGTTGAAATTGATTGGTTATAAGCTCTTACTCTTAATTTTACTATAATATCAACATTATTGAGGAATATGTCCCTCTCGATTTGCTCTTGTTGTTAATTCCAACGAGGTTGGAAACACTAAAATTACTTGAGTAAAATGCTAGTCTTATCCAACTAATACAAGCACAGACCCACAAATATATTTGGTCCCAAAGCTTACAAACAAAACAAGCTTTCATTTACAAAGATTACATAATAGCATCATTAGATTATGTGATATGTATGGAAAGAACGAAACATAAATTTAATTGAAAAGAAATGTGTACCCACTAAAACCATATGCAAACAAATTATAATTATGTAGGCTCAACTGGCACGTGGACCGGAAGCCCAAACGAGGATGAACCTGGCACTTGGGCCTAACTCAAGCCCAAAAACTAGCTCATGATGGAAGGATTGCCTAAGATCCATCTTTACATGCTATCAGAGCCAGGTCCATCCCCGTTTAGGCTCTCGATCCACGCTCTAGTTGGGCCTCAGTGTGAAGGGGGTGTTAGAGTGGGTAAAAATTTCATATTGATTGGGAAATGAACGGGTGATTTCCTTATATGGAATTGGACAATCCTCCCCTCATTAGCTAACTTTTAGAGTTGAATTAGACAAAGGTATCATATCTTTACAAATCACAACATACATTGTCACCACTCAAGGGATATTATTAAAAATTGCAGATAATTTTTGGATGCTAACAACGTCATCATTAAGCATAAGTGGAGAAAGGCAAACAAATATATAGATTTTCCGGTAAACAAGGGGCACAAAAATGAAGAAAACTTACTAATTTAGGAAGTTAGGAAAGAGAATATGGAGTTCCTTCTCCGTGTAGATCTAAGTCATGTAGCTTATAAATATTTTAATTTTTGTATACTCTTTTCCAATGTACTACACAATAATATTATTTGTCTGTCCCTTTGATTGTGTGGAAACATAAGTATTACACATAGTTTAATGATTTATAATATTGTGGAAGGAGGTCTATATTTTCTATATTTATACATAATATAATTGACTAGAGTATTAAGGTCAACTATTGTTAGCTACAACCAATCGTAACACTTTGTTAGTTTAATAAATTATAAATTCTTAATTTGGTTAGTTGTTGGAGCTTAGTGCTTAACAAATAATTTCATACACCAAGTCATCACCAATTAAGAAACAAATTTACTAGAGTCATTCACCTTTGTCTCCTTTATACCAAACAAGTCACATCCTAAATCGTCATACTCAACTTATTAATGATCATAATTGCAATCAACAAACTAAAACAAAAGGTAGTCTGATGGACAAATATTAACATTATTAGAATTCTAGAAAGAGTTGCATGCACTTCTAGCTCTAGGGGTATGTTGTAGCTAGATAGTCTATCGCAATATAAATATTAGTGATTGTTTTCATGGTTTGAATATTTTTTAAAAAAACTAATCAACAAATTAAAATAGAAAAAGAAAGTTATAAATCACAGTTAACAAACGCTACAAGTTACTACTATGACCAAACGAAGAACTTATTATGGTCAATTGAATTGAACAACCATATTGTCTGTTTGGAAAGTCTCAGAGAGTTGGATTTGCGTGTAATTATACAGTTTAATATGTTTGTATGTCAAACAAGTAATAGTCCCTTTGAATGTGTATTATGTCCTCGTTCAGTCCTTAAGTTGTACACACGGATGTTTGAGAAGTTGTGAATGTTTACAAAATCTAAGTATTATATTTGAAAGGTTGTATGGATGTTTAGAACAAGGAGAAGTATTTTGGAATTACTTGGAATCGTTTAAGGGATGAAAAAGACTTGAGCACATGTCCTTAACTCCAAATCAAGACTTTGACCAGTCTCAGACGAAATCTAAGCAAGGTGGGGTATAGGGCAATCCGAGAAGGATTGGGTAAAATATTTAAACTTGAGTTGGTTTTTCTATTAGCTAAGACATTAAGGAATCCATAAAACTTTTCAGAAGTGAATTCGGGTAAGTAGGACTCCCGATTTCGAAATTGACATGAAGGGGTTAGTTTAGAACGTCAAAATTCGAAGGTGTGTTGCGAAATGAGAACTTTTGAGAGGATTTCTGAGTTTTTTGTCTCGTGGTACGCCGCTATAATAGGAGGGATTAACTCCCGCTATAGCAGGCGGTCCTGCTACAGTGCACCGCTGTAGTGGGTGGTACGCCGCTATAACAGGAGGGATTAACTCCCGCTATAGCAGGCGGTCCTGCAACAGTGCGCCGCTATAGCGAGGTTAGTCGTGTAAATGCATAAAAATACCCCAAAGCCTTTCATTATTATCCAAGTACGTTTCTGGGAAGAGAAAGAGCTATCTAGGGCGGTTTTCTCCCCTTTTTCATCAATTTCATCCATAAAGGTAAGTAATTCACTCTCCTAAGTTAGCAATTTGATACTTAAGCCTTAGAATCTGTGGTGGCAATCTTAGGGGAGGGTTTTTATTTGATTTAATGGTGGAAAAGCCTCAATTTTGGTGGGATAATCATGAGAATAACCTTATTTGGGTGTTTTAGGCTATTTGGGTTTGATTATGTGTTATATTGACTATTTGTAGACTAAGAACATGTTATGTATCGTAACAAGGGGAAGACTCATATTCAATAGAGCTTCCAAGGCTTGATTCAAGGTAGGTGATGGTTGTTGTTTTTCAAGTTATGTTATGTGTGCATGTTAATTGTCTTTACAGTGAAACCTGTACAATGCATGTTGAGGAAAACATAAAGGTTGAATGTGAAATGATGATTCTTGACTATTTCATGCAATGAAGGTGTTTTGCTTACTTATATTTACAAGTGTGTTTGTATTTCATTGTGATTGTGTTTGTGTGACTATAGATTGGCTCAAGTATCATGTCATGTACACATTATCAGTTGACTGGAGTACCATGTCCGGTTAATATTATCGGTTGGGTCGGGTACCACACCTAGTATAGGATATCTCTTGGTTGACTCAGTATCACACTTGGTACACATTATTAGTTGGCTCGGATACTACACTTGGTATAGAATATCTCTTGGTTGGCTCAAGTACCACTCCTGGTACATATTATTAGTTGACTCGGATACCACGCTTGGCACGGAATATCTTTTGGTTGGATCGGATACCACGCCTGATACGGGATACTATTGGTTGGCTCGGGTATCACACCAGGTAAATGTTTGACTATTCTCTTGTATGTTGGTTCCTTAAGTGAACTAGGCTTGTTTGTGATCATATGGGACATGTTTCTTTGTAAATGTTAAGTTAGGATTTGTGACTGAGAGTCTTGTTGTATTGTTGACTTGGTTGATGTATGTGTTGTCGTATCTTTACTATTCTAGTTGTGTGTTTACGTTCATATCTTTGGAGTTGGCCGATGATTTTTGTGTACTGATACTACACTACAGTTTGTGTACTGATATTACACTTGCTCTTTCTTTGTTGAATACAGTGCATATTCAAGTGATTGCTTCGCGACCTCAACTGTGAATCTCACGTTGTCTGAATCGAAGGGTGAGCTACTTCTTCCGAGTTGCCGCGAATTCATCCTTATTTTCTTAATCTATCTATTCGGACTCAAACTCTTAGAATTGTTTTCTCGTTTATGGGGTTGCATCCTCTTTCTCTAGACTATGTAGAGTTTTGATAGACAACTTTCAAGTTCTAGGGGGAAATATTTCCACAATTATTTTATGACTTTGGTTATTGTTTTATGAAAGTTATAAAATTAAAATAATTGATTAATTTTTTATTTTGTCTTTTATATTAATTATTTTGAGAGTAAACAAAATTGGTTACACAACATATAAATTATAAATTTAAAGAGTTCAAATAAAGAACTATTGATTGATGTTATGATTGCTCAAATACCAATAGAATTAGCTCATCTTATATCTTTTAAACATTTAGTCAAGTTTTAGATAGAGTCCATATCTATTGAAGAGCGATAAATATAAATTTAAAAAGATAGTTATAATTCTTAAGGAGTATGCGTAAGAAAAATATGACAATCATAGGGAAACACACATAAAATCAATGCATATATATAAAGGAGAAAGAGAGAGATTGTAATGTAGTATGTATCTTAATTGAAACTTATATTAATTAAACCATCATTTGTACAAGCAAAAGCCAAATCAACTTTCTAAAGAGAATATCCAAAGTAAAAAAGAAAAAAAAAGGTGTTACCATCAAACATTAAGATGACCAAAAACTAGACACTATGTACACAAAGAGTATGGTCTTATTTTTGTTTATTGGGACCATGTTTCCACTTTTTATATTGCAACACACTTAGTTTGTTGTAGGAGCACGTCTAGATCGGATCTTGACCATAAGTGGGTGGGCCATTTCACAAGAGAGCTTCAATACTTCAGACAAGTCAACATTACTACTGGGCCCAAACTCGAATTCGTGTAAAAGTGTTGCGACCCAATAGGTGACTGTGGTCAAGCCTATTGTCTTTCCGGGACAAGATCGTCTTCCAGACCCAAACGGTGCCAATCTCATGTCGGACCCTAGTACTGAGAAATCAATGTCACTATGAGCCTCATTCAAGAACCTTTCTGGCTTAAACATAAGTGGGTCGGCCCAAACATTTGCATCTCTCATGATGGCCCACATGTTCACCATGGCTGTGGTCCCAGCCGGCACGTGATAGCCATCAATGGTGGTGTCGGTTATTGCAAGGCGGGCCCACGACAACAGTGGACCAGGAGGGTGCAACCTTAGTACTTCTTTTACTACGGCCGGAAGATAGATCATTTCTGATACGTCAGATTCTGTCACGATTCGTGATTGTCCGACGATTCTATCTATCTCGAATTGAACTTTTGATTGAATATCAGGATGAAGCACCATTCGGGCTAGTATCCACTCTACCAATGCTGTCACTGTGTCAGTCCCCCTAAATATCATTTCCTACAAAAGTAAACTTTGATAGTTAGGTCAAATATGTCGTGGTACCAGTGGCGGATCCTGGATTACAAAGCAAGTGTGATACTGCCTGCATTGACTTATGACAAATCAGAATTTTGAAACTTATTTCACATAATTGACACAAAAAGTAAAGGAAAAAAACATTAATAGTCAGGAGGTCAATGGAATTTGAACTCTGTAATTGCTATTGATTGTGACCTTTTAACCACCTAGCACACTAATATTTAAGTTAAACAGAAAGCGAAATATGATTTAAAAATTATTAAAAAAAAAATTGATCCCTTATGTTTGAGGAAAATTCAAAATAATCCTTTTAAGTATGCATTGAATAGTTTTAATCATTTATGTTTGTCAAAAGTTAACACATTTAGTCTCTGTTTAATATTAATCGAATTGACGATTAAATTTGAGGGAACAATAAAAACAAAAGTTAGCGGGAACTCAAATTTGGAGGTACAATTTTTGTAATAACATAAGGTTCTTGTTTAAAAAATTACCTTAGAGATGTTTTTGATTTGTTTTCAAAGTATGGTGCAACATTTTTTAAATGTAATTTCTCCTGTATTGATATCTTTTTAGTGTTTAGTGTAACTTTTTGAGTTACATACTTTAGGATTTGATTGGACTTTCTTGATATTTAGAATTAAATCTTTTTTCTATTGTTTTCGTCAAATCTAACTAGTACAAATTATTAAATATTTGATGGAGACTAAAAGCATTAACTGTTAGCTGATTTAAAAGATCAAAACTATGTCGTGTATACTTAAAGGACTATTTTGAATCAATCATTAAATATCAAGAGAACATTTTTGTCATTTTCTTGCAATAACCAAAAGATATTTTTAAGGAGCAAAAATTCTCGAAAAGGACAAGTCGTTTAAGAAGAAAAAGGCTTGATTAATTAGTTATGTTCGTTTTCTTTTCTATTTCTATTTGTAATATAATATATGCTACTCCCTCTTTTACACCCTTCCGTTTTTAGTCTATTTCAAAAAACAATGTCGTATTTCTTTTATTAGAAACAATTCAATTTGAGAACTTTTGTTTTGTTATATCCACATGAATGATCAATAAGTGTTGCAAATTTCAATAGTTTTTCTTTCTTTATTAAATTTTACTCTCTCCATCCCATTTTATGTGACACTTTTTTCTTTTAGTCTGTTTCAAAAAGAATGATACCTTACTATAATTAGAAATAATTTAACTTTAAAATACCTTTTTTTTACCTTTAACGAAATAATTTTCAGCCACACAAACATCTAAAAATTGCTTTAGATCATAAATTTCAAAAATCTTTATTTTTTTTCTTAAACACCGTGTCAAGTCAAATGGTATCACATAATGAGATAGAGGGAGTATGTCAAGTCAAACAGTGTCACGTAAACGGAGACGAAAGGAATATTGCTTACCCAAAGTACTGCAATCATATCATTCTCTGATAATCTTTCTGAACCTTGAAGAGATAGCAAAACATCCACAAAATCACCAGATTGATTCACATGTTCATCAAGAATCCTTTTGACAAACTTGTTTACTTTTGGCACAAGTTCAGAGCACCTCTGTTTAATTCTCTGTAAATCAAATTCACCTAACCAAGAAATATGATCAGACCAATTTAACATGCCCAAAAGTTCATAACCTTCATCAACTAATTTCATCAATTCCTTTGTTTCTAAATTACAACAATCAAAATTATAACTTTTTCCAAAAACACAACACATCATATTATTCAAAGAAGCCAATTTTAAACCATCTCTAACACGTAAAATGTCATTTGGACTATTTTTTTCAAACATAGAAATCAATTGTTTAACAATTTGAGATCTTGGTTTTTCATAAAATTTGATTTGCTTAGGTGAAAATAAATGATTTGATGAAATTTTTCTAAGTGTCCTCCAATAAACCCCATAAGAAGCAAAACCCATTGCTCTATTGAACATTAGTCCATAGGCTGATTCTTTAACAGGACGATCAGCGAATACTGAACTGTTTAATATTTCTTTCGCGACTTCTGGATTACAAGTCACAATGACTCGTGTTTCACCAAGGCTAAAACACATGAGACGATTAGCATGAAGAGTTTTCGCCATGTTTGCTATTTTATGATGTGCTAGACCAGTCATGAGGTTCATGCTTCCTATAATAGGAAAACCTTTTGGGCCTGGAATAGGCTTTGATACTAACTTTTTCCATGTGTGTTTGCCCCAAGCAGGACCACCAGGGTGAGCCCAGTAAATTATGTTCATGACTAACCATATGAGAATAAGAAAAATTGCAAAGAACATTGAGTTTATAGAAGTGAAAGATTTGCATTTTGAAACTAAAGAAAAAATCCAAAGGCTTTCTATGTTTGTTGTCATGGTTTTTTTTGGGGAGAGAGTGAGAGAAGTATATTTGGTGTTTGTGGGTATAAAAAGAGAGATATTGGATGGTTTATATAGGGGAAGAAATGGAACCATAGCTCCCACTAGAAGAGTACAACTCAAAAGTATTAGCGGTCACGATTTTCATCAAGGAGTTTAAAATATGAAAAAAAATCAATGAGATTCAACATCTAATGTATATGCATAAAATAATCTCAACCTTATGTGTACCGTGTAATTTTCTGTTGAAGAAAAATCAGATGAACCCTCTTGAACTCACGTAGTTTCGTGGCTCTGCCCCTATTATAAGTACAGTGATTTTTCGTTATAACGATATTATTTGTTTAGATATTTGTTGGTTACTACCGCAAATGTTACGATAGTGAATATACCATGAAAAATCGATTTCGGAAAAAAAAAATGATGCTACACTGAATATTATTATGGAGGATGATTGTTATGATGAGGTCTAAATATGTTATTATTTATTTTTCCTCTTTAGTAACATTGTTTAATATGGGGTTTTTAGAATATTCTATGGATTATGGTATTAATAAAAGCAATAATTAGGTAATTATTGGAAAATGTAAATTGGGCGGAAATTTTGAGGAGAGCCGCACGAATGAAGAACCAGAAAAATATAAAAATAAAATAAATTTCAACCTTCAAGGCGCCTGAGGCACGTCTTATGACAACATATCACGTGTTTAAAAAAAAAAGGAGACTAATGTTAAAAGAGATTTTTATTACTCAAACTCAGTTTATGCGATGTTATTTAATTGAATATGAAATTTTATATTTTTTGTATGATTTTAAATTATTTTATTAAATTAAATTATTACTAAATATAGAATGATGTTATTCTTTTTGAGAAAGATTTTATTTAGTTGTCCTACATCGATATTTGGCAATATGAGCATTGTATATGAAAATTTTAAAAAAATTGTGTGATTTTAAATTATTTTATTAAGTTAAATTATTCTAAATATAGAATGATGTTATTCTTTTCTGGGAAAGACTTTATTGAGTTGTCCTACATCGGTATTTGGTAGTATGTGGAATATTTGGTCTCCATTTATAGTCTTGACGATTGTTTATGGTTCGATTTAAATTGATTTTTGATTAAAATTACAATCAAAATCAAATTAATTTAGTCAATTTTAAATTTCTAAAACCAAATAAAATAAAAGAAAAATCACCGATTTAATTTGATTTTTCAATGGAATTGATCTTCTATTATTTTTCACCAAGAAAGCGTTGGTATCATGGGATCAACATCTTACTGAAGTGCTAAGGTGCGTGAAAGGAAAGACACAAGCAGCTCAAGTTTTCAAAATGGTCTACACAGAATTTGTACACTGTATGTGGATAGAGAGAATTATGAGAATTTTTTTAAAAAAAGAGTAGAGAGCCTAATGCCATTGCTAAAGAGATAGCTTTTGTTTGTAGTGTTAGAGACCCACCCAGGATTAGTACACACATGTCTACTTTCAGATTTAGCTGTGACTAAGTAGGAGCTCTTTGAAGTATTAGATAGCTAGCTGTGTTTAGTTAGCTATGGCGATTGTAACCGCTTTACTTGGTGATTAATGAAACTGTTAGTTACCAAAAAAAAAAGATTACTAAATTTTTTATCGATATTAATTAATTGTTATTGGATATAATATTACTATAGGCTTTAAAGATATTTACAAAAATTGCTAAAGTGTAATTGTCACTAGTATGCCTCTAAAAAAACAACAGTAATATTAGTTACTGCAAAAACAACAGTAATGTTAGTTAACTTAATTTCATAATTAATTAAAATAGTTTTTGTCAAGGTCAATGCCATGAGGTCATCTTTTGCGTCACTTTGTTGTGTAGCCTATTCATCCTATACCTTGATTTAAAGTTGCATGAACGATCATAGATTGAGTTCAAATTAGTTTATTAACGGACAGAATGAATTGAATTTAAGTAGATTTTAAATAAATTGAGTTAGTAATTAAGCGAGTTAAATTGCTTAAATTGAAATGAATTAAGTTAAAATAGACTCAAAATGTATTATAATCCAATCTATTCCATTTTTACTGAATTTTATTTTAAAGTTTTTTATTTTATAAGTTTTTAGTACTTAATAATTTTTAAATATTGAGCCCCTTTTCAAAGAAATAATCTTTTAAAAGAACTTTTTAATAAGATTTTTCACAAATCAATTTTGATTACACATTAACTAAATTTTTAAATCGACTGAAGTGTTAATTGTATTGTGGACTTTGTAGGGCTATGGTATAGAGTGAAAATATTGTACTAATCGTCTCTGTGTGTGTTATGTCTATGTAACCGGGATCTCTCAGGAGAAATTAGATCTTAGAGCTGTGAGATGTATCTTCACTAGTTATCGAAAGTTATCCAATTTATATATTGCTCATTCCAAAAGAATTTAAATGTTATAGCGTTACCAATTAATCACTAATACATCTTCGACACCAATTATTATGACATGTTTTTTAAAAAAAATTGTTTCAAAAAAGGATATGCTATTCGCTTATTTAAAAGTAATTTAATTTAAACTTTTTATTTTACTAATGAACTGATTTATATGAAACAAATGCATATGATTTGCTTAAAATCATAAATGTTTTAGGAAAATTATTTTATAAACTCCATGCTAATCAAACATCAACACATAAATTAGAATGGATAAATCACATCATATAACTAAATAAGGTCCATATTACTAAACATGGTAAGAGTTTTCCTTATTTACTAAACATAATAAGTCTTTTATAATTTGTAGCAGATTTCGAAAAAACACGGACGCAACCACTTCTCTTTATGCACATCACCTACTTATTTTAATACAATACAATCTTTATATATTTTATATACTTTTATTAGGATCACAATATACATATATTATCCACAAAATTTACATGTATTTTTCTAGAAACTTAAACTTATACAAAATAATTATAGTTATATACATATTTCCTATAAAAGTTTATACATGAAATTGTGAGCAAGATTTGAATCATAAGTTTGTATATGTTTTGAAAAAAAAAAACACTTGTTATATTTGATAAACAAAGAACTCCTAATATGTTTGATAATTATGAACTTAAGTTTATATATACAGGAAAAAAAGATCAATTAGAATTAATAGAGAATATAAATAAGATAGAGGAAATAGTTAGATTATACTTTTTTCCCCAATAAAAATAAATAAACTTAATGGTGTGTTTGGTATGAAGCAAAATGTTTTTAATGAAAAATATTTTTAGCAAAATAAGAGAATTTTTTGCTTATTTTTTTTTGTATTTGGTGTATAAATAAAAAATGTTATCCTAAATATATTTGTATATAATCTAGATAAAACTATGAGAGATGCGGGTGATTAGGTGGTGGGGATGAGGTCTACGAGTATGTAGATGTGGTGCGTTAAGAGGGTGGGGAGGTCACATGCAATTAATGTAGAATGTTGCTTGTGGAACCTGTTTTCCTACTTTCATTAGGAAAGTCATTTTACTCATTCTACATACAATTAATGTAGAATGTTACTATCTTTTTAAAAAAAAATTTTATACTTTTTGACCGACTGAACATGAAAAAATTGAAAAGTATTTTTTTTCCGCACCGAACACACACTAACTTGTCCATTTTTTAAATATATTGTCGACAACTATAAATAGTAGGGGTGTTTATCATTTGGTTCAATCCATTTTTATATATTATCGGTTCTATATTTATCGATTTTGTAGACACTTTAAATCGATAACCAAACAAATTTGATATTTGTTATTGATTTCGATTAGTTAATTTTTATTATGTCTTCCTTTGAATATAATAAATTTAATGTCTAGAGAAATTACTATAGTTAATAATAATGACAAATAAACAACTAACTGATAAATTATTTCTTGATTTTATAAACTTGACAAGTAAAAGTGAACGGAAAAAGTACATAGTTAATATGATTTCTTAGTTGCATAAAAAATAACTTATTTTGAAAGGGTAATTTTTAAATAAAAATAAAAATTAGAACCTTCTACATCATATTAGAAATCATTTATTGCCTAGGTTGAATATCTTTAGTTTTAAGGTGAACAATGATGTAAGATAGTACGAACTAATATTTTTTGTATAAAGGATTTAGACACTCTCAAATATTCCTATGATTTTGGAATAAAAAAATATTAAAGAGTTAAGAGACTATAAAGTTTGAGATTTTTGAAAAGGATGTCTAGTGGGAAAGTCTATAGTGGCACTGTAGCATCGTTAGCGCTTAGCTCATTAGCAGCCTCAATTACGTTTGAAGGAAAAGGGAGTTTGCGGCCTTAGTGTTGGACTTGTTGAATAGCAATATTTTTTTGTATATTCAAAAATCTTTTATACAATTAGTAATATTAAGATGTTATATTCTCACTATTAAATAATCAACACGGTTTGTTTTCTCAATATTTGAATATAGATATAAATAAACACTAAGTCAATTTAAAATCACATGATTACAGGAGGTGCTGGTGATGCCTAGCAGTGGTGGTTGTGGGTGTCAATTGGGGATAATGTTGCTTGATTGTGTTGGTTATGGATAGTAGCTAGTGGTTTCGAAGGATGGCAATAGTGATAAATGACGGTGGTTGATGGTGGTAATTATTGGTGATAGGGGCTGATAATTGTAGTGTATGATAGTGATAGCTAAAGGTGATGGTGAATGATGATGGTGCTGCGTGATATATAGTGATGGTCATTTATGGCTGTAAATAGTTAATGAAAATGATTATAAATGGTGGTCAGTGATGATAGTGACCGACTCTGATGGTTATAATTGTGAATAACGGTGGATCGTGATTGCGATAATGGTGGGCATCAACGATTAGAGGTGAAAGTGGATTGAGTGGCGAACTATCATTCTTATAAAAAACTTTGAATAAATTTCTAAATGATATTAAGACTCTGTGAGAAAAAATATTGGACAAGTTTACTGAATCCAACACCTGATTTTATGCTTTCCTTTTTGTTTTTGGACAGAGTTATTGTCACGATCCAAAAATCGGGTGTGATGGCACTTGTCCTATTCACCAGGACAAGTCAGCCTAACCCAACAATACAGAAAATAACAGCAGAACAGGAAGCAATATAAAGAAGAACAATATAAGCGGAAGTCTTTAAACTTAAACAATCCTCCCCAAGACTGGTTGTCACATGTACAAGCCACTAACACAGAATTGAAATGAAATTACAAGTCTCAGTGCCTTTGTATCTCAAATAGAAACAAAGCATAAAATAAAAAGGGCCGAGAGAGATAGCCAGCATCGAACAACTACCTCTCAAGTTTCTTCAAAAGCCTCAGAGTAAGAAGAAGAGAGAACTAGATCACGGTCCGGGCTCGGAACCTATACAAGTGTAGAAGCAATGGTGAGTACCAACAACACGGTACCCAGCAAATCAACTAACAAAACAAGGCAAATCTAAAAAAAAATCACAAACTCCCTTACTTCCAACCGAACCTCCATAACTACAACCTGCACAGAAAAATCAGCCCAATCTAAACTACACAGAACATATAATACAAGGTCAATAACAGCTCAACAACATCACCAAGATAACTCCGATCAGTATCAAGTAATCCTAATTTCTGCTTTGTTTCGTTTTGTTGTTTTGGGCGGTCAAAGTTGTTCATATTACTCTCATTATTACTTAAAGGTTAAACTGTCTAATTAGGCATACATATCATATCTATTAATTTAATTTATACTTTTAAATAATTATTTATTACCTCACAATTTAATAATTTTGTACTAGATTTGAAGTGAGATACATATAGAAACATCACTCGTTAAAATTAACATAAAATAGAGTCTTTAACTATCTACTTACGTAATTTTCTCCATAATTTATCTCTTCACTCCTAATCATCTCACTCTCTCTCCTAAACTTCTCCTCCCTCTCTCCCCTAAATTTCCCCTCCCAACGTCACCAACGATTTCAATAGCCGTACAAATAGAGAGGCCAACAAGAGCAGAGAAAAGATGAGCTTATCCATTAAAAGGATAGTAGGACTTGATTTTGGGGTTAATCTCTATATTACTATTGTTATACCATAATAAGTCACTGCCATACCGTAGAACACTAAGCAGAAGCAGCACCCAAAAAGTCGAAGAAGGGAGTCGTTTCATTGCTGCAAAAAGTAGACATTTTGTCGATTGGATAATCATTGTACATATTAGATGTGTAAAAGAAATTATATCAGATTCATATATGAACATTTCATATACATAAAATGAACTGATCAGATACATCTAATCATTTACAAGTACACATCAGATACATAGAAAAAACTATATCAGATACATATAAGAACAATTCAGATACATAAAATGAGCATATCAGATACACAAAAAATTAATTTTTTTGAAAAAAAAAATAGGAGTTGTGATACCACACATACTCCAAAGTTGTTATATGCGTTATTTTCTCCTTAATTTATGTCTTTCAGTTACATTTCTTATTTTGATACACTTAATTATATGTATCTTATTAATATGTATCCGAGATACATGTATCTGGATGTGTATTCGAGGTGCGAACTATGGTAGGATTGGTAATATTGCAAACTCACGGAAAGAGAGATAATTAGCTCCTAAATTAGTAGGATTTGTATTGTTTACCCTTGATAAAATGGCCCGAATAGGCTAATTATTTTTTAAAAAAATTATTACAAATTTTAATTATTCAAATCTATTCAGATTCATTAGTAATTGTAAAATAAAGAAAAACTAACACACCTAATAATTAAGATTTAAATCTAAAAAAAACTATTTAAATCTAAAAAAAACTTTGAAATTGAAATCTGAACAACTAAAATTAATATCTTCCATTTCAAGAAAAAATGAAATATTAAAAAGTAAAGCAGATTCAAACAGATGTTGGAAAAGATCTTGGATTTCTTGTTGTGAGAGACACAACCAGGATTTCAGGCTAATAATATTTTTAACTTTCTAATCCAAGAATTTTTATGGTAGATATGACTCTTCGCTCATGAATAATTTATTGCCAAATTGGTCATTATCACTGTTAATTAAAATAATTTTACAAGCAATTAAGACTGCTTCAATTGTGTTCGCAATAATTCATACCTTTCAATGCCATTATTATTTTTTTGAACTATTTTCCTGCTAAGGAATGGGGGAAATTTTACTAGATATTGTTTAATAATTGAAGCTGCTTTTAAAAAAAATATTTATAATTAGGTACTTGATTGTTATATTAGTGGTCCCTCCCTTTTATGATTGGTACTTAATACAATTTTTTTAAATTTAATTAATCTGGTCTCCTTCTCAGTAATTTACTATATTCTTTATTTTTTAGTAGAAAATTAATTTATATAATACTTGTTCTACACTAGCCTAGTACTACAACAACAATTAGAAAAGATCAACAGGACATTGACAAAAGATACTTTATGGAATTAAAATATATAAATATTTTATGTACAAAAGAAAGGAACTTGTGGTTCCTTATCCAATCTAATCAATAAAATAGAGTTTAACTTTTATACGTTGATAAATGCGCGATATCATGTTAATAAGAAAAAAGGATTAGAATCTGAAATATGAGGTAGATTTATTGTTATAACAGAAAATACACTTTGTATCCATCAAAGAACTGTTGGGTCAATTAGTTTAGTGGCAAATTAATTACAATTTTTTAAAAATAATTTATGTCAAAGAATTCCAATTACAATTGATATAGATATGGCACATATAGCAATAATAAAGAGGAAACTAACGAATATCTAAACAAGAAGGAAAGTTCATTAATACAGAGTTAGAGACGATTTATATATTTCTTTACCACCCTAGAAGATTTCAAGAAGTGTCACGATCAAAAAATCGAGATAATCGTATTGGCACCTAGTACCTACCCAAATTTTGTAGGCTAATTGTAATCCAAATTTTAATCCATTTTGAGCAAGTATAGTGCGGAAGTAAAATGAGTATATAAGTCATTAGTTATGTTTTATAACAATAAGTATGCGGAAATAAACATTACATCGCTCAAAATCAGGTATCATAAGTACAAGAGTGGTTAAAATAGAAATAAAAGAAATAAAGTTTGATGTTATAGACGAGCCAATTGATACAAGTTACCTGTGTCACCGATCCCTAAGAGAAACATGTTGTCTAATGTGTTTCAGTAAAATAAAAGAAGCAGTAAGTAAGAACACACTATTTTTTAAGTGAAAACACCGGCTCATAAAAGGTGTAAAAATCACGATTTGTACCTCTACAAAATTTACTCCCAACTTCACTAGATTTCAATGAGCCTTACAATAACCGATTCCAAACTGTTCTTCTCCTTCAAGAGATATAATCAAATACTAACTCTTCGGTCTTCATCACAAATTATTTCTTAGAGTGTTTATTTAAATTAACCACCTTTCTTGATTTATGCATACTTGACTTTATCTCTGTAGTCCAAGTGAAAGTAGAAGTCATTTGAAACTATTTCTCATGAACCTGTTGTAACTATTTGTTCCATGCATTTCGTACTCAACATGCATAATGTAATCTCACAAGTAGAGACTGAAAGAGTAAAGTGTACACAGACATTATCTTAGCTAGCTCGTGAAGGTAGAAAGATTGTTTCCGAAAGATCCTCACCTCAAGTGCAGCAATTCAAAGTATTTACGAAAAAGGAAATAGAACTATCTAGAAAACATGTCAATTAATAAGAAAACTAGAAAAGCTAACACAAAGCATTAAAAAAAAAAAAGAAATATTAGCAACACCGAAATAATGTTGTAACTAAAAAAATGTGTAAAACTAATATTATGATAATGTCCAAGGCTCCTACTAAGCTAAACCTTATGAAAAGCGAATCAAATCTCAACTACATACTAACCTTCGAAATAAAAACAAAAAAGAACTTCATATATATTAAATCGATTAAAATAAAAACGACAAAAGGAAGAGGAAAGTTTGGTGCGCCTATAAAGTGCACAACCTTTTAAGTCCACTGTGATCTAATTTGTCTTTCCAGTAAATGCCTAACAAGAACAAAATATTTAGTTATTATCTTTGTTTAGATAATCTATAAAATAATCCATGTGTTGGTGTACGTTGTTTAAAAACTATTTTCTATAGAATATATGAATTTTGGTCTCTTGGACTGACTAGTCAACTGATTTACTAAAAAAAAAATAGTGCACAAAATCTCTCACATTCAAGCAGAGTTCAGAAAAGGATCGAACCCTCAAGGATTTGACGTCGATAATCTACACTAATACATGCAGGCGTAGTATGTCTCAGTAGTGAAGTCAGAACTTTCACTAAGGGAGTTTGAAATATAAAGAGTAAACACACGAAGAAGCTAAAGAGAGTTCAATATCTATTATATATACGTAAAAAAAAAAAATTAATCATATATAAATAATATAATTTTTCGCTGAACAGAGTTTGAATGAATCACTTCGACCATTGCTAGTTCCACACATGGTATGTCTGCATTCACATCCCTATGTTCTATGCACTATGTAAAGATTTATTACACTATCGTAGACACATAACGACAAATAATCTTTCATATCAAGCATGTATGCATAGTGATCTTATAAAATAGAGTACCAATCTCTAATAACAAGTTAAATTAAAGTAGTGATAAAAAGAATTAATATCGATGTATAAAAATAAACTCATAACACAAAGGAGATTATATTTGGTAAGACAATTAGGGAAATGGCTTGTATGGTTAATTAGGTATTAAAAATAGGGAATGGATTTTTTTTTAAAGTCAATGGTTAGATATTATACAATACAAATGGAAAATGAAAATAAAGGCCTTGGGAAAACACTAACAAGAAAGTGGTTAATTTCTGTCTACAATTACATACATATTATATCTATATATAATATATCACCTTCTTTTTTTTCATAAAAATATTAGTGTAATATATAAAATGACAGAACCTAACTTGCCACCTGTCATGGGTTGACTACAAAATATGTGCCTTGTCATCTGATTACAAAAAAGATTTTGGGTGTGTCAGTATGAAGGACATTTTTTTCTAGAAATTAAATATTTTCTTATTTATTTTTTGTATATATTTAGTAATGAGAAGAAAATATCCCAAGATCATTGAGATATAATTTAAGCAAATATTAGGACTCTAGACATGAATTCATATTATGATCCAACGTAGAACTTGAGCCCCGATCTAACACCTAGCCTGAGATTCAACCTTGACTTCAAGACCCAACCTGAAACCAAGCTCGAGATTCTGACTCCATGACCTCGTGAGATTTGTGGAAATAATTAATAATTAGATGAATTCGATAAAAATTACCTTTAAAGGACACAACAAAAAAAATAATTGCTAGAGGAGTAAGTGAGAGTATTAAAATAAGTTACTATAGCATGACATCAGCCGCAACCTAAACCCCGCCATTCCTCGCCCCATTTTTCATCCCTAGAGACCCGACCCAAACACCAACTCGTAACTTGGTTGAGTCACAGGTTGGGATCGAGTCTCAGGTTGGGGTAGGAGGTTTGATTACTCTTTTATCTTGTAAAGTCATTTGTTTTCGATATAGCTTACTAGTGAAAAAAAGGGAAAAAGAGATTAAAAAGTTACATCAATACTATCCATATAACCAAGATACAATACAAGGAGACCAGATTAGACACCATATGATATATAATCCTAACCAATAAAAAGATTTATATGAAAAAATAGTTATGGAACCTGATTCAGAACATAAAATAATAATCTCTTCTGACTTATACAAAAGATTAGGGCTTCTTACGTAACTGTGCAAGCGAACAAAAATTCAACTAAAATGGCCTCATGTATATGTAATATATCGATATTGTATAAATGGTGTATAACTATGTATATATGATGTATAACTACGAATTAGAGATGTATATACACTGTTTTCTCCTCTCTATCTCAATTTAAAGTTTTTCCATTTGGGCCCATACCAATTGACCTCTTCGCTTATGGCCTTTTTAGGCAAACAACCCAAATCTAATTAGTTGAGGACTTAATTATATGTCTTCTCTTGAGTTTTTGAAATTATTATTAGTGTCAGATTTGGTCCCTAGATATATGTATCTGGCGCATTCAAATATATGTATCTCATATATATGGGGTCAAAATTAGGTGTAATTTGTTCCAAATACATTGTATCTAAGTGGATTCGCATGTATCTGGATGCAATGACTCTCTCGCTCGTCTCTCTCCTCTCTCCATATGTATACATATTTTAGAATGTATCTGGGGTACCTATATGTATCTAGTGTGATTCGCATGTATTTCTCTTCTCCTTGCTATCTCGCTCGCCTCTCTCCCTATGTAGAGTGTACTTGGTAGCAAAAATACATGTGTATCTAAGTGTATTTGATTTAAAATCTGATATGAAATTATTAATTAGTGAGATAATATGTAATTATTTCAAACGGAGAGAATTAGTAAATATGATAGATATATTTATGTAATTAAGTAGTTTTTTCTTCTTCATTTTTTCTTGTGGTCGTGCGCTCATGGCCTTTCAATACTTCATAAAATTGACTCAATAGATATTTTATCTAATTTTTTCAAAAATTATTGTGATGACATGGTGATTAAAACCCAAATTGTGTTTTTTTTTCTTTATTTAAGCAAAACTAAAAATAAAATGACAGCTGTGGGATTTGAACAAACACCCTTTCGGACCAGAGCCTAAATCTGACGCCTTAGACCACTCGGCCAAACTATCATATGTTTAAGTCAAGTTCAATGGAACAAAGAAGAATCGTTGTTTCATTTATCTTCACGAATTCTTTTTCATTTAAATTTATGTGATGTAGTTAAAATTTTGAGAGTGATCAGTCAAGTTTGCACCTTTTAGATATTTTAAGTCGTTTCTTATTCTAATGTATAGTATTATTATTTTTTTACATAGTTTTTAAACATATAAATTTTATTTCAAAAAATTTAAAGCTTTTGATCCGAATTCACAATAATGTATGAAAATTTAATCTCACAAAGGATAATGAAAATATGTGGAAAATATTAAATTTTTCATAAAAATCGTAGTAAGGTAAGGCACATGCGTGTCATTATCAAAAAGACCTAGTAAAGGACGTGATAAGTAAGGATATTTGATCTCATGTGTTGAAATATTTCATAAGATTATTTTATTTCATTTTTCTATAGAATATAGTAATTTCACATATTTCGTATATATGAATGATGGGATAAAATGACCATGGGATTAGCTAGCTAATACATCATGTTAAATATGGGATAATATTAATGTGAAATTTTATCCCGAGATTATTATTCTTCTCACGTATCAAACAAGGTCTTATTGTATGACACATGTCTTTCATTATCATAATTCTCGCCACACCTCAAATCACGTTACAACATATTTTAGCAGTATCTGAAAATATCATAATTTGATTTTTATAAAAATTAATTCCCTTTCTAAATCTTCCTTCTAAGATTACATCCACTTTGAAGAATGATGTAGTTGGCAAGCCCAACATTAGAGTTCGAGTGAAGAAGGGCAACTTCATATTCGACCCTGGTTAAATTTTGTTTGGTTGCTTCTAGTTCTAATGAATTCTAGAATTTTTTGTAAGCTTATGTGACGAGAAGCAACCCTCCTCCTTTTTCTTTCCTTTTATTTTGATAAGTTAGAGAGTAAGGATGTGCCCTCACTCCTAATTTTGTAATGCGGAGTTTAGGTTTCACCCCCTCCATGCTCCTTTGACTTATCTATTGAATCTCCTTTGAGGGAACCTTCGAAAAAAAATTCCCTTTCTAAACATCGCTATTTTCAGTTTTATATATTAATTAAAATGAATTTAGACATTTTACTAAAACAAGATAGGCCCCTAAATAAGTCATTTGGTTGGAATACCAAAACAACATATCGAGATTTTGGTCTCCCAAATCAAAATGTATTTTTTTTCTTTTGTTAACAAAAAGAACTCGATGGAAGATCATGTAAAACAAATATGATACAAAAAATTTTCACAAATATTTTTCTCAAGTTAATTTAAAAGACAGAATTCTTTTCAACATTTTAATCAAAATTTAATACTTAATAGTTTGAATTTAAAACCTAAATTATTTTTTATCCACTTTTATATTTTTTTTGTAATCACTACGTTAGACTTTTCTCTATGTACCGGGAATATATGTTCCACAAAATTAAAATTCTGTTTTTACATACATACAAAAATATAGTATAATGTTTTCGTCAAACAGATTCAATTGAACTCTTTTCAGAACATGTAGCTCATCTACTACATGACCAACAAAAGAAATTAGAAGGAAAAAAAGAAGAAAACGATGATCTTAAACCCTAAAACATGGCACATGAAGAAGGTGATGATGGTGGTCGTGGTCTTTATCAATCTTACCCCGAATATTGGAAAACTCTTCGATATAGCAAGGGATAGTTATAGTTCCCTTTTGATTAAACCCATACTCACGTTTGGTGACTTCCCTTCTGTGTAGATTGCCTAGCAGACTTTCAGTCTTAGTACTATGGTGATCGACCAGAAGAAAATCCATCTTCATGGGTAAGCTATCGAACAACTTCAGCTTCTTTGAGTAACTGCATAAATAGAGGATGATTGAAGTATAAAATGGGGACGATGAATCGTTGTTGGTCTTCTTCTTCTATTTGACCTACTTTTATTACTAGAAACTGTTGAGAATATAATTAAATAATAAAAGTATGCTCTCTCTAAATGCTTACTCTTTTAGATGAGATGGTCACACACTTCAACATGATATCAGAGCAGGCAGAGGTCCTGAGATTGAATCTCACCGCCACCCATATCAAAAAAAACTTCCACATACTTGAACTATGAAAAAAAATCATCTTTTTCTCTTTTGTTGCGGACCTACAATATTAGTTATAGCTTATGAATTTGATAAAATTTAATAATTTGAATTTGAATTTTGTATTCATATATATTAATAAAACTAGTTGTCTGATATAAAAGATGAAATAGTGAATTTCATGAGATATATCTATTTATCCTAGTAATTGAACGAACCCTAAATCCTTACTCGATGCAAATTAAAGGAACGTGTTAACTGTTGGGATATATACTATTAACTATATGTTTAGATATATTATTTATTATAGAATAATTATTTATTCAGTTTTAATAGATCATATATTCGTTTATAGTGTTTGTTTACTTATATAGTAGATGATTTAGTGTATAGAGTTTTAGCTTATACACAGAGGATTAATGTAACACCCCATACCTTGAAATTGGGAAAATGCAGAAAACTGTTGCAGAATTGGTCTACGGGACCAACCTACGGACCGTAGGTAGTTCTACGGACCGTAGGAAGGCAATCGTACAAACCGGGTTGAGTTTGGAGAATGTCAAGTTTCAGGAGTGGTTCTACGGACTAAGAGGTACGGGTCGTAGTCTGATCTACGGGCTGTAGACTGGACCCGTAGAAGAGGTTCAGACTTAGAGAAATTTCCAGGTTTAAAGTTGAGTTCTACGGAGGGATTCTATGGACCATAGAATGAGTAACGAGCCGTAGATAGGAACCGTAGGTCGCCTTCCAGACTTAGTCGAATTTCAGTTCTCAGGGCCTGATCTACGGTGGCCATGTACGGACCGTAGATCAGATAACGGGCCGTACATGGGTGTCGTCAATTGGAAGGCCAAAGTTGCAAACTCTCTGAATCAAACGACGGAGGAACAGGACGGACCGTAGGTCGCGCCGACAATTTTCATTAAGGGTATTTTAGACCTTTCCCCTCCCTTCTAAACTCAAATTCAGACTTTATCCTCTTAATTACGGGCTAAAACAGCAGAAACCAATTGAGAAACATTCTAAACACTTAGAAAAATTAGAGAGGAGATTCAAGAGGAGAAAAGGCTAGGGTTCCAAGAATTCAACCAAGAGTCTTCAATTTCGCCAAGATCTTTGATCTTCCAGGTATGCAAGGCTTTCCTCAGTGTTGGGCTAGTGCGCCCACATGCCAAATTTCATCAGAAATTCAGAATTTATGAAATTTAGGGTTTCATTCCAAGTTATTGAGGTATTAGAATGTCTACCTATTCTATTGAATTTTAATTAAATTCTTGAGAATTGTATCCATATCTTTGAGTAATTATCTTGCTATGGTTCATGCTTAGATTTTGGTATGAACCCTAATTGTTGAGTTGGCTGTCCATATTTAATTTTCTGCAAAGAACCCTATGAATTGAGCATTTACTGAATTATTTTGAGAGTCTTTTAAAATGAACCATTAATTTAAATTGGTTTCTTTTTAGCAAAATAGAGGAGAGTTGTGAGTAGAGTTAAAGAGGCAGTTTGAGTAACTTGTAAATGAAACTTTGATTTCCCAACTATCATTTTTTTTTGAGTGAGAAAGAGGACTTTGATTTTGAGAAAATAACTAAGAGAGTTTTGAGAAGAGGATTGGAGGCACTGTTTCTTAAAAAGTGTCTTTTGAGTAATTACCTCAAAAACAGAGAAAGAGTTATATTTTTACTTACTTGAGCATGAGTATATCTATTGGGAGTAGTATTGAGCACCGATATGGGGATGAGTTCAGACAACTCAAACTCCCCATAAACCATGTATGCCAACATGGGTAAAGGATTCATACTTTTTAGATGATTTCCTTATGCCTTCGGGTAGAGCTTAGTGGATTCACTTAGTTGAGGATGTCCTATACTCCGGCAAGGTATAGGACAGTTCTGGCAGCGTGGGCGAGACGTTGTATCATCATTTAGCTCAGAGTGATGCTTATCGGTTAGAGAATCTCCCAAATAAGAGTAAAAACTTAATTTGTGATATTTACTTATATTCTTGAGATAACATCTGTATTTTAAAGCTTTACTTGAGTTACTTTAGAGTTTATTTTTGCATTGAGTTGAGTTGAGGTGAGTATTCCATGAGCCTTATCTTTTCTGTTATTGCTTTACTCAGCCGTTTTACATACCAGTGCGTTCAATGTACTGATGTCATTCGACCTGCATCTTTTCACGATGCAGATACATGTGTTCAGGGTCATCAACAGGCGCTTCGTTGATACCGTTTGCACTCCAGATAGCAGTTGTGGTGAGCCTCCTAGTACTTCTGGAGGATCCATCTTTTTATTCAGTTATTTTAGTTTTGTTGAGGTGTTGTAGGGTCTGTCCCGACACCCTTCTGAGTTACTTAGAGGTTTCATAGACAGGTCTAGAGTTGATGGGTTCCCCCATACTTGTTCGTATTTTCCCATGTTTGAGTCTTTCTGATGGTTTCAATACTTGAAGTTTGAGTATTTTCAGTATTTAACTATTTAAATCTTTTATTTGAGTTTATGAGTTTATTCATGCTATGATAGGAGCCTTTTAGGCTCGAGTTAAGTCTTTTGCTGAGTAGTGAGCCAGGCCAAGGGTTCGCTTAGGGATCAGTAATGGTTCTCATGTGCCGGCCACGTCCAGGGTGCAGGCTCGGGGAGTGACAATTAAATCATCGGTTCTTATAAGTATAAAGTTTTTTGTTCATAATCTGAGATGGAAATTGGACATGCCATCGGTACGATTGTAGCACAAGATTATATATAATTTATCTTGATTATGGGAATGGTATAGTTCCAACTTCTTGTGCTAGTGCATTTTGTATGTATTGAATGTGACCGAGTAGAGATAGTTGTTTTAGACTAACTGACAAAAACATATTCTCTAAACTGTTAAATGTACTTATATTCTTAATCCTGATATAACTATTATGATCTGTATATGTTAATTATCATTTTGATTTATTAAAAGGTGGGATTCTGAGATGGGTCAATATGCATGGTAGATTGGATGATAATAATATATATTGGTGAAATAATAAGTTAGTTGATGGAATCCATGTCTCGATATAGAAATTGATTATATGCCTTTTTTAGAAGCTTATAAGTTTTCATCGTGTCAAACCTTGCAAGTGGATTTATGAATCCGACACATGAAATAAGTTAAGCAGCGCTCTAAAAGAAATTAATCATTAAATTAAATTCGTTAGTAATTTAATTTATTGATTAGTATCTGTAATCTTAACATGGAGAATTACACAAGTGTTTAATGGGGAATTTCGAAATATAAATAGAGGAGTGCAATTACAAATTTTTAGTGGAATAATTTGTAGTTTATTATGGTAAGAATAATTCAAATTAATTTTTGAAATTATTTCCATAATAGGAAGCATCAATAATTAATTTTGTGGTCCCTCCAGTGCCCATATTTAACTAGAACTCAGAATCATATGGAAAAAGGAATTATAGAAAACTGGTTTTCTTTTGCTTTTTGGAATGGGAGGAAATCTCTATAAATAGGGATTTTCCTAACCTAGAAAAAGACAATAAGGTTTCTATTGATACTTGCACATCCAAGTATTGAGAGAGTTCGGATGTGAACTTTGGATCACTGTATAAGACCTTGGATTCGCTTGAAGGCCTGGCTAACTTGTGGATTCACTTGAAAACATTTATTTACACTTCAAGAGGTATGTATCGAATTAAATTTCAACAAGTTTATGTGTTCTAGCATGATTTTATGTGTTGTAGCATATATATATATTGGTTATCTATTATTCATGTAAGCAGTATGATTCTGATATTCTTTCGTTGTGCATATAGTTTTCCAACAATATGTCCAAGTAGACCATCTTTGGGTACAAAATAGAACAAATATAAGTTAATTTTTGAAAGAATAAAATAAAATTTCAATTTTAAATAGTTGTAAAATTAAGTATTTTGTCCCTAATATTCTAAATCATTTAGTCCAGTACTTGACTTGAAATGAGTAACGTAATAGTTACGTGTTTTATTTATGTTTTTTTAGAAGCATACAAAAATATAACACCAAGTCAATTCCTTTAAGTTGTAGTTGTAGGACCATATAGGGTTGTACTGCACAAGTTGGCTACTTACTTTTAAGAAAGAGCTGTCAATATGAGTCAGTCGAGTTTATCTAAATCCATTAACATGAATTTTGGATCAGATCAGAGTGATTCATTATTTACATAAGTTAGAAAACATCAAATACATCTATTACTACGTAGAATACAAACCATGCTAGAGTTATGTACATCGAGCTGATAAGCCTTATTTTCCAAAATAGACTTCAAAAATCATAATCTAACTCTATTAAATTATGAATTGGATTGAGCTGGCTCAATGAGCCTAGTCCATATTGATGGCTCTGCTTACCCTTCAAACATTGGTCCATTCACGATTTTGATTAGAAAACCGAAGTCAGGACGACAATTGTGTCTTTTTCAATTTCTCCTTGCTTCCAAGATCATGAATTTATAGGTCCCTCACAATATCTACTTAATATATCCTGTCTTTGAGATGATTTTGGTATTAAATCTTAAACCGCGAAAATTTACATGCCAATCTATGTCAGAATTTTGTGGTTTAAGAATGACATCATTGGTTGATTGCTTGAACAAGGAGAATTACTCTCATGAGTATGTTTGGTTGTAATTTTATTGTCTTCCTTTATAGGGATATTACTTGCATAAAAAAATGGAAAAATTACACGGATAAGCAAACATATACTAGTTAATTAGCTAACATAGCTATAGTTTGAATTAATTACGGTTCGCAACTTATTTTTAACTGTAATTACGTCACTTATACATATACAAATACAAATTATACATATGTATATATACAATTATTTGACAAATATACAAATACAATTAGCCTCTCTCCACTCGCTGCCCTCTCTCACTCGCCTCTCTCCTCCTTCTCTGACTCTCGCTCGCCAGATATACAAATACATATGTATATTAGTTACATATATACAATTATTTGACATATGTACATATACAGTTCGCCTCTCTCCACTCTCTGCCCTCTGTCACTCGCCTCTCTCCTCTCTCTCCCAATCTCGCTCGCCTCTCTCCTCCCTCTTTCACTCTCGCTCACCAGATATACAAATGCATATGTATATTAGTTACATATATACAATTATTTGGCAGATATACATATACAATTCGACAGATATACATATACAGTTAGTCTCTCTGCCCTCTCTCGCTTGCCTCTCTCCTCTCTCTCCCAATCTCGCTCGCCACTCTCCTCCTATAACATGTAGTTGTGAATCGTAATTAGCAAACTATAGCTATGGAGCATAATTAAAAAAAATTGAGTGGCTATATGTGAAAGTTCCTCTATTTATTAAGGTATCTCCCACAAATGTATCGCGCATAGCAAAAAAAAAATCAGCTAGATAATAGTATGTATATATAATGTATTTATATTTTATAAATAGTATATGTTTGTGTATATATGATATATAACCAAGTATAAGATCATGTATATACATCCTTATACATCTCTTATATAATATTTATACATTGTTAAATATAACAGTTGATCTTCCTCAATGAGCTGAATTTTTTTTCAATTTCAACCGGTTCAAATCTCTTCTAAACAATCCCGAATTTTAGATATGAGCTTCTCTCAATGTTTCGATTCTTTTGATATATTATTCACTCGAAATGGTTCAGATTTGCGATAGGTGAAATTTTAAAATTTGAGATTCGAAGCTCTTCAATAAAGGATTTCAATGGACAAGCAACTCAAATCTCCTCTAAATAGTCCCAAATTTTAGATATGAATTTCTCTCGATGTTTCGATTCTTTCGATATACTATTCACCTAAAATAATTACATTTGCGGTGGGTGAAATTTATATTTTGAGATTTGAAGCTCTTCAATGTCAAATTTCAATGGACATCCAACTCATATCTCCACTAAATAGTCTCAAGTTTTAGATATGAGCTCCCCTCGATATTTGATTCTTTTGATATATTATTCACTCGAAACAATTTAAGTTTGCAAAATTTTGGTATTGTCTTATCCTTTTTTGGCTACTAATCTTGAGATAAGTTATATCATGATTTATTAGTACCATCACAAGATATGTTTATCAATGGATAAATAATAGTACCAACATTAGTTATCCCAGAATAAAACGATAAAAATGACAAAAATCCCAATGAGGTCCCTCACAAAATAAAGTTCTACTAAATAAGTTGGATAATATCTTCGTAAACAAACAACTTCTTAAAAATTATACATGCAATGCATGTTATTTTTAAACAACAAACCAAACAATCAATTAATAATATCGAAATAACTAATCTTAAAACAACTCGTCTTCGAACCAACAATCCATCAAAGCTTCTCCTTATAACATTCATGCATCATTATCGAGCTAAGCCGTGTGATGTGCGCTTTAAGAGAAAAGTTAAAGTTTTTACAAGCCAAAAAGAATATTGAAAATCTCCAACAGCCTTTCCCTTTAGAATTTCTCCATCACTATCAATTCAAAGTCCAACACAACCTTTTGGGTGTTGCTAAACCATCACTCAAAATTTGTCATAAAGTAGTTTGAATTGTGACAAACTAGGATTGTTAAATGAACAAGTTGAGTTGAAATTAGGCAAGTCCAAATGAATTGACTAAATAAGCTGGTCATTGACTCGCCGAAAAGTTATTTGGGTTGAAATACATTTAAAATCGGATCATAACTCAATTCATTCAATTCTTATTTAGTTTTAGATTTTTTGTTTATTTTTTTAATAATTTGTTTATATATCCAAAAAGCTTTTTTCCTTATCTTATAACTATAACATACCAAATAATAAAATATTTTTTAAAAGTATTTAAATAAAGTTTCTCATGAGAATTTTCAAATGAGCTTAATTAAACAGATCAAAATAATTGAGTCGATAAAATAAGAGGGTCATTCACCCGCCCAAATAATGAAGTCTTGTTTGAAAATGCATTTTATTTGGAAAAATATTAAAGTAAATAAGTGAAAGTCCCAAAAATCCGAAAATTATTCTGAACTTGAAAATATTTGTAGATCAAATTTTCAAAAAGCGGTCAAATTTTATGATAAAACAAATATTTGAAAAGTTATGGCCAAAGACCAGCAAACTTTTTTACTTCACAAATCTATGTTTTCTAAATTCTTAAAAGGCAGGGATAGCCTAAGGGTGGTGTTAGCTCTTGCAGCCTGCAGGTCTATATAAAGCAACTTTTCTCTTAGGTATTCATTAAGGACTCAAACCTAATAGCAACAAGAACAATCAAACCTACCCCTATTTGCACAAAAAAAAATTAAAAAAATAGAAGTAAAAAAAGAACAATCACCAAATACTTAACAGTATTCAAACAAAACAAAACAAAACAAAAAAAAGCATTACTCCAGCTAGTACTTTTTCCTATACAATGTGGCTAGAAGTAATGCCCAGATACTACAACAACAATAATAACATATTTAGTATAGTTTCACAAGTGAATTCAGGCATTGCATGTCCTGTTAGTGGCGATGTCAAGATTTTTACTAAGCAAATTCAAATTATAAAGGCATAAAACACAAATAAGTCGATGAGACTGAATATTATATATATATATATATATATATATATATATAATACAATGCAACGTTTGATGAATGTGTTCAACTAAACCCACAAAATTTCAACATGAAAACCTTGAAGGTTGAACATATCAATTTAAATCTTAAATCCATCCCTAAACATACGCCTTGAAGACATCTGAAAAATGCACAAATTCTATCTTGGAATTAAATCAAATTAACTACTATATGTAAGTTGTGGAGATTCAAATATTCCTCAAGTGAGCTTAGTTTCCCAACGTTAAAAAGAAAACTCAACTTGAAGTCATATTGCATTTAGACATCACACAAACAGTACAAATAAAACTCTAGGGAATGATAAAATACAGCATAATCTTGATATTATCAAAAGAAAATGGTCAGATCTAGTAACATATAGTAATGCATCACGAGGTAGATAAAAGGTTAAGTTATTTCAACTATGTATTAGTGTTCTCGTAAGTTTATCATTCAAATTGTTGATATGTAACATTTTGTAACACGGAACAATACAATATATCTAAATATTATACCTTATATTCATTTAAATAATACAGTACCATAAAAAAAAAACATAGTACTAAAATTGTGTGAGAGAGAAAGTGAGAAATACCTTAATGTAGAAAATCAAAAGAAGAGAAGGGTTTTGAACAGATCTGAATATTTGCAGAAAGATATGAACCAAAAAAAAAAATCATCATCATCATGGCAACAATCATAACACAATGATGAACAAAGTATATGTCTTATTATTTACTGACAAAATGGAACAACATAGTATCAACAAAAAAAAAGGTTGTAATGATGAAAAAAATTGAGAAATCTGAAAAAAAAATAAAAAATCACTAAAGTCAAGATCCTTATCATTACACCAATCAACAAAAAAACTATAAATGCCACACGAGTTATTTTGGGTTATATAAAACAAGTACAATTCTTCGAAAATGTTGAATACTAGTATAATACGCAGATCTTACTCTTACCTTAGAAATAGAGAAACTGTTTCCGATGCAATATAATCTACATAGTACATGAAAAATTAACTAAAAGAAATCAAAACATGGGACTTACCTTTTGTAAGTGCCAAAAAAGATCTGAAGTTAATTATGTGGTAGCAATAATCTTTGAGGGGAATGAAGCCTGGTCCGACGATATCCAACAATATGATAAAAAATTCATAGATCTATCATAAAAATTGTATAGATCTATGTAATAACCTATAAAATAAATATGAAAAATTCATCAAGATTGAAGATTTCCTCGAGCCAGACAACATTCCCCACAAAAGAAAAACTCCCCTTTTGATTTTTTGATTTTTTTTTTAATTTTTTTTTTCTTATCTATTTTATTTCCCCAAGACTTACGCCTTTGTTTTAGGGAGAAAAAAAAATATAGAGTGTGATGATGAAAGGAATGATTTGTTATAAGGATGGTAAATAAAAGAGTTGAAGTTGAAGAGGACAAAACCTATGGGCACACTCTGACCCCACCAGCTGAATTTCCAGAATTCACCATCACCCCTTCCTCCGTTTTAATTTGTTTGTCCCGTTTTAACTTGATATGGAGTTTAAAGGACTAAAGATTTTTCGATGTTGTGGCATTGAATTAAAGATATATCGAATATAGTAAAATGTTTTAACTATGTCATGTAGAAAGTTGAAATTAAAAAGTTGTCAAAAACGAAAATAGAGACGTTCTTTTTTTTAACTGAATTAAGAGTCTATTTGAATTAGCTTATTTTAGGTGTTTCTAAGTCAAATTAACTTTGAAGTAATTTTATAGTGTTTGATTATAAAAAAAAGGTATACTTATAAGGACTTGTTTTTAAGTTAAAATAATTAAAACAAGTCATTAATTAAAATTTCTTAACTTTAACTTTTAACTTATAAGCTATAAGCTTATTCAAACATTTCTAAAAAAGAAAGTGTAGAACCAAAAAAAATTGAAATGAATGGAGTGTGTTATTTTATCAGTTCTAATTTACACATGTATAATATTTAAAATATATGTTTGGATTTTACATTAAATAAATTTTATTTTCATTTTGAGGTAGTGTGATCAAGCATATTTACTTACAATTATCAGGAGAAATGCGTATAATATCTGAACAATCAACTATCAGTTGTTCACTTTTTATATCTGAAAAATAATAATGATATCAGGGTATTTAGTTGTACATGTGAGATTTTGTGTGTGGAAGTGTGAGATGGCTATGAAGATTAAGCAAAGTGTTGTAATTATTCAATTTTAGAGGTTAATGACTTTAACCCTTTTCTCATGCATAAAATTAAAGATAAAATACGTAAAAAGCTCTGTAGAAATGTAATTTTCGACCGAATCTAAGGTTTCACACCATTTTTTATTTTTTAAATATTTATTATAAATCTAAATTAAATATTTTATTTTTCATTGTATTTTAGTAAGTTTATTTCAAAAAGATTTGAAAACAACAAAAATAGAATCACATTTTAAAGTAAGTTTTTTTTAATTGTTTAAAAAAGAAATGAAAATTATAAAAATTATATGTTTTGTTTTAATTTAGATTTAATAAATAAGCTAGTATTTATTAATTATATTTTTGAGTTAACCATTTAGCTTTTCTTATATTCTATTAATTCAAAATAATTAATTTTTATATATATTTAAAATAATAATAATAAACCTAAACTACCTCTTACCCCACCCAGGGGCAGAGCCAGCATGTTGTGAGGGGGTTCATTCGAACCCCCTTTGGTGGAAAATATTACTATTTATACATGGTTAAAATTAATTTTTAGATACATATAGTAGATGTCGAACCCCCTTCGACTAGTTCGTGAGTTTACTTCTTCAGATTTTGAACCCCTTTATTAAAAATCCTGGCTCCGCCACTGACCCCACCCACTACTTCATCCATACCCACATTTTCCCTCAACCCACTCACCATTACCCCCACTAAAAAATACTCACCCCTATATACAACTACACCTACAAGAACACATACGTACATGAGCAAAAAAGAAAAAACTACAGCACCAAAACACACCCCTTTAAATACTACAAAAAACCCACAAAAAAAAAGGAGGAGATCAGACGCCAAAAAAGAAAAAGAAAAAGAAAAAGAAAAAATCACCCTTACATTATATTTTTTTTCCACTCATAAATTAAGATTGAGTTCAAGGTTTGCTTTCGTGGTTACTTGTAGGAATTTTCTTCTTTTCGTGAATTGATTTTCACAAGAGGTACCATTTAATTTTTATCATATGATTTGATTTTCATGATCATATAATACTTGATTCCAATGTTATGAAGTTGTTCAAATTTTATGTGTGTTTAACTTTGATGCTATAATATTGAAACATTTCCTCTTTATTTTATTCTATGTTATCTTCAATATTGTATCATATGCTACTATCAATTAAGTATCCTTTATACCAACTAAAATTAATCTAATGCCTTTAAGAATAATTCTAATAGTTTGTTTAGTCAAATTTATCTAAGATTAAAAATGTTTATTTCAGAAAAAATAAGAGAAGAAGAGTTACACATTTTTATTTTTTTATGCCTTTTGTCATAACTTGTAAGTATACTTAAAATGTAAATGCATCTATATCGAATTGGAATATGAAATAACTTTCTATTTGTTTAAGATTTTAGACTTTTATTATTTAAATAGTGTTCATGAATATGAATTGTAAAAAAGTAATTTAATCGCTAATAATACGCTTGAGCTTTTTAGCAATAGGTAAATATTAGAATGTATGACCCGTTAAATATATTTGTTTTGATTAAGAATGTGGTTACACATCTTTTTCTTGAGACAAAAAATTAAACTCAAGAATGAGGTAACGCACCTTTGCCCAATAATATAATTAACTATTATTAATTTAAAATAGAGACTTATAGAAAAACTATTAGGTGCGATATGAAGGAGACAATTATGTCTCTAAATGCCAAGACTAAGAATGCGGTTATGCATCTAGGTTGAGACCAAATAAAAGTTTCAACAATAAAAAAAATGCGAACAAATCATGGCTTGTAATAATATATCCAAAATAATAATAATAATAATAATAATAATAATAATAATAATAATAATAATAATAATAATTAAAAAAAATCAAGTAAAAGTTGATAAAAACTACCATGCTAGAACTACAGGACTCGAGGGATACCTAATACCTTCCCCTCAATCAATTATGTCTCTAAATGCCAAGACTAAGATAGCGGTTATGCATCTAGGTTGAGACCAAATAAAAGTTTCAACAATAAAAGAAATGCGAACAAATCATGGCTTGTAATAATATATCCAAAATAATAATAATAATAATAATAATTAAAAAAAAAAAATCAAGTAAAAGTTGATAAAAACGACCGTGCTAGAACCACGGGACTCGAGGGATACCTAATACCTTCCCCTCAGTCAATAGAATTCCTTACCCGAATTTCTGGTTCGCAGACCAAAATAAAGAGTCATTTCCTTTTGATTAGAAATTAAAAAAAAAAGATGATTTAGAACACCATAACTCAATTCCAAGTAGCTACTCCAAAAAAAAAAAAAATTCCTAATCAATACCGTCACTTAAATTGGAAAAACTATTTCCGCAGTCGAAAAGGGGGTGTGACAAGCCCTACATAATTCAAAAAATAATAAAATTACAGCTATGGGATAGGATAGAAACGTAAAGCTAATTAAGCTGGTTATTATTAGAGTACATAAATATCAGTGCTGAATTAGCTAAGTCATTGTAGTCAGTAAAAAGACATTCCAAGCTGATCAGATAATTAATTGCTCTTAAATTGAACACTAAAACAGGCAATTACATTCTTTAAATAATTACTAATATATGACTCATTGATTATGTCATCCATATAAGTTGGTAAATAAAATAAAATAAATAACACAACTAACAATTCACTAAAAACGGTGTTTTACTATGGTGGTAAGAGTAGTACATAGCTTATGAATCAAAGAAGACAAGGTGAAGGCTACATGTACCCAACCATGCATTTTGATCAAAACACTTTATTTTAGAATATTTGTCATATAAATTGAGACAGAAAATAATATTCTCGTATAGAGTTGTATGTCCTTTTTTAAAAGACTCCATTTGAAAATGTGGATTTGATTCTTGTATTTTATAATATGAACAATAAAATTAGTTTCTAGATTTTGGATCCATCATTTTTTCTATCATCTTTTTTTACTTCTAATAACACATTTTGGAATACTAAATAATTACAAATAAAATTAAGGGAATAATCATACACCTTAGGTTTGACAATATTATTATGTTTTTGAAATAAATATATTTCTTACCCAATGATCCAAGTCATTAATGTTTCTTTTATACACATGTTATATATTCACTACTCCATTGAGGAGTAAAGGACACAATTATAGTGGAGGGATGGATTCTTTCCCCTAAAAGGTGCACACAAAAAAAAACACCCCACAAATATTTTAGGACCATTTAACTTAAACGCCCTGATAAAATAAAGACGTTTTACAACTATAAAATATTTTAATAATTTCATTTGTTATGAATTGTTATGTTTATTTTTTCTTTCATTTGGTGTCTAATCTTTATATCAAAGTTCGATTAATTTAAATTTACATTATACATATTTAATTTATTCAAGAGAAAGTATTCCATATAAAAAAAAAATTATACTCAGAAATCAAAATCGACCCTTGTAATGAAGAAACAAGTAACCTTTGGTATATGTAGAATTTAATGAGGACATGCAAGTAAGTCAGAGGAGTAGTTGAGTTATGAGTTGCTCGATAGTTGGGAAAAACACAAATATAAAACAAGAAATATTAGTAACATTTTTTACATATTCCAAGACAAACTGTATGGGGTATATTATTCTCTCCGTTCACTTTTACTTGTCACACTTTAACTTATACACTCATTAAGAAAATAATTACTCCCTCTGTCCCATTTTATGTAACACTTTTTAGATTTTGAGATTCAAGCAAATTTATTTTTGACCGTAAATTTTTCTTAGATCTTTTAAACATTTTGAATTATCAATTATTGTGACTTACAGTACCTTTTACTTAGTTTAAAAATATATAAATTTCATTTCAAAAAATTTGAAGATTCCATGCACAAATTTCGTTCAAACTTAAATTGTTTGACTCTCGAAAAATGAAAAGTGTCACATAAATTGGGAATATAGGTATTTTATAAAACTATCCCCTATTAAATGATATCTTGAAAAATAAGTATTTAATGCTGATGATAAAATATGAAAAAAAATTATTGTATTTTCTTGATATGTCAAAAGTAATAAGTAAAATTGAAAATTTATTTTAGGAATAAGTGACAAATAAAAATTAACGGAGGGAGGGTTTTATAAGGAATGGGTCCATTAAGCTTTTGTGAAAAAGTTTTTTAAAAAATAAGAGAGAGAGAGAGAGAGAAGAGGACCCTCGTTTAGCGCGTACCCTTTTTGGAGCAGAAGTCGAGAGGACGACCGACACATTGGGTCACCCCTCCATATATTTCTCTTTCTTATTATTCCCTCCGTTTAAAAAGAATGATCTATTTTGATTTGATATAAAATATAAAAAAATAAAAAAGATTTTTAAATTTTATATTTTTAAATTAAAGTTATATCAAATATATTAAAATATTATTTAATTTTGTAATCTTAAATATGTTAGGTGAAAAATAAAAATAAAAATATTGCTAAAATTGAAACAGACTAAAAAATAATTAAATCATTATTTTATTACAACGGATGTAGTACTTTTTTTCCTTGTCACACTTATGTATGTGTGTATGTATGCATTTATTACTATACTATTTGTACGTGAATGAGATGATTCCAAACTCACACAGCTAAGGCCTTAGGGTTTGGTTTAATTTGGTAGACTTCTTTTCAAAATGGGATAGGGGAAACGGCAAAGGGTCAAATATATATATTCGTATTATCAGAAATAGTTTAAATATATCCCATATATTCGGTCGACTTCATAGATATCTCTTTCATTATATTTTTGGTTCAAATATATTCTTTCATAATATTTTGGCATAACCGTGAGATCTTGATATTCCTGTTAATTGAGATAGGATGCTTACGCCCCTATGCGTGTTGCCATGGATTGGGTTGCTCTTCAGAAAAAACTTGAAGGGCCATCCTACATATGATTTGCAGGGTGGCATCAGAGACGGACCCACATGTTTATGTGGGGGTGTACGTGCACTCATTAATTTCAGAGGAATCATGTATAATATATATGTATATTTATCTTAAGAAACTGATAGAAACTAAATAATTGTACTCTCATAGTAAGCATGAAATGGTGCTTTGTACCACTGATATAAATTGAAAGATTCGCTCACACTACCAGGGTTTAGCTTAATATTGGTGCGCACTCGGAGTTTTTCAAATTGTAGGTTTGCCTCTGGGTAGCATAGACTTAGATGATTTTCCAGCCAATACATCAGTCAGTGTTTAAAAAATAAAATACTTTTTAAAATATATGTACTATTTAATTAAAAAATAGAAAAAATTACTTTATTAGACATACACTCATACCATATATACTAAATTTACTTATATTTTCAAATAATTACGTATCTTACCATTAATTAAGAGTTCCCTATCATATATTCAGGACGATACACCTAGATGTGTATATTTTTACTACCAAATACACTAAAATAGGGAGAGAGGCGAGCGAAATAGTCATGTATCCCACGTGTGAATCACACTAGATACACACTACATACATGTATCTGTATGTATCTAGTGTGATTCGAATGTATCTGGATACCAGATACATAGAAGAGTGGTGAGCGAGATATATAGGAGGAATGCAAGGGAGATGAGCGAGATTTGTCTATGTATCCATATACATGTAATCTACTTGGGTACAGTGTATCTAAAATAAATTACACCTAATTTTAACTTCATGTATCTGAACGTATCTAGACACACTAAAATTTGATATAATTCGTAGTATTACCAAGTAGAGTGAACTAATATACTTCCTCATATATTTTTTTCTAATTGGGTCGGCAGATAAGCCAAGGCATATGACATGTGCGACTCATTGATGTATATATGCAATTATATTGTATAATTTAAGTAAATATTATATATTTTATGTATTTATTTCTTAATGACAAGTATTATCTTAATTTTTATTATTCATTTTACCAACTTGTAGCATTCTAAATTACTAATAAAACATAAAGATGTTCACATTTGAAACAAAATTATGCATTAATTTGGAACGTTTGGCAAGTTTGTCCTTACATTATTTAAAACAACTAACTAATAGTTATCTCACTAACACAAAACAGAATGGACTAACAAATCTTAAATCCTATGAAACAACCTAAACCTTACAAAAATAACTAATTGTTGGACTAATATTTTGAGAGCTATATAATGCATTAAGTTAGTGCGCTATCTGGCTCCATTGACTATCTATGTTAACATCTGGTTCGCTAATAGAAATCATATAAATATTATGTCAAGTCAAATAATATCATATAAATTAGAAAGAGTAACACTTTCTAAGATGTTGAATTCCATAATTCTAACACTTTTTTGAATCCCTTGAAAATTGTGCATATATAAATACAAGAGAATTCTGAATGGAGAAAAGGGCTCTCTGTTGGTGTTGGACTGGCTGTATCTGAGTCTCTGATACCCTAACAGTGGGTTAGAAAGAGAAAGTGTGAAAGTAACAAGACATAAATGTCAAATCTTGTAATGTGTTTGATGTACATGGTATACTGAGACTTGTCATGTATACCAAAATTGTGTATCACAAAACTGTATATTACTTGTAATGACTAGTGCTTAAAGAAAAATTTGGACAAACTTTCTTTGTAACTTTCATGAAAATTTCAACTTTTGATCCACCCCACAAGTACAGGGAGCAATATTACTAATTCGTATGGTATTATGGTAAACAATTAAGTAACTGAAACACTTTGCTAATTTGTGAAGTTGCATGTAACCAAATTTGTGAAGTTGCATGTAACCAAATTTGTGAAGTTGCAAAACAATAAAATACTCGGTGTAATTTCGGGATTTGGAAAGTTAAGATGTATATCTATTTTATTTATATCTTTGTGAAGTAGAGAAACTATCTACAATAGATCTTCAATTCAAAAAGTGAAGTTCTTAGGGAAAAGGGTTGCATGAAGTGTTCTTGATTCCTACTACAATTAATCTCTTACATCTCCTAATTAGCATACCCGTACCCCTCCTGTTCACATGTCAAAATCATTTCAGTCTCATATCTATCATTTTGTTTGTCATGGGTGCCATTTCTACTTGTATAACTTTGTTCTTGAGCATGTCTCACCTAGTATTTTCACATGTCAATCTAAGCATCCTTATCTCCATTATAGTCATCTTCTGAACATAGGTGTTCTTAACTTGCCAATACTCTACCGTATATAATAATATTGATTTAACCATCATTCTGTAGAACTTATCCTTAATCCTTGGTGACACATTTTTATTCCACAGTACCTCAGATGGGAGTCTCATTTTGCCCATCCTATACTCCAATACAATGTGTGACATCATCATCAATCTCCATGTCTCCTCATATTATGGACCCAAGATACTTGAACCTTCCTCTCTTGGGTATGACTTATGTCTCGATCTTCACTTCAGTACATCCGCCTTATCTATAAAGTACCTAAACTTACACTCCAGGTACTTTATTTTGGTCCTGCTTAACTTAAAACCTTTAAACTCTAGGGTTTATCTCCATGCTTTCAACCTATCGTTAACTTCGTCGCACGTCTCATATATCAACACTATATTATCTGCAAATAACATACACCATAATACCTCCTCTTGATTATGTCATATCAATTCGTCCATCACAAGACAAATAGAAATAGGCTAAGGGTGGACCCCTAGTAATGCCCCATCATAAATGAAAAGTGTTTTGAATCACCTTTCACTGTTCTAACTCAAGTCTTAAATCTCTTATACACATCCAAAATCACCCTAATATGAGTCATCAGTGCACCTCTAACCTCTGGACATCTTCCGAGGACCTTCCTAGGATATAATTTTGTGGGAAACATGCACCTAAAGCACAAGAAAGAAAAATTTACAGAGTAGCAACAATTACAGGGAGACCATTGGAGAAAGTTTTGA
Source organism: Solanum appendiculatum (assembly GCA_018342035.1). NCBI lineage: Eukaryota > Viridiplantae > Streptophyta > Magnoliopsida > Solanales > Solanaceae > Solanum > Solanum appendiculatum. Next base: position 1,141,393 of record JAGDQO010000782.1, read on the forward strand.
CTCATCATGAAGACAAATGTAAATATAAGAGAAAAGGGTATGATATACTTTTCCAACTTTACGATTTAGAATTGATATATGTTTCGTTATAAAAAAAATAGCATATATATATCTTTACTGTTACACAAATGAATCAGATATACTCTTACTATTATTGTGTATGCTCTTTTATGTGTTTTTTGGTAAAAATGTCCTCAATTGATAGTTTGGTCCATAAATATCATTATTGTCTATAGTTTAATCCAAAAATGCTCTTATCGTTACTTAATAAGTCAAAAATGCATTTTCAAATAAATTTATTATTTCGTTTCTTTTTAACACAATACTTTCCTAATGATGATTTTTTTTAATTAAAAAATATTGACCTACTTCAATTCGCAAAATATAAAAAATAAAAAGATCTTCTATTTTATTAGAAATTTTTTATCGTTATCTAAATGAAAACTAATAATGAGACTACTATGATTTTATATATATAACCCATATTATCAGTTAAAAAGGTACATAGAATTATTCTATTACTAAAATTATTAAAATGAGATTAAGAAGAAAACAAATTATTTCCTACTTATTTATCAATTAAAGTGATTTTAAAAATAATTTTTTTTTTTATCAAAATGCCCTCGTAGTAACCTCGTTATTGATTTTCATTTACACAACGATAAAATATTTCTAATAAAATAATAAAAAATTATTTATTAATATTTTTCGAAGTGAAGTAGGATAAATATTTTCTAATTTAAAAAATCATCATTAGCAAAATAATGTATTTAAGAAGTAATAGGGCATTTTAAAGCCAAATTATTGACAACAAGGTATTTATAGACCAAACTATCAACTGAGGACATTTTTGTTCATTTTACAAAGTTTAAGGACGTTTTTTTAAATCTTTTTTCATTTTAAAATTGAACAAACTATGACTACCAACTTATCATACCACAAAATAACGAAACTAAACTTAAAAATAATAAATTAATTAGTATGATAATAATTATATAATATTTTTAAAAATTGAAAATCAAAATGAACAAAATCAAAATTTTAATTACCGTATCATATCATAATATATCATACCCACCTTTACTTCCTCTCTCATCTTGCATGGATTTTAGGTGGGAGATGAGTGATTTAGAGCCTTGACCAATTTTAAATGTTTTTAAGTTAAAATAATTTTAAAATATTTTTGAAGTGTTTAAATAAATTTTAAAAAGTATTTATAATAAGTACTTGATTTTAAGCTAAAATGATAAAAATAAGTTAAAAGTCATTAGGTCAAGATTTCTTACTTATATTTTTTTGACTTATAAGTCAAAAGCCAAAAGTCAATTACTTATGAAATTACTTGCCCGTAAATTATCTTTTATGCTCTGATCTAGGCTTACCCATCAATTCAACCAGGCCCATGGTTTACACTTTACAAGCCTACCTAGGTGTTAAGAAACATAAAATTGCACATTTTTTTTATAAATGAATTAGTTTTTATTTTTTATCGTTTAAATGAGTTGATTTTAAATTTTTACCCTTTAACAATACAAGTTTTTTTAGAAATTAAAATCATACTTGAAAATAATTTATAAAATATTATAATACGAAAATATAAATTTATACCTATAATTTTTTTTTTATGATAAACATAAATCAAAGACAACAGAAAACAGGGAAAATGCAAATGAGCCGTTAAGAAAGGTAGTAGTAGTAAATTGGATAAAAATTCATCAAAAACACGAATTTAAATCTCAATAAAGAGATATTAAAAAAATGGTATGTTTCGTTTTATCCTATGTTTGGAGAGGGTTATTTCATATTTATATCAGTGGAAGATAGCATATATATATACACGCAACATATTATATGATATGAGCCTTGAATCATGGTAAAGTTAACTTTGTGTGACTCGTAGGTCATGAATTCGAACTATTAAAGTAGTATGAATGCTTGCATTATAAGATATGTTGTCTATATCACACTGTTGGAGTGCATCCCTTCTCTGAATTCTGTGTGAACACGAGATACTTTGTACATCTGATTATCCTTTTTTTATTACATGATTTGAGCTAAACTCGTATATATCATATATTCACATATCACAAACACTAACCCCATCATCGCCCCTTCCAATAGAGGAAAAGAAATAGTAGTAAGAGAAATGCTAAATCTCCCCAAAGTGAAATTAAACATGTTTTCTCTATGGGCTTCAAAAGGTTATAATGTGAGAAAACAGTGAGCCTATCAACCTATATTATGCTTATTAAGCATTGGGAATGAGCACAAGGATATATATATATTGTTTAAGTAAAATTTAAAGCTCTTTTCTTTTAATTTATGTTACGTAGTTTGAATTGGAGTGGAGTTTAGGAAGATAACGAAATTCTTAAAAACCTGTGGGTCTAATCATGCCATAACATCTATGTGATCCTAAGAAAATTTTAACTTGTGGTCTAAATCATGCCATAACATTTTTGGCCCTTTACTCTCTCATTTCAATTTGTTTGTCATTTTTTTTATAAAGTATGGAAACCCAAACAATTTGGGCATTAATTATATTCTATCTCAAAAGTTTCTCAAATTACAATAATTTTGAATTTTTTAGAATTCGCGAATACATTGCTCCTTCGCCCGATACATAACAATGATACATAAGTTTTGTATCAGATACATAACTATAAAGCAAATTCATATTGATTTAGGTTTGAAATAATTGAGGTTATGTATCAACAATAACATTTACACAAACAAAGTTATAATGTATCAGATAGAGGTGGAGTGATATATCCGGATGTTAAGAGAGAGAAGGAAAAGAAGAATTTTGGTAATTAATTCAAATGATAGGAATTTTTAGAGATTATGTTATCTTAAGTCGTGTAATTACGTAATTTATTCCTTTTTTTAAGTCACTTTCAAAAAGAAATTCTTTACATTTTTTTGACAACTCTTTGATTGTAACTTTTCAGGTGACATGTTTAAGACCAAAAGATCAAAGGACATTTTGGTATATTTTATATATTTTTAGTTTAATATCAGAAGATTCAAAAACTTTTTTACCTTTTTAAACTTTATCTCAGGATAATTGAATTGAAACAGAGGGAGTATTTTTTTTCATATAAAGTATATACATAATTATACACAGAAAATACGCATATATACACTATCACATTTTGAACCAACAAGTAAAGAAATTTTATCTTTTATGTACAAACTGGACGAGTATGGATATTAATTTAAAAAAGTTAGGCTAAATTTTAAAAAGGAAAAACTGTGCATTATAGCAAACTATTAATTCAAAATAAATGATATAGCTACAGTTTCATTTAATTCTAATTCGTAGCGAACACATTGCCATTATCGCCTCTCTCCCCTGAATCTCGCTCGCCACTCTCAATTCTCTCCCTCGCCTCTCTCACTTTTATATAAACACAAATGTATAAATTGTGTTTGTGTTTGTATAAAGCGAGAGAGACTGTATATACAAATACAAATACATATCTCTTTGTCCTATACACTTATAATTATACTAATATAAATCTTCTCCTGCCCAGTTCTCTTTTGCCTCTCTCTCTCTCTCTCTCTCGCTTTATACAAACACAAATTATACAAATACAATGTACAATTTGTGTTTGTATAAAGCGAGAGAGAGATATGATATATAAATACAAATGTTTTAACTCGATTCAATTGTATACAAATTCAAATTTTATGCACATAAACAAACACAATCATTGATACATATACATAGTAGTTACATATATACAATTATCTAAACCGATATGTATATACAATTCACCTCTCTCCACTCTCTGTCCTCTCTCGCTCGCCTGTCTCCTCTCTCTCCTTATCTCGCTCGCCACTCTAGCCTAACACAAAGAACATATACATATACAAACGTAATTTTCATAGACATAGACACCCGATTTATACAAATCGCTGCGATTTATACAAATCGCTGCGATTTATACAAATCTGATGCTCCATAGCAAAACGATAGCTATTGAGCACTATTATAATTTTTATGTTTGCTATTCCTAAAATTTACCCTTAAAAAATTGGGCCGATTGATTTGGGGCACAATTTTCTCTTTTATATTTATAAAAAAAAATGGGATGTTGACATCTATATACAACTCTCAATTAGTATTGGCATTTATATTTGGGATAGTGTTAACTATATACAATAAAGAAGTACTCAAAAAGTGAATACTCGGAAAGATGACACCCATCCACTCTTTTTCCTATTCAAAGATCAATTTCTTGGCTCTGCATTTTCATATCAAGAATTATTTGCAGATGAAGAGATGTCAAAAGAGCTTCTTACTTCTCAAATAGATCCTCCAACATCTATATATAAACGCTAGTTTATCAGAATACTCAACAAAAACACTTCAACTACTTTACAACAAATATAGCCATGTTTTTATTACATAAAAAATAGTCGAAAGTCATAAAAAAAGTATACACTGACTATACATTACGATACACTCAAAAAACTTAATATAGCTTACATATACATGGGCTATACACTGACTATACATTATGATATACTTAAAACAACGAATATAACTTAATTATACATGAAGTAATATACTGACTGTACATGAAATATACACTGACTATTCAACCCCGACTAGGTCAAAATCTCCTCTAAATAGTCCATATTTTAGATATGAAACTTCTCAATAACTCGCTCGGAATAATTCACATTTGCAGTACGTCAATTTTTTTTTAAAAAAAAAGGACGACGAAGAAGGAGGAAAGGTTGTGTCAGAACGACCATTTTCGATGATGTATATAAGTTTTGGGCTAATTAAATAGATGGTAAGTAAATTTTATGAACTTACATTCTGCATAATTATTCCTTCTTTTTTTTTTGCCAAATACCATATTTAGCAATTGAAACTCAAAAAAATTGGCATTGTATAGTCATATCCTACGAAACCTACTAAATAATAGGATAGTTAAAATATATTTTTCTCCTGATTTCATGCTTGAAATATACATAGACTAGAGGGTCATGGCCCGTGCCAATATTTTACATTTTAACTGATAATAACTGAAATCAAACCCAATATTTTACATTTTAACAAACAGTAATAGAAATCAAATTTTCATATCTGTAAAAATCCAGTCTGCAATATTGCAGTAAAAGGGCCAAAATAGATCAATTTAGCCCTGCAAAAAGAAAACTAAATATCAAGTTAAGCAATGACGGATTAAAATTAGTTCGTTGGTTGAAATTCCTTCTCTCACTTAGTTAAAATAATACAAATACTTTGTATGTACAATTAATCTCTACACAGATTTGAGTTCTAAAAAAAAGTAAATAGATCTTTAAATTTAACAAGTATGCATGTTGAACAGATTCAAGTAATACATTTCAAGTCTTCTACTTCAAATTCGACCTTCATCACATAGATTTTCAAAATCCGTCCAGTTTCTCAGCTCAGACAACTCCATTTTATTTTTTTGAAAAGCTGCTATATCCATCTTGTATAATTTTTATCATGCAGACAATCTAAAGTAGCGCTTCTGCAAAATATAAGAAGTTAAGAGTCTAGAAAATACTGTAGGATAGAGTGTATACACTCAATTTCACATTCTTGATTATGGTATTTGCAAAACTAATGTCCATAATCAAATTTGGCAAGTTCATCATTGATTGGTAGCTAGGATCATCATGCTCAATTCAATCAACTTGTTGTTAAGTACGTTCAAAGATAGCAAATTGTATTATCTTAAGCAGTCATATCAAAATCATTTTTTTCAAGCAAAGCATATTCCATATGCACCATCACACAAAATGTGAAAATTTCATCGTTTATTATCCGTAACCCAAACAATTGACATATAATACTCCACATTGAAATGAGAATCAACAAGGAAAAGCCACATGCTATGGGAAATTTTAAATAGAGTTCCATTATATTGAATGATCTTATATGTTATTTGAGCCCAGAATCAAATTGATCCATTAGGTAATATAATATCAGTGAAGATTAACTAATCGTTCTCAACCATCAGCAGTCACCATATTGTATGATTATCCTCTCAATCACAGAGTTGCAATTATTATGAACATGATAAAATTATGGTGTCCAGTTGATGCAATTATTATGAACATAGATCAAAATTCTTTAATCTAAGAATGTGCAGCAATTCAGATACTACAAAAATAACAAAACAAGGTTAAATCACATAAAAGTTGAATCTAGAAGTGAAGTATTTGTAAAGAAATAGATCTTGGACCTAACTCAACCTCAGCGTTGTATTCAAATACTTAACTTTTGTATCCCCTACTAAAATTATAATTTTTTTTCTCAAGAACAACTATGCAATACAAATATAATACCATAATTAGTCACAACCATTATAAGTACACAAAACAGAATATTCTGGTTCTTTTTTAAGGGAAAGGGACACATAATTTCAAGGCCTGAAAAGGGCATGTGCAATTGTTCATAAAGGCTTGAAATTGGAGTATCTAAAATCAAGTAATTAACCCTTTCCCATGATTTGACCTACTTGTTGTTCAACCTCTACAACTTGAATGTTATTATGTCACCTTCCCTCACTCCACACTATAATTATCAATAAGCAAGCAAGGATCCAAAGTACTAATTGCAAAGTATGGAACACATTTTTCAATCTCAAAGGAGTCAAATCCATAAGAACTCAAAACTCTTCAGACTACAAATAGTACATATTAGTTCAAGGATTTAATGAAATAAAAATCATACCAAAATTTTACTGAACAACATGGCAAACTACAAGGCTTATTGGTGACTCGCTTATCTTCTATGTCATAGCAGTAGTGTAGATTGAACTCCTGAAAAAATGGTTGAACGCATTAGAAAGTTTAGAAATTAAAAGAGAACATATATAAGGATTGTTCATCCATATTCCACATATTACATACTATATAAAACAAAACTAATCTCCAGAAAATGTAGAACTAATTTGATAGACGTACAAAATACATTTATAAAGGTATGCCCCTTTCTTTCTATAAGTTAATCAGAAAAGAATTCAGAGTTTCATTAATTTACATGCTCGAACAATCCATTGTTGGTCATAATATCTTACATGAATCTGTAGGATATGATAGATAAAATTATCAAAATGGAGCATCATAAGCCGCTAAAATCGATCATTCTTTATGTAACGAAATGGTCGATTCCATCGATTATAATCTAAAAGAAGACTCACAAGAGGTTTTTGAAACCAGAAGAGGTCAAATTCTTGATTTTCATTTTTTTTATCAAGATCAAGCAGTTGCAATTTACAATTTTCTAGATTCCCCGTGTTATTATTATTCAGATAAGAATCCTGATAATCATAAATTGGACTATTACTAGTATTAATATTGTTATAGCCTGTTTCTGTAAGGTGAGAGTGGAATTTATCCTTTATTTTGTCCTTTCCATTCACTCGGATTTCTACCGTTTCATCGATTTTGATTATCCATAAAGGACTTGAACCTGTAAGACATAGTCTTTGCAAACTCATCTTATTCAAGTTTGATTCATGAGGCCAAATCCAATCATAAAACATGTAGGATGCAATTATTACCTACTCCAATTCATGCGACGAAAAGAAATATAAGACCAAAATATAATTCTTCAATCATTTTACAACTTTTGAGCCAATTTCATGTGACTCAAACAAATTTGGCCTCAAAATCTCAAACAATTGTTCTCACATAGTTTGTACATTAGCTATAGCATCATTATGTAGCTATGTACCTTGACTTGAGTGCCAAAATTGTATCTGGACAGACTAAAATGATTTATTTCCTCCAAACGTTTCTTGATACCGAGACTACTGACTGCCATTTTCCTTCTGAAACAGCACTTTTCAGTTAAAGAAAATAAGAAAGAATGGAGAAAATTATTGGTGAGAAAATCAAATTAATCGGGCCAAATTAATAAGAGCTTATATTTTATCTATAGATGGCCAAAAGTTGATGGCCATTGACAATACATAAAATGCAGAGAAAGGTACGCTTGTGAAATTAGTCGGACCTCCAAATCGTAAGACGTAAATAGAGGTCAAATTGAGACCAAAGTAACATCAAATATGCATGTTCATGTGTATGCCATTGTTGTCGTCTTCGGCTGCTTCTCCACTGCCACCTGTCATCATAGAGGCTCTGATGAAAAATATTTAAGTTAGGCTATGGATCTATTAAAACTGTATCTTGTCTTGGATTGCAGCTATGGTAGTGACTTCCTTCTTTCTTTGAGCATATGGATAGAAAAAAGGAGAGAAGTCCATAATAAATTAACCAAAAATCATGTACACTTTCAATTGCTTTTCGTACAATAATGGGGCGTCCCATCATTGTTGGCTTATAAAATAGAGTAATATCAATGCATACATTACACAAAAATCATTTTAAAGTCCTTCTATGATATGTGTATATTATATATCTCAAATACACATGCTATAAGATGGCCTTTTCAATATCCAAGCATGTCCTTGTTTCACATTAAGGCCACGGTTTAATTATGAGACCTATAAAAGAAGGTTTTGCAAAGAATAGAAAATTTCAAAAAGTTTTTAGTTATTATTATGTTCTTCCTATTTTAGCATCTTCCATGATAGTAGCCCAAGAACCTCATCCCCTTTTGTGTAGAAGATTTTATTCTTGTTATGCACAATAGCCTTGGCGTCTTAGTCCAAAGGAAATGAACTTGATCGGTCATGACCCATTTACTTTTAACCTCTTTTCATAAATTTAATTGTTAAACAAAATGATGATTTTTCCACAAAACACATAAAAAGAAATTGGGGTCAATTATAGTTTTCATAGTTATTTATTTTTAAAATAACTAGAAAAAAAGTTATTTTTTCTTTTAAAAAATAATAATTAGTCTTATTGATAAATTTTGGGCCATGGTCGATGGCCCATCAATGTACTAGGCATGACACAGCCCAAACTTTAATAACAAATTATGTTGATATTACTAAGCTTTCAAAACACAACAATAATTTTTTCAAAATATATAATACGTACAAATATACACTAGCGGGTAAACGTACATACATAATTAGCCGTCGTACATGTATACATGGGAAGATCTATGGGAGTGAGGGTATTCACCCGAACCCCCTCAACAAAAAATTACTTAATATATATTTATATATATATATATATAGTGATAAAGTATATATAAATTGTATAAAATTTGATTAAAAAAATTAATAGGGGTGCGCAAAATGGGAAAGGGGCTGCTGCACATATATACAGTCTTTTTTTCTTTCAAATTTGTTATAAATTATAAAAAAGACTCTCTATATTGGATTTTAAAATTAAAAAAAAAACTTCAGCTGTATTCCTCAATAATATAGAGTCTTATTTAATTAGCCTTTTCATTTTAATTTGTTTGATATATTTTGATTTGAGATGAAATTTAAGAAAAAAAAATTAAATTTTATAGTGTTAAATTAAACATATGTCAAATATATCAAAATATCTTTTAATTTTATAATTTTAAATATAACAAATAAAAAGTTAAAATTAAATAATTACTTAAAAATAAAAAATATATTTTTTAAAACGGACTAAAAAATAGGGGTGTGCATCGGTCGGTTCGGATTTATCGGTTTTCGATTTTTAAATACGCTAAACCAATAACCAAACCAATAAGGTATTTTTTATCGGTTTTCGATTTATCGGTTTTGGTCCTTAACGGTTCGGTTTTCGGTTTAACCAATAAGAAAATGCTTATAAAATAAATATATGACTTCTCTAATAAATTTGACGCGACAAGACAATAATGTAATTTATAAATGCTCATAAAATAAAAACAATAATAACAAACATGAAAATAGCTATACAAGTGTAACATAAAGAGAAATAGGTTCTTTACTCTAGGTTTTGACATTTTGTATAACGTGAAGTTATGAACTCAAAGTCACAATGAAGTGTAAATTGAAGGCTAAAGACAAAGACAATAACTAGTAAGGTATTAAGATTAATATTTAATATTTATGTATAGGTAAAAATAGTAAATTCCTAATTTTAATGGTTTACCGGGTTACCCAATAACCCAATATAAAAAACCAATAACCAATCGATAACACGATAATTATTTTTTATAAAACCATTAAAAAACCATTAACCCAATAATCCAATAACAATAAATTACGGTTCGATTTTTCACACCCCTACTAAAAAATACATCAAATAAATTGGAAAAGTATGTGATGTGATTTTCTACATAATAATAAAAGCAAAAAAAAAAAAAAATTTAATTGACAACTGACGGTTGGTGGGGGAAAGACTGAAGAGAGAGAAATTTGATGTCAAATAATTGTACGGAAAACAGTGAATCAACCGCCAAAAAGCAAATATAGTGCAAATTTTAAATCTAAATCAACTTATGGCCAAAAATCTGCCAAATGTTTTTCAATTATAAAGAAGTACTAAGCCAACGAAGTATTACCTAACCTTTTATTTTCATGGTACTGAGCTACTTGTTTGTTTATTATTAACCAATTTTGTATTTTGATTAGATAGACTTGACGTATATATAATTTTTCTTTAATTAGATGCTCCTGTACCGATAACACCAGGTTCGAAAATTGGTTCTTGTGTATAGTTTGTCTTTCTAGATCACTTTCGAACCTGTTTTGTATATTTTGTGTTATATTTAAATATGTAAACTATGAGCCAATAGATCACTTATTGGGGGTTTATAGTAGGCGTTTTCATGACCAATTTCGGATCGTGACAATGTGGTTATAAGTAAAAAAACCAACTCTAATTTGTGTTTATGTTCATATGCATCTCCAATTTTTTAATATAATTTTTCGTTTTAAAAATAAAAACTACGAAATTTTTTTCAAATTTCAGAATGAAACGTAACGAAACGCATCTAAACACACTTATTTTAAAACGAAGAAAGTACACTATTTACTTTACTGTAATAGCCTAGACTAGGCTACTACTACCTATCTATTTGTCTAGTCTCTTTAATATCATTAGCTTCCATCTTCATTTTTCTTCATTACTTTCCTCACATCTCAAAAAAAAAAAAAACTATCAAAAAAAGAAAGAAAATGGATGAATTAATTGTTTCTTCTTCTTCATCATCATCATCATTTTTCATACCATCTTTACTTTCTCAAAGTACCCAAACTCCATCAAACCTTCAACTAAAGCTTCAAAATATTCTCAAGATTCAAACAGATTCTTGGTCATATGCTATATTTTGGCAAACTTCAAATGATGATGATGGTCGCCTTTTTTTAGCTTGGGGTGATGGTCATTTCCAAGGCACTAAACCCAAAAAAGGGGATAAAATTTGTGTTAATGACAAAGCTAGTCAACAATCTGCAGAAAGAAAAAATGTCATAAAAGGTATTCAAGCTTTAATTTGTGAAAATGGTGAAGAAGAAGAAGAAGAAGAAGATGTTGGTGGTGAAGTTACTGATGCTGAATGGTTTTATGTTATGTCTTTAGCTCAATCTTTTTCAATTGGTGATGGTGTACCTGGTAAAGTTTTTAGTACTGGTTCTTTTGTGTGGTTAATTGGTGCTCAACAACTTCAATTTCATAGCTGTAAAAGAGCTAAAGAAGCTCATATTCATGGAATTGAAACTTTTGTATGTATTCCAACTTCAAATGGGGTTCTCGAATTAGGTTCAAATGAACAAATTAAAGAAAATTGGGTCTTGATTCAACAAGTGAAGTCCATTTTCTCTTCGAATCAAGAAACTGATATTGGTCTTGTGACTTGTTTAGAACAGAACACCGCCATCAACACCATCAGCAAAAACCCGAAAACAGAGGAATCTGATCATTCGGATTCCGATTGTCAAGTGCTAATGAAGAAGCCAGTGGACAGGAAAACACCGAAGAAAAGAGGGAGAAAAGCAGGGGCAACACGCGAAACACCTTTGAACCATGTTGAAGCAGAGAGGCAGAGAAGGGAGAAATTAAACAATAGATTCTACGCGTTACGCTCTGTTGTTCCTCATGTTACGAAAATGGACAAAGCTTCATTGTTATCAGATGCTGTAGCGTATATCAATGAATTAAAATCAAAAGTTGATGAATTGGAGGTTCAGCTTACTAGAAAATCGAAGAAACTGAAAATGGAATGTAATGATAGTATTATTACTATAGACAACCATAGTACTACTACAACAACAACAAATTCTGTGGATCAAAATAAAACTAATTCGTCATTTGGTGTTCAGAACAATTTGAAAGTGGAAGTTGAAGTAAAGATTTTGGGACCTGATGCCATGGTAAGGGTTCAATCTGAAAATGTGAATTATCCATCAGCAAGATTGATGCGTGCTCTTCAAGATCTCGAACTACATGTCCGCCATGCCAGTATTTCGTGTGTCAATGATATTATGCTACAGGATATTGTTGTTAGAGTTCCTATAGGATTGAGTACTGAAGATCGATTAAAAAATGCTCTAATTAGAAGCATACAGTAGCAGTAACAATAGTAGTAGAATGTTTCATCCTTAAAATTACGCATAAATCTTGTTTAATTGTACGTCCAAATTAAGATTTTCCTCAGTATTTTCTTTGTAATAAATTATTTCCTTGTTTTACAACTAGTAATCCTTGTATAGAAAATAATTTTCATGTAAAGAAGATGCATTGTGTTGTATGCTTGTTTATGGATTACTTTTTTTAGTCTATTTCTCCCACTTTTACTCTATCTTTTACTTTATTTTCTGAATTTTTTCAATATATAACATAATTGCATTTATAATTATTGAATGTAGCTAAAAATATGGTCCCACCCCCGTCACTATTTGCCAGTTGTTGAAATTATTTTTATTGATGAAAATTAAAGGTTCATGTGGGTTGCTGCTTGTTTGTCTTAAAATATCAACATATGCTCCCTCTTTTTCATGTTTATGTGGTTTCTATTTTTTTTACATGACCCTGCCACTAAAAGACAAACTTTTTTCCCACATTTAATATTATTTGTGTTTAATGTATTCTCCAAAGTCTAAAAAAACATGAAAAATATGTGCTTAGATCATTCTATTGTATATTATTGTCAATGAAAACTCTTTCTTATCTTACATCAAAATCCCACTTGAGGCTTGCACAACTATACAATTTATGTCATAGACTCTTTCATAGCTGACTAGGGTTAATGAATGTATTAATAATTTATGAATTAGTTATGAAATTTTTTATAAATTATTTTATATAAAATTTAGTTATTTATGTATTATTTATTTTATATAAAATTATATATAGATTATCTTGTAATTTATATATGTATTAGTTAGACATATTTTTAAATTACAAATTAAACATTATATTAATTTTATGCATAATCCTCACCAGTTATCAGATGTGGAATAGCTTATGCAAAATTTAATATATATATATATATATTATTTTTTTATAATTAGAAATATTTTTATTTTAATTTTTTTTTCATTGTAAGTTTTCGGGGAGTCAAAAATTTAGTAATTTTTATTCCGATTATATATATATATATGTGTTTTAGAATTTTTCTAAATATTTTTAAATATTTATTTATGAACTCAATTATTCTTAAAGTCATTCTAAAAATTCATAAAAATTCAAATCATGAATCTGCTTCTAGATACTCTCTTCGTTTTAATGTAATATTCTTTTTGAAAGGAACTAAAAAGAAAAGGGTGTCACATAAAATGGAATGGAGAAAATAGTATTTTTTGTTTAAACATATCTTGTTAAGAAACTATTGTTCCTAAAATATAAAATTATTTTTATCAACTTATCTATAACCAAAGAAAAGCTAATTAATGATTCTTTATTATATAAACAAGAATAAAATCATTTCATTTTTGAAATCCTGAGACATTATTTATTTTAAAATAAAATAAAAATATTAAAATAAAGAATAATATCATTTCATTCTTAAAATCCTGAAATACTATTTATTTTAAAATAAAATAAAAATATTAAAATGTCATTTCTTTTTGGAAGGAAGGAAGTAATAATACAAAATCATTATAGGATATATATATATTCATTAAGAGATGCATGAATCTTATCCAAAAAGGACCACATTGATTAAGGGACTTAATATATCACTAATAGCCCACATTAATCACTTTCACGATACATGATTTGTGTTTACTATTTTCTTCTCCCTCCGTTTACTTTTATTTGTCATTTTAAATTTTATACATATTTTAAAAAATAATCATCAATGTAAGTATTTTATCACAATATTTATATTAAATATTAATTGATGTATAGCTTTAAATCTCGATATATAATATTTTAAAAAATAATTAATATTGACAATAAAACATAAAAAAATATATTAATGGTTCATTAATAGCCCACACTTAAATCACACTTTCATGATACATGATTTGTGTTTTGCCCTCCCCTTCAATTTTTTTTTTTCTTCATTCATTTTGAATTTTGTAGATTCTTTAAGAAATAATAATTATTATGAATATTTTATCATAATATTCATATTTATTGATATATAGCTTTAAATCTTGAAAAATAATTTGGTGAATAAGTAATTAATACTGAATATATATAAAATATATATTAAAAATGACAAATAAAAATAAATGAACAAGTAATTAGGAATTTTTTTGTTAAGCTATAGCATGAAGAAATATGTGGACAACCATTTTTCATTGATTTATTTTATATTTTTACCTAATCAATCAAATTGTCAAGGCAACATATATATCAACACTTAACTATGTCTAAACCACAAATATGAAAGGATAGTACTCCCTACCTAGAGATTTATCATCACTTCAACTCTCTCTCTCTCTCTTTCCACTACAATTAAGACACATCTTTAACAACCATACTACTTTCTCTTCAATATTACCCCCTTTATTTCATTTTATTTGGTTTTGATATTAAAAAAATATTTTATTTTATTTATCTATTTTATCATATCAATTTTTCCATACTATTTTTTAGTATCAAATAACTATAAAAAGTGGCACATTATCAAAAATAATTTTTTTTGCCACTCATCATGAATTAATAAGAAATTTGTACTATAGAACAAGATTTTTCTCCATTCATTTTTTAAAATATATGATTGGAAACAGAATCTTACTGAAATAGTGAGAAACTTTAAAAATGTTTCATATGAAAACATTATTATTTATATCTGTGAAAATAACGACTGAACATTTTTCAATGAAAAAATAGTAATAGTATTCAGATTTAGAGTTTTAAAATATCATTAATAAAATACACCTCAATTAAATTTTTTTTTTACTGGAAATATCAAATTAAAAGGAACCTAATAATAACTCAACTATAAAAGATAGCTCATAAATTTTTTTAAATCCAAATCTATATAAGTAAATTACTTATCAATCTATTTTACGAATGAATGTGAACACTGACCAATCTAACTCGAATAAGGTGCATCCCAAATTTCCAATGAACAACTTGATAACATGAAACAGTCAATATTATGAGATTTTTTTTTTTTTTGAGAATTTGAGGTCTTAAGTTAAAAATTGTTGAAATTTTAGTCTTTGAATTGATTTTGATCAACATTCGAGATTTAGATGCTCGAGAAAAAATTGTGACAGCGTAATGCACATGGCTTAAATATTTTAATTTGCATCCTTTTAATAACTACAATATACTCTCTCTCATTTTTTTCTTTTTTCCGGTTGAAGTTTCCGGTATGTCGATGATTTTTCTAAAGGAAGTTATTCTTCCTCGTCCAGTTATTTTATAAATTTATATATAAGTTGACTAAAGTTGGCATTTGGACAGTGAAATAAAACACAAAGCAGCACGTTTTGA
Source organism: Solanum appendiculatum (assembly GCA_018342035.1). Taxonomy (NCBI): domain Eukaryota; kingdom Viridiplantae; phylum Streptophyta; class Magnoliopsida; order Solanales; family Solanaceae; genus Solanum; species Solanum appendiculatum. Next base: position 1,157,164 of record JAGDQO010000782.1, read on the forward strand.
AATTATAAAGATCTATCCCCGATTTTATTTTATAAAAATACAATTCTTTGACTTAATACAAAGTTTGAAATGTTAATTTTTCTCAGGTTTCATAATATTAAAATTATACTTGAAATTTTTATTTGATAAAGATAGTAGAATTAATTTACGCTACGTAATGTCAATATAAGAGGGATGCATTACCTGACAAAATAAACTTCATACCAAAATCCAAACTCGAAATCACTGATTTAGAATAAAGAAATACATTCGTTTCACCACGATTTTTGATTACCTCTTGTCTTTGTTTGATCAAAGATAGAATTGTAGGTGGGGGAGGGGTGTTTGGGGAGGGGGTGGTGACTTTGTGAGCCCACTCAAATAAAAACAATTAAAAAAGTCATGGATTGGTACGACGATACATCGAATCAAAACTAAAAAAAACGAATAAAAATCATGTGATTAATTGGTTAGTTTAATATAATTGTTTGTCCAAGTTTATTGAACAATTGATGAAAAATGTCACATCCTAGGACTTATATACTTTCAAAAGAAGGAATGATCAATTTCTATTTCTGAATTATTTAAAATGAGATAACTTAATTCCTTATTTCATTTTCAACATATAAACATTTTTAGTAGTATTAGTTAAGTGGGGGATTGAGCGTTTAGTCATAAAAAAAAATAATCACTTTTTTTTATATTTTCAAAGTTGAAATGGTGTTTTATCATACTTTTTCAGTTAATATTTATAATTTGTTTAAATGATTAGAGATCCAATTTTATTGACGAGGATAAAATTATCTCATTTAGAATGATATTGGGGAATTTAGTCTTCAATTTGAGAAGGATATTTTAAATTGCTCGTCTAAAAATGATGATATTTTTGGTTTGAATATGAAATGAATGATAAAATTATTTCATCTCAAATACTTCTGGGGTAAAATTGTCTTTTTCCTTTTCAAAATATGCTCAAAATCTTAAATAGTTATAGAATTTGAAACAAATTAAAAAAAAGACAATAATCTATTATTTTATTTAGGTGAAATGATTTAGCAGACCTTTATACTTATATGAGTTTGTATTATTGACCTTTCTACTTAACCATTTGTCAACTGAACCCTTAAATTCAATGAAACACATCATTTTAAATACCTTTGGCTTTGTGCGAACTTCAAACGCCCAATAAAAATAACAAATCATCATTCACGTCAGATTATATATAACACATCACTTATTATTAATTTTCTTTTTCTTTTTCACTCTATTCCTCCATCTTTGTTCCTTGACCAACCATTATAAATCCCTTTTCTCCATTGATGTCAACAAGCACCATTAAAATACTTTAACATGTCCTAATATTTTATACACAGATTTACACAACAAACTCTATCTAATTTCACAAAGACACACAATAATTACTCTTTACCCTTTAAAACTATCAGATCTTGGTCTCCTTACCATATAAAAATGAAAAGAAAAAGATAAATAAAAAACATTTAGTACATTGTTTATATATCTACAGGTAATAGTAGATTAATTAGAGCACTGAAATTGCTAACAATTTTGGGTGCTTCAAATTTGTGTACTTTTTAAATATTTTTTTCATTGCTCATTAACTCCACATCTTCCCATTTCGTTTTTAATTTGGGAGGAAAAAGAGAAAAAAAAAACTGGAGAGGAGGGAGGAAGGGGAAGAACGGGGAGGGCGAAGGTCAAAGAAAAATAGAATTGGGAAGGGCGGGGAGGAGGGGGGAAGAAGAAGTTAAATTTTTTTTTTTTTCTTTTTTGAAAAAAAATTATTTTTAGTCTAAAAATCCTATGTTTACGCGCTTCCTATGCGTGAAATCACACATTTATTCCAACTCCTAGTTACGTTGCCACATAAGCTTGGTTAACGATAAAAAAGGTTTAAAATGCTGAGTTGTATTGAGTTTAAAGGTTCAATTGACAAATAATTAAATAGGAATATCCACAATACAAATTCATACAAGTATGAGAGTCCATCAGACGATTTAGCTTTTTATTTTAGTAATGTTTGGCTGCTTTTTAAATGAAACACTATCCATGGCTAAAGTATGGAAATGTATATAACATGTCTAAACAAAGGCATGCTATTTTTTTATATGCATTATTTGTATTGATATGGAATTTAAAGATAATTACCTAAGTTTTACCATTAATATATCATGTTGAAATATAATATTAAGATCAAGTTGAAGATTACATCTTAGACAGAAAATATCACAGTCAAGATCTTATAATTGATTAATTAAGTACACTAGTATTTAAAAAATGCATTAAAATAATATTATCGGCTGAATAGTACTGTTAATCAATATATATATATAATTTTTTTGTTGATATAAATTAGGAGTTAGGAAGTAGTTTATACTATATTTAATGAGCATAAAGTGAGTGAATAATATGAAACACGTGGGAGATGGTGCAAGTTGTAAATGAAGATAATTAACAATTAACTCAATCACTATAAGGGGCGGCTCAAAAAAAAAAAAAAATAGGTGAAGCTTTTGCCTTGCTCTCAAATATAAGATGAATAGGGTTGTTCATGGTTATGGTTAATAAACCAAATTGAACCGCAATTCGAATCAAATCGATTAAAAAAAATCGATATTTGGTTTGGTTTGGTTAGGTTTGGTTTTAAATTTTGAAAATCGATACTACTTGGTTTGGTTTTGATTTTACCAAAAAATAACCGCAAAAATAATCGAACCGAACCGAGGAATTAGATATATAAATTTTATAATTATTTATATAGTATTCATAAATAAAATATAAATATTTTGTTAAATTTTGATCAACTTAAATCCTTAACTTTATCATTTTCTCAAGCCCAACAATTAAATTTTAGCCCAACTATTACAACACTAAGTCCAAGTCCATCAAAATCCATTACTTTAGTCTTTACCTACCCTTCCTCACATACGATAGTCACACTTTCTCTTAATTGAATCACTTCATTCGTGTAATAATAACTCTAGTACTGATTAATTGCTTTATTGAACCCATAGTAGCTTTCATGTGGACTGTTCATGTACTAGGTGTCTGTGTCTATCGAAATACGTATGTCCTAAAAAATTTTATTACTTTCAAACCGAAAAAATCAGAAAACTGAACCAAACCGATAATAACCAAACCGCCGGTTATTTTTTTTGTTTGGTTTGGTTTTCGAAATTTAAAAATCGACTAGATTGGTTTGGTTTTGATTTTAACCAATAACCGATCCAAACCGAACCACGAACACCCCTAAAGATGAAGTACTTCATATTTTATAATGATTTTACTTTTTAATTTAATTCATTTTTTCTCATATTTGATTGATTCATACATTTAAAAGAAAATATCTTTTTTAATTAAAAAATTCGCGAGGCAAATATTGATACAAGATTTGAAATTCAATAGATAATATGCTCATTACCTTTTTATTCTTTTATTTAATTATTTAAGTATCGTGTTTTGATATCGAGAAGAGTTTATACCATAACATATGTTTAATCGACACATCATGTATTACGTTTTCACTAAGTCCATTGAGTAAGGGCCATATTAGGTCACAAACACATCAAATTAAATCACTTGGCCTCATGCACTTTTAGCCAAACATATCTAGTGGTTGTTCATGCTTGTGTGTCACAAAAATTTCTCCAAATTTTATTTGTGGTAAACATAACACTAGAATCAGAATCCTTGTAAAGACATGTCAGTGCTTAAGTCCAAGAAAATAATCAAAATATTGTAAGAGAGAAGAAGGCATAATGAAGGGATGGGTGGAGATGCAAATATGTATGTTCAATTTTGTCTATCAGCTTAGTGTTGGGAAAAATATTACAATATTGATATTGGACTAAAATTATAAAGTAATGAATAGCTTATCATAAACACTGTGTCGTGGCAAGCCACTGCCTTGAAAGCGATTTCGGCTCGACTCCGGTGCAAATCGTTGTAGCCGGTCGCTCCCCAAGGTTCCACGGTTACTCTCAAACACGTGCACTCGTGGCTGAAAGTTTGGAGGTTGTCCAAAATCAATTGCCCAAAAAAAAAATATTCGAAGAATAAGAAGAAAGGAGAAAAATGTTTTTTTTTTTTTTTGGTTGTATGTTAATGTTCACAAAAGGTCATCTTATATAGGATTTGCAAGAGAGGAGTTTCAAAGTGAAGAGTTAATTTGTATAACGCATTGTGAATGTTAATGGCATTACAAGCCATTACATCACATTCTACATAAACTCTTCTTTTGTTTTGGAACGGAAAAGTTATTCCCTTTGTAACGTAATTTGCTTTATTTACTTTGTGTTCTTTTCGTTACACAAAAATAAATAAAGGTAGAATTAATATCATGTATAATACCATTTTTCCCATTTTGTTGGGGAGTATAGGGATCACTAACCTCATGTATAATACCATTTTCCCCACAAAATCCTTCTAGAGTTTTAGTACGATATTCACCACCCCTATCAGATCTAAACCTCTTGATTTTCCTGTCTAATTGATTTTCTACTTTTGCTTTAAATTTCAAAAACATGCTTTCAGCCTCATCTTTAGACTTAAGAAGATATACCTTAGTGTATCTAGAAAAGTCATCAACAAAAGTAATGTAATACTTTTTTCCACCTTTGCTAACAGTGTTCTTGTAATCTGCTAAATCTGAATGTATTAGTTCAAGTAATTCGGTCTTTCTACAAATAACAGATTTGAAAGGTTTCTTGGCATGCTTTGCTTCTACACACACATGACATTTAGAAAAATCATCTATTTTTATCGTAGGAATTAATTTCATTTTTCTAAGTCTTTTGATAGAAGCAATGTTAACATGACCTAGTCTACCATACGACAAATTAATAGACTCAACAATATAAGCAGAATTTGAAATATTTGCATTATTGACAATCTCTTAAACAATGTTTAGTACAAATAAGCCTCCACTAAGATATCCCTTCCCAACAAAGTCTCCTTCACGAGAAATAATTATTTTGTCAGCTTCAAAAATAAGTTTAAGGCCTACTTTGTTGAGAAGTGCTTCGGAAACTAGGTTTCTACGGAGGGAGGGAACATACAAAACATTGTTCAAGGCTAAAGTTTTTCTAGAAGTTAATTTAAGTAAAAAATTTCCTTTACCCATAACTCCTGCAGTAGTGGAGTTACCCATGTAAACACACTCTCCATCAGTGAACTCCTCAAAGTCATGGAATAAATCCTTATTGGCACAAAAATGCCTTGAAGCTCCTGTGTCTAGCACCCAGTCAGTTTTGTTAGCCACCAGATTTGCCTCAATGACTACAGCAGCAATCACTTCATTACCCTCAGCAAGATGAGCTTGGACATCACTTTGTCCTTCCTGCTTTGAGTCCTGTCCTTTTCTTTGACAGCACTTGGCAGCACTGTGACCAAGTTTTCCACAAACAAAACAAGGACCCTTCGTTTTCTGAATTTGGCTCTCCGGCTTGTTAAATTGGTTTTTCTTCTTCACATGTTCCTTTTTCGGGACTTTCTTCTGTTTGCCTTTGAACCTGTCTTTCACAACAATACCAGAAGATTCAACAAGATTAGCTTTAGAAGAATTAAGAGAAAGTGCTTCCATTTTATCTTTGAGACGGTTCTCCTCTTCAGTCCTCATATGACTGATAAGTTCTTGGAGAGTTAAAATTCGTTTTCTTATGTTTCAATTGATTTCTATAATCACTCCAAGATGGTGGGAATTTTTCAAGCAGAACATTAGCCTGAAAAATTTCACACATCTTCATGTCCTCGTTGAGAACATCAGCAGTCAAGTTCTCATATTCGTGAACTTGTTCCATTATAGGCTTATTGTCAACCATTTGAAATTTAATCTGTCGGACAACATATTTTTTCTTTCCTGCATCGTCAGCACCATATTTCTTTTCCAAACTATCCCATATTTCCTTAGCAGATTTATAAGTAACAATTAAATCAAACAAAGGGTTAGTCATATGGTTTAGCAAATGTCCTCTCACAGTTCTGTTATCCTTTTCAAACTTCTTCTTAACAACATCATCAAAATCCAAAACATTGTTAGAATCAGTAATAGTATTAGAACCATTCATAAAAGGTTCGTTAAATAAAACATAATCAACTTCTAATTGTTCAAAGAAAATTAAAAGTTTTTGTGACCAACGTTTAAAATTGTTTCCATCCAAAGGCTCAAGTTTTGACAAATCAGAAAAAGTTTTGTTCAAAGAAATAGCCATTAATCAATATTGTATGTTAGGAAATCACTTTCAAATTGTTGGGAAAAATACTACAATATTGATATTGGACTAAAATTATAAAGTAATAAATAGCTTATCACAAACATTGTGTCGTGGCAAGCCACTGCCTTGAAAGCGATTTCGGCTCGACTCCGGTGCAAATAGTTGTAGCCGGTCGCTCCCCAAGGTTCCACAGTTACTCTCAAACACGTGCACTCGTGGCTAAAAGTTTGGAGGTTGCCCAAAACCACTTGCCCCCAAAAAAAATATTCTAAGAATAAGAAGAAAAGGGAATTTTTTTTTTTTTTTTTTGGTTTTATGTTAATGTTCACAAAAGGTCATCTTATATAGGATTTGCAAGAGAGGAGTTTCAAAGTGAAGAGTTAATTTGTATAACGCATTGTGAATGTTAATGGCATTAAAAGTCATTACATCACATTCTACAGAAACTCTTCTTTTATTTTGGAACGGAAAAGTTATTCCCTTTGTAACGTAATTTACTTTGTTTACTTTGTGTTCTTTGCATTACACAAAAATAAATAAAGGTAGAATTAATATCACAATTAGTTTGGTAAAGAATTGTTGGATTTCTTTAAGGGTAAGCCTTAAAAAGAAGACAATGTAATGTAAATTGAGAAATGATGATAGATAAAATGAAGAGAAAATAATGTATGTTTCTCTCTTATTGATATAGTGAAGAGGAGATTTTTTGTGCTTTTAATAAGAAACACTCCTTCTAGCTATTAAAGATCTTAGAACAAGGTCTTACCTTGTGCCGTCCCTTGTCCGGTTGCCATTATTGCTCGCGGCTTAGGCAAATGATGTAATTGATTGATAATTTTTGAAGAAAAAAGTTTACTTATCATTTTCATTAATTACTTTTCTTTTTTTCTGATATTAATTTGTTATCCACGAAATTAATTTAAAATTAGTGAAAAATATTCGAAACGGACTTGTTCCTTCTGAACAAACATTTCCTCCCAAGAGACACCATATTTGTTCTGAACAGGTGAGTTCGCACCTCTTCAACTCAGATTGTTGGCTATATATAATGAAGTTTTTCTTCACTTTTCAGCATCGGATTTACTTCTTTTGCATATATTTTCTTACAAATAAATATCGAGTATTCATGTGATTTGTTGCTGACTTTTGAGTTTGATGAAGTTATTGAAGTTTGAGGTACCTCTACTTCATTAACCTGTATATCCGTTTTATCCTCAGAGGAAGTAATCTATAACTTCGAGTACTATGAGAGAATTCAATTTCTTAAGGACACGCAATAAATTTTGTGATCTCAAATATTAATTTGTTTCTTCTTTTATTTTCTGGTTTTTTCTATTTGAACACAGACCTACTAAAAGGAATCGTGATAAAATCAGATAATTTTGTCCGAATTTTATACCTTTTAACACCTTATGGTCTTAACTGCCAAAAAAAATACACAAAAACCTCTACATATATGATCGAGCTTTCTGGAAAGGATTTATTGTACAACAATTATGTTATACAATAACATATCATCACGATTTTAATATAAATTGTCTTAACTTTAATGCAAAATATCACATATATTCTGATGGACCTTTCTTGATATATACAGACTATTCTGAATTCGCGAAGCGTAGGATTCTATTCGAAAGAAAAGGCTTTCTATGAAAGATTTTTTCATATCTAGGGTTCAAATTCGGGACCTCTAATTAAGGAAGGAGCATCCTATCCACTACACGACATCCTTTGGTGATCACTTATTTCTTTGTATTTTCTCCTTTATAAGAAAAATATATATTTGTTGATTTTGAGTTCTCTTCTCATAGAATTAAAGTCAAAGCATATATATATATGTGGCCTAATTGTTGCTCAAAATAAAGAGGAATCAAAATCATGGAAAAATTGAATTCAACCCTCAATATATATATAGAAAAAAAGATTCTTTTTATCTGTCTATTTTTGAAAACAAAGTTTTATTTGATAATAAATACTTATAAAATAGTTAAATTACACCTAAAATATATTACGCTACCTTTCACCAATATATATAATCTTATATTTATTTTCAAAAAATAGATAAATAGAAAGAAATTGCCAAAATATTTCATGGACCAAACTGTCTTTTTCTTAAAATTATGGCACTTTGTACAGACAGTGAGACAACACACATAAAGCATCTTTGGTGGATTATATTTATCTTTTGACATGTTGAATCGTCCTTGTCATCACTAATAAGTCATTGTTTTTGTGAAGTACTAATAATGAAAACTTTAATTTGTTCACAATGCATGTGGTTTGATTTACCATCTCTCATTTTATTTGACAACTGGATATGATTCTGTCGTCAAAACAAATAAATTTATAGTTGTTCTTATCGTGACATTATCGATACAGACAAATTCAAAATTTTAATTTTATATTTCAATTATTGAATTTGACATATTGTTTGAATTTTCATTTATTACGAGACACAAAAGAGGCTCATAAGTCGTATGATTGAATCCAGTGGTGAGAATGCAATCTATGGTGTGTCTATTTGACATACGTCACAATACAAACTCTCCCCTATTAAAACATCACATTTAGAAAATTTTTTATTTTAAAAAAAGTTAACACAGACCTTGCACCACTTAGAGATTTCTTAGTTAAAAAATTAACGATTCTAACCTTTTGATTTATCGATCAATCAAATATGAGAAAAAGAAATAGTTAATGGAGAGAAAATTAAAAAGAAAATTATCCTAAACATGAAGTACTTCATATTTTTGGGTCTTTTAACATTTGTGGGCTACCTTTGAGCTACCCCTCAGTGGTAGTGATTGAATTAATGGTTAATTATCGTTATTTAAGATTTGCACCATCTCCAACGTGTTTCATATTTTTCACTCATTTTATGCTTATCAATATATAAATAAAGTGTCAAAAATATATTTAAATTATATCTAAGTCTTGGTTAATACAAAAACCAAATATAGATATGTTTTTGAAAGTGTGGATGCAAAAACTATAAATGTGAAGGAATTGTTGGCTACTTTTACCTAAACATGGAGGAATAAGCTGCCCCCAACATCAGAGATGGAGCTAGAGTTTTAGTAACAAATTCGATTAAATTTAATAATTTAGATTTAAATTAATATTCGTTAAAAGTCTATTGAATGTGTATATATTATTAATTTAGAAGTTAATAATTTAAAATTAAAATTTAAAATCTATAAATTTTAAATTTTGACTCCATTTTAATAATCAAAACAAAAATAGAGCAAACACTACAACTTGTAATCTTGGAAACTTGCTAGCAATATAGTTAGACTAACAAAACAAAACCTGCTTGATTTTTCTTATGAAAGAATGAGCAGAGGCGGCTAAGCTAGTGGCACAAAAAGGTTCATTTTTTTTTTTGGTTAGAAAATTGCATTATATATATATATATATATATATATATAAGGTTAAAATTATTTTTAAGGTATTGGTGTTATGTATTTTAATATAATACAAGTTATGATGGGATAAGTTATGCTGAGATTATTTTTTGTTGAGTGTTTGATTTGTTGTAATAAAAATAATATACTTTTCATAAATTTTAAGAATAATTTATTAATTTACAAAAATACCCTTCTTGAATGTGAAAACTGATATATAAGAAGGATTTAAAGGGATATCTTTGTCATTACCTATTTTATCCTGGGATAAGTTATCCGAGATTATTATACCACCCTAGGGAAGGGATAACTTATCTCGGTACTATTTATTAATTCCGGGATAAGTTATCCCGAACTTGCCAACCAAACAACAAATTAAGTGACACTATAATTTAATCTCATGACTATTGAGTGGTATCCTTCACACCAAACGACCCAGTGCATATATTAGTGGGTATAAATTGACAAGAATATGGTCATTATTGTGGTGTAACTCTTGTAACCACTATTGCCATGATATACCACTAATTCTATCCATTATTCTACCTCATTATACCTTGAAACTTGTGTTACCTTAGGGCTATTCATTTATCCAATTTACTACCCCATAAATCTTCCTATTTAGTGCAAGGAAAAATTCCTCACCTATAAATATTTGTCTTGGGATGAAGATGAAATATGTTAATTAGTGTGAAAAAATATTGTAGTATGTAGTAGTGAAAGAGAGAGTTGAGACAAGGAAAATATTTCAAGTCTTCAACTATATTCACTATATAAAAAGAGAATTTATATGTTGAAGGAAGGTGTTCCTATGTGGAGCTTTGGACTCAGTGGCATAGCGTTCGTCTGAAAAAAATACCGTATGTACAAGTAAAATAATGAACGAAATGATTAAATAACATATTTTGGACACCCTTAACACAACAAGTTGTTATAACTTAGTGGGTTTAAACGCTTGAAATGAGGAAGTGCTCAGAGGCGTATCCAGAATTTCGAGATGAGGGGTGCACTATTATAAAAATCCACCCTGAAACTGGGGTGGTTTCATCTTCTGAAACCTCTCATCACACTGCTGCTCAGCTGTTATCAGAATAGCCTCAGGAGTAATCTGAACACCTATAACCGGTGTCGAAATCATTGGTGGCTGACTCACCTGATCTTGAATACCCGGAGCCTGCTGCTGACCTGGAGTTTGCACCATAATTCGGCCTAAGAACCATGTAGTGTGCCTATCGCACCACCCTGAGAGAAGTTCTCTAACACACGGATTTAAGATGTAAATTTGATCGGATATATCTATACATATATAAGATTCAGATTTCTAACCTCACTTAGAGAGGTGCACCAAATCATCGTCACATAATATGATACTCCGAGTATGGGTTCACACATCTATATTTCAATATTTAAAAAAAAATATAACACTATTATATATGATCTCGGGAGGGGAGCATGGGTTCACGTGAACCCGGTGACCCCCCCTAGATACGCCCCTGGCAGTGCTCGTGTGTTCGAATCTTACTAGCGACAAATGTTTTTTCCACTTTCTATTTCTGGATATCCTTTGTAAAATTTCTGGCTTCGCCACTATTTGGACTCTTCAAATAATCCAGAGTTATTTGAGTTGGACGACGGAAGGGGACAAGTCAAGAGATATACTACTCAACGTCGCTCTCTTCAAGAGATAGAAGAGATGTACGGGTAAAATATTTTTCTACTTGCTCAATTCAAGCGGAGAAAAGGTAAAACAAAAAAAAATTTATCTAAAATTTTTCATGAACAAAGTGATACAACTTGTCATGAAAAAAAATGATATTTAAATTCTTAAAAATAGTGGAGGTTCTTGTAAAGAGACAAAATTCATTGTGAAATTGTGATTTTTTTCATCTTTGGGAAATGCTAAAAAAAAAGAAGAAGAGAGTATTACAAGTGCATATATTTATCTTGAAATAAATCACATGTATGGATTGCTTATAGTTTGATGATTTTTGGCTCTAACATGGGTGTTACCAAAGAACTATGAAAAACATGTTGAGTAGCCATTTGACATCAAATATTTGAGTGAGATAAATTTCATTCTTGAAATGAACAATACCATAAAACATGTGATGGTATTTTCCTTGTTAAGTCACATTATGTTGAAAAAATTGTGAAAATACAATTTTGTTGATTGTATGAGTCTTGCAACTCCTTTTGATTCAATTGTGTGAAAATGGAATGACAAAGAAAAAAAAGGAGTTTACAAGCCTAATAAAAAATATGAGATATGTGACTCACAACTTGACTTGATATTATGTTTGCAATAAAAGTACTTGACAAGTACAAGCAAATAAGATGAGAAAAATTTGGTGCTTTTGTTGAAAATGAGAAGAGCAAATTATATTATTTGCTAACTCTACTAAGGAAATTGAATTAAAAATTTTAAGCCTCAACTAGTGAAAAAGTGAATTGATTTTATTATATCAAACACTTTATTTTGAGAAATTAGTTTTTTTTTTTAATTTTGAGTAATTGTGATAGCACTAATATTATTGGTAGAGTACATAATTGTTATTAAAACGATATATAAATTCAGACTCCTGATGAGAAAACATAGTATTGTGAGATCATATTGGTCACCGGTATACCATCAATATTAATTGTGTTAAAACTTGTGACAATCTTGCAGATTCATAAATTAAGGCCTTAGCAATATATATAAAGGGTCCGAAGCACATCGAGAGTAATGAAATTGAAGCTCATAAATTACTGAGGCATATATGAGAAAACCCAACTTGGGGACTAGAAATCCTATAATCAGGTTCGATGGTAAAAACTAACAGTTGTGAAATGCACTATCAGTAATTTTATTCGATCCCTATGACGTGAGTAGATTTATCCTATAATAATTTGCGGAGGTTGAGTCTTTGAACTCTTGATGATATTATATATCTCGTATGAATGGGGTGTCAAGTTATAGGAGCACCTTTGTAATGATCCGTAATGTCATTTTTGAGAATTTTTAACTATTCGTTTAACTATAGCTAATTAATTGACGGGTAGTTTTTAAAATAATTAATTTACTAAGTTGGTGATTGATGGGCCAAGTCTATAATTTTTTTAAGGAAAAATTACTAAATTACACAACTTTAAGTAAACTATTTTTCATATTTCCCTATATCTTTTAAAAATCTCTAAAATCACTTATTTTAATAATGTATCCGTATTAATGTATTAATGTATCCGCGCTTTCACTAATGTATCCGGATTGGGAAATCCCTTATTTTAATAATGTATCTGTATTAATGTATTAATGTATCCGCGCTTTCACTAATGTATCTGAATTGCTGTATTAATGTATCCGCGCTTTCACTAATATATCCGGATTGGAAAATTCCTTATTTTAATAATGTATATGTATTAATGTATTAATGTATCCGCGCTTTCATTAATGTATCCAGATTGAGTTAATTTTAAGGGTTTATTGTAATTAGGAAAAAAGTAGGGATAGATAGTAATTTCATCTTTACACTATGTGATTTATGTAACTTATACTTTATTAAATAGGAACTTTCACATATAGCCACTCAAAATATTTTAATTATGCTCCATAGCTATAGTTTGCTAATTACGATTTGTAGCTACATGTTATAAGGAGGAGAGTGGCGAGCGAGACTGGGAGAGAGAGGAGAGAGGCGAGCGAGAGAGGGCAGAGAGTGGAGAGAGGCGAATTGTATATGTATATCTGTTAAAATAATTGTATATTTGAAACTATTATACATATGTATTTGTATATTTGACGAGCGAGATTGGAAGAGGGAGGAGAGAGGCGAGCGAGATTGGGAGAGGGAGGAGAGAGGCGAGCGAGAGAGGGCAATAATTTGTATATTTCTCATCTCGTTTGTATAATTTGAGGGTACGTTTGAATAATTCGCGTGTTTTTGTATAATTGAGCAATACAAAGTCTGGAGTTATACAAATATGATAAAACTCAAAATAACGAATTGATACAAACATAAATATATGAACTTTAAACAGTTATACAAATTATATTATACAAAATCTGAAAACTACACGTTTATACAAACTTTAAAAAGTTATACAAAAAAATATTGAATGTATATGGTGATAAAACTGAAAAACCAAAGGAAATCATCGTTATATACAAATACAAACCATTGTAAACAAATACAAATCAAACGACGAATTGTTAGTTGCGAATTATACGAATGTGGCGAATTATATAAATGTGGCTAATTATACAAACATGAAGTCAACCCACGAAATTAATGGTTAATGTTAGTCGCGAGTGGTAATTATAGCAAACTATAGCTATGATGACTAATTAAACAATATAAGTTTGCTTAACCGCGTAATTTTTCCTTTATTTAATACCCTATATCAGTTGGTCCATACATGAAAATAAGTTAGCAGGATTTAACATATTAAAGGATAGCATCAAAACTAAAAGTGTCGGACAAAGGAGGACACAAAAGTTTACGAAGCAGTTTCACATCAAAAGCTTCAAAGAAAATCCTAAATAAGCCCAGGTTTGATATTTTTTTGTTATTGTATTCCTAGTATTAATTATTATATTGGAAGTAATGGGAGGATGAGATTTTATTAATCTACATGGACCAATTACAGCGTTAGATTTGGGGTGTCATTAGGTTGCATTGAATTAATGAATAAATCATGATGAAGTAATGATGACCAAACAACAAGGTTAGCCAATTATTGGGAATTAACGTTGATGAGTGGAAAATTTTGGTGTTGCATTAGTGGATAGGTTAATTCTAGTTCTTATTTTGTTTCAGGATCAGTACTATATTAGTCCGTAAGTAATCGACTTCAACTTGAGATTATTTTTCTTGGTTATCTCATTATAAATCAAGTTTTGACGTATTGAGATAGGTAATTAAATATTAGATATATTATATTATATAAATACCATTAGAATTATTTTATTTAGAGGAATTGAGATTTAACCCTATGCTTGAAATTAGGAAATATGAGACTTGACATATTAATTGACATCAAGATTAGAAACTTGATTATAGATTTGTGCTCTATGAGTTTTTGGGTTTGGGCTAGACATATAGTAATATGGGTGTTGTTCGTTTTAGAATCTTATTGAGATTATTTATCTGAATAGATTGCATTGATTTGGAAGCCCAACGAAAGGGGAAGGCTCAAGTCCAGAGTGATTGTTCAATTATTTGAGGCAAGTGGATTTCTCAATCCTTGTTAAGTGTATAGAATCGTGTATTTCCTTGTGGTATGTATTGGGAAGTAAGGGGACTTGGTGATGGGTTGACTTATCCATGTTAAATAATTCTAATGATGAAAAAGGGGTAGTAAAAGGTAATGTGATTAATTATTGGGTCTGATGTGTTGAGAATGGTTTGAAAGGCTTATTGATTCATTGTTGATGTTGTATCACGATTGTGCTGTTGTGAATTGTGCATTGTTAAGGAAATGGTCATCTCCTCATTAATTGTGTGAACATGTCATTTACATTGGTTTGAGGCATGGTTGTGACAAGTGTTATGCGAATTGAGGAAGAATATGAAATTAAAGAGGATGTACCTTTTCGAGGGACGTGTCACGCGCCGCGATGGATTCTATTATCGAGGAACATGTCGCATGCCGCGACGAATTTCATTATCGAGGGTCGGCACGCCGCGATGGATGCATGGACAAATATGTCCCCCATGAGTCCCGAATTGAGAGACAGCGGGTGTGTATCGTTAGGTCAAACATGCATCACTATACTTGACATTGCATTTCATTGCATTGTGCATCCTTATCATTTGTGAACTTACGAGTACTTTTTCTGTGAAACTTGTGATTGGTGAACTTAATCTTGTGTGTTGTTGATCTGTAATTGTCTAAGTGATGTGGTTGAACTATGTGCTATGTAAATTGTGAACTATTAGGTTGGACTGATTTTTATGCAGGTTGTAGGTTTGGAGGTTCGGCTGGGGTGTAAGGAGTACCCGTATTCTATCCGCTTAGCTTGTGTTTAGAAGTTTGCTTGTTGAGTACCGTGTGATTTGGTACTCACTCCTTGCTTCTACAATTTTTGTAGATCACGAGCCCGGATCTTCGTGATACTTTCTATTCTCTTCTTTTTCGAGGCTTCCTATGGAGATTTGTGAGGTATCTGCTTGTCATCTCATCGGACCTTCTTACTCCTAGTTATGATATTGTTCTACTTTAGAGACAACATCATTTGAGACTTGTGTTGTCTTTCAAATCTATTGTAATACAGTAGAAATTTGTGCACATGACAACTAGGTTTTGGGTATATTTAAGTTGATTATAAATTTTTGCATTATTTTATAGTATTGGACTTTTATTATGATTTTACTTCCGCATTTATTGTATTAGTATGATTTAGGCTGACTTGTCTTGGTGGGATAAGATGAGTGCCATCACATCTATTTTTGGATCGTGACAACCCTTGATAGATTTCACTTTATGTGACATATGCAAGCTAAGAAGTGAAGGCAAATTAAAGATTTGTCTAATTATTCTGCTAGGAGTATGTCCCAGACTTCTATGCGATAAACCAGCATCTATGTGATCTACTTTGGCGTGTAATCCTTTGCCGGATGGTTATACTGTGCCTGAGTGAGAACTAAGAGAGAGCATGTAAAGACCATCTCATTCCTTACCTATTCCTTTGACTTGTCTAGGGGAGAGGTCCTGAAACACACAAAAAGATAGAAAAAATAGGACAGAGCACTGTAATTCATTAGTGAGCTTGGAAACTATCAACAAGTTGTATTTGAAATCAGGACTATATAACATATTATTGATAACTCCATCAAGATCCATCTGACAAGAGCCAATGTGTAAAACTTTTGTCATATTACCATTGAGAAGATGTACCTTCCTAGGCACATTATGCGGAAGTTCAGATGTGTGTGTTAACAAATCTAAATCATAGGTCATATCCAGCATCCACAATCCACTTCTGAGTGTTAGTATTAACTGAATAAACATGTGCAATACCTGCCATATTAGCTGAGTATGCTGGTATGGAGTCTTTATCCAACATCTTTAAGAGCAGATCATATTGAGATGGAGTAAAGTGAGACATTGCGTGTACGAACCTCCTCCTTTGTTGATATCTTGTCCATGATCCAAATTACCTATCTCCATCATCCAATTGCCTGATACAACAGCATTGTGAGCAGTTGCTGGATCTGTCTTCCTCTTGAATCTGAAACTAAAATTAGCAGGATATCTTACAATTTTATAAAATTCAGCTTTAATGTGCCATTTCTTCTTGCAAAAATCACATAGTAAGTTCCAGCTCTTCTTTGGCTTAGAAAAAGATGCATATGCATCAGTCATCAGGCAGTCATGCCAGTCAGCTTAGTAGTGGTAACAGTACTAACGATGGCCCTCTGACTCTCCCTTTCAACTAACATCGAGTGAGCCTTGTTCACAGATGGAACATGAGTTATCATCAAAATCTAAGCACGAGCTTGCTCGTAAGTTTCATTCAATCCCATAAAAAACTAGAGAAGCTTTTGATGTAGCATGAAATCAATGAAATCACGAGATTTCTCACAAGCACATTAAGAAATAGGTGCTAGAGAGTCAAATTCAGCCAATGAACTCTAAACTTTGAAAAATAAGAAGCTGTAGAATAAGTACCTCGAGTTGCAGTTGCAATTTCTCTGTGGATCTGAAAAATTCTGGAGCAATCTATCTTATCAAATCTCTCTTTCAAATCATTTCACACAACTATTGCACTCGAGACGTACACAATTTCAGTGAGTAGATCCTTGGAAACATAGTTCATAAGCCAGAAAAACACGATGGCATTGCAGCGTTCCCAGAGGTTGTCCAAATTCACACAAAAATTAGCCTTCTTACAGTATCCGTCTACGAATCCCAATTTATTTTGATCTAAGATCGCAATTGGCATTTCCCGACTCCTGACTGAGTAGTTCTCAGAGCCCGTCAACTGTAGTGAGATCATCACTATTCCAGAACTGTCTAAGGAGTGAAGGAAAAAAGGATGATTGTGACTCATTTTTTTCATCAGCTCATTGTCAAGTGCCATTTATGGTACACTGAAAATCTTCGCTTGAATTTCAATATAGGATCAAGACTGTACAAGTAGCCTAATGGCTCTGATACCATGTCAAAATAACGAAGCTAAATTGGAGAATTCCATAAACGGCAACAATGTGATAATGAGAGGAGATTGAGAATTTACTATTTCATTGAAGAAGATGAATTGGGTTACAAGATATTCTATCAACTACTATATATATACAATTACATAATTGAATGCTAAAAATATCTAGTAACTAACTTTCATCACCACACTAACCAAACAACCAGCTCACACCTTATTAACCGATTTAGCTTAACTTGTTAGTTGGCACTCTAACTAACTATTAATATCCAAACTATTGAGGTCAGCTCAAGTTATATCAATCTCAACACCTATAAACATCGACCCAAGTGAACATGGTATCCACTCTTACCATCATGTTTCATCAACTCACCTATCACCATACACTCCATGGATCTGTTAACAATTGCATAAATACAACAAAACAAAACCTGCTCGATTTTCTTCTGAAAGAATGATAAGAGGCGACTAAGTTAATGGCATAAGGAGTTCTTTTGATTGTTTTCAATCAGAAAATTACATTATATATATAAAATCAAAATTACTTTTTAAGTATATCTAGTAAATAGCTATTGAATTTCCTAACTTATTCTTATTTGTTTGTTTTTTAAAAAAGTAGTCATGACAATATAGTAACATAACGAAACAAATGGAGAGATTGTTGCAACTACTGGTGTAGTGTTGCAACAATTGTTACTGCTAATGCAAATTGTTGAAAAATAAACACCTATACTCAGGTGAATAATTGAAATAAAACAATACTGTTTTACTTACCAAGTAAATGAAAAGCACCTATAAAATAATTTAAATGAGAATTGAGGATGGAAAATCAGGGAGAGAATTACACTATGAAATCAAACTTTCATCAATAAAATGCAAGTTTGAGTAGGGCAACCAACTGAACTATTAAGTTTGAAATAATAATAATAATAATAATAATATTTTTTCAGAAAAGAGTTGCAAATGCTCTTAAATTATGTGAAATGAATAAAAATGTTCCGAGTTGATACTTTGATCCAAAAATGCCATTGCCTTTAATAGTTTGGACTAAAATGCCCTTATTGTTACTTAATGGGTCAAAAATGTCTTTTTCCAAATAAATATATTATAGTTTTTTTTACACATTCTTTTCCTAATGATGATTTTTAAATTAGAAAACATTTATCCTATTTCAATTCCTACGAAATATTAAGAAATATTTTTTTCTATTTTGATAGAAAGTTTTTATCGTCATCTACATGAAAATTAATAACGAGGTTACTATGAGGGTATTCCGATAAAAATATTACTTTTAAAGAATCTTATTCTTGTTTATTTTCTTTTAAAATCACTTTAACTAATAAATAAGTAGGAAATAATTTTTTTTCCTTTTAATCTCATTTTAATAATTAAAATAGAATAACTTCATGTACTTTTCAACTGATAATATATGACATATATAAAAGATCATATTAACCCCGTCATTAATTTTCATTTAGATAATGATAAATAATTTCTATTAAAATAGAAAAATAATTATTTCTTAATATTTTTTACGAATTAAAATCGAATCAACAATTTCTAATTTAAAAAGTATCATTAGGAAAAGAATGTGTTTTTTTTTTTAAAATGATATATTTATTTCAAAAAAAGACATTTTTTGATTCATTATTTTTGGACCAATCTATTGAATACAACGGCATTTATGAAACAAACTATCAATTGAGGATATTTTATTCATTTTCCACGGTTTAAAGACATTTTTGATTATTTTCCGTAATTTTTTTTAAAACAAAGGCATCCAAATTTCTTTACATTTCCAACGTGAAAAATTTGGCGTGATATCTTAAAGTTTGAAACTTTCGAGAAGCATCGACCCACCCGTTTGGTCCAACCGGAACCCGACACACCCTTCTCTTCCACCTAACCCAACTCTCAAAATTTGGGGATTTTTTTTCCTTTTTGTTCTTCAATTAGAAAATCTAGGGTTTCTGAAAGATCAAAATTAAGAGCAGGATTTAGCTGTTAACAAGGATGCAGCAACCACCACCCATGATTCCAATGATGCCCTCTTTTCCTTCTGCTAATATCACTACTGAGCAGATTCAAAAGGTATAATTAGTTTTATCTTTTACTTCTAATTTCTACTCTTTTTTGGTTTCACGGTAGTTTGTTGTGTGATAAAATAGCTAATATTGTGGAATTTAATTGTTTTGTGTTTCATAAAAGGTAAAGATTACTACTTTATTTGTCTCTAGTTGGTAATAACATTGTAATTTTGTTGTTTTATCTTTGCATAAAAGGGTGTGGGTGGGTGGGTTGGGGGTTTGGGTGTATTCCTTACTCCTATGGAGAAAACAACAACGGCAACATGCCCGGTGTAATTCCATAGGTGGGGTTTGGGGAAGGTAGTTTGTATGCAGACTAAAACCCTATCTTGAGATATAGAGAGAAGGTTTCCGGTAGACACTCAGTTCAAGTAAAAAGCATTTGAAAGCAACATGAATGGAGAAGCCAGGAGAAAACACTAAAGAAAGCATGCGAGAGCATTCTTACAGAGGAACAGTAACTATGGACAAAACTTTCTGCAAATAATAGAAGCTGTGGTGAATGCTTCCATTTTGAATATCTTAGTAGTTGAGATGGTCAAGATTACCATATGTGTGGCAAGTCTAGTATTGTATAGGATCTGGGTTTGATTAAATTGAGGTAATGGACTAATAGTCTTGAATTAGTTTCTTTATTTGATAGTAGTACTTTATTTTAGTCTTTATCAGGAGGCAGGTTATGTATACTTAGTAAGTTAAATCATTTGGATTATAAGACAAATACTTCAGATGTTTTTTTAGTTATTTCATCATAGAATTATCACTGGTCTTGGCTATCCATCTGAATTTCTTTTCTTGGGTAAGAACCAATGGTCTATGATACTCTTCTGACCTGTCATACTAAGGAATTATGAGGCAAAGAAAGAACATGTAACTTTAGAAGGAGAAAGGGATAAATACCCTCTTGGACTTGTCTCGGATTTTCAGTGACACACCTATATTATTACCATAAACTTTTTTTGAACTGGAATTATTACCATCCTAAAAGCTGACTTGGCATATGAAATGAGAACTAGGTGCTGACTGTTGACACACACTTTCAGATTTTCTTTAATAGTTAATTTCTTTCTGACGTTTCATCCGCCATGTGTGTATTACCTTTAGCCTTCTTTAACCTTCCATATTGTACCAAGAGTATTTTAACGCAGATATACAAACTTTATTTTTCCGAATCAAGCTCTAATAGAAGGAGGGTGCAAATGACAGTCTTGACTTTGTAAAGTTTGGCTTTAACTGAATGTAGCGGTTGGGGGTCGTATACTCAGTGTATTGTTGGGTGTTCTAGCAGAAGAAAGGGGTTTATTGGTAATGGAGAAGACAAGGTATGGGTGGTGTAATTCTCTATGTGACCTGAGCTTTTTTGTGACAGTGAAGGTTATGAAAGATGGTAGCTATGGTGGAATTTTACAGAGAAGGAAAAAAAAATACAAACTCATCAAAAACACAGTCAACAAAACCCCACCATATACCATCACAACAACAATTCGCAAAACCACAGTGTTGACAGATGCAAACACCACCCTCTCAGCCTCTCGTCTCTCTTCTTCCTCGCTTGTATTATCATATCATTTCTTTGCTGTAAAAAGAATCCCATGCCTTACTGGTTTCTCTATCTCTGAAGTCTTTATGTGCCAGCTCCTCCTCCGCCATTTTCTTGTGATTGAATTTAATTGTTTAGTTCCTTATTATTGCAAAAAACTTCTGTCTTTTCCAGTGGCGACTTAGGCAAATAATCCCCAAGTTTTGGGTTGTCCTCCCTGACTGACTCTTCACCAGAACTACAATATGTGGGGTCAATAATCCAAGGAAATTGGGAGATCGACGAGGATGTTACACATCGTATTGGAGTTTGGGGGGGTGGATGAAATGGAGGCTCGGATTGAGACTCTTGTGTGTAAGAATGTACCACAGCCTTATAAAGTGGTGGTTAGATCAACTATGTTGTATAGGGCAGAGCGTTGGTCGGTCAAGCACTTGCACGTCGAGAAGATGTAAATAATGAAAATAAGAATGTTGAGATGGATGCGTGGGCATACTTGGAGAGATAGGATTAGGAACGAGGATATCCGGTATAAGGTGTCTATCATTGCTGCTGTAATAATTGTGGATTAGTTGACAGTTTAGGGATATCTTATAAGTAGTCTCTGTTGAATTCACTAATACGTTGACGCTTAGTCCATTAATATGGTAATCTATAAATTAAAGACGAGTTAGTATATTTATCTGTGCATTAAGTTTGAACTTCAGAAAACCATTTCTTACAAAAATTTTAAAAAGGTGGTTATGTTTATGATTACTGAAGAGCTGGAATAGTTTCTCTAGCAATTAGGAGTCAACCCATGTTCCAACTGGACCTATTTGCAAGAATTAATTTTTGAAATCGACAGCATGATCATGTTTGTTGATTGGAACACAAGTAGTAAAAAAAATATTTGAAAATAATTTGGGTTAGAACATTTGATGAAAAATCTTTTGACAATTTCCAAATATTATTTTCGACATTTTAACTAGAAGAATGAGACATACTTCTCATTACAAATTTTATTTATGGACTCGGTACTTCCTTATCTTATCATGATTGTAGGTGAATGGTTCACAGTTATGTTTATGACACTACTACTTTGAAAGAATAAATACTTACTCGGCTGAGTGGTTTTGCGGCCACCTCAGGTATTTCTTTATATTTTCAGGTGTCAGGATTCTTGTGGTAAAATGGGTTTTGTTATGTGATGCAGTGCCTGGACGAGAACAAGACATTGATTTTGGCCATATTGGACCATCAAAATCTTGGGAAATTAGCTGAATGTGCACAGTAAGTGGTGGCATCCCCATTCAACTCTTCTCTATGCTCTATTATCCCTTTTGGTACTTGCTTGTATGTTCTTTTGGTTTGAAGCATTGACATGTCACAATTATGATGTCATGTACTAAAGACAAGATTTTGAGATCTTGTATTGAAGTTCCACAACTAACTTTTAGAGCTAGTTTAATTGATATAGAGAATTTAAATTGAGCATAGGGAACGACCACCAGATGCACTTTGGCCAAAATTTTGTTGAGGCCCAATTTTCGTGTTTGTAACCACATGCCGGTCTTCGCTTTGGTGTAGTAATTGAGTTTAAGGCTTTATTAGGTTTTGGGTATGTTGTTAAGACAATGTATGTAGAAAGATTGAGGGGTAGATTTAGGCAAGATGCATTGTGATAATAAGGATGAGTTTGCATTTGCAAAAAGACGGAGGTGAGAAATGCAATGCTACTAATTAGTTAGGTGAGTGTTCTTTTTGAGCTAATGGATGTACTGTTTATTAATTGTAGTCTGTAATTGATATTTTATATTATAGTTATTTTCTCAAGTGTGACACATACACATTTACATACATGCTCTTTTCTTCACCTCAAGAATATGCTTCAATTCTATTTTTGCACTTAAAGCCTCTATAGAGCTTGGTCCTTTTTTCTCTACACTTCTCTCTTCAGATTATCCTATCCTCCTGTGAAGAAAGAGATCTATTCGGGGGTCGGCTGCTTGAAATGCAGTTGACACCCTTTGTAGCAATGGAGGAAAGGAAAAAAGGGGGAGGCTTTTTGTTAGGGATAGCTTAGAACAGAAGTGAGACCTTACCTTTCGTAGATGAGGGAGCTGTTAGGAGGAGTGTGGGAGAAGATAGGCTTGTCTTTACATGAGGTGAAGGCATGATTCTTTTATCCTACATACCCACCCCCCCAAGCAAGAGAGAGGGTCACGATTCAACAGGAAAGAGAAGCAGAGCTCTCACGATTGAGTGCAAACAAGTCTTAAGAGTGTCAAAATAAAATTCTGGGACGATTTTCAGATTTGCCTGTACAGTATGCACTGCTAAGAGGAGATGATTGGTGTGGCTCAAGCTAAAGCAGTAGATTCTGGCACAAGCTAAATGCAATTAGTTTGGGCTTTAGGTGTAGTTGATTAATTGAATAAAGAAATAGGTGATAAACTTACAGAGATTCAATCAGAACTTAAAAGTATTGATTAGTTATGTTAACATTAGTGTGAACTTGTAATTATTGATTTATTGTGTTAACATTGAGAGAGAAGAAATGTATAGTGTGGCAATCAACTATCACTGTTAGTTGTCATAAACAAACTTAAGTTTCTACATTTTAACTCTTCATATATGGCATGCTATATCGTGATACGTGTATTGTTTTATATCTAAATATTGACCAAGTTTACGGGAGTTAAATTTTTGTTAGCTTTTTTATGTCATACATGATAATGGTTGGTGGCCTTCATATTCGTATTTCGTTATGGGAGACACATTTGTCTTATTCCTTCACTCATTCAAATGAAGTGCTAAATGGAGTTGCCATTTGGTGTTTCCTTTACTGATAATTTAGCTTGACATCCTGATGATCTAGGTACCAGGCTAAACTTCAGAAGAATTTGATGTACTTAGCCGCTATTGCCGATGCTCAACCACAATCACCAGCTATTCCAACACAAGTGAGTGACAACTATCTTAGTTGATTTTCTACTTCCGTGCACTTTGTTTATATAGTTTGCCATGACGTGCAGATGGCTCTTCATCCTGCAATGCAACAAGGAGGATTTTACATGCAGCACCCTCAAGCTGCAGCCATGACTCAACAACAG
Source organism: Solanum appendiculatum (assembly GCA_018342035.1). Taxonomy (NCBI): domain Eukaryota; kingdom Viridiplantae; phylum Streptophyta; class Magnoliopsida; order Solanales; family Solanaceae; genus Solanum; species Solanum appendiculatum. The sequence goes on from JAGDQO010000782.1 coordinate 1,181,639, forward strand.
GGTATGTTTACTTCGAAGATGCCACTACAGTTCAACAACCCACAGCAACTACACGATCAGCAGCAGCTTCAACATCAACAACTACAGCGACAGCAGCAAGGTATGCAACTTGGACGTGCCAACAGTGGAATGCACTCCACTCTCGGTGGTGCAAGTAATAGTAGCCAGCTTACAACCTCAGGCGCTGGTGATGCACGTGGAGGAAACAAACAAGGCAACTCTGAAGCTGAGCCTTCAGGTGCTGATGGTCAAGCTAGCTCAGTGACTGCCCAAGGCTCGGAAGAACCCAAGTGACGAACTTCTTAATAATGTCCAATATGTCCATTAAGGGTAGTTCATAGTAGGTTTAGAACTAGTGTTGCATGTCATGCTTTTCATGATGTGTTATAGAGAGAGGGTTAGGTAGGTTGTGTTTTCCTTTCTGTTTCGAGTTAACCTCTGTTGTAACTTGTAGTTTAAGAGGAAGAAAGCTTTTTTAGTTTGTGTCCCAATGCTTGTAATTCTGTAATAACATAGAACTGATGCTTTTTTTCTTTTTGTAATTGTGGTGTAGTTTTTCATTCATCATTAAAGGGTCTTGAATGTTTCAACCTTGAACCTTGGTGAATACATCAAACAAATTGATCGTGGGAAGGAACGTGTTAAATAATGAGTGTTATAAGCAATAAGCTCCCTAAACTTCGTAAAATTACACTGAGTATGTTATTATTGTTGTTGTTACTTTTCCTTACTACTAGAAATACTTTTGTGTGTTAAAATTGTTTTTGAAGAAAATAATTTTTGGATTTCACTGTATATTGACATCACTAATGATGATACATTTCACCTTCCTTAACAGTACATTGATTATATTAATGTATTTCGTATTTTTTTTAAAGGGAAAAGGGCCAAAAATACCCCTAACCTATTGGAAAAGGTTCAAAAATACCCTCCTTCTATCTTTTGGTCTAAAAATACCCTCCACCTTTGTATTTGATTTAAAGATATCCCTCCTTCCACCTTTAGGCCTAAAAGTACCCTCAACCCAAATTTAATTCTTTTGCCAATTAGTTAATTCTTTTAGTATTTGTTTTAAAAGAATTTTTTAAATTTAAATTCTTAATATTAGCTCATTCCGAAATACTTAAAATATTTAAGTCTAACGTAAAATAAAATAAAGATTTTATTGTGTAAAAATGAAGAATAAAATTCTCAAAAACTAATATTCTAATTATTATAATAGCATTATAAAATTCTTTTAAAAAAATCTTAAGATAACTCAATAAAATTCTCATTCTTCATTATTACACAATATATTCTTTGTTTTATTTTATGTTTACACACTACTATTTTATGTTTTAATTTGTGGAATGATTTTTTAATTTACTTGGATTAGTTTTTTTAATTATATTCAAATCATCATATTAAAATTTAATTATATCAATATTTAACGTTTTCTTTGATTTACTTCTTAATAAACAACATTTGCTAATTGATTTTCAGTTATCATTTCATACCTTTTTAGGCTGTACGAAACGACTTTCAATAAGAATTAAAATTGAAAATATTTGTTCAAATTAGCTGCTTTTAACTTCTTTTTTCCTCAGATTATTATCAATTTCAAAAAATGAGAAAGTTTAAAATGTCAATTTTGAGAAAGGAAATACAGATTTTTAAGGGTTAAAGACCCATATTTCAAAATTTCTTTAGAATAAGCTAGCTTCTGCTAAAAAATCAGTTCCACAAGAGTGACTGCAAATTTTTTTAATAAAAAAGTAAATCAAATAAAATCTTAAATATTAATATAATTAAATTTTAATATGATGATTTGACTATAATTAAAAATAGCAATCTGAATAAATTAAAAATCATTACATCAATTAAAATATAAAATAATAGTGTATAAAACGTACAATAATTTTTTTTTTTTTATATAAAAACGAAGATTAAGAATTTTACTGTGTTATTTTAAGAATAAGAATTTGAATTTTATTGTGTTATTTTAATAATAAGAATTTTATTCTTTATTTTATTTTACGTTAGGCTTAAATATTTTAAGTATTCTAATATTAAGAATTTAAATAAATAAAAAAATTTCTTTTAAAACAAATACTAAAAGAATTAACTAATTGACAAAAGAATTAAATTTGGGTTGAGGGTACTTTTATGCCAAAAGGTGGAAGGAGGGTATTTTTGAACCTTTTTCAATAGGTTAAAGGTATTTTTGGCCTTTCGTCTTAATTAATTGGGAAAATGTACATTCCTTCCAATCATTTATTATTCTCTACAATATGATCAGTTTCTAGAAATTTAAATTGTTTAAACCGTTAAAACAATGTTATTAAGATAATTAATTAGTGTTCCATCTACAAGCACTTTCATATAATTTTAAAATCAGTCATTAATGTCAATATCATGGAATGTGATAAATATACATGCATCATTTTACTTTAAAATTAAACTAATCAAATAATTGCCAATAATTTACGTGGGAAGATGTATCTTCCTTATCTAGACTCAAATTCAGACAAAAAAGCTTACAGTTTAAGCAATTAAATTAATTTTAAACCTTTTAGATTAAGTTTAAAATACATCACTAAACAGTTTTTAACCTTTAATTTAAGTTTGTCACTATATTAATAAATCATCTTTATCTTTGAGTCATCAACCACTTTATTTTTTTTCATGAATTGATCAATTTGTACTTTAATTATTTTAAAAATCAATGAAATATTTAGCAGAAAACCGGCATAAATATAAATAAACTAATACATATGGAATCCAACAATAGCTAAAATGTGTGGCGGCTCTTTTCATGATGGGAAAAGTGCCTAATATACCCCTCAACTTTGTCATTTAGAGCTAATATATACCCTCGTTACAAAAGTGGCATACATATACTCCTACCGTTACAAAATAGCTCACATATACCTCTATCGCTACAAAAGTAACAAAAATAATTTTAAATTTATTTTTTCAATTAATTTTTTTTAAAAATCATGTATTTAATCTTTTTCACACATAAATTATTTTTGTTGACTTCTTTGATTACTTTTATTTGAGTTTTTTATTTTTATTTTATTTTTTTCCATTCTTTAGTATAAAAATAAGAGAAATAAAAAGAAAGAAGTGTGAGTGGAAAAAAATTAAAAAGTTAAAAAAAATTAAAATTAATTTTTTTTACGGCTATATTGTAATTTAGTTTTTGTATCCGTAAAAAAAATATTTGGGGCATCTATAATAAATTTTACAAGAGAATAAGTTAAAAAAATAAATATGACCATAAAAAAGTATCAAATTTAAATTAGTCGATGAATAAAAATAGTCAAAAGAAATAATCGTGTGAGAATGATCAAATATACCCCCGCATGTATTAGCTTTTTAAAAAAATTTAAAAAAAGTTTAAAACTAATTTAAAAATTATTTTTTCACTTCCGTTAGAGGATAAGGGCATATGTGAGCCATTTGTATAACAGTAGGGGTATATATGAGCCACTTTCATAACGAGGGGTATATCAGCTCTAAATAACAAAGTTGAGGGGTATATCTTGCCTTTTTCCATTTCATTATTTAGACGAAAAAGAATATTATAATTTTCATATAGCATAGATCTTTAAAATCAAGTTTGTGTCTTCAATCATTACACTATTGTCCCTCATGTTTATAAAAGTGAAAATTATATGAATATACGACTTAAGTCCTTAATTAACGATATACTCACATAATTTGTTTTAATTACAATCAAAGTTTTTAAATTACATATATAACAGTTTTCTTAATTTTCATATATAAGTTAATTATTTATTTTTTATTTTCTTCTCTCCAATTTTTAGGATTTTATGTCTAAATTAATGGAGATAATAATTATGGTATATCAGTTTTTTTAGCTCTCCTACTTCACGTTCTTATCCCCGTTTATACCATAATTGTGTCTTTTAATAAGTTTTCTTAATTTTCATATATAAGTTAAATATTTATTTTTTATTTTCTTCTCTCCATTTTTTGGAATTTGTGCCTAAATTAATGGAGATGATAATTATGGTATATCAGATTTTTTATCTCTCCTACTACACGTTCTTATCTCCCTTTTTTTTTATAACCATAATTGTGCTTTTTAATAGTATAATTTATTTTTAGTCCTTTTTGAAACCATCTATGTAAAAGTAAATATTTTTATTTTATCAACAATCTGCTTTTTATATTTCCTGTACATAGATTCTAGGAATTATCAGTATCTCTCCCTTTCGTAATTTTTCATCTCTTTCAATTTCCTCCTTCAACTTTTTTATGCTCATACCTTCACCATCCATTTTTCCATTATAAAATCTTATTGTTCATCTCAGCGTTCCTCTTTTTCTTTCGATGAATATCTGTTGAGCTTGGTATACATTAACACCAAGAAAACAACAATGTATAAAGCTAACATGCAATCACAAAGATAATACATAATTTCAGCAATATAATCAATAGCAAATCACTTATAAATATTACATATCTAAAATATTTTGTCTTTATGTACCATTTACTTATATAAATTTGTATATTAAAAGGCTAGTTTATACATTAACAAACGCTTAACCACCGATAACAGTTTATAATGATATAACAATGAAAACACCATCAATACGAATAAGACACTAAACATTAATCAATGTATGTAACTGTCGACAAAATACTTCAGTATTTGACCAAACACCCAAAAACAATTCAACTGCACTATTTTATGTAAACCAAAAAAAAGCTAAAAACAACCGGACATCAGTGTTAGCCTTGATGTTCATTTTTTGGGCAAGTCTTCTTGTTATGCCCCGGTGTACCACATTTACTACATGTGACTTTACTCCTTTTGTATTTTCCTTCGTTGAATCTCTTTTTACGGTCATTGCTTGGTGGTCGGCCTGGTTATTTTCTTGTAATTGGTGGTAACACTCTCTCTTCCAAAATATGCGATGGAATATCCCATTTGCTTTCACAAGGCAATGGTTCAATTGGGAATGCATAAGTATCTTGATAATTCTTATTACTGTAATATGCTGAACAGTAATCTTCACGATGCTTTTGTCTGTATCTGATAGCTGCAATTCCATGACTACATGGAATCTCATCAAGTTGGAATCTCCCACAATTACACATCCAAGTATTCAAACATACCGTAAATCTTTTTGCACCATCTACAACAGTATGAAGAAATTCGGTTGATGCACACACCTTCATTCGAAAATGTATCAAATTAATAATAATAAATACTAAACGTACCTTAATAGATAAAGAACTGTGAATACTTCCAATCATACGATGCGACATATTTTTATACCAAATATATACCAAAAATTTAACAAGTTTATATACACCATCAATTAAGTCAATTCATGTACCAAAACTTATCTATCACTGTTGGTATTATTTAATAAGGTCTTAAAATACCAATAATTATTTCAAAATACGTACCAAATATATACCAAAAATTTAACAAGTTAATATACACCATCAATTAAGTCAATGCGTGTACCAAACCTTATCTAGCACTGTTGGTATTAGTTATAGATAATTAAATAGTGTTGGTATTAGTTACATCTCAAATATGGTATTTTACAAAGATCTAAAAACTATCGAAATAATTTCACTATATGTACCAAGCATTACACCAGCTATGAAATCAAATTATACAATTAAAAAAATATATAATGTTGGTGTTCATTAAAAACCTACTTGTAATACCTAACTACCCAATATCAATGGGTTACAAAATAACAAGTTAATATACAGTATCAATTTCTTCAATACTTGTATCAATTTTATACCCAATACATCATTAACATATACCAAAAAATATAACAATGTTGGTATTAATTAAATCTCAAATATGGTATTTACAAACGATCAAACAACTAACAAATTTTTTCATAACATGCACAAAAAAACTACATCATTATTCAATATCAATAACATATTGTCCAATTTATTTTATGGTATAAGAATAAGACCTTCTAAAACAAAAATTACTTCAATACATGTACTAAAAATTACCACGAATACACCATAAAAAACTTACTGAAATAATCTAATCAAACCCACTTAATTATTAATAAATATTCACGGAATATAAGGTTAATACATCAATCAAAATATAACTAGTAATAAATCACGAATCGACAATCTAATACAATTGACAATAACTACACTATCAATTTCACCATATTATCTAACCTGTGACTATTCATAATTTCAACGTTTACAACCTTCACAATTACACCATAACAGATGCCACAAAAATCACTAATTTATCGATTAATAATAGGGTAATATGCAATATAGAGTACACCAAATTATGCACCCAATTTAATTTCAGATCCGGATGTTATTATTTAACTTTATTTAGAATCAAATTTTATGAAATAAACAACAATTTCCGGTAACAAAATAACATATACCATATTGATAGATCATACGTTAATGAGCACAGACCATAAAAACACCAAATTATAATTATTAAACTTACCTGATTTGTCCCATCGTCTGTTGTGTTGTAGTAGAATCGATACATTGTTGGTATCCATTATTGATGAAACTTTTCAGAGTATGGAGGTACAAAGGTTTTTTTGGTTAAAAACCTTTAGTTTATGAGAGAGAACATATAACTAAATTGGAATAATTGTGGGAGAAAATCGTGAGATTAATTAGGGGTTGACTTTTTTTTAAAACGTTTTTTCTTTTTATTTTTTATATCTATTTGCTATTTCTGAAGAAAAAAAAACTATTGCTATGTAGATGAAATTAGAACTACTGCAATATAGTGATTATTAAGCCTATATATTTGTATACTTCAGTTTTTTGCCCTGTCTAAAATGGCAAAAATGGATCTGATTATACTATTGTAATCAGCAATAAAAATATATTATTTCTCAACCAAATGTAAAAATTCCTGAAAAATAATACCTAAATGTGTTGTGTTGGCATGTTATAGAGAAATTTGATTTTATAATCTTTTTCAAATATTACTTTTGAGGTATATGATCTTTTTCAAAGTGATCAAGAAATATAACACAAGAAATATGTCAATAAAATATCAAAAATTTTGGTAGGATCGGTCATTTTTTTATTCAAATATAGTAAGCGAGTATAATAAATTATTTTGATGCCATACAAGTGAGGAGAAGAGATATATTTATATTTTAGTCCTAGATAACATTTTGCATGAGATCCGCCCCCTCATAATTAGCATTATCTGCAAGTTGCAATTGTTATATTAGTCTAATAGAGAGAATCCTAGATTCTCAAAAATGATTTTTTGATAAAATTTATTTGATACCGAGATTAATGAGTTTTACCTCGAAGTATTATCATGAGTTTGTATAAGTATCATTAAGCTGAACTTAACTGAATATTGACGATCACATATCATCGTATCGTCTTATGATATGTTCGAACGTTAAAAATCAAATTTTGACCCATACAATATGAGTATATATGTTGATAAATCGTGATAGTCATATTTCTGTTCACATGTTAGAACGTGTAGGAATCATGGTACAATTTCCCACACATGGTAAGATTTTATTCTAGGGATCAATTTGCCTTGGTCACTTCATTTTAAGGGATATAAAGAGGACACTTGGTGTCCATATCCAATTCTTTCTCTCTTTCCTTATTTGAGAGTCAATTCTCGGTCACCTAAGTTTAGGGAATTACCTTGAAATATCATTTATGTTTTATTTAGGATCAAAATATTATTTAACTATAACTATTTTCCTCGAAATATTCTTAACACTTCAAAAGCCTCACTCTCTCCTAGTTGGCATGCCATGTCATTAATTTTTTTTCTTAATAATATAATAATATAATAATTTAATTCATTAAACTCATTTAACTAAAATAATGATCTTATTATTTTTTTAAATAATATATTATTTTATTAAGAATAAATTTTCATATTTAAGAATCTTTTATTATAATTAAACTTTTTATTTTTTATGCTATGAAGAATAGGTTTTTAAAATGTACTGTAATGTCATCAATTTTGAATACTTATAAACACATACATTCAAAAAAATATTGATATACAAATCATTCATGAATACTAACTTACATCAATTAATCATAAATTGTATAATGAATCAATTATATTGAAGGTCAATTAACTTATTACAGTAAAATTAATTGTGTATTTTGAAATTTATGCTTACAATATTTTTAAAAAAAAATAGAAAGTGAATAATATTATTAATACTATTTTTTTATCCAAAAAAAACACTAAATTCCTCAAAAGTCTCCATCTATTCTAGTTGCTATGTCATGTCATTAAACCATCATTTAAAAAAAATAATAGACCTATTTAATTCATCAAACTTATGTCTCCACAAAACAAATATATAAATTACATGAGAATTTATGAAGATTATAAAAATAAAAAAAAATTAATTCCTTTATATTTTTCTACCGAACAAAATTCAATAAAAATACTTTATGTGCAATTATTACCTGGTAATTTTTAAAATCCCTAAGTAAATTATTTGAAAATTTTAAGCAATTTTTTTCATAAAAGTATTCAAATAAATTTGTAAGGTTGACAAAAAAGTTGGTAAAAAAGAGAAAATTATTATTTAACTTTTTCTTTTAATATAATTTTTTTTAATTCTTTTATTGCTCTATTATATTATATTTTAACTTACGACGAAGGGCCAAATATGCCCCTCTACTATTAGAAATATTTTAAATATACCCTTTGTTATACTTTCGGTCCAAATATACCCTTTTTGTTATACTTTAGAATCAAATATACCCCTCCTATTATATTTTGGCATAAATTTACCCTTAATCTTAACTCTTGATCAAATGATAGACTCTTTTCTTCATTCTTTTGAATATGTTGTGTTTCCTCTTTAATGACATAATTATTCCTTGACATCGAACTATATAAAGTGATATCTATTATGTATCAATTTCCAATATGCAGTCGTCTCTCTCGTTGTTTAACTTAAATACTGCTAGGTTAAAATTATAGATTGTGATCTATGGATTAGAGTGTTTCATACGAGGAAATGGATTAGTAAACACTTGCGTATTGATGAGTTTGGTTTAAAAAATAAATACTATAAATTGTTTTTCAAATTTCATGACTATATTATTATTAATAAACACTTACGTTCCATGATTTTTTAAATTTCATGACTATAATATTATATGTTTATTATACTTATACAATTGTAATCTACAATTTTTAAGTTTATATATGATTTTATTTAACCATCCGCTAAAATTAAGGGTTTATTTGAGCCAAAATATAATGAGAGGAGTATATTTGTCTCGAAAGTATAACTGGAGGGGTATATTTGAACCGAAAGTATAACTGGAGGGGTATATTTGAACCGAAAGTATAATTAATTGAATATATATTCTTATCTCATCTCAAATTCATGAAACACAACTAATAATTAATTGATTGCCTATTTTAATTCAATAATACTGATATTATATGAGATAATATTTTGATAAATAAAGATCAAAATTTTATTAATTGAATATAAATATTATTCACTTTCTATTTATTTATTTTTTAAAAAGTATTGTAAGTATAGATATCAAAGTACACAATTAATTATTTTTTAATAGTTAACTCACCTTTAATATTATTGATCCATTATATGATATATGATCAATTGATGTAAGTTGACACTCATGAGTGATTTATATATCATATTTTTTTGAATATATGTTTTTATAAGTATTCAAAATTGATGACATTATAGTAAGTCTTAAAAAGCTATTCTTCATAGCATAAAAAAATAAAAAGTTAATTATGATAAAAGATTCTTAAGTATGAAAATTTTAAACTAATATATATATTTTTAAAAATAATAAGATAATTATTTTAGTTAAATGAGTTTGATGAATTAAATAAGTCTATTATTAAAAAAAAAGCTTTAATGACATGACATGCCAACTAGGAGAGAGTGAGGCTTTTAAAGTGTTAAGTATATTTGGAGGAAAATAGTGATAGTTAAGTGACATTTTTGTCCTAAATAAAACATAAATGATATTTTAAGGCAATTTTCTAAACTTGGATGACCATTTAGAGAATTGACTCCTTATTTGATTCTCTAGTGGAATTAATATTGTTGTGCCAAAAATGTATAGACATTTAGGAGTGTCTTTTTAATATTGACAAAGTCATTTATTATGACACGTTTGGTTTACTCATAAGGCTTATAGAGCCAAATGTTGTTGAAATGAATTGAAGTTTTTGTCCAATATTAGTTCAAATTAAATGAATCTTATATATATAGTATATAGGACCACCAATCTTGATCTTGCAAAGGACAAAGTTTCGAAGATGTTTTTGGCAAAATAGATTAACCTATAGAGCCTCTGGCTACGTGTTCTTTGGACATTCGCCCGTTCCCCTCTAGTGGAAGCAAGCTAGTCCCTTATGTTGGAGAGTTAAGAAAATAGTGCATTTTCATCGTGTGTAAGATTCAATCTAGCTAAAGAAATTACGTGGTTTAATAGAATAGACACTTTTAAAAATAGACTACACGCACAAATTCAATCTTGTTTGCTAAAAAAATGTTGGAACTTGTGGTGTTAAACAAGTAAAAGCTTAAAGTTATATAGTATTTTACTATTTTACAACAACAGTTCAGTGAAATTTCACAAGTGGAGTTTGAGGAGGGTAGAGTGTATGTAGACTTTATCATTGCCTCGTGGAGGTAGAGAGTATTTTCAAAAGATCCTCGGTTCAAGTGTCGCAAATCCAAGACAAAGAAGAAGAGAACAATGGAGAAAACATGCAACTAACAAGGGAAGGAGTGCAAAGTCTACAAGAAAGGAACAAAAACAATAAAAAAATAGTGCAATAATCGAAACACAATAACAACTGATGATGATAGGTCATGTCCTCGATAGCCTGAAGTTGCACCATGTGTTATCTAATTACATCTCCCCAATATTTCTTCGGCATACCTTTACCTCTCCTTATACCTATAACCAAGCTCTTGCACCTCCTTACTAAGGTGTCTACACATCTCCTCTTCACATATTCAAACTATCTCAATTTCGCTTCCCTTATCTTGTTCACCACAAAGAGATCACTCACACATTATCTTAAATATCCTCATTTATAATTTTATTACTTCTTGTATGCCCACATATTCATCTCAATATCCTTATTTCCTCAACATACATCTTCTTACATGAGAGTTATATTATTTCTAATTATATTAAAAAGTTGAATTATTTTGAAAACTTGTACTAGAAAGGGAAAGTAATTCTTTTTGTGGTCACAAAGGGAAACCTCATGGCACAAAATAAGATGATTTTAGTGGTAGGGGGAAAATCATTAGTAATTAAAAAAAATTAAAATTAAACTTATACCGTTTAAATTCTGAATATGCACCAATCCCTATGCACTTACTCAAAGTTTCCAAAAATAATTATGAGCCTTCCAATGTCAATGTTAAAGCCATGTGGCGGTCCCCCCAAAACTCCCTCCAAAGAAGGAATCTATGTAGATATTTCTATCCAAAATTAAATTTATTTGTCTTATTTCCTTTTTAATTAGTTTTGAAAAAAATATTTTTGTATTATTTTTTACAAATTTTAAATTTAATTTTTTACCTAAGATATTTAATTCAAATTTGTATTTTACTTTTGTGTTAAATTGAAATAAGACAAATAAATTAAACAGGTTTCTCTTTTTAATTCAAATAAATTACTTCCTCTATTTCATTTTATATGACACTATTTTTTTATTTCATTCTAAAAAGAATGATACATTTTTATATTAAGTAATAATTTAACTTTAAAATATTTATTTTATTCTTAATGAAATGATTTATATATAATAATCTATCACTTATTTTAGATCATAATTTTTTTTTTTTTTTTTTAAAATTTCGAATCAAATCAAACTAACTCATATAAATTGAGACGAAAGAAGTAAGCAAGTTTCATCACAATGCATGGACAAGGAAATGACGTTGTCAATGTAATTTTATATCACATGCTGGTTTCACTATGGCAGAACTTAACAGGCCAGTACATATAAAAGCATCAAGCAAATCTGCAACCTATTGATTTGACCAAAGCTTACCATACAAGGGTATGGTTTGGTATCTCATAAAAACTCCTTTTTTTAATCATTCGATATATTATATTAGAGTCCGATTAATTTATATAGATTTTATTGGGGAAAAATACTTTTTAAATTTAAATAATTTTATATTTTTTCATAAAATTAAAAAATAAAACAGAGAAGAGAGAGTATTTTTTGGATGATTTGTTGTTATAACAGTCAAATAATTATATTTAAATGTCAAGTATTATTATAGATGTATAACAACACACTCCGTTTCTTTATACTTTTAGGAGGCGAGAAACTGTTGTTCCCTTCTCCTTTCTTACTTATTCAAGGATGGTTCAGGGGGAGCCGGTTCCACCTCCAGCTGAGGAGGAAAATTTCAATTGATAGGCGATAGTTTCGACGATCTAGGATTAGGGGTAGGGCTGCGTATCGATCGGTTCGGTTTGGTTTTGAAGTTTATCGGTTTGACTTATTGGTTATCGGTTTGTAGAGATGCTAAACCGTTCAAGAACCATTAAGATATTGACTTATCGATTATTGGTTTATCGGTTATTGATCATTATCGGTTCGGTTATTGGTTTAACCGTTAAGATTTGACACAAAAAAAAGTCATTAAAAATCACTTAGAAACAAGGTGACAAACCAAATGAACCATGCACATGAATTCACAAATAACATCTTGCTAAAAAGCAAACACTTTTACATTGTAAAATACCAAGAGTTTGAGACAGCCAAAAATAAAAGTAGGAAACTAAACTCTAAATCAAGGACTTTATATACAAAATGATAAAAATATAATTATTTAATTTACTATCGGGTTATCGGTTAATCCGTTAAGAAAAAAACCTCAAACCATTAAGAACCGATAACCCGATAACAGAAAAAATCAAAACCGTTATCAAAATCACTAAACCAATAACCCATTATTGATAAACCAATAACTTTTTTTCGGTTCGGGTTATCGGTTTCGGTTTGGTTTTGAACAACCCTAATTAGGGGTGTGCAAAAATTAAATCGATCAATAAATCGAATCGAAAAAAATGTTATTGGTTTATTGCTATTGAGTTATTGGGTTAATTGATTTTAGTTGTTTTATAAAAAAATTTTATCGGGTTATCAATTTGATTTTGATTTTTAAATACTGTGTTATTGGATAAATCGATAACTCATTAAGTCTATAGTAATTTACTATTTTTTCATACATAAATGTTAAGTATTAATATCAGTATCTTAATGGTATTTTCTTTGCCCTTTAACTTTCAATTCACACTTCATAGTGACTCTGAGTTCATAAGAAACAAACTCTTTAATTTGTGTTGCACTTGTGTTGTTCTTTTAATGTTAGTTATTACTGTTTCTATTTTATGAGCATTCTGTAAAGTTATATTATTGTCTTGTCGTGCCAAATTGTCAGAGAGTCATATATTTATTTTATAAGTATTTTCTTATTAATTAAACCGAAAATAGAACCTATAAGGACCAAAAACTAATAAAAGTATCTTATTGATTTGGTGTATTTAAAAACCAAAACCAATAAACTGAATCGATAATACACTGAACCGACCAATAGGGCTGTTCAAAACCAAACCGAAAAAAGTTATTGGTTTATCAGTAATGGGTTATTGGTTTAGCGGTTTTGATAATGTTTTTGATTTTTTTTGTTATTAGGTTATCGGTTCTTAACGGTGTGAGGTTTATTCTTAATGGATTAACCGATAACCCGATAGTAAATTAAATAATTATATTTTTATCATTTTGTATATAAAGTCCTTGACTTAGAGTTTAGTTTTCTACTTTTATTTTTAGCTGTCTCAAACTCTTGGATATTCTACAATGTAAAAGTGTTTGCTTTTTAGCAAGATGTTATTTGTGAACTCATGTGCATGGTTCATTTGATTTGTCACTTTGTTTCTAAGTGATTTTTAATGACTTTTTTTGTGTCAAATCTTAACGGTTAAACCGATAACCGAACCGATAACGATCAACAACCGATAAACCAATAACCGATAAGTCAATATCTTAATGGTTCTTTAACGGTTTAGCATCTCTACAAACCAATAACCAATAAGTCAAACCGATAAACTTCAAAACCGAACTGAACCGACCGATACGCAACCCTACCGACCAATACACCCCTTGCTGGGACGTGTAAGTGAAAACCCTACATTTCTTTGCTACTCATTAGCTATCAAAGGAGCAAATTCGAAGTTAGTTCTCAATCCAAAAAAATGTCAAAAAGATGAGATTGTTATTGAGAAGTCTGACTGTTCTTATCAAGAAGATTAAAAATTGAAAAAGAGACTGAAGATGTAGGTACATATTGTGAAAAACTAAACAACAATTGACAATTATCAACATGTTATTTGCTCTAAGCTTCTAAGTAGAGCATTTTTTAATTCATCTTCATTCTTCAATCCTTGAGGAACTTTAACAACTATGTCATGTAGCATAAGATCATTGACACTTGAGATGTTGGCATGGTGGACTTGTAGTTCAAGTTGTTGAAGAGCACACATCAATCTTGCTGATGGATAATTCACATTCTCTGATTGAACACTAATAATGGCATCTTGACCTACCATCTTCACTTCAATCTCCATTGTCTGGTTCTTTTTGTTCCAAATGTTGCAAAACATGATGTAAGATAAGTTGTTTTTGGTACAATGTTGAAAAAATGACATTAATTATTTTATCCATCACATGCATATCTTGACAATAATAGCATATTCAGTGTAATTTCATAAGTAGAGATTTAGGGAGAGTGGTGTGTACAAAGATATTATCCCATCTTGTGAAGGTAGAAAAGTTGTTTAGTTTCTTATAGATTCTTGACTCAAATAAAATATTTTAAAACAGGTATGAAAAGGAAATATTGAAAAAGTTATGATAAAAATAATGAAGAAAAGAAATAAATGCATATCTGGACATGTTTAAAATTATAAATTTCAACATTCTATTTTGTAATTTTAATTAAAACTTAATAAGCCTTCTTGGAGAAGTGATCAAGGCAATCTCTTTAGAAATACACCCGCCGTCTCAATTAATGTGAGATAGTTTGATTGTTCAATCATAGAGTTCAAGAAATATGAGAAAATTCTGCAAAGTTTCATAATAATTGTCGTTTCTTGATATATTAAAACTGAAAATTTATTTTTACGATACTGAACAATTAAAAGTGAACGGAAGAACTATGTTTTATGAGAAGAAAGCCTTACATGATCCCTGGAAATAGTTATAGAGCTTTGGTTGTCCACAACATTAATATCATGATTTTCCATTTTGTGTTTCCTCTTGTGCTCTGAATAATAGTTGTTAACAACTTTTGATTCTAATTCATTCACTTTAGCTTTCAGTTGAGTAATATATGTTACAGCATCTGATAGCAATGTTGCTTTGTCCATTCTCGTTACGTTTGGAACCACCCCGCGTAATGCGTAGAATCGAGCGTTTAGTTTCTCTCTTCTCCACCTCTCTGCCTCTACCTTGTTTCCTTGTGTCTCGCAAATTTCTCCCCCCCTTTTCTTCGAAGTCCTGCTCTGTACATGCAAATTCTGCATTTATGTTCAAAATAAGTACTTTTCACTTTTTTCATACATATTATTTTAGAAAACTGTGAAATTAAAAAAAATAACTAAAATGGGAAAGAATCACTAACAAATTGAAACAGGAAGAATATTTTTTTCAAATACCACAATTCTAATGCCCAAATGGCCACTAACTAAGAGATTTTTTAAGAAAAAGCAACAATGATGCACATACATTCAATTAAATGAAAGAATATGACACCTAGCTAGTGTATGAACTAAAAAAGTCTTGTCTTTTCTTTTTAAAATTTTGTATCAAATCAAACTACATCATATAAATTGAACAGAGAATATATCTTCTTAATTTAGGAGAATTGGTAGCCTTCTTGCTTATTATTCAGCATGATTCAAATCCTCTAGGAACAAGTTATAATTACGGGATAAGTTATTCCATCACTAAGATATAAATGGTGGAATAAATAATCTCAGGACTGCCTAATACCCCGACTAAATGCAGGATAAAATAATCTTGCATTTTATCTCTGAAACTATTATACTTTATACCTCACCAGTCACACAAAACGATTTAGAGTATCGAAAGCAATGAATTCAGTTGAAGCAACTCACCTTAAATCCAACTCTATTTTCCTGGGGTGTTGTACCTACTACTACTTCGCCTTTTTTTGCTTCTTGACCATATTCCAAACAAGTGAAAAGACCAAAATCATTAAGCTGTTCAATTGGACCAATTATTTCATAACCAAAGAACAGTGACTTGACTTGTTGAGCCAAGTTCAAGTCCTGTTTAATCACCGTGCTCGAGCCCAGTTCGAGCACACCACTAGAAATTGGTATATATACCAAAGTATTAATCTCATGAACATAATGAGCTTCTTTAGCCCTTTCACAATTACAAAACTCAAATTGTTGATCCCCTGTTAACCACACAAAAGAACCACTACTAAAACATTTTCCAACAACTCCTTCACCAACAGAAAAAGATTGAGCTAAAGACATCACGTAGAACCATTCGATGTCTTTATTATTGTTCGTCTTCATGTTTAAATGGCCATCACCCCATGTTAAAGAAAGACGATTAATCGATGATTGCCAAAAAATAACATACGCCCAATCAGAATAATAATTTGTTTGATTCTTGACAATATATTGAAGCCTATGTTGAAGGCTTGATGGTGATGATGATGATGAGGAAAAGATTAGTTCATCCATTTTTGATAATTTTGTTGAAGCATGTATGATAAGGGACACCATGAAAATCAACTTATATATGTGCTCATAGCCTCATACTAAAGATTACTACTTCCTCTCCTCTGTTTCAATTTATGTGACGGAGTTCGAATTTCGAGAGTTAAACAACTGTTTGTAAATATTTTGAATTACTTTTTTGTGTTCATCTTTACTTGTCCATTGTACTAAAAATAGTTGTCTAATAATATTTGTCAAGTTTGGAAAATTAAAAGATAATTTAACCTTTTGTGTCTATTTTACCCTTGCTATTAAATACTACTCAATATCTAATACATTTCCTAAAGCGTTACATTTAATACTATATTCAATGGGTAATATAGTAATATTACTCATATTATTTATTGTTTCTTAAAGTGTGTGTTAAGTCAATAGTGGACAACTATTGTTGGACAAAAGATATTAATTATTGTAATTTATAATACTTTTAAATAGTTTTAAAATTTGTAAATTTTAGTTTGAAAAACTAGAAGATTTTGTGTCCAAATGTAGGGTCAAAATTAATAAGTTCGAATCTCTGAAAATAAAATGTGCCACATAAATTTGGATAGAGAAATTGAAATGCATAGTTGGGATATCGATTTTATTTACGTTGAAGTATTTTTTTTAAAATAGATTGAGGATGTTTGGTGGATTTGGAATGTGAAAAAGTCATGTTGAAACTTGGAAGTATTTTATTAAAACGTGAATTTTTCACTAATTTTTTACTGAATCAACTCATTGGGATAGCAAATGGTGGAAAACACATGCTCAGTGAAATATCGGTAAGTTTTATGATTTTTTTCATGTAAAAATATTACTATTATTTCTTTCCTTATTGATTCAATCAAAATATCTATAATATCTATGATAATCAAGTGATAAAACATGTGTTTGGACAGTATCAACACTACATATAAATATCGCAAAAAACTTTAGTAGTTCTCAATGCAATCAATTGGGGCAGCATGAGTCCAGACATCCATGTTTTGTTTCATATAGACACCATGAATCTACTTTACCCAAAGTATCTCCTTCCCCTCATTCAGTAACCATATCAAAATTTCCACAATATACAGCATTCCACAATTTACAACTCCTTAATATGTTCAGAGTCATGGGCGGGTTTAGGAAGGTGGAACAGGTGTCACGTGACACTACTTCCAAGGGCGTATCTAAAGGGGGGTCACCGGGCCAACGTGAACCCATGCTCCCCTCCCGAGATCATATATAATAGTGTTATATTTTTTAAAAAATATTTTAATATAGATGTGTGAACCCATACTCAGAGTATCATATTACGTGACGATTATTGGGTGCACCTCTCTAAATGAGGTTAGAAATCTGAATCTTATATATGTATAGATATATCCGATCAAATTTACATCTTAGATCCACCTTTTTACAATAGTGCACCCCTCATCTCGAAATCCTAGATACGCCTCTGAGTCTGCTTCGTTAGAAAAATTTATTAAATACGTATATACAATTAAGAAATAGAAACAGACATAATGGATATATATTATAAGGGACAC